>CM038681.1:139634102-140268012 GCA_021605205.1 Aegilops longissima
GCATGGGCTGGAGCATGCATCTATGGCGAGCAGAGGGAGTGAGGCACAACGATTGTGCAAAATAGATCAACCTATAAATGAAAGAAGGTTGATGGAGAAACGGATAAATAGAAAGATAAAGATGCTAGCTAGTGTGCGTTAGAGATAGGAGTCGAGTGGATCAGAAGGCTGAGTTATGTATGTGGGTGTGAGAGAGATGAATAAAGGGTGCATGTGACTCACATACAAACAAATTTCGGAGAGAAATGAGATCCCGAGAGATGGAGTTTTGTGTCTGCAAGAGAGAAAGATATTTCACAATGAGAGTGATAGCTAGAGAGACATATGACGGAACGCAGGATATCTATAGGGAGAGAGAGTGTGTGTGAGCGACATACAAGAGAACAGTGGAGAAATATGAGACCCTGGGAGACAGAGTTTGTGTTTGTGTGTGAGAAAGAGATATTTAAGAGGAAGAGTCGTAGGTTCTCATACCTAAGGAGCGAAAGACATCTCTGTATGAGGGGTATGCGAGTGGCACACACGGGAATAGTAGAGAGAAATGAGACCCCGGGAGACAAAGTTTTGTGTTTGTGTGAGAGAAAGAGATTCCATATGGAGAATCATAGTTAGAGACACATAGCAGGGAGCGAGATATACTTAGAGAGAGATAGAGTGATGAAGGTCGAGGAGAGAGTACCGTCGAGTGTTACTACGAAGATAAAAGATCATTGTCGACATACAGGTAGCACGAGAGATACCCGAGAGACGATGAACGCGTATAGTTCTAGAGAGATAGTCCTATATAAGCATGAGTGATAGTTATATGAGACGAATATCTGGATTAAATGGGATTCAACTATTTAAACTGGAGATCACGACATCGATGATATCATAATGCAAATTGGTGTATCAAACATGCATATTCATTTGAATTTGGGGACACGTGTGATGTTATATAGTTTATCAATATTGGTGATCCATAGATTCTTTAATTAGAAAGAATGCATGGTTTATATGCAATTAATTTCTAAACGGGATTACACTATATGTTGCGTGTGTGAAACACATTATACATGTTTGAGAAGTAAAAAAAACCTGCATGAAACACACATTAATTGGAGACAATTAGCGAGGAATGCAAACATTGGATTTCAACATAAAGTGGTTTCAAATATTTGGAAATCCAAATTGATGGATACAACCTTATGAATCTGAGATCATGCCATTTGTAAACCATATTTATGTATAAAGGGTGTTGTGCTTTTGAAAGTATATATAAAAAAATGAAGTATATAGAATTTTATTCCAATCGAAAATGGATCCCGCCCGAAAAAAATAGAATACAAAGGGGATTCGAATTGAGTTGGCACGGTAAACATGCACTCTGCAAAATTTGAACGAAGCAGGGAAAGTCGCAGTAACCGCCCGAAACCAAAATCTGCGAGATGGAAATTACTACTGCCTATCACTGCCACGCAAAGCCTATCTGCTCGATTTCTATAGGTTTTGATAAGGGGTTTGTAATTTCACTCAAACGTGACATAACCGCCTCTCACCCGGATTCATACACGGTGGGCACCAAAACACAGTGTGTCCTCGGCCGAAATCGACTCCCTCCCCGATTCATACACGGTGGGCGCCAAAAACAAACTCTCGTCGGCAAATATTCGGTGTATGCGATATTACCATCCTATCCCAACCGACTAATATTGCTGTGATGTAGGAAATTTGAAACGGGGGCTAAGTTTGTAAATTCCCTCGCATTTGAGACAAGCGTGCCCTGAAGACATGGTTCCCCCATCCTCTCTACCTCCATTTCCCCATTCGTACTCCGTGGGCGCCAAAGCACCCTCTCCACCCCAGCCTCCTCCGTCCACCACCCCATCCACCGGCGTCCTCCTCCACCACGCCGGAGCTGATACCCCGACGCCGCCGTCTATTACAAGAGATCGACCTCTCTCATCCACGGCTTCGGACCGGGATCCTTGCATACCGTCCTCTCGCTTCATCCCCGCCGTTGTCCACCTTGCCGGCGCTGCTCCTACGACCGTCTCGTCCACCGCGCCCCACCGCCACCGTCTACCCTCCTAGATCTACTTCCACGCCTCCGACAGCCATCGCTACCGCAACACCGTCAAATTCTCAGCAGATGCATACACGGCGCCGCACAAGAGGCGGTACTCTTTCGTATCTGCTCAAATTATTTATCGCAGCAAGAAAATAGATCGCCACTGCTTTACTCTGGTTTCTTGTCCATCACTTACTTGCTAGTTGAAAGCAAACATTGGTTGCAAAGTTGCCTTTGTCCGGTTTGCACCTTCAGATCCGCCATGGCACGCTCAATACTATACTCCCAATGCTTATGATTTCCCCCTTTTATATTCCACACTAGTTAAATCACAGTAGACTAAATTTCAAAATTGGGTCACTCAATTTTTCAGAGCTCGCCGGAGTTCGCCGGTGCGAACGAAGGGGCTCGGGTGGGGATGGTGGTTGTTGGGGGGGGGGGCGGCGGTGGGGTCTCGTCGAACAAAGAAAACTCGACGCGGGTAGGGGTGGGGGTGGCGGAGGAACACAGGCAGTGGGGGCCGGTGGTCTGGCCGGCGGCCCATGCGGTGTTTTGTATGGGAAGAATCAGAGAGGAGGAAGAAGAAGGGTTAGGAGATGTAGGATCTTCATCCAACCGCCTGAAATGGTCGACTGGCCCAAATGACAAAAGTCATGCAATTTGCATGCAAACATGCCTTTATATTCAGTACCATCATCGTACCTGCTTAGCACTGCTCCCGAATCCATCAAGCTAAAAAACGTGCCACTCATAATTCCAAACTTGTTGCTCAAGTACGAATCTGATATGATGCTGATATTACTAAAACAGATAACATTTAATTGGTCAGCTAATGTTCCTACTTTACTTTCAAAAAGCACGTGCACCACATATAGAGAGACAGCAGGGAGTTGCTTTCTTAATGCGCTCTGGTTCATCATGTGTGGGCACTGCGCAACAAATACTTTATTATCCAAAATCTGCTTGCTCTTCTTTAGCATGTTCCTCTTCTGTTCTTCTTTAATAAGTACTCTCTCCGTTCCTAAATACAAATTTTTGTATAGATTCCACCATGGACTACATATGGAGAAAAATGAGTGAATCTACACTCTAAAATGTATCTGGATACATCTCTATGTGATCCATAGTGGAAATCTCTACCAAGACTTATATTTTGGAATGGAGGGAGTATGATAGTAGTACATTATGTTCCTTGTAGTGAAGATGAGCAGGGACATTTGCAGTGTAGAGGTCTATACGGTCGGTTGTGATGGACACTTTGAACTCTTCGGGCCTCTTTGAGTCGTAGGATTTTGTAAACATGGGAATTGGATTTTTAGTGGTCTGCCCACTTAAATCCTATAAGAATAGCAAGGAAATGCGGGGAGCTATGTCGCCTTTGAGAGTTACACTGATATTAATAGTACCGCACCTTCAGTTGAAGAGAGTTGGTATCTGAAGTCTTTCTAGCCGTACCGGCAATACTAGCACATATATTCCAGCAAGTTTCACTTTGCTGATTTTACTATGATGCTTACGATTTTCCTATTATATCTACACCATTATCTGTGTAGCTGCTTTGTGTCGCACTAGCAGTAGTCCACTCTTGAAGCTAAACACTGCAATGACTTACAAAATTGGCACCAAGGCATTGAGTGCCATTCTGGATGCAATGAAACTCATACGCTCCCCACCTATTGATTCTTGTTTAGAATATGATCCTAATGACTATTCTAACCTCGAGGAGTCAAAGGCAGATGGCCTGTCCTGTTCACCCATGAAGGTGCATGTTCTAATTTGGCAAGGTTTTATTGATTGCGCGTATCTTGCATATGTTGCCTTGCATTTCTTCTATTTTGTTGCACCGCCATCTGCTTAGTTTACTCATCATATATGCTGATATGCCATGCCCATGCATTATCAATACATATTCCATCTGTCGTCATACCATGTTTTTCCACTCAAATGTTGCTCTTGTGCATCAGACATCAAAAAGGAAGAGGGTGATTGCCGAACCTGAAGGATCAACAACAAAGTCCTTGAAAACCGTGGTGGTGCCGGAGAAATCAGGCAGCACCCCACTAATATTGGCTGTACAACCGATGACACAAAATGTAGGACTGACTCCAGCAGACTGTACCCATACTTCACTGGCCACACCACTAGCCCCACCACACAGGACCTGCACTCCAGCAAAAGGTATGCCGATTTCAGTTACCATAGCACCAGCCGCATTGCAGAAAAATCCCACCCAAAGAAAAAGTACAGAAGTCCACCGGCCGAAGACCTATCCCAACTGCAGAGATGGCTAATTCCTGCAGATTGGAACACCATTCCAATTATTCCCAGTTTAAAAGACAATGCTTTCAATGTTGTTAGGGACTACATGCATATATTCCCATCATGGGAAGATTATAGTGAAGACAAACACCATTTTCACATCTTCCTGTCCCACTTACGTGTAAGTGCTATTATTCATGGTGATTATTTTCCTGTTTTCTGCTGATTGAACACATCAATGATTTACATTACATTGTTGTAAGTAGGCGAGGGTCAATCTGGATAGTCATAATGAGCAAAGCTTTCTTGCGCTTTTCAAGGAAGCATTACAGTAGTATCGGTGTTACCTAAGGAAATCACACTTTGATGGCAAGACTATAAACGAATTTCTGGTGGAGTCTCCTGTGCTAAATTTAGAAGACATTGAATGGAAAAACCTTGTTATGCACTGATCTCGTTCCGAGGATGAGGTACTGTCTATGATATCGCATGACAATTTGAACTTCTACTTTTCCGCATGTGCCTTACGGATCTTTTTTGCAGGAAATTTGGTCGAAAAAGAATTCCGGTTTGAAAAGAACGACATGATATCGCAAATATGCTGCCCGCTGCTTTGCTCTTGTTAGTACATGTTGTCCTGTATCACTGTACTTGCATACATACCTGGTTCATTATGTGACAGCAGTATGCATGATAGCTTGCTTATCAATTGTTCGCTCCAAATTATCTGATATGTATGAATGGTTACATTAGTGTAGAATATATCCAATGCCAATGAAAATTTTTAGCTCTGCATTGTTCTTGTAAGTACCTACTATCCTTTATCAGTGTACTTATATTGACAGGTAGTTGTTCATGCACCATCGCTCTGCAGCTTATTTTCCTTTGCCCTCCATTTTCTACACATAAGATCTATATTTACTCTTACCATAAGGTTGGATAACACCGATGGTACTGAAAGTTTAGCTCTGCATTGCTCTTGGCTGTACCTTTTGCCTGTATCAATGTACTTACATTTCTAGCTACTTGGTTATGTAGCATCACTCTTCATCCTATCTTAAATATTCTCCATTTTTTCTTATATTATCACATCTATATTTACTCTTAACAAAATATAGAATAAAGGCAATGCTTATGAAGAAGATTATGTGGTAAACTTCTTGAATTGCCCCCCATCAGCATGGACAAGGGCTTTATAGAGCCTGCCTTCACCAATAATGTAAGTTTGTCCTTCTCAAGCCTTCAAACTTTGTTGTGTATATTTGGTTAGGCATGACTACAACAAATGTTTATTTTGGGTGTTTGCATCAAATTGCATGTTTAGAGTTTATTATGTACTCCCTCCGTCCCATAATATAAGAACATTTTTGACATTAGTGTAGTGTAAAAAACGTTCTTATATTATGGGATGGATGGAGTAGTTCATAAACAAAAGTTTGTCCTTCTCAATTTAAGTTTTCAGTTGTACAACCAAGTTCCTTCTTCATACCATGTAAATTAAACTATACAAAGCAAGTGATCTTATTTTTCCAATCCGAAATGGGATAAATGGACATCACACTAACCATTGATACTTATGAGTTCTTGATCTGTAATCCAGTGGTGTCGTGAAGCTGCCAACTCCTTCACAATGTCATTTCCTGCCATGTCTTGACCAAAACAATGCCATATTGTGTTAATGCTATTTTAAACTGTGTCACTTTATTAGTCAGTAAGAAATGTGATGAATTGTCAACACTGATACTTATATGTGCAAAACCTGTCATCTGTCTGCTTGTTTATCTTTCAGAGTCAGGAGGATATAAGTGTCAAACAAGTGAAGTCTCGTCAGCTTGCTCAGTTGCTTGCGCTGTAGCTTGCGCTGTAGCTCCCAAGCAGGGCTAACCTTTCTTGAACTCTATTGAAGTGTTGTCGGTTTTGTATATTATTTTGTCGGCATATTTAATTGCACTGGTGGCGATCTTTGATGCCCAGTGTATGTAATCTGCTGTCTGCTTGTGCTTTATTATCATAGTGGCGAACTTCAATGCCCAGTGGATGTAATATGCCGTAATTTCTTTATTATATAGTCTAGGTATTTTTCTTATTCACAATGCTGCAGTTATTTTACTGTATATATATCCTGTCTACGCAGTAAACTGACCAAACTGTAAAATTACGGTACATAATCGGGTCGTCATGCAAATCACTATGTATGATCCGCATCATGGGCCCCGTCATCTTGGTCCGTTAACAGGCCTAAATGTAAACTGGCCCACTAGTATATTCGAGCCTTTAATAGGCCGAGTAAACCGCCGGCCCTATTTTCCCAAGAAAACTCAATGGGCTTTTAGGAGGCTGAAAAGTAGGTTGGGCCTGAAACGGGCCGAACAGCTCACGGGCCGGCAGCAGGACAAAATGGACCCCAGCCCATTATTGTGCCAATCAAATCATGGGCTTATAACAGGCCAAAATTGTCTCGGTCCTTATTTGGCCCAATCAGATTATCGTCTGTGAGCAGGCCGGATGCAAACGGGGCCGTAGTTAGGCCCAACTATATGACGGGCTTTTTACAGGCCAAAATACATATAGAGCCGAAATGTTAAACGGGCCTTTACAGGCCGAAACTAATATTAGGCCGAATTACTAAATGGGCCTTTATCAAGTGGGCCCAAAAGCATAGCGTCCAGTTGACGGGCCGAATCTGATATGGGCCATAATTTAGCCCAAAGCCTCTCAAAGGGCCGGACCTGATTTGGGCCGTAATTTGGCCCAGAACGTGGTAGCCTGTTAATGGACCGGATCAAATATGTGCCGGCATTTGGCCCAAAACATGGCAGCCTGTTAATGGGCCGGCCTACTAGCGTCATCAAAAATCTTTTGGGCCTTCAGCTGGGCCGACCCATTATGGTCGGCAAAATCTCGTGGGCCTTTAACTGGGCCAGCCCATTATGGACCGCAAAATCTTGTGGGCCTTTAGCTGGGCCATCCATTATGGTCCGTAAAATCTCGCGGGCCTTTAGCTGGGCCGGCCCATTATGGCCCACAAAATCTTGTGGGCCTTTAGCTGGGCCGGCCCATTATGGTCCGCAAAATCTTGTGGGCCTTTAGTTGGGTCGGCCCATTTAAACTTTATGGACCACTTTTGGGCCGGTCCACGTGTCAACATTTCATAAGCGCATCTCGCCCATTAGATGAGTGACACCTGTGCCAATGGGGAGCTGACACGTGTTTCCTCCAGCCAATAATGATTATACACGTGGAAAATCGCCATTGGTCCGGGCTGTTAACGGGTTATCAGATCCAAAACCGGACCCGATAGCTTAACGGTGTTCCGTTACGGTGGATGCCACGTGTCGGTCACCCTTGATGAAAACGCTTCTGTGACGCACGATTTTTTGTCATGGAAGTGGACACTTCCGTGATGATAATTTTGGTAATGTCATGGAACACTTCTACGACAGCACATGTATGACTATCTTGATTTTGTCATAAAATCGTCATGGATGTACATGCATGACAGAAAACGTAACCTACTGTGACAAACACGTATCATCACGGAAGTGTATTTTTTTGTAGTGCAAGGCGGTTGCGACCCCAGTCCTTCCACCGTTGGAAGGCCTACTCCGATGATGACTACGGCATGGATGGCGATATCGATATGTTAGGGCAGAACAGACACGTGTACAAAGTCACAATCCGCTACAAGTTAGTCTCCTAGTTCTGTTTTGAAAGTTTTTAGTTAAACGAATGAAAAATCGTCTGTTTTATGTAAATATGTCCCAACTTTAATCAATTCCATTGTGTTTGCAGAACTTTGTTTGGTTTGTTAAAATATTGAAATGTATATACCTATGGTTGGATGACCGGTTCCTCCATTAGTGTTCGCGAACTGGTCCCCCCCCCCCCATTCAGCAAACAGATGCGATGTCCGATTTAAGGGACAACATTGGCGCTAACCCTCAAACCACCCGCAACCATTTGGATCGTGCCGCCCAAACATGTTTTTACATCTAACATGATCCTGCGACGGTCCGCAAGCTGGTTCGGATGCGCTTTTTCCCGTAAATCGGGGACAAACTGGGGAGGGGGTGTGTGTTGAGGGCGTTCGAGCCAATCCCACGCCCACTCGTGACTTCCCTGGCCCACCAAAAATCCTCCTCCCTCACCCACGCACGTTCCCCGCCTGATGCCGGCTACCCACATTCATGCCGTCATAGAGCGGCTACTCTGCATTGACGCCGGTCCAGAGCGGACACAACCTCTCATTGGGCCCGACATTGAAGCGGCGCGCTGGTCGAGAGTGTCGCGTCCCCGGTGTTTGCGCTAGTTTAATGCTGGAGAGAAGTTTCCTGGATGACGGACATGTACCACGCCCGTTCAATACTTGTCCGTCCGTATGCCGCCATTAAGCAGGCTCGTCCGTCAAGGAACCATCTCCAGCATCGTGCATTGATGGGCCTAGATGCTTGGCCTCACTGGAGTCCGTTATTTAAAGGCGCCCACACTCGACTAACTCCACACCACACCATATCCCCTTTACTTCCTACTCCCTTGCACCACATCCGCTATGACCACAATCTCTGACGCTTTGTGGGAGAGCCTGTCATCGGAGAAGAAGCACTAGATGGCCGCCCTTGCAGCTGCCTGGTGGATCGAGCATGACATGACAGTTAACTAGCCCAAGGTCTCCGATGACGACCCTACGATGAGTACGTGCTTGGACAACGACACTGCGCGGGCCCCCCGCGCCTGTGCTTGCCGGCTTGACCATGGTGTTGGGTAACGTAGTAATTTCAAAAAAATTCCTACGCACACGCAAGATCATGGTGATGCATAGCAACGAGAGGGGAGAGTGTTGTCCATGTACCCTCGTAGACCGAAAGCGGAAGCGTTATGACAACGCGGTTGATGTAGTCGTACGTCTTCACGATCGACCGATCCTAGTACCGAATATACAACACCTCCGCGATCTGCACACGTTCAGCTCGGTGAGGTCCCACGAACTCATGATCCAGTAGAGTGTCGAGGGAGAGCTTCGTCAGCATGACGGCGTGATGATGGTGATGATGAAGCTACCGGTGCAGGGCTTCGCCTAATCACTATGACGATATGACCGAGGTGGATTATGGTGGAGGGGGGCACCGCACACGGCTAAGAGATCAATGATCAACTTGTGTGTCTATGGGGTGCCCCCCTCCCGAGTATATAAAGGAGTGGAGGAGGGGGAGGGGGCCGGCCTCCTAGGCGCGCCCCAAGGGGAGTGCTACTCCCACCGGGAGTAGGATCCCCCCTTCCCTAGTTGGACTAGAAGAGAAGGAAGGGGGAGAAGGGAGGAAGGAAAAGGGGGGCTGCTACCTCTTGAGCACTGCATTGGTTTTCCCTTGAAGAGGAAAGGGTGATGCAGCAAAGTAGCGTAAATATTTCCCTCAGTTTTTGAGAACCAAGGTATCAATCCAGTAGGAGGCTACGCGCGAGTACCTCGCACCTACACAAAACAAGTAAATCCTCGCAACCAACGCGATAAGAGGTTGTCAATCCCTTCACGATCACTTACAAGAGTGAGATATGATAGATATGATAGGATAATATTTTTGGTATTTTTGTGATAAAGATGCAAAGTAAAATAAAAGCAAAGTAAAAGCAAAGGAAATAACTACGTGTTGGAAGATTAATATGATGAAGATAGACCCGGGGGCCATAGGTTTCCCTAGTGGCTTCTCTCAAGAGCATAAGTATTTTACGGTGGGTGAACGAATTACTGTTGAGCAATTGACAGAATTTAGCATAGTTATGAGAATATCTAGGTATGATCTTGTATATAGGCATCACGTCCGAGACAAGTAGACCGACTCCTGCCTGCATCTACTGCTATTACTCCACTCATCAACCGCTATCCAGCATGCATCTAGAGTACTAAGTTCATGAAAATAGAGTAACGCCTTAAGCAAGATGACATGATGTACAGGGATAAATTCATGCAATATGGTAAAAAAAACCATCTTGTTATCCTCGATGGCAACAATACAATACGTGCCTTGCTGCCCCTACTGTCACTGGGAAAGGACACCGCAAGATTGAACCCAAAGCTAAGCACTTCTCCCATTGTAAGAAAGATCAATCTAGTAGGCCAAACCAAACTGATAATTCGAAGAGACTTGCAAAGATAACCAATCATACATGAAAGAATTCAGAAGATTCAATTATTGTTCATAGATAAACTTGATCATAAACCCGCAATTCATTGGTCTCAACAAACACACCGCAAAAGAAGATTACATCGAATAGATCTCCACAAGAGAGGGGGAGAACATTGTATTGAAATCCAAAAAGAGAGAAGAAGCCATCTAGCTACTAACTATGGACCCCGAAGGTCTGAGGTAAACTACTCACACTTCATCAGAGAGGCTATGGTGATGATGTAGAAGCCCTCCATGATGGATGCCCCCTCCTCCGGCGGAGCTCCGGAACAGGCCCCAAGATGGGATCTCGTGGGTACAAAAGGTTGCGGCGGTGGAATTAAGTTTTTGGCTCCGTATCTGATCATTTGGGGGTACGTTGGTATATATAGGAGGAAGGAGTGCGTCGGTGGAGCAACAGGGGGCCCATGAGGGTGGAGGGCGCGCCCTGGGGGGTAGGCGCACCCCCTACCTCGTGGCCTCCTCTTTTGTTTCTTGGCGTAGGGTCCAAGTCTCCTAGATCATATTCTTCCTAAAAATCACGTTCCCGAAGGTTTCATTCCGTTTCGACTCCATTTGATATTCCTTTTCTGTGAAACTCTGAAATAGGCAAAAAACAGCAATACTGGGTTGGGCCTCCGGTTAATAGGTAAGTCCCAAAAATAATATAAAAGTGAATAATAAAGCCCAATAATGTCCAAAAGAGTAGATAATATAGCATGGAGTAATCAAAAATTATAGATACGTTGGAGACGTATCAGGCATCCCCAAGCTTAATTCCTGCTCGTCCTCGAGTATGTAAATGATAAAAACAGAATTTTTGATGTGGAGTGCTACTTGGCATAATTTCAATGTAATTCTTCTTAATTGTGGTATGAATATGCAGATCCAAAAGATTCAAGAAAAAAGTTTAATATTGACATAAAAAATAATAGTTCAAGCATACTAACTAAGCAATCATGTCTTCTCAAAATAACATGGCCAAAGAAAGTCATCCCTACAAAATCATATAGTCTGGCTATGCTCTATCTTCACCACACAAAGTATTTAAATCATGCACGACCCTGATGACAAGCCAAGCAATTGTTTCATACTTTTGAAATTTTCAAACTTTTTCAATCTTCACGCAATACATGAGCGTGAGCCATGGACATAGCACTATATGTGGAATAGAATGGTGGTTGTGGAGAAGACAAAAAGGAGAAGATAGTCTCACATCAACTAGGCGTATCAACGGGCTATGGAGATGCCCATCAATAGATATCAATGTGAGTGAGTAGGGATTGCCATGCAACGGATGCACTACAGCTATAAGTATATGAAAGCTCAACAAAAGAAACTAAGTGGGTGTGCATCCAACTCGCTTGCTCACGAAGACCTAGGGCATTTTGAGGAAGCCCATCATAGTAATATACAAGCCAAGTTCTATAATGAAAAATTCCCACTAGTATATGAAAGTGATGAGAGACTCTCTATAATGAAGATCATGGTGCTACTTTGAAGCACAAGTGTGGTAGAAGGATAGTAACATTGTCCCTTCTCTCTTTTTCTCTCATTTTTTTATTTGGGCCTTTTCTTCCTTTTTTATGGCCTCTTTTTTTTAGTACGGAGTCTCTTCCCGACTTGTGGGGGAATCATAGTCTCCATCATCCTTTTCCTCACTTGGGACAATGCTCTAAAAATGAAGATCATCACACTTTATTTTCTTACAACTCAACAATTACAACTCTATACTTAGAACAAAATATAACTATATATGAATGCCTCCGGCGGTGTACCGGGATATGCAATGAATCAAGAGTGACATTTATGAAAGAATTATGAACGGTGGCTTTGCCACAAATACGATGTCAACTACATGATCATGCAAAGCAATATGACAATGATGGAGCGTGTCATAATAAACGGAACGGTGGAAAGTTGCATGGCAATATATCTCGGAATGGCTATGGAAATGCCATGATATGTAGGTATGGTGGCTGTTTTGAGGAAGGTATATGGTGGGTGTAGGATACCGGCGAAAAGTGCGCGGTATTAGAGAGGCTAGCAATGGTGGAAGGAAGAATGGTGCGTATAATCCATGGGCTCAACATTAGTCATAGAGAACTCATATATTTATTGCAAAAATCTACAAGTTATCACAGCAAAGTATTACGTGCATGCTCCTAGGGGGATAGATTGGTAGGAAAAGACCATCGCTCGTCCCCGACCGCCACTCATAAGGAAGACAATCAATAAATAAATCATGCTCCGACTTCATTACATAACGGTTCACCATACGTGCATGCTACGGGAATCACAAACTTTAACACAAGTATCTCTCAAATTCACAACTACTCAACTAGCATGACTCTAATATCATTTATATCTCAAAACAATTATCAAGCATCAAAATTTTCTTTTCATTCAACACACTCATAAGAAAGTTTTTACAAATCTTGAATACCAAGCATATTAGGATTATTTAAGCAAATTACCATGCTATTTAAGACTCTCAAAATAATCTAAGTGAAGGATGAGAGATCAATAGTTTCTATAAAACAAATCCACCACCGTGCTCTAAAAGATATAAGTGAAGTATTAGAGCAAAACTATATAACTCAAAAGATATAAGCGAAGCACATAGAGTATTCTAACAAATTCCAAATCATGTATGGCTCTCTCAAAAGGTGTGTACAGCAAGGATGATTGTGGTAAACTAAAAAGCAAAGACTCAAATCATACAAGACGCTCCAAGCAAAACACATATTATGTGGTGAATAAAAATATAGCTCCAAGTAAAGTTACCGATGGAAGTAGACGAAAGAGGGGATGCCTTCCGGGGCATCCCCAAGCTTTGGCTTTATGGTGTCCTTAGATTATCTTGGGGCCACCATGGTCATCCCCAAGCTTGAAAACTTCACAACACAAAACTTAACAGAAAATCTCGTGAGCTCCGTTAGCGAAAGAGAACAAAAGACCACTTCAAGGTACTGTAATGAACTCATTCTTTATTTATATCGGTGTTAAACCTAGTGTATTCCAGCTTCTCTATGGTTTATAAACTATTTTACTATCCATAGATTCATCAAAATAAGCAAACAACACACGAAAAACAGAATCTGTCAAAAACAGAACAATCTGTAGTAATCTGTAACTAACACAAACTTCTGGAACTCCAAAAAATCAGCCAAAATAGTAAGACCTAAACAAATTTTTTTATTGATCATCAGCAATTGGAATCACTATTTTATCACGTTCTGGTGATTTTAAAAATTATTTTCGTGAACAGAAAGTTTCTGGAAATTACAGCAAGATCAAATAACTATCATCCAAGAAGATCCTATAGGTTTAACTTGGCACAAACACTAATTAAAACATAAAAACACATCTAACCAGAGGCTAGAATAAATATTATTCCTAAACAGAAGAAAAAAGCAAAAACTAAAAGTAAAATTGGGTTGCCTCCCAACAAGCGCTATCGTTTAACGCCTCTAGCTAGGCATAAGATTTCAACGATGCTCACATGAAAGACAAGAATTGAAGCACAAAGAGAGCATCATAAAACACGTGACAAACACATCTAAGTCTACCATACTTCCTATGCTTAGGAATCTTATAGGAAAACAAATTATCAATGCAAGCAAAAACTAGTATATGCAAGGAAGCGGAAAGAAACAATAGCAACCTCAACATAACGAGAGGTAATTTAGTAACATGAAAATTTCTACAACCATATTTCCTCTCTCATAATAATTACATGTAGGATCATAAGAAAATACAACAACATAGCTATCACAAAACATATTCTTAACACGATCCACATGCATGCAAAGTTGACACTCTTCCAAAATAGTGGGATTAACATTAACTGAAGTCATGACCTCTCCAAACCCACTTTTATCAAAAAATTCATAAGATTGAATATTCTCCAAATATGTGGGATCTAAAGTTGACACTCTTCCAAACCCACTTTCAATATTATTTCAAACAATATTATCAATCTCATATTCATCATGGGGATTAAATAAATTTTCAAGATCATAAGAAAAATCACCCCAATCATGATCATTGCAACAAATAGTTGACATAGCAAAACTAGCATCCCCAAGCTTAGGGTTTTGCGTATTATTAGCACAATTGACATCAAGAGAATTTATAGAAAAATCATTTCAATCATGCTTTTCATCGAAGGAACTATCAAGCATGGGTGCAATAGCAACGATCTCATTTTTAACATAATGAACTATAGCAAATTCGTCTTCATAAATATTGGCATCATGGCCACAAGAATAGCAAGCATCATGTTCATCAAGGGATATTTCAACCAAATCATCGGAATCGTCATTATCTATAGATTCATGCATATCATTATTTTCTTCCAAAGCAATGGTCATTCTCTCAATAAATTCTTGGATATAGACATTATGAGCAAGGTTTTCATTGCAATATTTAAGTATGATGGAATTTTCAGATTTGTTGAGAGTAAAATCATACTTTTCAATCAAAGGAGCAACTTCATGAGCACCCTTGAAAACGACAAATTCTTCAATTTGTTCGATATCATAGTAGCTATAAACGCCCTTTGCATAAGAAGATAAGATTTCATTATCATTGAACTCACATAGGTAGGGAAGGTGTCTTTTACGGTTCTTAGAGCAACAAGTAAAATCACACATTTCACAAAGATTCCAAGCATAGCATAGCAAACTATTTATATGATACCATAAGAGCTTCCCTTTTTTAGAAAAACGATGACGCACAAAATGAGCTATAGGTAGGGAAGGTGTCTTTTACGGTTCTTAGAGCAACAAGTAAAATCACACATTTCACAAAGATTCCAAGCATAGCATAGCAAACTATTTATATGATACCATAAGAGCTTCCCTTTTTTAGAAAAACGATGACGCACAAAATGAGCATGCTCATCTAAAGATTTCCCATCAACTAGGCTAGTTGGGGTTTCAAAGACGAAAGATAAGGATCAAGATGATCCAAGTAGAAAACTTTAAGTGGATCCATATCAATAGATTTTCAGCAAGCGAAGATGCAAGCATATAGAAGGCACATGGCAACACGAGCAAACAAGAAGCAAGCAAGACAAAAAAAAGGCAAACGGAAAAGAAAGGGCGAATAAAACGGAAAGAGTGAAGTGGGGGAGAGGAAAACGAGAGGCAAATGAAAAATAATGTAATGTGGGAGATAAGGGTTTGTTATGGGTACTTGGTATGTTGACTTTTGCGTAGACCTCCCCGGCAACGGCGCCAGAAATCCTTCTTGCTACCTCTTGAGCACTGCGTTGGTTTTCCCTTGAAGAGGAAAGGGTGATGCAGCAAAGTAGCATAAGTATTTCCCTCAGTTTTTGAGAACCAAGGTAATAATCCAGTAGGAGGCTACGCGCGAGTCCCTCGCACCTACACAAAACAAATAAATCCTTGCAACCAACGCGATAAGGGGTTGTCAATCCCTTCACGATTACTTACGAGAGTGAGATATGATAGATATGATAGGATAATATTTTTGGTATTTTTGTGATAAAGATGCAAAGTAAAATAAAAGCAAAGTAAAAATCAAAGGAAATAACTAAGTGTTGGAAGATTAATATGATGAAGATAGACCCGGGGGCCATTGGTTTCACTAGTGGCTTCTCTCAAGAGCATAAGTATTTTACGGTGGGTGAACGAATTACTGTTGAGCAATTGACAGAATTGAGCATAGTTATGAGAAAATCTAGGTATGATCATGTATATAGGCATCACGTCCGAGACAAGTAGACCGACTCCTGCCTGCATCTACTACTATTACTCCACTCATCGACCGCTATCCAGCATGCATCTAGAGTACTAAGTTGATGAAAACAGAGTAATGCCTTAAGCAAGATGACATGATGTAGAGGGATAAATTCATGCAATATGATAAAAAACCCATCTTGTTATCCTCGATGGCAACAATACAATACGTGCCTTGCTGCCCCTCATCACACCGGGAAAGGACACCGCAAGATTGAACCCAAAGCTAAGCACTTCTCCCATTGCAAGAAAGATCAATCTAGTAGGCCAAACCAAACTGATAATTCTAAGAGACTTGCAAAGATAACCAATCATACATAAATGAATTCAGAAGATTCAAATATTGTTCATAGATAAACTTGATCATAAACCCACAATTCATCGGTCTCAACAAACACACCACAAAAGAAGATTACATCGAATAGATCTCCACGAGAGAGGGGGAGAACATTGTATTGAGATCCAAAAAGAGAGAAGAAGCCATCTAGCTACTAACTATGGACCCGAAGGTCTGAGGTAAACTACTCACACTTCATCGGAGAGGCTATGGTGATGATGTAGAAGCCCTCCGGGATGGATGCCCCCTCCGGTGGAGCTCCGGAACAGGCCCCAAGATGGGATATCATGGGTAGAGAAGGTTGCGGCGGTGGAATTAGGTTTTTGGCTCCGATCTGATCGTTTGGGGGTACGTAGGTATATATAGGAGGAAGGAGTACGTCGGTGGAGCAACAGGGGCCCACGAGGTGGAGGGCGCCTGGGGTAGGCGCGCCTCTACCTCGTGGCCTCCTCTTTGTTTCTTGACGAGGCCCAAGTCTCCGGATCATATTCTTCCTAAGAATCACGCTCCCAAGGTTTCATTCCGCTTGGACTCGTTTGATATTCCTTTTCTGCGAAACTCAAATAGGGAAAAACAGCAATTCGGGCTGGGCCTCCGGTTAATAGGTTAGTCCCAAAAATAATATAGAAGTGAATAATAAAGCCCAATAATGTCCAAAAGAGTAAAGGGTTCGCACTGTAACTCATACGCCAAGATATACAATGACCGCCTCCTGCCCGAGACGAGGGCTATTACTTCCTCCGAGAAGGGCATGAACTCGTAAACATCTTGCGTATACAACTACTCCATAGCTAGGATCTTGCCTCTCCATTCCTACCCCCCATTCTACTGTCAGACTTAGAAAACCACGATAGTTGGCGCCCATCATGGGGCCGGTGTCTTAGCGATTTACTGGAGAAATTGGGATTTTTTCGATCTCCTTCATCATGGTTTCAGGTCGAGTTTTGGTTGAGGGCCGCGAGATCCGTCTCGGCGCGCTCACGTTCATCGCCGACGACTCCTCTTGGCTTCAGGAGGCTCCACTCGACGCCGACGCTGCCCCCCGCCCACGGGCAACGACTTTCAAGACGCGCGTCCGCGACGCCCTCCTGCGGCAACCGTCGACCCAAGATCGGTCGGCTCTGTGCCGCCCTCCCTCCCGGGCCTCCCCGCCGCGCAAGCGCCCGATCGGTCGAGGCTTCAGCGGTGGGTGAGGCACGCGGTGGCCCGCCAGTCAGCCACTCCCCAAGTCGCGGCGATCGAGCCCGACGAATCTCTCTACGGCCTGTTCGATCTGTCGACTGGCTCCGCAGAGACTGCATCCGAGTGCGACAACAGTGATCCAGCGGCAGAGGTTTTGATGGTCGATGGACCATGCAGTCCTCCTGGTTTCCCCCACGCCGACGGAGGCGACGACGGAGGCGATCCGACGCAGGTTCACGAAGAGTATCAACCCGAGCCCCTCACTTCGCTGCAGAGGGAAGAACTTCGCCGCTGGAACATGGATGCGTTACACACTCCTATCGTTGGAGAAACCCCCGAGGCTCGTGGTTTTGAGGACGCAAGGCTAATAACCTGGCTGAACGCACTCGACTGGAGAACCTCTTTCCACAACCGACTCAGGTATATCGAACCCCGATTTAGAATCTAGCAGCTGCGGCCCGTATAGTAGAATCGATTCAGCCTTCCCAGTCAGAGGCGGGTAGAGGTTTTCTACAGATCAGAGATTTACTCCGGGCAGCAGGAGATCAAAATTCAGCCGTATCGCAGTCACGGAATAGGATTCGCAGTAGATCCGTCGCTGCGAATTCAGTCCAGTCAGCCCATAGTCCGAGATCGCCCCCGAGGCGTGAGGAACGTGGGGGCCGGCGTGATGATCAGTACAAGAGCTGTGAGCAGCATGAGCACCGATTCGATCGCAATGATTGACGTCGAGTGCCCACCCCTCCCCCAAGGGGTGGATCATAAGCTCCTCGACAGCAGGATGACAGACGCCAGCACAGTGTTGGGCGAAGGATTCCAGTCGACCCCAGAGAACCAGTCTTTGATGCGAGATCCATTATCGTTCAAGGTTTGGTCGACAGGAACAAAGATCACCAAGAAGGCCATGATAGAGATGTGCCCACCAGCAGCAGAGTTCACGTCTCAGGACCAGAGTGTTTTAGCAGAGCCATCAGGGCCGCGGTTGTCAGGACCCCGATTCTAAGTCACACCGATCTAGCCTGTAACACCTCATATCACTTTGCGGCCTCACGCACGGTATTCCCACGGGTGTCGACAACATGGCCCGGGACCGCTTATGCCTTTTGGCTCACGATATGATAGTGTCGCTAGCATCCATATGACAGAGAACCCGGCCAACATGACTAGTCGTGAACCCAAAGCGGCACTAACCCATGGGGACAGCATACATGAATCACATCGAGCATGTCGGTCGCCAGCGTGTGAATCCGGCTGTAGCACTGGCTAACAGGACTCGGGAACCCGGCTGTAGCAGGCTAGGCAGACTCGGATGTCACCGCGTGACATTTCCAAGGGATGTATACAAGAACAAAGTGAAACACATGCCGCCACCAAGTGTCCTGAACGGTAGTGCTGGGCTAGCAGGACTCCGTGAACCAGTCAGAAGCGGACTACTATGGCTCGAGGAAGCACTAGACTACATTTCCCCATAAGAGAGGCTGCCAAGGATAAACAACTAGATTGTCGGATCCCACACATACCAAGCATTTCAAACATACACACAATATGCTCGATATGTGTAAATACAACATGGCATCACAACATAACTCTACGACTCAAGTATTTATTCATTAGGCTCCGAGGAGCGAGATATTACAAACATGGGTCTCATGACCCAACATTCAGAGCATACAAGTCAAAGCACAAGCGAAGCTTAACATGTCTGAGTACAGACATCTACAAATGAAAAAGGCTGAGAAGCCCGCCTATCTACCAGATCCTGCCGAGGGCACAGGATCGTAGCTGAGGTAACAAGCTAAACGTCGAAGTCCACGCGGAACTACTAGCGAGACTGAGGTTTGTCTGCAAAAACATAAAATAGGCAAACGTGAGTACAAATGTACCCAGCAAGACTTACATCAGAACTAACTACATATGCATCGGTATCAACAAAGGGGGTGGTGGAGTTTAACAAAGAGCAAGCCAGCTTTGACTCGTGGCTATCCTGAACTATGACTGCAAGTAACTCTTTTGAGGTGGCGCACACGAGTCCACATATTCACCATATCAATACACCACTATGGATCCGCTCCCGTCTTCCTACGAGAACGCCATCCATAGCACTCACACTTATCTTGCGCATTTTAGAGTATCCACTTTCACTTGTCTATGAACTGTACAGGCAACCCAGAAGTCCTTTATATACCGCGGACACGGCTATTAGAATAGATGATGTTAACCCTACAGGGGTGTACTTCTTCACACACGCTCTCACCACTTACCACCATGTACACGTCGTGTATCTCGGCAACCATCAAGCGGAAGCCTGGCGAGGGAGTCGGCCACGACCTGACTAACCACACAAGTTTCTAGTCCAAGTTTATCGCCTATTAGGGTTCCATCCGCGAGGAGATCCGGCCGGGCTGTCGCTCACGGCCCCAAACGATGAGAGCAGGGTTCCCGAGGCACCAAACGGGCGTCCCGGTACACCGTGCCTCGTGTCTCTACACCAACATAGCCCACCCCTAGGGTCAGCGCTACGCACGGCCCCCAACACATATCCTACAAACACCAGAAACTAGTTGCAACTCCTGGACAGAGATCAGGTTGATTAATAAGTCGAGAGGGGCACTTAAGCATTCCAATGCGTGGTAGTAATTGTTCATGGATCACAAACACAGAACTCAGTTCCTGAGGATGGCTGCAATGAGACAACCCACCATGTAATCCTACATGGCCTCTCACCGCTACCTTTACCAAATCGTGTTCACACACTTAGCTCTCAACAGTAGGACATGTTCACACACCTCCGATTCATCTCGGCTGAATCAGACCTGACACAACTCTAAGCAATAGCAGGCATGACAAACAAGCATGAATGAGTAGGCACATCAGGGCTCAAACAACTCCTACTCATGCTAGTGGGTTTCATCTATTTACTTTGGCAATGACAGGTCATGCAGAGGATAAAGGGGTTCAGCTATCGCAGCAAGTAACATATGAATCGTTGTTGTCCTAATGCAGTAAAAGAGAGCAGGAGCGAGAGAGTGGGATTTTATCGGAATGAACAAGGGGGTTTTGCTTGCCTGACACTTCTAAAGATAGCATTGAGTCTTCATCGGTGTCAACGATCACAACGTCGGTACAACGTCTACCGAGGGGGAACAACACCGGCAAACAGAGAAGAAACATGATCAATGCAATGCACAATATGATGCATGCTATGACAGGGCAATATGAATGTGTTTTGGCTAATGCAAGCTAGAACAAATTAAGATGAGTCCATTTGAACCAAAGATTCAAATGCAAACCCATTTTAAGAGGTCATAATAGTGCATTAACTTATTTCACCTAAACAGCAAGGGTAATGTGTTCTAACATGCATGAAACAAGTAAAGATGGATAGATTGGATTTTTCTGATCATTTTTCATATATAAATTATTTCATTTGGAGTTACGGTTAATTTTCTATGATTTTTAGAAGTTTTGGCTAATTTCTGGAATTTCCTGTATAAGAATAAATCCAGAAAAGGGCATTACTGGATCAGCCTGACATCATCATGATGATAGCAGGTCAACGGGGCAAGGACCGGGTCAAACTGACCAGTGGGTCCCGCATGTCAGTAGTTATTTAAACTAACTAAATTTAGTTAGTGTTAACCTAAGTTAATTAGCAGAGCGGGCCCCACTTGTCATAGATTCAGGGGGGAAGTCAACCTGGGCCCACCCAGTCAAGGTCAACGGGTCAAACTCACCGGACTTGGTCCACGGCTCGTCGCCGGTGAAACCCGAGACGTCGGAGGGGGTCGGAATTTGCCCACGGTCGGCCAAATCGACCGCGGTTTGGTCCTACGCGTAGGTGGGGCTCACGCGCATCTAGTAGGCCAAGCGGGAGGAGCTGGGGTGGTCTGAGTCGACGGCGGCGAGCGCGAATGCGGCGGCCGGAGTTCGGGCCTTAGCGGTTTCGGTGTTGCGAAGCACGGCAGGAGCAGCTGGAGGGGGTTTTGGGCTTCTGGCGTTGCGCTGAGCACGGCCATGTGCTCGGTTGCAGCTCTATGTGACAGTGGCCATGGCGGCGACATGGCCGGCGGAGCCGAGCTCTCGGGCTCGATGAGAATTGCGGTTAGAGAGGGAAATAGAGCACGGGAGAAGGGGAAAAGGAGGCGAAGCTCACATGGATTCCAATGGAGGGATCAGCAGGCTTGGGGAGGCACCGTGGACGACGGATGGGTGCCGGCGATCTCGGTTGCCCGAGGTAGAAGACGACCGCAGTGACGACGTTCGGCGGCGTTTGGAGTCGCATGAGTCAACAGGGAGGCGTAGGCGACGGTGGCGGAGCTCCTAGGCATGTTGGAGAGACGAGGGGGAGGCGGTGGCCGCGGTGGTGCACGTCGGTGACGGCGGGCGCGTTTGGGTGGTGCGAGGGAGAGAGCCAGAGGAGGGGAGGAGGTCCAGCGAGAGAGGGGAGAGGTGCAGAGGGTCCGGGGGTGTCGTGGAGTTCACAGCTGCCGGGAAGCGGCAGAAGCAGGAGGTGGCGCGCGCGTGGCTTCACAAGGCCGGGCACGCGCCTTGCCTCATCTTGGCGCGAGGAGGAAGGCGATGAGGGTTTGCTGTGGTGGGCTGGGCTGGGCTATTGGGCTGCCACTGGGCCAAGCGAGGTGGTCCGTCAGGTGAGGCCAGTAAAAGGATTTTCATTTGTTTCTGTTTTATTTTTCATTTCAGAGGTATGTTGCATTTCTAAAAATACCTAGGCAACTCCAAAATCACCAAACTGCACATGGCCACTACTTGGAATATATCCAAGATGGAACATTTTAGTTTGGGGTTATTTGAGCATTTGAAATATTTTATATAATTTAAATGCCCAAACTCAAATAACTAAAGATTTAATCCAGTGACCTTAGAGTGACCTAGAAATTTGTGCATCACTTTTGACAGTGGTTTAAGACCAAGGCAGGGGTGATGAACATTTTAAGAAGGGCATTTCAGGTTCATTGAAAATGTTTTTGTGTTGAACCTATTTGATTTGATCTGGTGCTAGGGTTTGATCAATCCCCAATTCAAGTTTCAAAATAATTTAAACATGATGCAACAGACAAGTGCTAGCCTAGTGCAAGGTAAGGCTAGGGACGTGACAACTCACCCCCACTAAACAAGAATCTCGCCCCGAGATTCAAGACGTGAGGTAAGAAGACGAGGGGACACCGAATCGACATACGCCTTCATGATCCATTGCATTTCTCAAGATGTTGATTCATTGCTTCAAATTGATCTTGACGTCTTGCTTTGAGAACTACATCCAACATGACCACGAGTAAACATGAAGAATTTTAGATGAATCGATCTTACTGAAGTTTGAGCAACTTAGGATCATCTTAATGATCACAAGATCAAATCATGGAATGAGACATAAAAACATCTCTGGAGCGGAGAGGCAAAACATGCATCAGGAGGGACGGAAGAAACAATTTTACGAGGGTTTCAAAGTAGCGAGGGAAAATGTCATGACTCCATAACGGGGCACCTTAGGGAAGGTGACTCATAGATTTGTTACCTTAAGTGGCAAAAGAATTACTTTTGATCCAGAGATCATTGAAACTCTTCTCACCAGCCTGAGGCAATTTACAATTGATCATTTGAAAGAGCTCGAGGAAATGGCATTCTCGGACTAGGATGGATGATGTGGACTACCTTGTTGAAGACAACGCAATGGATGATTTTGCTTATCATCGGAAATGGATGGGACCCATGGTAAGTCCACTTTTGAGGATGATCCTAGACATCAATTACTGAGAGGGGCAACCCATGGAAATTGGCACAATGGCGATGCAAGCTGGGAACGAAATGCAACTGTTGAAATGTTCCAACCATCATATCTGCCTGAGGTTCAGATCCGGTTGGTGATAAGATACTTCAGACTCAGCATGTCTGGAAAGAAAGTTTGCAACACAGATCTACGAGATGACATTGCCAGATTCTTGGGGAAATGAACTACGACAGCAAGCTCCAAAACATGAGCTGGCTCTACTACACACATGTGAACAAGTTGTCCTAGACAAGCATGACCACCTAGTAGTCTTATAATAAAACACTACCGAGTTCAGGTTGGGAACCATCATCGAGGATAACGAAGTCCTAACATAAGTCATGACTAGTTGTTATGAAGGAACTCCTTCTCCTTGAACAAATCAGTCAGTGGCTTGGTGTGCTAGGGATACATATGGAATGAAGGTTGCGAGCCTGTCAAACCATAGCATACTTCGCACATGCATGACTGACTTGGGATGGTACCAGAGGAAGCAAAAACAAACTTTCTCGAATTCACGGCAGCAACTTGCTTCAAATGCACATGAACCAGAGTAAGTCACCTCTTTCATCCAACATATTCTTCATGAACATGCATGAAGATAATGCTTACAAAAGTTTCCAATGCTAGCTTTAATGTTCCACATGGATCATGGGGGAGACAAGATGTTGCTGATGGGCTCAACAACAACTCATCGGAATTTCCATATCACTGGACTTCCACCATCATGTGAACACGGTGATAGCATTGGTCAGACCAAAAGATGTAATGGTGTATGCTCGAGGGATCAACCACGAGTAAGTCAACATTATGAACATCGTTGGTTCTGATTTGACTTGACGATAGCCCATACTCAAGTCAAAGTTTTGACAAGGCAATAGATCCAACAACTGATCACGAGGACCAACCGATGGAGATATCATATTTCTTCAACACACACACAAACACAAAGATATCCCTTCAGAAAGAACCAAATTCGGTAAAGTTTTTATCTTCCAACTCTCCAAGTTGTTGTTTAGCTTAACCAACTAGCTCAGGGTATCCAACACAGATTCTTGGAGAATGGCTGGTTTAGAGGAAAACCAACTTGATCACAAGCTCAACATAACAGTCAGGGGACAACCTGGTAATACTTCCGAGAAGATATTCGGAAATCACGAACCACCGGTATGTTACTAAGCTCGAGAACAGTCTTGCTTTTGAGGGCAAGATGATATGATCAAGTGAGCGAGGACTTGACAAGATCCTAACTCATCAATCGAAGGGTGCACCAGGAAAATGGACTGGGTAGCACGATCAATCTTAGGATGATGATTCAATAACCATCACACTAAGAATGAGAATATTGTCCGTTTACTACCAAGCAACGAGGTTGCTAGGAGTATCGATTTCACACACCATAGTTCACTTGTCGGCATTCCGGTTACAACAACACGGGACCGAGGAATGAATAATGATAGCGAGAAGTATCACTGCATCAAGAATTCATAAGAGAAGGTGCAATTCTCATGACGTTCCTGACATAAAGTGGGTAATACTTCAGATAGAACAGTAATCAAAAGCTTGATTGCATTTGATCTCATGGATTACAACTGCTTCACCCAATCCGGATATGGATGAGGTAATCGGAGTTTGTTTCTCCTAGTCATTCCGAATAGAATGGCTTGACAGACCACAAGAATAATAGGCATCGATGACGAATGCACGACTACTCCTGACTATACATTGACAGACGGGGGTCAGAATACAACTAAGGAGGAACAACTCGAGGAACATATAACTTTCTGAGTCATGGATGCATAGGTTAGTATGTCGAATCAAGTTCAACAGGTTTCTTCCGGATAACCTATGCAAAAAGGTAGAGCTGGCAGAGTATCAACATAGAATCGAGAACTCATCAAGAGCACTCTGGTTGTGATCTTTCGGTTCAACAAGGAACTTCTGCCATAAATAGTTCATGGTATTGGAAGAAGGAAATACCACAGACCTCATGGACTATCACGAAGTTACTAATATCCTAAAGGAACTAGCAAACACTATCAACAGGAGGTAAGTAGGGTGAATTTCGGGTTCAAGAACCCAAGAATAGAATACCTACTACTAAATTGCATCACAGGATGCTTTCGAGAATAATGGCCAGAATCATCACACGGGGAACACAAAACATGGCTAGTTTACCAGGTGACTCCCTAAAACACCTAGGGTCATAAAAATAACTCCAACATATATGTCGAGGCAATAGAATACCTCAACTCAGCAATTAGTGTGATTAACCTGGCCCTAAGGAACATCGGGAACGGAAAGATGGGATTTGCAAATGCATCAAACTATTTAGAGACCTGGGATGACTCGGACATCCTAACGGTTGTAAATGCTCAAAATGATTTGAGACATCCTGCAAAATAGTGGCATAACCACTCAATATCACAATAACAAGGTTCCGAGACCAACTATGAACATACGGAAGTAGTAAAAACTGAACTGAGATTTGAAACTAACAATCCTATAAGTTTATGGATTAGAACACGTCATCCTGATAGATAGATGAGAAGGCCTAGTTCTTAATCCCAGTAGAATAGAAGAGGATGACTCAGATCAGAAGGCCATGAGGTATAAGGAGTAAAAAGAGCCTTACGTTCCCTTCCACAATCAATTGCCTTACATAACTAAGGCATTTCTAGACACAACTTCGACCGGTTTGGCTTGGTAATCCTACAGGCAGTCAGGCTCTGATACCAAAGCTGTCAGGACCCCGATTCTAAGTCACACCGACCTAGCCTGTAACACCTCATATCACTTTGCGGCCTCACGCACGGTATTCCCACGGGTGTCGCCTTACCATGGCCCGGGACCGCTTATGCCTTTTGGCTCACGATATGATAGTGTCGCTAGCATCCATATGACAGAGAACCCGGGCCGACATGACTAGTCGTGAACCCTAAGCGTGCATAACCCATGGGGACAGGCATACATGAATCACATCGAGCATGTCGGGCAGCAGCGCAGAATCCGGCTGTAGCACTGGCTAACAGGACTCGGAACCCGGGCTGTAGCAGTTAGGCAGGACTCGGATGTCACCGCGTGACATTTCCCGAAGGGACGTATACATGAACGAAGTGAAACACATGCCGCCACCAACTGTCCCGAACAGAGTGTTGGGCTAGCAGGACTCCGTGAACCGGGCAGTAGACATACTATGGCTCAAGGAAGCACTAGACTACATTTCCCCATAAGAGAGGCTGCCAAGGATAAACAACTATATTGTCGGATCCCACACATACCAAGCATTTCAAACATACACACAATATGCTCGATATGTGTAAATACAACATGGCATCACAACATAACTCTACGACTCAAGTATTTATTCATTAGGCCCGAGGAGCGAGATATTACAAACATGGGTCTCATGACCCAACATTCGAAGCATACAAGTCAAAGCACAAGCGAAGCTTAACATGTCCGAGTACGACATCTACAAATGAAAAAGGCCGAGAAGCCCGACTATCTACCAGATCCTGCCGAGGGCACAAGATCGTAGCTGAGGTAACAAGCTAAACATCGAAGTCCACGCGGAACTACTATCGAGACTGAAGTCTCTCTGTAAAAACATAAAATAGGCAAACGTGAGTACAAATGTACCCAGCAAGACTTACATCAGAACTAACTACATATGCATCGGTATCAACAAAGGGGGTGGTGGAGTTTAACAGCAACAAGCTAGCTTTGACTCGGTGGCTATCCTAAACTATGACTGCAAGTAACTCTTTTGAGGTGGCACACATGAGTCCACATATTCACCATATCAATACACCACTATGGATCCGCTCCCGTCTTCCTACGAGAACGCCATCCATAGCACTCACGCTTATCTTGCGCATTTTAGAGTATCCACTTTCACTTGTCTATGAACTGTACAGGCAACCCAGAAGTCCTTTATATACCGCGGACATGGCTATTAGAATAGATGATGTTAACCCTACAGGGGTGTACTTCTTCACACACGCTCTCACCACTTACCACCATGTACACGTCGTGTATCTCGGCAACCATCAAGCGGAAGCCTGGCGAGGAGTCGGCCACGACCGACTAACCACACAAGTTTCTAGTCCAAGTTTATCGCCTATTAGGTTCCATCCATGAGGAGATCCGCCGGGCTGTCGCCACGGCCCCAAACGATGAGAGCAGGTTCCCGAGGCACCAAACGGGCGTCCCAGACACCTTGCCTCGTGTCTCTACCGCAACATAGCCCACCCCTAGGGTCAGCGCTACGCACGGCCCCCAACACATATCCTACAAACACCAGAAACTAGTTGCAACTCCTGGACAGAGATCAGGTTGATTAATAAGTCGAGAGGGGCACTTAAGCATTCCAATGCGTGGTAGTAATTGTTCATGGATCACAAACACA
This sequence comes from Aegilops longissima, assembly GCA_021605205.1. Taxonomy (NCBI): domain Eukaryota; kingdom Viridiplantae; phylum Streptophyta; class Magnoliopsida; order Poales; family Poaceae; genus Aegilops; species Aegilops longissima. Next base: position 139,662,053 of record CM038681.1, read on the forward strand.
GAACTCAGTTCCTGAGGATGGCTGCAATGAGACAACCCACCATGTAATCCTACATGGCCTCTCACCGCTACCTTTACCAAATCGTGTTCACACACTTAGCTCTCAACAGTAGGACATGTTCACACACCTCCGATTCATCTCGGCTGAATCAGACCTGACACAACTCTAAGCAATAGCAGGCATGACAAACAAGCATAAATGAGCAGGCACATAGGGGCTCAAACAACTCCTACTCATGCTAGTGGGTTTCATCTATTTACTTTGGCAATGACAGGTCATGCAGAGGATAAAGGGGTTCAGCTACCGCAGCAAGTAACAAATGAATCGTTGTTGTCCTAATGCAGTAAAAGAGAGCAGGAGCGAGGGAGTGGGATTGTATCGGAATGAACAAGGGGGTTTTGCTTGCCTGGCACTTCTGAAGATAGCATTGAGTCTTCATCGGTGTCAACGACACAACGCTTGTACAACGCTCTACCGAGGGGGAACAACACCGGCAAACAGAGAAGAAACACGATCAATGCAATGCACAATATGATGCATGCTATGACAGGGCAAGATGAATGTGTTTTGGTTAATGCAAGCTAGAACAGATTAAGATGACTCCATTTGAACCAAAGATTCAAATGCAAACCCATTTTAAGAGGTCATAATAGTGCATTAACTTGTTTCACCTAAACAGCAAGGTTAATATGCTCTAACATGCATGAAACCAGTACAGATGGATAGATTGGATTTTTCTGATCATTTTTCATATATATATTATTTCATTTGGAGTTACGGTTGATTTTCTATGATTTTTAGAAGTTTTGGCTAATTTCGAATTTCCGTATAAGAATAAATCCGAAAAGGGCATTATCATACGTCGACCGACATCATCATGATGTCAGCAGGTCAACGGGGCATGGACCGGGTCAAACTGACCAGTGGTTCCCGCATGTCAGTAGTTATTTAAACTAACTAAATTTAGTTATTGTTAACCTAAGTTAATTAGCAGAGCAGGCCCCATTTGTCATAGACTCAGGGGGGAAGTCAACCTGGGCCCACCCAGTCAAGGTCAACGGGTCAAACTTGCCGGACTTGGTCCACGGCTCGTCGCCGGTGAAACCCAAGACGGCGGAGGGGGTCGGAATTTGCCCACGGTCGACCAAATCGACCGTGGTTTGGTCCCACGCGAGCTGGGGCTCATGCAAGATCTAGTAGGCCAAGCGGAAGAGCTGGGTGGTCTGAGTCGACGGCGGCGAAAGCACGAATGCGGCGGCCGGAGTTCGGTCTCGGCGGTTTCGTGTTATGGGCACGGCAGGAGCAGCTGGAGGGGTTTTGGGCTCATGCGTTACCGAGCATGGCCATGTGCTCGGTTGCAGCTCTATGTGACAGTAGCCACGGCGGCGATATGGCCGGCGGAGCCGAGCTCTCGGGCTCGATGGGAACGGCGGTAAGAGAGGGAAATAGAGCAACGGGAGAAGGGGAAAAGGCGGCGAAACTCACATGGATTCCAATGGAGGGATCAGCAGGCTCGGGGAGGCACCGTGGACGACGGATGGGCGCCGGCGATCTCGGTTGCCCGAGGTAGAAGACGACCGCGGTGACGGCGTTCGGCGGCGTTTGGAGTCGCGTGAGTCAACAGGGAGGCGTAGGCGGCGGTGGCAGAGCTCCTAGGCATGTCGGAGAGACGAGGGGGAGGCGGTGGCCGCGGTGGTGCACGTCGGCGACGGCGGGCGCGTTCTGGTGGTGCGAGGGAGAGAGCCAGAGGAGGGGAGGAGGTCCAGCGAGAGAGGGGAGAGGTGCAGAGGGTCCGGGGGTGTTGTGGCGTTCACAACCACGTTGGGGAAGCGGCGGGAAGCAGGAGGTGGTGCGACGCGTGGCTTCACGCGCCGGGCACGCGCCCTTGCCTACTGGTGCGAGGAGGAAGGCGACACAGGGTTTGCGGTGGTGGGCTGGGCCAGTTGGCTCGGCTGCCAGCTGGGCCGGCCAGGTGGTCCGCGCAGGTGGGGCCAGGTAAAAGGATTTTCATTTGTTTCTGTTTTATTTTTTATTTCTGTAGGTATGTTGCATTTCTAAAAATACCTAGGCAACTCCAAAAATCACCAAACTGCACATGGCCACTACTTGGAATATATCCAGCATGGAACATTTTAGTTTGGGGTTATTTGAGCATTTGAAATATTTTATATAATTTAAATGCCCAAACTCAAATAACTAAAGATTTAATCCAAAGGACCTTAGAGTGGCCTTAGAAATTTGTGCATCACTTTTGATGTTGGTTTAAGACCAAGGCGGGTGATGAACATTTTAGAAGGGCATTTCAGGTTCATTGAAAATGTTTTTATGTTGAACCTATTTGATTTGATCTGGTGCTAGGGTTTGATCAGCCCCCATTTCAAGTTTCAAAATAATTTAAACATGATGCAACAGACAAGTGCTAGCCTAGTGCAAGGTAAGGCTAGGGACGTAACAGCGGTGATTCCTCCCAACTTCAGGTTGGCAACTGGAGTCAGTACGTTCACTGGTGAGTCCAAGCCTGATACTTGGCTTGAGGACTCCCGAGTGTTGTGCAGATTGGCGGCGGCAATGATGAGGTGGCCATGAAACACCTACCTCTTATGTTGGAGGGCTCGGCCAGAGCGTGGCTGAATCAGTTGGCACCTAGGAGCATTTACACTTGGGAAGATCTCGCCCGAGTGTTTGTTAGAACATTCAAAGGAACTTGCAAGCGACCAGCAGGGTTGACAGAGCTGCAATCTTGTGTGCAAAAGTCGAATGAGACTCTAAGGGATTACATCCAGAGGTGGATTACTTTACATCACACGATAGAAAATGTATCTGATCACCAAGCAGTCTGTGCCTTCAAGGAAGGCGTTAAGAATAGAGAGCTAAGTTTGAAATTCGGTCGGACCAGAGACATGACCCTAAGTCGAATGATGGAGATTGCCACCAAGTATGGCAATGGTGAAGAAGAGGATTTGCTCTGGAGTGGCAAGTACAAGTCAACCGCTAATGAAGCCGGGGGAGGGAACTCCAGTCGGAAGCAGAAGCGGAAAGCCGAGCCAGCTGCTCCTAGGGAAGCCTTCGCCGTGACTCCAGGAAAGTTCAAGGGGAAACCCAAGGGGCCTTGGAACCCTAAAAAGGTGAAAGACCAAGATGGAAATGATGTATTGGACTTGCCATGTCACATTCACACGAAGAAAGATGAAGAGGGTAAACTCATTTACCCAAAGCATACCACTCGACAGTGTCGGCTCTTGATTCAACAGTTCCAGGGGAAGCAGCCCAACGATAAGGAAAAGGAGTCAGACAAAGTTGAGGACAAGGAAGATAGTGATGGTGGATACCCCCAGGTCAATTCCACCCTGATGATTTTTGTTGACGTTGAAAGCAAAAGTCGATTGAAAGTTATCAACCGAGAAGTGAATATGGTCGCTCCGGCGACACCCAATTATTTGAAATGGTCTCAGACCGCCATCACGTTCGACCAGTCTAATCACCCAACGCACATAGCCACCCTTGGGAGGCAAGATTTGGTGGTCGACCCAGTCGTCGTAGGCACTCGATTAACTAAAGTTTTGATGGATGGTGGCAGTGGCCTGAACATACTGTATGCAGAGACGTTGAAAGGGATGGGCATTCCGATGTCCAGACTCAGGACCAGCAACATGAGCTTCCATGGAGTCATTCCTGGAAAGAAGGCTGAGTCACTCGGCCAAATTTCTCTCGATGTGGTTTTTGGTGATTCCAAGAATTTTCGTAAAGAAAAGTTGACCTTTGAGGTTGTGGATTTCCAGAGTGCTTATCACGCTATTCTGGGAAGGCCGGCGTATGCACGTTTCATGGCTCGACCATGTTATGTATACCTCAAATGAAGATGCCAGGCCCCAAAGGTATGATCACTGTCGCTGGCAATCGGAAGAAAGCAGAAGAGTGTTTTCAGAAAGGCTCTAAGATCGCTGATGCTCAGATGGCAGTGGTAGAGCTGCAAGAATACCAGAAAACTACAGACCCGAGTGATTTGTTGCGAGCCAAGAAGCCCGCTACGGAATCAGCATTCCAGTCATCCGGTGAGACGAAACCGATTCACATTCACCCGACCGACCCCAATGCTGCTCTGACCCATATCTCAACAACACTCGACTCCAAATAGGAAGAAGCGCTCATCCAGTTCCTCCGTGAGAACTGGACATCTTCGCATGGAAGCCTCGCTAACATGCCGGTGTTCCTGTGGGCTGGCTGAGCATCGTCTACGAGTCGACCCAAAAGTTAAACCTGTCAAAGAACATCTTCGACGGTCCGTCGTACAGAAGAGAAAGGCCATTGGCGAGGAGGTGGCTCGGCTCTTAGCAGCAGAGTTTATCCGAGAGATTTACCACTCCGAGTGGCTCGCTAATGTTGTCATGGTCCCCAAGAAGGACAAGTCACTTCGCATGTGCATCGACTTCAAACATATCAATCGGGCCTGCCTGAAAGATCATTTTCCTCTCTCCCGCATCGACCAAATAGTCGACTCGACTGCGGGATGTGAGCGGTTGTCTTTTTTAGACGCCTATACCGGTTACCATCAGATCCGTCTGTATGGACCCGACGAGATCAAAACAGCTTTCATCACTCCATTCGGGTGCTTCTGCTATGTCACCATGCCATTCGGCCTCAAAAATGCCGGAGCCACGTTCATGAGGATGATTCAGAAGTGTTTGCTCACTCAAATCAGTCGGAATGTGGAAGCATACATGGATGATATTGTGGTCAAATCACAGAAAGGTTCCGACCTGTTGACTGACCTTGCTGAAACATTTGCCAATCTCAAGAGGTATGATATCAAGCTTAATCCATCAAAGTGCACATTCAGAGTTCCTGGCGGAAAGTTACTCGGTTTTCTCGTTTCCGAACGAGGAATCGACGCCAACCCAGAAAAAGTTGGTACTATACTCTGAATGAAACGCCCTGTGCGTGTGCACGATGTCCAGAAGCTTACTGGATGCTTGGCCGCTTTAAGTCGATTCATCTCTCGTCTCGGTGAAAAGGCATTGCCTCTTTACCGATCGATGAAGAAGTCGATGTTCAAGTGGACTCCGAAGCTGATGCAGCATTTGCGAGCTAAAGCTCCGCTCTCCACCCAGCTGGTGCTTGCTGCCCCAATCAGCAAAGAGCCTTTGCTGCTTTACATTGCAGCCACAGGACAAGTCGTTAGCACAGTACTTACGGTCGAGCGGGAAGAAGAAGGAAAAGCCTTGAAAGTTCAGCGCCCGGTATATTATCTTTACAAGTATTGACCCCATCAAAGCAAAGATACCCTCATTATCGAAGCTTGTTTATGGGATTTATATGACCACGAAGAAGGTTGCTCATTACTTCTCGACCATTCCATTACGATTAAATCGTGACGCCCTTTGTCGAGATTCTGCACAACAGAGATGCAATTGGTCGAGTGGCGAAATGGGCGATTGAGCTCCTTCCCCTTGATATCAAGTTTGAGGCAAAGAAAGCCATCAAGTCCCAAGCAGTAGCAGATTTCATCGCCGAGTGGATTGAACAGCAACTACCGACTCAAGTTCACTCGAGCACCGGACCATGTTCTTTGATGGTTCCAAGATGCTGAATGGTTCCGTCTGGGGTAGTGTTAGTTTCCCCCCGAGGAGATAAGCTCAGATATGTGCTCCAGATCCACTTTGATTCTTCCAACAATGAAGCAGATTATGAAGCACTTTTGTATGGGTTGCGTATGGCCATTTCACTCGGCATCCATCGCCTCATGGTGTATGGCGACTCAGATCTGGTGGTTAATCAAGTGATGAAGGAGGGACGTCAAGTCCAGCCATGACTGGTTATCGCAATGCAAAGGAGAAAGCTAGAGAAGAAATTCGAGGGTTAGAGATTCATCATATACCCCGACTGAAAAATCAAGCTGCTGATGATTTGGCGAAAATAGGGTCCAAGAGGGAAGCCATTCCCAGTAATGTGTTTTTGGAGCACATCCACACACCGTCATTTCAAGAGGATCCTTTCACCGAAGAAGCCCCACAGCCAAAAAGTTTCACTGATCCGACTGAAGTTGAGGTCCCAGCTGTGGTCGACCTGATCATGGAAGTCGTGGTCATGACCCCCGACTGGACAGTGCCGTACGTCGCGTATATCCTAAGGAAAGAGCTGCCGGAGAACGAAGAAGAGGCTCGACAGATCGTCTGTCGATCCAAGGCTTTTACTGTGATCAAGGGACACATGTACAGAGAAAGCGCGACTGGAGTCAGCCAGAAATGTATAACACCAGAAGAAGGTCAGATAATTCTTGATGATATCCACTCGAGGACCTGTGGTCATCATGCGTCCTCTCGGACCATTTGGCTAAAGCATACCGAGCGGGATTTTACTGGCCAAGAGCAAATGAAATGGCGAAGGAAATAGTCGACAAGTGTGAAGGATGTCAGTTCTATTCCAATATGTCACACAAACCCGCCTCAGCCTTGAAGACCATTCCACTCGTCTGGCCCTTCGCTGTTTGGGGATTGGATATGATCGGACCACTGAGAACTGGCAGGAGCGGCTTGACTCACTTGCTAGTGGCAGTCGACAAGTTTACTAAGTGGATTGAAGCTAAGCCTATCAAGAATCTCGATGCATGCACTCCTATCAGTTTCATCAGAGAGTTGATATTCAGATATGGAGTTCCGCATAGCATCATCACTGACAATGGGTCAAACTTCGATTCCAACAAATTCAAAGCCTTTTGCGCCTCTCAAGGCACACGAGTCGACTATGCTTCAGTTGCTCACCCCCAGTCGAATGGACAAGTAGAACGAGCAAACGGTCTAATTCTCAAAGGACTGAAACCCCGACTGATGCGTGATCTCAAGCATGCTGCAGGAGCATGGGTCGATGAACTTCCATCAGTTCTTTCGGGATTGAGGACCACTCCTAATCGGTCGACTGGGAGAACTCCATACTTTCTGGTCTATGGAGCTGAAGCAGTTCTGCCGAGTGACCTGCTTCACAATGCAACTCGAGTCAAACTCTACTCTGAAGATGAAGCGGAACAAGCCCGACAAGATGCGGTCGACCTCCTAGAAGAGGATAGAGAGATGGCCCTGATCCGCTCGACTATCTATCAGCAGGACTTGCGTCGATTCCATGCTATAAATGTGAAGAGTCGAGCCTTCCAAGAAGGAGACTTGGTCCTCCGAGTGGATCAACAGAAACCACACGAGCTCGCTCCCACTTGCGAAGGTCCCTTCATCATCACCAGAGTTCTCCACAATGGAGCATACCATCTTTACAACGTCGATCACCAGATTGATGAGCCTCGAGCTTGGAATGCGGAGCTGCTCCGCCCCTTTTATACTTAAGTACTCACTCGGATGAGATGTAATAAAGTACCTCTGTAGTTTGTTTATCAAAGACAAGAATGTTATAATTTCCCCAGTGATTGTTATTAATTTTTGTTTACATGAGAACCCCCCCCCCCCAAGTGGGTGGCTTAGCTGCGAACCCGTTTCGCCTAAGTTTGTAAAAAAAATCTCTACCGAGTGGTGAGCTAGCCTCCCACTCGGGGGCTTAGCCGTGAATCCGTTTCGCCTAAGTACTTGAAAATCCTATCGAGTGGTGAGCCAGCCTCCCACTCGGGGGCTTAGCTGCAGTCCAAGTACTCGCCTAAGTGCTTAAAAATCCTACCGAGTGGTGAGCCAGCCTCCCACTCGGGGGCTTAGCTGCAGTCCAAGTACTCGCATAAGTGTTTAAAAATCCTACCGAGTGGTGAGCCAGCCTCCCACTAAGGGGCTTAGCTGCAGTCCAAGTACTCGCCTAAGTGTTTAAAAATCCTGCGGAGTGGTGAGCCAGCCTCCCACTCAGGGGCTTAGCTGCAGTCCAAGTACTCGCCTAAGTGTTTAAAAATCCTACCGAGTGGTGAGCCAGCCTCCCACTCGGGGGCTTAGGTGCAGTCCAAGTACTCGCCTAAGTATTTAATACAATGTGCGCTTTGCAAGGACGACGAGGTGCAGGTCGACTGCTGCCTTCTCCTTCAGAGCTATGACACAAAAAATCCTACCGAGTGGAGAGCAAACCTCCCACTCGGGGGCTTAGCTGCAGCCCAGTACTTGCCTAAGTTTGAAAAATCCTACCGAGTGGAGAGCAAACCTCCCACTGGGGCGAGCTGCAGTCCAAGATTTGCCTAAGTTTGAAAAATCCGAGTGGAGAGCAAACCTCCCACTGGGGCGAGCTGCAGTCCAAGACTTGCCTAAGTTTGAAAAATCCTACCGAGTGGAGAGCGAACCTCCCACTCGGGGGCTTAGCTGCAGTCCAGTACTCGCCTAAGTATCTGAAAATCCTACCGAGTGGAGAGCGAACCTCCCACTCGGGGGCTTAGCTGCAGTCCAAGTACTCGCCTAAGTGTTTAAAAATCCTACCGAGTGGTGAGACAGCCTCCCACTCAGGGGCTTAGCTGCAGTCCAAGTACTCGCCTAAGTGTTTAAAAATCCTGCCGAGTGGTGAGCCAGCCTCCCACTCGGGGGCTTAGATGCAGTCCAAGTACTCGCCTAAGTGTTTAAAAATCCTACCGAGTGGTGAGCCAGCCTCCCACTCGGGGGCTTAGCTGCAGTCCAAGTACTCGCCTAAGTGTTTAAAATCCTACCGAGTGGTGAGCCAGCCTCCCACTCGGGGGCTTAGCTGCAGTCCAAGTACTCGCCTAAGTATTTAATACAATGTGCGCTTTGCAAGGACGACGAGGTGCAGGTCGACTGCTGCCTTCTCCTTCAGAGCTACGACACAAAAAATCCTACCGAGTGGAGAGCAAACCTCCCACTCGGGGGCTTAGCTGCAGTTTAGTACTTGCCTAAGTTTGAAAAATCCTACCGAGTGGAGAGCAAACCTCCCACTCGGGGGCTTAGCTGCAGTCCAGTACTTGCCTAAGTTTGAAAAATCCTACCGAGTGGAGAGCAAACCTCCCACTTGGGGGCTTAGCTGCAGTCCAGTACTTGCCTAAGTTTGAAAAATCCTACCGAGTGGAGAGCGAACCTCCCACTCGGGGGCTTAGCTGCAGTCTAGTACTCGCCTAAGTATCTGAAAATCCTACCGAGTGGAGAGCGAACCTCCCACTCGGGGGCTTAGCTGTAGTTCAGTACTCGCTTAAGTATCTGAAAATCCTATCGAGTGGAGAGCGAACCTCCCACTCGGGGGCTTAGCTGCAGTCCAGTACTCGCCTAAGTATCTGAAATTCCTACCGAGTGGAGAGCAACCCTCCCACTCGGAGGCTTAGCTGCAGTCCAGTACTCGCCTAAGTATTTAAAAATCCTACCGAGTGGAGAGCAACCCGCCTACTCGGAGGCTTAGCTGCAGTTCGGGTACTCGCCTAAGTATGAAATCCATTCCGATCCGCAAGGACGACGAGGTGCAGGTCGACTGTTACCCTTCTCCTTCGGAGCTGCGCCACAAGTACAACATGCGCTCCGCTCCAATCCGCAAGGACGATGAGGTGCAGGTCGACTGTTACCTTCTCCTTCGGAGCTACGCCACAAGTACAACGTGTGCTCCATTCCGACCCGCAAGGACGACGAGGTGCAGGTCGACTGCTACCTTCTCCTTCGGAGTTGCGCCACAAGTACAATGAGCACTCCATCTCGATACGCAAGGACGCAGGTCGAATGCAATCTGTGCTCCATCCCTACCTGCAAGAACGATGAAGTGCAGGTCGACTGGATTTTTCACCTCGGAGCTGCATCTCAAGCACTGAAGTATATTCCGAGTGAAGAACAAAGTTCGCTCGAAGGCAAACGAAAGCATATTCGATGATAAGCCAAGTTCAGATAACATTCTACGGATTCAGAAGTGCTCATGCGTCAAACCTGTTAAAGTTTATCGGTTACAAAACCACTCGGCATTCTGAGGCAAATTTAAGACGAAGCATAGAAGTTTTTTACTCCTCAGGTGGAGGACTGGAAGGCGCGACAAACAGGTCCAGGTCGATTCCGTCAGCAATCCGGGTGGCAGCAGCAATGAAAGTCTCCATGAAAGATTGGAAGTCGTACTTCTTGGTATTGGCAACTTTGATGGATGCCGGCTTTTCCTCTCGCGCCTCCTTGCAATGAACACGGACCAGGGACAGAGCAACATCGGCACCACACCTGGCAGAAGACTTTTTCCATTCCTGCACTCGACTTGGAACGTCATTCAGTCGAGTCATTAAAGACTCGAGGTCATTTTGAAGCGTCTTGCCAGGCCAGAGTGTCGAGTCGATTCGCGACACCGCAACCTTCAGTCGAGCGAGGTAGTCCACCACACCAGCAACACGAGACTCCAGTCGGAGCACGTTCATAGCGGCTTCATACTTCACAGGAGAGTTAATGGTGTCGAGCTTGTCTCCACTCGACCAGCCTCCTCCTCGAAGTTCGGCTGATTCTCATAAACGCAACTCGAGTTCAAGATAATGGTTCTATGATGAGTCAGTGATAACAAGTCAGTCGGATAGGAGGGATTACCTTCAAGCATGAGGAATAACTTCTTGGCGAGCCCTCCCAGATAAGCCTCCAGATCGTTCCTCGTCCCCGCCAGTTCGCCAGCCTTGTCACTCAGAGCTATCTTGTCATTCTTCAGTCGGCTAACCTCCTTGTTGGGCGCATCGAGAGCAGCTTTCAGATTGGCGTTCTCTTCTTCAAGTTTACCGACTGAAGCTAGCTTTTCTTCTGCGAGCTTTGTTTGTCCAAAGCCGCTTTCTGCGCCTCGGCAAGGTCATGGTCCTTTTTCTTCAGAGCCTCCTCCATTTTATCTGCAAAATGACAATGAGATCAGAATTAACAATGGGCAGAAAGACAAAGACAGTCGTCAAGTTCTCACCAGCCGCACCTTTTGCTTCGTCTCTCGCCTACGCAAGTTCTCCCGAGCAAGCTTCAAGTCAAGGTTGAGCTGGATCTGTTTGTTTTCAATTCAAGATAGCGAGCCACAAGCTCGCAGGATTTCTGAAGAGTCAATCGACGGACATCAAAGATAGGTTGCTTCCGGTGACTAAGAAAAATCGTAGCGTTTCTAAGACTACAAATTAATCAAAATATTCAATAGTAGTCTGGGGACTACACCCAGTGGGTGCACTCAGCGTGCCCCCACTGGTTTTACCGACTCGGTTTGATCAGTCGACCGAAAGAGACAAAAAGGTTATGATCCTAAACCATAGTTAACTGTCAGCAGTCAGCCACGGTATCATCAAGATCTAAAAAAAGAGAGAGTTCTTTAGACTTTAGTTAACTGCCAGCAGTCGACCATAGTCTCGGGGACTACACCCAGTGGGTGCACTCAGCGTGCCCCCACCGGTTCCAATATTCCATTCAACATGGTCCGTCCAGACCGAGTGAAGAAGTTAGCGAAGAAATTCATAGTATAAAGACTACAGTCGACTGCCAGCAGTCCACCATAGTCTCGGGGACTACACCCAGTGGGTGCACCCAGCTTGCCCCCACCAATCCAAAAATTCAATCGACACACCCAATGGGTGTCAGACATCTGAGATCTTGAAAGAAGAGTTTTCAGGTAGCATATCCTAACAGAACAAGTGGTGACCAACTAACCTGGACGTTGCTCTGAAGAGCTGAGCTAGCATCATAGGCTGCTTGGCTGGCTTCCCGGACCACCTTCACTTGCTCCATCATGATCCACGCCTGGCGTATAGCTTCCTTAGCAGCACCCACTTGGTCCTCTGGGACGTGGTGTGTGGCGAAAAGGGAGGGCGGATCAACAGTCAACGATGAAGGTCAGACACCAGTCAGCGGCACAACGAAAAACACAGAAGTCCGAGTGACATTGCCACCCTCATGAACCAGCGTCTCAGGCACTGATACAACCTGAGCAGTCTTGCCAGCAGGCACCTTTTTAGTTCTCCTCCGCCTCAGCGGCGCCTCATCGTCATCATCAGGGAGATCAATGACATGAGGTGGGACTACAGGAAAGATTCAAAGTTAAAAATGGAAGTCCAATCGACCACAAGCGAAACTACAGAGATCGTACCAAGGTTAGAGGTGGCAGCATCTTCCATTTCCTGGTCTTCGTTCCTGGCTGAGGTCTCGGAGGTAGCAGCCGCAGATTTCAAAATCAGTTGATCAGTCAACAAGTCGATCAATAGTATGTCCATGCTAAACAAAAAACACAAGTTCTGTTGTTACCTGGAAATGGTGGGAATAGCCATCCTCATCTTGGGCAGAGCCTTCGTCGGCTTTGATGGCGTCGCTCGGGGTTGCTTCGGCGGTTTTTCAGTCGGCGCCGAAGAGGAAGTCCGTGGGCGTTTCGTCAACTGCCCGACAGGCGCGGTAGCCTTGCCACGCTCGACCGCGGGGTCATGGGTGAGCTTGGTTTGCCTTTTCGTGCGAGGAGGGTCGACTTCTTCCTCCTCTTCCTCCTCCTCCTCTTCACGGGCTGTCGTCATCTTTGTCCTCCTCATTTGTCGATTGCCATTCCTCGACTTTCACCTCCGCTCCCCTCTTCCTCCTCGACCTGTTCTTGCGCCCGTTGGGCATCGAGTACATCTCAAGAGTGGCACTGAAGACAACAAACAAGACAAAAGTCAGTCGACCGATTTTAAGCAAACAAGATGGAGAAAGCGGGATCACAACAAAGATGCAGGAATGGACCTTGTCTACTTCATATGATCGGTCGAGTGGAGGAATCCTCCTGGCTCCTCGAGGTTGTCCTTGTTTCTGTGATGCTCGCCAGACACCTTTCCAGCATGGCGTCCTCGACCTCCTCCGGGTGGATCCGAGTGGTGTCATCAGTGCCAGAGTACAACCACATCGGATGGTCTCAAGCTTGAAGCGGCTGGATGCGTCGTCGGAGGAAGACCTCCAAGAGATCCATGCCAGTCACTCCATCTCGGATGAGCTGGACAACGCGTTCGACCAACACCTTCACCTGCACCTTCTCTTCCAGGATCACCTTCAAAGAGGATGGCTTGCTCACTCGGTCCATAGAAAAAGGAGGGAGTCCAGTCGACTGCCCTGCGTCGGCTAGTCCTTGCAGTAGAACCAAGTCGACTGCCATCCACGGACTGACTCGGGTAAGATCATGGCCGGAAAAGAACTTTTTCCTCTCATTTGAACCCCAAGACCCCCACACATCTGAATCACTTGAGTTCTCTCGTCACTCGGATTGGCCTTTTTCACCGTCTGGGAGCGACAAGTGAAAATGTGCTTGAAAAGACCCCAATGAGGCCGACAACCCAGGAAATTCCCGCACAAAGACACGAAAGCAGCGAGATCCACGATGGAGTTGGGAGTGAAGTGGTGAAGTTGTGCCCCAAAGAAGTTCAGAAATCCCCGAAAGAAAGGGTGAGGCGCCAGAGAAAACCTGCGGTCAACATGGGTGGCCAAGAGAACACACTCACCCTCCTGAGGTTGCGGCTCCGACTCCTTCCCCGGGAGCCGCGCTGATCCATGAGGGATCCGTCCTTCATTGGCCATGTCGTCCAGATCCTTCTGACGGACCGTCGAGCGGATCCAGTCGGCCTGGATCCAGCCCTGCGGCAAGCCAACCCTTGACGAAGATCTGCCCCAACTGGTCGCTCTTCCCTTCGCCTTCGCCGTCGCCTTCTTCGCCCGCTCCAAAGCCGCCGTCTTCTCTTTCACTATTGTCGCCGACGAAACGCGCACGGAGCAGTAGCGCTGAGATGGAGGCGGACGCGGCAGATAAATCTGGGGAAGGGAGGAGAAAATGGGAGCGCACTGTTCAAAACCCCCCGTCCGGGCCTTATATGAGGTTGCTTCAGAGTGACTGACTGGTAGGCCCGGGCGATCCTGCCAAATCCCGCAACAATCGCCCGAGCGATACGTGGAGAAAAAGGTGGCATGGAGATCGAGGCGTCCCTGCCTTATCCCATCCGATTACTGTGGCCTCCTCCGCTCCGCTCGCTTCCCGAAATTTGAATCCCACTAAATCCGCGCGCCGCAGAGCAAATCGTCAGACAGAAGATCTCCTCCGTCCTGTCATTCGGAGTTCTCCAAGTACGGAAAACACACTCGACGGATACAAAGAATGGATCAAGGCGACTGAAAAAGAAGTTGATGCCGTCACCTAAGTTCATTGATCCAAAACAAGACACACTCGCAGCACAAGAATGGGTCGGAAGTATGTTCAACTTCTTCCCCACTCAAACCTCGATCCATTCGGGGGCTAATGATGAAGTTATGTACCTAGGGTAGGGTCATGAACCTGTCCAAGATACTTTCCCCAAGGACATCTCTAGAAGGAAACACCTTTCAGTCGACCTGGAAGGGTTCCACTCGCGGACTTAAAGACACTCGACCATGAAGCCAACCACTCGACCGCAGGAGATCTAATGTCAGTCTGCAAACAAACGGTCGGTCATTAAGTAGCTTTTATGGTCATCATAGCACTTTATGTGGGGCGTTACCAGTAACCCCCAATCTTAATGTACCTTAATCCTGCATAATCGAGGGCTGGAGGGGTGCAGCGAACTCTATATAAGCCACCCCTCCTCGGTGTAAAGGGTTCGCACCGATGTAACTCATACAGCATATGTCTGATCGACCGCCTCCGGGCTCCGAGACGTAGGGCTGTTACTTCCTCCGAGAAGGGCCTGAACTCGTAAACATCTTGCGTATACAACTACTCCATAGCTAGAATCTTGCCTCTCCATTCCTACCCCCATTCTACTGTCAGACTTAGAACCACGACACCCACCACTTGTCCACGTAAGAGCGGGACCCACCTCTCCGCAGCTAGAAGAGACGAGCGCCCATGCCTGTCCGCCCGCCGCCGCCCATTGCTTCCTCTTTCCCCAATCTTTATCTTCTCCGGCGACCTAGCACAGATGTCTAGCTCCTCCGCCACACACCCAAAATGGCGACAGTATGGTCCAGTGACGCTCACAAGGTGCCCTGAGTGCCCACGCCAAGAGCTTCTTAAACGGTGGGTCAGTAAGACGGATGAGAATGGCAATCTTGGGCGTGAATTTGGGAAATGCTTGAGCAAAACAATGGCAGGAAGGGATGGCAAGGTTAGATCTTAGTTCTTAGCCCGTTCTTTCGCTGTCGTTTGCTCTGATTTCTCCAGATTTACTATTTTCTCGTCGGATTTGGGATTTAGTGTTCATGTTGTTGTTTTCAGATCCTGAAAAAATGTACACATTTCGAGTGGATGGATGATTATATTGAGAGGATTCAGTTTGAGGGCTACACTGATTCGAGAGGGGCCGCAACATGTAAACTCACCAACTATTAGTTTCGGGCCTTTAACAGGCCGAGTAAACCAGTTGCTTAAAATTGGCCAGAAAATTGGATGGGCTTTAAACAGTCCGAAAAGTAGATTGGGCCTGAACATTGTCGGAGGCCCATGATTGGCCCAGCCACAAAACGGGCCGTTAACAAGCCAAAATATGTGTCGGGCCATAGCTGACCCAATAACATTATGGCTCCCAAGCAGGCCGGTTGCAAAGCGGGCCATCTTTTGGCCCAGTTATCTCACGGGCCTTTAATGGGCCAATAGTCAGGTTGGGCTAAAATGTATCCACGAAGACTACGGGCCTTTAAGAGGCTGAAGGGCACTTCGGCCCAGAAATAGGCCCACTTGCAGCACCGGCCGTTAAATGGCCGAAAGTGAAACCGGGCCGACAACGGCCCATATCTACCAATGGCCATTAATAGGCCGAAAGCAATATCGGGCTGAACTATTACATGGGCCTTTAAAAGGCCATAGTTAAAATGGCCCCCAATGGGACCTAAAGCACTGTGCCTGTTAACGGGCCAGATCAAATATGGGCCGTAATTTGGCCCAAAATATGTCAGGCAGTTAATGGGCCGGATCCGATATGGGCCGTCATTTGGTCCAAAACATGGCAGACTGTTAATGGGCCGGATCTATTGTGGGCGGTCATTTAGCCCAAAACGTGACAAACATCATAACAGGTCGGATCTTATGTGAGCCGTAATTTGGCCCAAACCGTGGCAGGCTGTTAACGGGCCGGCCTAGTGGAGTATGACAAAATCTTGTGGGCCCTTGGCTTGGCCGGCCTTTTTATCTTAAATGGGCTACTGTTGGGCCGTGTCACATGTCATAGTATCATAGGCACGTCTCCTCCATTGGATGGACGACATCTGTCCCAACGCTGAGCTGACTCGTGGATACTTCGGCGAATAAGAATTTTACACGTGGAAAATCCCCATTGGTTCGGGCTGTTAACGAGTTATCGGATCCAAATCGGAACCCGGTAGCTTAACGGCGACCTGTTACGGTGGATGCCACGTGTCGGTTATCCTTGTCGAAAGCACTTAACTGATGATAATTTTGGTATTGTCATGGAACACTTCTACGACAGCACAAGTATGACTATCCTGATTCTGTCATAAAACCTTCATGGATGTACATGCATGACAGAAAATGTGACTGATACGTCTTCGTCGTATCTACTTTTCCAAACACTTTTGCCCTTGTTTTGGACTCTAACTTGCATGATTTTTAAAGGAACTAACCCGGACTGACGCTGTTTTCAGCAGAATTGCCATGGTGTTATTTATGTGCAGAAACAAAAGTTCTCGGAATGACCTGAAACTCCACGGAACCTCTTTTCAGAAATAATAAAAAATCCTTGCCAAAGATGAAGACCAGGGGGACCACATCCTGTCCACGAGGGTGGGGGGGGGGGTGCCCCCGTAGGGCGCGCCCCCTACCTCGTGGGCCCCTGGAGCTCCTCCGACACCAACTTCAACTCTATATATTTGCTTTCGGGGAGAAAAAAATCAAGGAGAAGAAATCATCGCATTTTACGATATAGAGCCGCCGCCAAGCCCTAAAACCTCTCGGGAGGGCTGATCTGGAGTCCGTTTGTGGCTCCGGAGAGGGGATTCGTCGCCATCGTCATCATCAACCGTCCTCCATCACCAATTTTATGATGCTCACCTCCGTGCGTGAGTAATTCCATCGTAGGCTTGCTGGATGGTGATGGGTTGGATGAGATCTATCATGTAATCAAGTCAGTTTTGTTAGGGTTTGATCCCTAGTATCCACTATGTTCTGAGATTGATGTTGCTATGACTTTGCTATGCTTAATGCTTGTCACTAGGGCCCGAGTGCCATGATTTCAGATCTGAACCTATTATGTTTTCATGAATATATGTGTGTTCTTGATCCTATCTTGCAAGTCTATAGTCACCTACTATGTGTTATGATCCGGCAACCCCGAAGTGACAATAGTCGGGACCACTCCCGGTGATGACCATAGTTTGAGGAGTTCATGTATTCACTATGTGTTAATGCTTTGTTCTGGTTCTCTATTAAAAGGGAGGCCTTAATATCCCTTAGTTTCCATTAGGACCCCGCTGCCACGGGAGGGTAGGACAAAAGATGTCATGCAAGTTCTTTTCCATAAGCACGTATGACTATATTTAGAATACATGCCTACATTACATTGATGAATTGGAGCTAGTTCTGTGTCACCCTATGTTATGATTGTTACATGATGAACCACATCCGGCATAATTATCCATCACCGATCCAATGCCTACGAGCTTCTCCTATATTGGTTCTCGCTTATTTACTTTTCCGTTGCTATTGTTACAATCACTACAAAATACCAAAAATATTACTTTTGCTTCTGTTACTTTTTGTTACCGTTACCACTACTATCATATTACTTTGCTACTAAATACTTTGCTGCAGATATTAAGTTATCCAGGTGTGGCTGAATTGACAACTCGGTTGCTAATACTTTAGAATATTCTTTGGCTCCCCTTGTGTCGAATCAATAAATTTGGGTTGAATACTCTACCCTCGAAAACTGTTGTGATCCCCTATACTTGTGGGTTATCAAGACTATTTTCTAGCGCCGTTGTCGGGGAGCATAGCTCTATTCTTTGAGTCACTTGGGATTTATATCTGCTGGTCATTATGAAGAACTTGAAAGACGCTAAGACAACAATTTATCTCTCAACTACGAGGGAGGTAAGGAACGCCATCTAGCTCGCACTTGATTCACCTTCATTTTGAGTAAACTTGCGACACCTAAACACATACGCTATTCGTTCCGATATGTCGCATGTTATTGATGATGCAACTTCTGCTATGCATGATACTTATGATGAAACTACTTCTATGCTTGGTACTACTATGCCCCTTAGTGAATTTCTTGATGAAAAAATTGCTAGGGCTAGAGAGAAAGAAATTATTGAAACTGATTATATTGATGAAAGTGATGATGAAGATATGACTGTTATTCCTGAGGGTTATATTTTTGATAAAGAAGCTTCTGCAGCTATTTTAGCTTGCAAAGATAGATCTGAGTTCAAGAGGCTATTAGTTAAATGGAATCAGCAATCTCTTAATGATAGAATGAGACCTGACCCTGCTTTTGCAACTTCACCTATTTGTGTTGCCGATAAGGATTATGAATTCTCTGTTGATCCTGATATAATTACTTTGGTTCAATCTGATCCTTTTTATGGCTATGAATCTGAAACTGTTGTGGCACATCTTACTAAATTAAATGATATAGTCACCCTGTTCACTAATGATGAGAGATCTCACTACTTTTATATCCTTAAAATATTTCCATTCTCATTAAAGGGTGATGCTAAGATATGGTTTAATTCTCTTGATCCTGGTTGTGTGCGTAGTCCACAGGATATGATTTGTTACTTCTCTGCTAAGTATTTCTCTGATCATAAGAAACAAGATGCTTTGAGGGAAATATACAACTTTGTGCAAATTGAAGAAGAGAGTCTCCCACAAGCTTGGAAGAGAGTCTCCCAGAGCGGACACAACCTCTCACTGGGCCTGGCATTGAAGCGGTGCGCTGGTCGAGAGCGCCGTGTCCCCGGTGTTTGCACCAGTTCAATACCGGAGAGATGTTTACTGGACGACGGTTATGTACCACGCCCGTTCAATACTTGCCAGTCCGTATGCCGCTATTAAGCAGGCATGTCGGTCGAGGAACCATCTCCGGCGCCGTGCATTGATGGGCCTAGACGCTTGGCCTCTCTGGAGTACGCTATTTAAAGGCGCCCACACTCGGCTAACTCCACACCACACCATATCCCCTTTACTTCCTCCTCCCTTGCACCACATCCGCCATGACCGTAAGCACTAGCGCTTTGTGGGAGAGCCTGTCATCGGAGCAGAAGCACGAGATGGCCGCCCTTGCAGTTGCCTGGTGGATCAAGCATGACATGACAGTCAACTCACCCAAGGTCTCCGATGATGACCCTACGATGGAGACGAGCTTGGACGATGGCACCGCGCGGGCCCCCGCGCCTGTGCTTGCCGGCTTGACCATGGAGCAGGCGCCGGTGCACTTCGATACCGCCATGGCGGAAGAGGAGCAGCTGGCGTTGGCTCCTATGTCTTTGTTCCAACAGACGCAGGAGGAGCAGCGGTACAACATGTTCCTCCTCGAGCAACCCCGTCTGGCAAAGAGCCAAATCTACGGCGAGCGCGCAAGCGAGGAGGCCGTGGCCGCCATGGTCTCCGCGAATCCGAACTTCATTGTGGACCAACGGGTGCTATACGAGACCGCGTGTGCTCAACGCGCCGCTCACAGTGCAAAGGCAGTACAATCGGGCACGAACATGGAAGCACACACGCTGGTGGCGCGGGTGGTCGATGACGAGAACGCCGCCCTCCAACTTTCGGGGGCTCATGTGGCAGGCGGACAGTGACGGACCGTCTAGGTCCATCATCAACCTCACGTCCACCGACACCGGTGACAGTCAGGTCACGGACTCCTCCGATGACGAGTAGGGCATGGGAGGCGGCAGGGCCTTGTGTTCCAAGTGGGCCGGTCCGTCACCCATCTCCTACTCTTTCTCGCCGGAGACCATGCCTTCACTTCGTGGGTTGTAAACCCTGCAGGCGCTCATGGAGACGGCTGATGGAGGACCTGGTCACTAATGCGGAATACAAAAGAATTGGACGAGGGTGCCGCCGCATGATAGGTTTAGGTCCAGCTGCTCCTTTTTTAATTAAAAATGTTTGAATTGTAATAAGTGTGCTCCGGTTTATATGAAAATCAGTCGGTTTACATGAATTACGTCTCATTTGTTTAAATCTTGTTTGAAATGTATGTGGATAGCATTGAATGGCTGGCTTTCGCATTCGTATCCACGGATTGGTTTTCTGTTTGCGGATAGATGTTAGGAAAATTTGAATCAGTATCGGAGATTCTCATAACTCACCAAAATATAGAAAGTAGGAGAGTTCCAAGCAATATAATTCCTTTAAAAAATGAGGAGTACTTGCACATCTCACATGCATAGTTTACCGCGTACGTGTGTACATGTGGGTCTCTGTATAGAGCAATATGGGCAAGCTAGCTAGCTGGCTGATGCGTACAGTATTACCCTCTCCCGCGAAAAATAATACATTATAGTACCACTGATTAACTGGGCCCATGTGGAGTATTTCTACCCGTGGTTACTAACTTACGTCCGGACGTCCAACTACGATTCCGGCGATCATAGACTATGAGTACCGAGTACGTGACGTGGAATCCCAGTAAAATGAGAATACATGACGTCGTATTATCGTTACAATAACTTTTTTTGGCAGGGAGTAGTATACGTGACAGTAGTTACTCCAGTATTATATATTCAAGCCAGCAGAGTCTCGTATCCATCGACCACCCCGCACCTGTACGTGACGAGGGGAGTCGCGTCACCGTCACGTATGATCAATGCATGTCAAGTCATTGTAAAAAGATTATAAAGCTGGAAGAAATCAGTTGGGCGGCAGAGGCAGACGCTGCATGCAGTGTTCAGCTAGTCACAAAGTAGTACCGTGTAACAGGGCTTTTTTTTTAGGGAAGTAACGGGGCTAGTAGTACGTGACAGAAGAGAGAGAGACAGGTGTGGTGGTGCCCTGGTGGGTGCACAGCATGGCTTTGCGAACGGGCATGGCATTGAGAGGCGGGTCCCGCTCCTATCCCTGGCCGGTCGTCGTTCTGCTGCGACCTGGGATACCATACACGATGCAGAGCGCGGGAACATGTGTTGCTGCCCTTCCCGAGGGCGGTTCGGCTCGATCTGGCGTCTCAGTCCTCGCCCAGCCAGCAGCATCTACTCCGGCTCGACCCAACACGGCTGGGCTCCAAGGGGGGTCAAGTGGCGCGCAGCTTGCGTCCGTCGCGGAGATACTCCGACGGGCCACGGCCTTTCGGAGACGAGACGCGTGGAGTCGTTCGCGGTGCCCGTATCTTCCAGAGGAGTTGCTGGCCGGGGCAAGACAATGTACACCACTGCTTGTTCCAGTTGCCGGATTGCTGCAGGCAGTAAAGATGTCATTCTTGATGCCTCCGAATCCTACCATATGCGGGTTCCCTTGATATCAAGATGAACTTGCATAACCATAAAACAGCGTCGACTAAAAATATTATGAGCCCTTTAGTGTAATGGGCACAAAATGGGGTCGATGCTCTTTGGCTAGCTTATATCATCTTCTCTCTACGAGGCCTATCTATGGCACTTTAATATTTGTATCTATCTTTTGATTCTTTGTGATTTGTTATTGTACTGTGTACGACTTTAATTGTGATAATAACTTAGGTTTTATCAACTCATATAAAGTTCAGGATTTGTTGATTACTCCGGACAATACTTTACTTATAGGTAAAATGTTCAATCTTGTTTACGCTTATAACTTCGATTGTAAAGGATTCTCAAGACACGTGCTTATGCGAGCATCAATCTTAAATGCTGCACACACCTTTTGCATGTGTCATCGGCGTGCTTCTTAGTACCAGATGAAGGATCTAGTGGTACATAATATTATCAGGTATTAAGTAATACCTATAATTTTAACAACACATGCAAAATAGGCAAGATGGACATGCGGCAGTGGTACAAAGGAACAGTAGTATTAAACTAATTTCAATGCACAGTCGAGAGACTTGCCGTAACGAAATTAAACTAGCTATGGAGATACTGACAATCGAATCTCAGGAAAATAACATATCGTTGGACAAACATAATTGCATACGGGATTAACTGAATCCTTGACATCGTGGTTCAACCGATGAAGATCTTCGTGGAATATGTAGGATTCAATATGGGCATCTAGGTCCCGCTATTGATTATTGACCGAAAAGTATTCTTGGTCATGTCTACATGATTCTCGAACCCGTAGGGTCGCATGCTTAACGTTCGGTAGCACTAGGGTAGTAATGAGACATTAGTATGGACAAGTCCGAAGGTTTTTCGGAGTCTCGGATGGGGTCTAGGATATCACGAGGAGCTCCAGAATGGCCCGGAGGTAAAGATTCATATATGAAAAGTTGTTATCGGGGTTCCGGAAAAAGTTTGATTTTTTGGTATTGTATCAAGGAGCTTCCAGAGGATTCCAGAGGGGTCCGGAAGTCCACAAAGCGTTCGACCACGTCCTTTAGGTCAGCATGGGTGGAGGGGGCGCCCTGGCCTTATTGGGCCAGGCGCACAACCCTCTACTTGGCCTATGCGCCAAGGGATGGAAACCCTAGGGGTGGAGGCGCCTTCCACCTGGCATGAAGGGCACTCCACCCCTGGCCGCTGCCCCCTTGCCTTGGGAGGTGCGATAGGGCTGGAGCACCCCTCCCTCACCCCTATATATAGTGGGGAGATGCAAGCGGTAGCCAACCCTAAGCCTGGCACAGCCCCGTCTCCCCCGTATACTTCTCCTCCTCGCATATATAGTTGTTCGGCGAAGCCCTGTTGCGTTTCCGCTGTCGCCACCACCACCACCACCACCTCGTCATTGGGCTGGTCCCGATACCATCTACCTCCTCTCCCTTGCTTGCTAGATCAAGAAGGACGGGACACCATCAAGCTAAAGTGTGCTAAACTCGGTGGTGCCATCCATTCGGCACTAGATCAGACTGGATTATGATTGGATCGCGAAGAGTACGACTACATCAACCGCGTTACATGCGCTAATGCTTTTGCTCTACAAGGGTAAGTAGATACACTCCCCTCTTATTGTTATGCATCTACTAGATTAGATCTTGGGTGTTCGTAGGATTATTTTTTGATTTTCATGCTTCGTTCCCCATCAGGATCAGAGGCGGATCACTGCGGCTATGGCAGGGGCAGCGGTTTATATAGCAATGGTGGGCGGCAGAGGCACGAACGGGTGACGCCAGAGGAGACGCCTCTGCAACCGCGTGCCATAAATGTGGGCGGCAGATGGGCGGACGTGCGACCGTCGTGTCGTTTGAACGTGCAGAAGTCGCTTGCACTGGGCAGCAGCGCGGCGGCACTCTCTTGCCCAGCCTGCCGTTTCAATGTCGGCTCCAGTGAGCGGTCGTGTCCGCTTAGGCCGGGCATGAATGTGGGCGTTGACGCTCTGGAGCACTGCAGGGAGGGAACGCGCGCGGACGAGGGAGGAGGGGCTTTTCTGGGCCAGGGTGGTCAGAAGCGGGTGTGAGAGCTGTCCGGACTCACGCAAAGCCCCACGTTTGTCTTTGGTTTGCGGAAGAGAGTATGTTCGGACATCACCGTGGACCGATAGAGGACCGCGTTAATACTTTTCACAGTCCGAACGTGCGGAAGCTTTACGGGTCCGTGTTGGAGATGCCCTTATCCGTTGCATGCGTATATACTCAGCCTTATGCAGTTGCCAATACGCTAGGAAGCCTCGCCACGCTTCATCTCACCATTTAGCTCATATAAGAGCATTTATAGCCGTACTTGGCAAATCCAAACGTTCATGGACACAATCGGACGCGTCCGCGAGAAGTGATCGGTCACACATCAAATTTGCTACTCTGTATCGAAGTTTTTTTTTATGTATTTCAACCCTTAGATATATACAAAGCATGCAATTGAAATTCTACATACTACCCTACCTAATCTTCATCGTCGGAGATGTCCACGACGTCGGTGATGGGCGCGTAGGAGGGCTTTGGCTCCTTCTCCTCGATCTCATTCATGTAGGCGAGCATGTCCTCCTCTGCAGCGTGCTCCGCCTCCATCTCGTGTCGACGACGGCGCCTGGCCTCCGCATCCGACTTTGAGCGGAGAATCGAGGATGGCCTACTGCTCTGCCTGCAGACCCGCGTCCCCAGCATCCCACACATCCTTCTCCTGAACCACCTCGTCATCCTCAACCACCTCCACCTCCTCCTTCCCCTGATCCACTGCATCCGGAGGTAGCCCCGCGGAGATCCGGACTTCGCGCCTTGCCTGGATTTGCTCAAGGAGCCGCAGCCGGCGCTCCTGCGTTAGAAATGGTAGCTCCTCAACCAGCGGCGTGGGGGTATGGCTACTAGTGGTGGCGCGCGTGGAGTGGAAAGTGGCGGCGATGGCGGACGGAAGAGGAAAATGTGGAGGGGTAGGGTTTCGGTGCTGGTAGTCGGCTTAAATAGCTGAGCTAGGCACTACGCGGCCAGCCAGAGCAGTGACACGCGGCGACATCGGTCCAATGGAGGAGGCAACTTTGGACCGCCGGGTTTCAGACATTTTCGTGTGGGACCCCAGCGTCAGCCCAGCGTGGCGGACGGGCCCGGACGTGCCCGGGCGCGCCCATATCCACCCCATATTTGGGCTGAATATGAGGGGTGTCAGTCAGTCCGGACATTTTAGGCATGTTTAAGGCGTCCATTCGGGTCAAAATTTCGCAACCGGTCACTAATCGGGTTGTCCGTCCGGACGTTTGTAGCGGGTTTGAAGCGTCCGGATGTTCTAACCACAATTTATACATGTTATCCCCTTTCACGAAAGGCACAGACCATCAAAAAATAATCATGCAACCGTGACGGCTGGTCAATTCGTCATCATGACATTTAGCTACTCCATTGTCGGGTGAGGACGATTGGCGTGGCCTTTTAGCGGATACACCCTTTGTCTCTCTAGATTTTTGTTGCCGCTACGGCGCTGGTGGAGCGCTCGACTGAACAAGCCAAGACGGCTCGCGCAGGGATGATGAATCCACCCGGCGGCCACGACCTATATGCGCCCTGGATCCAGCAAAGCGTCGGGTCTCCGGCCGGCTTCTCGTCGTCGCCACAACCCTGGGGATGCACGCCGTTGCCTGGTTACGCCGATGGTGATGCGCACGGAGGGTTCAACCCCAACATCACCTTCCCCCATGGTCACCCGGCCCAGCGCACGCCCTCGCCCGCCTTCGCCGGCATGCAGTACCCTCCGTACACCTACTCACCGCCGGCCTACGCATCCTCCCCGACGCCACCTCTCCGTCGTGGCGTGCTGCCCTTCTCACAAGCCTCCTCGTCGCATCTCGACGACACCGACATGGACGACATCATCACGACCGGCATGGCCGCCGCCGCCGCGTCCCCCGTGTTCATCACGACCGGCATCGACACAATGGACCTCAACGGCGACATGGACGGCGAGCTCGACTATGGCGAGGAGGATCCAGAGGAGGAGCAGGAGGAGCCGGCGCTTGCTCCGGCGAGGAAAGGGAAGAAGAAGAAGAAGGGGGCGGCCACGACCGGCGAGCCGCGCATCAAGTGGGCGTCCAAGGAGGACGAGTGCCTCGCCGAAGCATGGAAAGTCATCTGCCTCGACCCGATCACCGGGACGAACCGGAGCATCGACACGTATTGGGACCGCATCAAGGCCGAGTTCGACGAGCGCAAGCTCATCGACCCCTACTTCAAAGGCGTGCACATGCAGCGCGGGTCAAAGGCAATGTCGAACCATTGGGGGCTCAACCAAACGGCGTGCAACAAAGTGCATGGGATCGTCGAGGAGATCGCGGCTTAGCCGGAGAGCAGCGCTAGCATCGAGGATCGGGTATGCCACGCCGGGATCTCGCTTTTCATTTCGGCTTGTGCGTGCCCACCGACCGTTGTTTCTCAGCGCAGCTGGTGCGAATGTTCGCTATGTTTCGCCAGGACAGTAGCGACCAAGACTTCAAGTACCTCCACGTCTTCAAGCGGATCCAGAAGTGCGAGAAGTGGGCGGATGCCAGGCGCACCCTCGCCAAGGCCAGAGGCGTACAATCCGGACGCGCGACGCCGCGGCGCGGCAGCAGGCGCCGGCGGCAAACAAAGGGGCCAAGTAGGGGAAACACGCCGAATCGGCTACCACACGTGTGCACGAGTCCATCGAGCATTGCCTCGCCGACGCCAAGACCCGGGCTGCCCAGCGAGAAGAGAAGGCCGAGGCGCGGTGGTCGGCGTTGATGACGAACAACGCCGTCAAGCTTGACCTGCTCCGGGCCAACCTCGCCGCGAAGAAGAGGAACACCGACCTGGCTTTCCTGATGGGCAGGGCATACATGTCAGTGATGGACGAGAAGGTCAAGGTGTGGTTCATGGCGGAGCGCGGCCTCATCCAGAACCAGATGTCGTCGACGGCGCTGCCAACTCCCACGCCGCCGCCAACGCCGCCGCCAAGCCCGAGCGACGATGCCTCCACAACGCCCTGCAGCACAGAAGTCACGCCGACGCCGCCCTGCATAGAAGAAGCCACGCTGACGCCGCCCAGCCCGCGCACGCCGACTCCTCCGATGCCGGAGGCCGACACCGCCGTTTGATGCGTCGTGTCCTTTCTTTCTTTTGTGCGCTGAACTGTGGCAACGTGATCGCCGAACTACGTTAATCGCCGGACTTGTGGCGTTTTATGGGGGCGGGAAATGGACCATGTTTGAATTTGTGACGCCTTGAGGGCGGCACCTGGGGGCGTGGCTGGGACGTGGATCGGCCCCATGGCCTAAAAATCGCCAGGCTGGCGCCTGAAAGAGCGCCGGCCTTTGCGCCGGGAGGCCGAACGAGTGGAGATGCTCTTAGGCAGGTCATAGTGGGGAGTAACTTATACTAGTGTCATGCATATGACACTAGTCTAAGTTACTACCTTCATAGTGCAAAGTAACATAGTGCTAGTGTCATACTCCCTCCTTTCCGATTTATATGGCTCAAATATGAAATCCCATCAATCAAGGTATTTTGTGAGTGGAAGAATGTATCTCATACTTTACAAAATTACCCCAATTAAACTCATGCATTAATTTGGATTAATTGCACAGCATTCATGCTTGGCCACTAGATGAGTAGGAACATCAATGCATTGGTGTGTTCCTTTTTAATTCTTGCATGCAAAGATCTAATGCGCCTCGGAAACAAAAAATAAGATGGAGATGATCCCTTTAAATTGGAAAAACAAAAAAGTTGAGATAAGTCCTATAAACCGGAAAGGAGGGAGTAGGTGGCTTCATTTATTAGCTTGTAGACGCATCCTTTCTCGGGAAGCGCTATGTTACAGTGACATATTATGTTACTCTAAACACCTCTCTCCTCATTAACTACATGCCACATAAGCAAAGTTTGCTTAGAATGTACTATGTTACTACCTAAGTTACCCCACTAATACTAGCCTTACTAACTTGCGTACGTCCATCCACTGATTCCACCGATCATAAACGTGACGTGGAATCCCACAAGAAAATTGAGAATACATGACATGATATTATTGTGGTATAGTATGCATTACTTTTTGTTTGGAGGGAGTAATATATACATCATCTACAAACGCAGTGCTAACTTTTTTCTTTTTCCAGTATACTCTGTTAGAAGGCAGACAGAGGATTGGTGGAATAGTCGTTCGTTCTATTGCTTGAGCCTCGTGGGCATATATATAGGAGTACATGATCTACTTGGAGTACGAGACAAGCCAGAATACTTCCTAGTTTATCCTATGTTTCCTAATACAATCACGTTACTCAACACCCACCCGCAGTCACAACGATAGCGACGCAGATGGTGAGACTGGAGAAGAATCCGGAGGCAAGCCGACGGACACCCCCCCATAGTCGTAACGGGCATTGCATCGCCAAAGTCGTGGCTGGAGTGGAAGCCGACAAGGTTGCTCAAGCAGGCGGTAGCCCTTTGTGCCGTTTGTTGATGTAGCCGAGAGCGTGGGTGGTGGAGCCGTGGTCGAGGTAGCCGTGCAAAGAATGTCATGGTTGATGTTGAGTCGGGGTAGCCGATGTCGAAGAAGTCACCCTGGAGCCGCGGGCGCATGGGGGCTTCGAGTTAGCATGGGCGCAGTGGTGTCGAAGTAGGGGTGCGCCGGGAAGAAAATGTTGTTGACGACGCGTCGCGGCGGGTTTGCCAAGCCCGAGGACACATCGTGGACGAAGGCACGCACCGGTGTTGCCAGCACCGGGCATGCGTAGACGGACGAAGACAAAGTTGATGAAGCACCGACCAGGCTTGCCAGGCCCGGGGACACGTCGTGGATGAAGGCACGCATCGGTGTTGCCAGCACCGGGCATGCGTAGACGAGGGACCTACACGAGCTGTACGCCATGTCGAAGAAGTCAGAGGGGCCAGCAGAGAAGAACTCGACAACGATTGCGGCGTCCATCGGCGCGGTGCCGATGTCACCAACAGTGGTCGGAGTAGACGAAGTGGTCGGGGTCGATGACAGCGACGCTGGCGACAGCTGGTGCTTGGACGAAGATGAAGGGGGTGGATGGACGGCGGCGGCGGCTACGAAGGTAGCGGGGGCGGCGGCCAAAGAAGAGCGGCGACGGCGGCTAGGTTAAAAGTGCAGCGGTGCTGCTCGAAGTAGGCGAAGAACCCTGACAGTGTGACAAAGACCAGCGCAGACGTTGGCGCTCTCGCGCCAAGGGAGACGGCACGGTGCATACCACGGGAGGTCGACACGCGGTGACGGCGGCGTGGACCGGCGAACGGCGCTCGACCGAAGAAGGCGGACGCAGCGATGGCGAAGTCGGGTCGGGCGACGGCGGGTAGACCTCTGGGCGGCGGCCGGGACCGCGGGCCGCGATGCTGTGGCCCGAAGGGGCGACACAATGGTGGTTCGCGAGTCGGTGCAACCGCGGGAACGACCTCGAGGCGGCGGCGGGGACCGCGTATCGCGACACTACGGCCCGAAGGGGCGACGCAGCGACGACGCACGAGTCTATGCAGCTGCAAGGAGAACCACGGGGCGGCGGAGCTGCGGCCCGACAGGGCGACACATCTGCAACCCGATGCTCGATCGGTGGAGAGGCGCGCTGAACTCGGGGACGATCTTCACGGGACCTGCGGAGGCGCGCGTAACCGACGAGCCAGGTCGGTCGTGCAGCATTGAAAGTGCAACTATCCCTAGGTGGTTTTGGTAATTCCTAACAACATATAGCTCACTGAGCTAACATCATTCCAAGATGAATATTTCAGGAAAAGCTCAATGGATGGCATGGCATGGATGAGAAAAGTGGATCCCTCAAATTGTTAAGGATAAAAGGATTGGCTCAAGCTCAAAAGCTCAAGACTCTACATTTTATATTTTAGTGATCCAATATCACATTGAGTCTATAGGAAAAGCCAATACTATCAAGGAGGGATGAGGTGTTTCTTAATGAGTTTCTTCCTCCACAGTGCTTAGTGATATGCTCCAAAAGCCTCAGCTACTTTCTCATATCCACATATGACCTAAACCCAAAGTCAAACTCGGCCCTACCGATTCTTTCTACCCGGCGCCACCGAGTTCAGATGTCATAGCCACTGCCACAAACCCTAGGGAAATCGGTCACACCGATAGGGATCTCGGTCCCACCGAGATGGGACTGTAATCTCTCTGTTTCCCTTCGTAACGTTTCGGTCCTGCCGAGATGAGCGATCGGTCCCACCGAGATTGCAATGTAAACTCTCCGTTTCCCTTTCGTAATACTTTGGTCTCACCGAAAAGAGCGAATCGGTCCCACCGAGTTTACCTTACCAACTCTCTGGTTAGCTTATTACCAAAATCGGTCTCACCGAGTTTGTGTAATCGGTCTCACCGAGATTACGTTATGCCCTAACCCTAACCATATCGGTCCAACCGAGTTGCATGTCGGTCCCACCGAAAATACGAACGGTCACTAGATTTGCTGAATCGGTCCGACCGAGTTTATCAATTCGGTCCCGTCGAGTTTGGCAAGTTGTGTGTAACGGTTAGATTTTGTGTGGAGGCTATATATACCCCTCCACCCCCTCTTCATTTGTGGAGAGAGCCATCAGAACAAACCTACACTTCCAACTTGCTGTTTCTGAGAAGGAACCACCTACTCATGTGTTGAGGCCAAGATATTCCATTCCTACCATATGAATCTTGACGTCTAGCCTTCCCCAAGTTGCTTTCCACTCAAATCTTCTTTCCACCAAATCCAAATCCTGTGAGAGAGAGTTGAGTGTTGGGGAGACTATCATTTGAAGCACAAGAGCAAGGAGTTCATCATCAACACACCATTTGTTACTTCTTGGAGAGTGGTGTCTCCTAGATTGGCTAGGTGTCACTTGGGAGCCTCCAACAAGATTGTGGAGTTGAACCAAGGAGTTTGTAAGGGCAAGGAGATCGCCTACTTGTGAAGATCTACCGCTAGTGAGGCAAGTCCTTCGTGGGCGACGACCATGGTGGGATAGACAAGGTTGCTTCTTCGTGGACCCTTCCTGGGTGGAGCCCTCCGTGGACTCGCGCAACCGTTACCCTTCGTGGGTTGAAGTCTCCATCAACGTGGATGTACGATAGCACCACCTATCGGAACCATGACAAAAACATCCGTGTCTCCAATTGCGTTTGAATTCTCCAAACCCTTCCCTTTACATTCTTGCAAGTTGCATGCTTTACTTTCCGCTGCTCATATACTCTTTGCATGCTTGCTTGAATTGTGTTAAGATTGCTTGACTTGTGCTAAGATAGCTAAAATCTGCCAAAGACTAAAATTGGGAAAAGGATATGTTTTTATTTGGTCAAGTAGTCTAACCACCCCCCCTCTAGACATACTTTCGATCCTACAAGTGGTATCAGAGCTTTGGTCTCCATTTGCTTTGATTTCCATAGCTTTTGGTGGTCATAGCCTTGGTTTCACAACCTAGGAGAGAATGGCGTCTAGCGAGGAAAATTATCACCGTAGAGGTCCTTACTTTCATGGTACTAATTTTGCTAGTTGGAAGCATAAGATGAAAATGCATATTCTTGGACATAACCCCGCCGTTTGGGCTATTGTGTGTATTGGTTTTCAAGGTGAATTATTTGATGGGAGAGAACCAAACCGTGAAGCTAGTGCGGAAGAGTTGAAGATGCTGCAATACAACGCTCAAGCTTGCGATATCCTCTTCAACGGATTGTGCCCCGAAGAATTCAACAAAATCAGCCGTCTTGAGAATGCAAAGGAAATTGGGATACTTTGACTGATATGCATGAAGGTACCGACTCCGTCAAGGAATCCAAGTTGGATGTGCTCCAAAGTCAACTTGACAAGTTCAAAATGAAGGATGGTGAAGGTGTCGCTGAAATGTACTCTAGGCTTGCTCTTATCACAAATGAGATTGCCGGCTTGGGAAGTGAATAGATGACCGACAAATTCATCATCAAGAAGATCCTAAGAGCTTTGGATGGAAAATATGATACCATGTGCACATTGATCCAAATGATGCCCAATTACAAAGATCTCAAGCCAACGGAAGTCATTGGAAGAATTGTTGCTCATGAGATGTCGCTCAAGGATAAGGAGGAACTTCACAACAAGTCAAGTGGTGCTTACAAAGCCTCATGTGAAGCCCCCACATCATCAAGTGAGAAACAAACCTTCAATGAAGAATTGAGCTTAATGGTGAAGAACTTCAACAAATTCTATAAGAGTAGAAGCAAAGAGAGAAGCTCCAAGCCAAGGTCCTACAATGACAAAAGATCTTCTAGTCGGGAGCGTAATTGCTACAATTGTGGAAGACCCGGACACTATTCCAATGAGTGTACGGCACCCTACAAAAGAAGAGAAGATTCTCCAAAAAGAAGAAGTAGAAGAGAAGAATCACCACCAAGAAAGAGAAGGAGTAGAGATGATCGCTATGAACGAAGACCCTCACTGAGAAGCAAGGATTCGGAAAGGAAGGAAAAGTCATCAAGGAGCTACACAGAACGAAGACATCAAGCTCATGTTGGTGAATGGGTATCCGGCTCCGACTCCGACAATCACTCCGAGAGAAGTTATCACTCTGACTCCGAATATACTCAAGATGAAGGTGTTGTCGGTCTAGCACTTGTGTCAACCAACTCCTACGACATATTTGATTCACCAAATGAAGGAATTGGAAGATGCTTCATGGCCAAAGGCCCAAAGGTAACACACCCCGAGTATGTTGATTTCAATAGTGATGAAGGTGACATGCTAGGTGATGATGATTTACTTGTTGACAACTCTAGTGATGAATACTATGATGAAACGTCAATTAATCATGCTAATCAAGATAAAACGAATGACAATGATAAGGAGAAGATTGAGCTTCTAACTAAAGAACTAAACACTCTTAAGTTAGCTCATGAAACTATCTTAGAAGATCATCAAGAACTTTTAAGGACTCATGAGAAGTTACGCTTTGAAAAGCTCAATCTTGAGCAACAGCATGAGTTCTTAAAGGCAATCAATGATGACCTTCATAAGAAAAGTTCTTCTTACATTGCCAAGCGTTTACTCTTATCTACTTACATGCCTCAAGTCAAGTCCACTAACAAAAAGAAGAAGGATTCTTCCTCTAGTAGTAACAATAATCATGCTAAATCAAATGTTGTTGCTTCTAGTAGTTATCTTGATTCCACTAATGATTCTCTTAGCCAAGTTACACTTGAGCAAGAAAATAGCTTATTGAAGGAATTATAGAAAGGTGTTTACAAGAGCCTTGCAGGGAGTAAGCAATTTGAGGAAATTATGCATAAAGCAAGGAAGGCACCGAAAGAATCAAGGTGTTGGTTTTGAACGAAAGTTCAATGCCAATGGAGTCGAGTGGGAAGAAGATCAATATCCCAAGACGAAGTTTGTTCCTCAACAAGAGAAGTATGATCCTACTTCCTTCAAAGGGACACAAGCTCAAGATGATCTTCCACCACAAGACCACAAGCAAAAAGGCAAGGACAAGCTTCAAGAGGAGATTGATGCATTTGAATAAGCTCCTAAGGCCTTGGTCAAGTGGGTTCCCAAGACTACGACAAGTTCTACTTCATCAAGTACGACTACAACTCCAAGGATTCCCATCAACATGATGTGGATCCCGAAGAAGAAGAACTAGAGAGTTCTTGAGGGTGACTCCGCCAACATATTTCACTCATATTATTTTGGCAACAACGAGTGCAATCAACTTCCACATCTTGCACTAGCTCAAGGAGTCACAAAACCTCTTGTTGGTAAGACAAGGGACAAGGTAACCTAATGCTTTCATAGACATCATCTTATGTGTGCATCAATCCATGTCTATGGATATCCTTGTTTGTTCCTTGTGGGACTAAACCGTGTAGGTATTGAAAGTGCAACTCACTCCAAAAGGATTACTCCAAATGATCTTCATCAATATTGAGCATCCACATCTTCAACACCTACATGAAGTCATCATCGACAAAACCCAAGGTTAGTTCATCCCTCTAAGGGGGGATCTCACATCTAGGGGGAGCTTTACTCTAAAGAATTGAGCTAAAGCAACTCCAATGGTGTGAACACAACAATGCATTATGTAAAAGTGGTAACCCCACTTGATCTTAAACGATGGATATGACCTATGATCAAATGTTCTCATTTGACTCCTAAGTCAATATACTCATATATAGATGACCTAGTCATCGCCAATTGTTTGATAGATGCTAGAATTGTTTGAGCATGCTTTGTCACATATTTCATTTGTCATTTTATTGTGTGAGCATGTTGGTTGCATATTTTACTCATTCGAGGACATCCACTTGTGGTTTTGATTGATTGGTTTCTTTTTCTTTGGCCAAGTGGATGGACAAGAATGCCTAAGAACCTTGTCTATCTATCTATGCTCTTCTCGTATCAAACTCTATTCATGCTACATCACAAAATTTGATCAAGTCAGATTCGAACCACTCTGTGTGAGGAGCACTCGGAGTCCCCGATTCGTCATAGACTTAATCTTCCAAAACTTTGTGCGTTTCGGTCTGACCGATTCCTCCATTTCGGTCATACCGAGATCACTAAGTCGATCTAGGTTTTCAATCTCGGTTTAACCGATTTGATCTTTTCGGTCACACCGAGTTGCTGTAACTATCAACAGTTATGCATCTCGGTGCCACTGAGTTGTTCCACTCGGTCACACCGACAGGGACGGGCTATATATACTCACGGGCAAAAATTTGGAAACTTTCTCCAAACCCCTTCGCCCGCGCATAGCTCGCTCTGCCTCCAGGGTCTCCGGATCATCCTCCTCGTCGCCAGCCGCCTCCTGTCGCTAGTCTCCGCCGACGTCAACGGAATTCAACCCCGCCGTTGCCGCCGTAGCGAGTTCATCGCCGATCTAGGGTATGGACTCGATCACAGTGCTATCCCCGTCCGATTTCTATCACATTGTGTTCATCATGATGCTTGCCACGATTGAAACGACTCTATCCAGTCAAAACACTCTGTAGATTAGAGATGAATTGAAAATTTAGGGTTAGGTTTTTGCCGAAACCATCTCGGACCCACCGAGTTGCAGAACTCGGTTCCACCGATTTGGCTAAGGCCATTGCACATGTGGTTCTCGGTCTGACCGAGAATTGCAAATCGGTGTGACCGATTTCAGGACTTTGTGAAACCCTAGCAGTCTCGGTGCCACCGAACTGTGACTCGGTCTGACCGAGTTCACTAGTTTAGTTTCCGAAAGCTGCTTCGGTATCACCGAGTTTGCAAATCGGTTGATCCGAAATGCTTTCTGTGGAAAACTAAAACTAAGTTTTTGACTCATTCTTCTGCCAAAATCTCTGTATTTTGTGATGCTCATCCACTCTATCTCATCTATATCTATTCACAGGGTCTGCAGTCAGTGTTTGGAACATGTTCAATCAGAGTGACAGCCAGAACAAGTCAGAGGAGCAGATTCAGATCAGTGAGGGCACTAGTCCCTCTAGCAACTCAGATGAGGGTAGCAGAAGCACCCCAAGCAACTTGCCCAAAGCTGCCACCAGGACAAGGAAGAAGAGAACCTCAGAATCTGAGGATGAAGATTATGTGGCAGTAGAGGATGAGGCCATTTCCAAGAAAAAGGTGCTCAAGAAGGAGTATAGCTCAGCTGCAGTTAAGCCAGGTCTGAAGACCAAAAGGCCAGCAAGAAGACAACCCATGTCTAAAGCCAGAGCCTCCACTCAAGCATCTTTGGAATCTCAACCCAAAGAGGCTGCTGCAGAAGGGAAGAAAAGGAAGGAAAGGGTCAAGAAGACCATGGCCAGAGTTATTGGAAAGCCTTCCATGATTCAAGAGGAGGAAGAAGAAGAGGTTGCTGCACCAGCACCCAAGGCTCAGAAGCTTATGGGTGATGCTATTAAGTCAGGGGTGGCATCATCAAAGCCCAAAGAAGCACCCAAAGCTGCCTCCAAACCAAAGATTGCACCAAAGAGGAATAATGCCAGTGCCTGAGACTGTTGCTGAAGAAGAAGAAGATGAAGAGCATATCATGAGAAAGTTGAAGCCAAAGATTCCAGACCACAATGATGCTCATCCTGTGGCTGAGAACATGAATATCAGGAGAGACTCAGGGTTGAGGCTATGGAGAGAGTCAGATCCATATGCCACCAGAAGGAGTACTGCTGTTGATTACAGGTTCCACACAAAGGAACAGCAGGACTTCTGTGAGACAATCGTGTTGGACAAGAAGCCTATAGTGTGACATGAGGTGGGTCGACTGGACCTACATAAAGGAGAATGAGGAACACTATCTTGGTGTGTATGACAGTTTCAGTGCTTGTGGAGTTGCAGACTTTGTTGGGCATAAGCTCACAAAGTGGAATGAGGAGCTCATAATGCAATTCTACTCCACAGCCCACTTCTATCCAGATGGCAGGATAGTATGGATGTCTGAAGGTACAAGGTACCAATCAACTATTGAGGAATGGGCCAATCTGATCAATGCACCTAAGGAGGAAGAGGATGACTTGGATGTCTATGCCAAGAAAAGATGGATCACAACACTATGGCACGTATGTACAAAGAGATTCTGAAGCGGATCTTGAGACTCACCAGTTTGGATCGGTGAAACACTTGCATCGTGTATGCCTACAATCAATTGGATCCTCGAGCACACTCTCTTGCCCAAGTATGGTGATCACAGAATGATCAGAGGCCATGCAATAAACTTGCTACATATATTTGATGCGCCACAGAAGTTCAAGGTCATGAGCCTTATAGTTGAGACTATCAAAAGGACAACAGCTGGCCAGAAAAGAAGTTGTGGATATGCCCCACAGATCTAGGAGCTGATAAACTCCAAGATGGGCAAAGGCACATACCTGTTGGATAAGGAGCACATGCCTATCTATCCAGACTTCGAGGACAACCAAGTGGTTATGGATGAAGATGAACCATCCTCGGTGCAAGCACAAGCTAAAAGGAGAAGGCAAGGGCGAGAAGGCTGCCAAGATGCCAACAATGGAAGAGGCATCTCAGTACCTTCTGAAGAGCAAACAAGATCAACTTGGCTACTTGATTGCATCCACTCTAAGGATTGAGAAGGGGCTGGCCACCTTGACTCGAAACCAGGAGAGCTTGGAGAGGATCATGGAGCAGAAGTTCCATGACATGGATATAAAGGTGGCGAGATCCAGTCTGTTGTTGAGCAGCTTGAGGATGACATGCGAGGAGAGGAAGGGCAAGACAACCACAGATGCATTTGCCAGAGTGCCTAGAGCTCACAGATCAGCTGCAGTGCCAGTGACAGATACCAGAGCCACTTCATCTGCACTAGCTACAGCTTCAGTGCCACTAGCTCCAGCTCCTACTCCACCAGCTCCATCTACATCAACAGATGCTTTCGTCCTTGGCGTCCTGTCTACACCACCACCTGAAGATCAAGCCTGCGAGTCGATTTAGTGCTATGCATTTTCTATGAACTTTTTGGTAACTTGTTGCCAAAGGGGAGAAAAATGTATAGATCGTAGGCTTCGAGAGAGAGTGTTGCTTTTTGTTCTCTCTTGCTTTGGTGGTTGAACTTTATTTGCTTGTTTGAGATACTTATGTCTATATGATACCTGGATGATCATGTGTTTGATCATATGCTACAATTATGCTTGTTGAATGACATTATCCTTTTTATCCCAATATGATCATTCATTTTGCTTGGTGATGAGTGCATGTATTTAATCATTATCATTTTGAGCGCTCCACCAAGATATATGTGACATGGAAGAGTTACCCATGAGCCTAACTCCTTGTGCATTTGCAGTCCAAAGCAAATCTTAAACTATGCACAAATTTAGGGGGAGCTCTTGCTTATCACATACTTCTCAAAGCGACAATGTTTTTCACTCTTATTATCTTTTGTCGAAGCTTTGATCTA
Organism: Aegilops longissima; assembly: GCA_021605205.1. Lineage (NCBI taxonomy): Eukaryota > Viridiplantae > Streptophyta > Magnoliopsida > Poales > Poaceae > Aegilops > Aegilops longissima. Next base: position 139,699,242 of record CM038681.1, read on the forward strand.
TATGTTTTCATCAATTACCAAAAAGGGGGAGATTGAAAGTGCAACTATCCCTAGGTGGTTTTGGTAATTCCTAACAACATATAGCTCATTGAGCTAACATCATTCCAAGATGAATATTTCAGGAAAATCTGAATGGATGAGAAAAGTGGATCAATCAAATTGTTAAGAATAAAAGGACTGGCTCAAGCTCAAAAGCTCAAGACTTTACATTTTATACTTTAGTGATCCAAGATCACATTGAGTCTATAGGAAAGGCCAATACTATCAAGGAGGGATGAGGTGTTGCTTAATGAGTTTCTTGCTCCACAGTGCTTAGTGATATGCTCCAAAACCCTCAGCTACTTTCTCATATCCACATATGACCTAAACCCAAAGTCAAACTCGGCCCTACCGATTCTTTCTACTCGGCGTCACCGAGTTGAGATGTCATAGCCACTGCCACAAACACTAGGCAAATCGGTCGCACCGATAGGGATCTCGGTCTCACCGAGATGGGATTGTAATCTCTCTGTTTCCCTTCGTAACGTTTCGGTCCTACCGAGATGAGCGATCGGTCCCACTGAGATTGCAATGTAAACTCTCTGTTTCCCTTCCGTAACATTTCGGTCTCACCGAAAAGAGCGAATTGGTCCCACTGAGTTTACCTGACCAACGCTCTGGTTAGCTTATTAGCAAAGTCGGTCTCACCGAGTTTGTGTAATCAGTCTCACCGAGATTACGTTATGCCCTAACCCTAACCAAGTTGAATGTTGGCCCCACCGAAAATCCTAACGGTCACTAGATTTGCTGAATCAGTCCGACCGAGTTTATCAATTCGGTCCCACCGAGTTTGGCAAGTTGTGTGTAACGGTTAGATTTTGTGTGGAGGCTATATATACCCCTCCACCTCCTCTTCATTTGTGGAGAGAGCCATCAGAACAAACCTACACTTCCAACTTGCTGTTTCTGAGAAGGAACCACCTACTCATGTGTTGAGGCCAAGATATTCCATTCCTACCATATGAATCTTGATGTCTAGCCTTCCCCAAGTTGCTTTCCACTCAAATCTTCTTTCCACCAAATCCAAATCCTATGAGAGAGAGAGTTGAGTGTTGGGGAGACTATCATTTGAAGCACAAGAGCAAGGAGTTCATCATCAACACACCATTTGTTACTTCTTGGAGAGTGGTGTCTCCTAGATTGGCTAGGTGTCACTTGGGAGCCTTCGTCAAGATTGTGGAGTTGAACCAAGGAGTTTGTAAGGGCAAGGAGATCGCCTACTTCGTGAAGATCTACCGTTAGTGAGGCAAGTCCTTCGTGGGCGACGACCATGGTGGGATAGACAAGGTTGCTTCTTCGTGGACCCTTCATGGGTGGAGCCCTCTGTGGACTCGCGCAACCGTTACCCTTCGTGGGTTGAAGTCTCCATCAACGTGGATGTACGATAGCACCACCTATCGGAACCACGACAAAAACATCCGTGTCTCCAATTGCGTTTGAATTCTCCAAACCCTTCCCTTTACATTCTTGCAAGTTGCATGCTTTACTTTCCGCTGCTCATATACTCTTTGCATGCTTGCTTGAATTGTGTTAAGATTGCTTGACTTGTGCTAAGATAGCTAAAATCTGCCAAAGACTAAAATTGGGAAAAGGTAAGTTTTTATTTGGTCAATTAGTCTAATCACCCCCCTCTAGACATACTTTTGATCCTACAAGCGTAGATGAGGCGGATCTCGGCGGCGAGCGGGTGATCAAGCCAATCGCGCGCGAGGTCGGGGACGCCGCTCGGTGGAGGCGTGGTGGCGGCGGAGTCCGAGATGAAGCCGGCGACGACGGACAGTGTGGGACGTCGTGCGGACGAGCTTGTCAACACCGGCACCCAGGCTGCCAAAGCAACGCCGGTGCCCGGGTAGCGAGGCCCGAGCGACCAACGGAGCAACGGCGCCCGAGTTGAGGCAGCCGATGATGACCCACATGTGTAGGGGATCTATCGTAGTCCTTTCGATAAGTAAGAGTGTCGAACCCAACAAGGAGCAGAAGGAAATGACAAGCGGTTTTCAATAAGGTATTTTTTGCAAGCACTGAAATTATCGGTAACAAATAGTTTTGTGATAAGTTAATTTGTAACGGGTAGCAAGTAACAAAAGTAAACAGGGTGCAGCAAGATGGCCCAATCATTTTTGTAGCAAAGGACAAGCCTGGACAAACTCCTATATGAAGGAAAACGCTCCCGAGGACACATGGGAATTATCGTCAAGGTAGTTTTCATCACGCTCATATGATTCGCGTTCGCTACTTTGATAATTTGATATGTGGGTGGACCGGTGCTTGGGTACTGCCCTTTCTTGGACAAGCATCCCACTTATGATTAACCCCTATTGCAAGCATCCGCAACTACAAAGAAGTATTAAGGTGAACCTAACCATAGCATGAAACATATGGATCCAAATCAGCCCCTTACGAAGCAACGCATAAACTAGGGTTTAAGCTTCTGTCACTCTAGCAACCCATCATCTACTTATTACTTCCCAATGACTTCCTCTGGGCCAAAACAATGGTGAAGTGTCATGTAGTCGACGTTCACATAACACCACTAGAGGAAAGACAACATACATCTCATCAAAATATCGAACGAATACCAAATTCACATCACTACTTATAGCAAGACTTCTCCCATGTCCTCAGGAACAAACGTAACTACTCACAAATCATATTCATGTTCATAATCAGAGGGGTATTAATATGCATAAAGGATCTGAACATATGATCTTCCACCAAATAAACCAACTAGCATCAACTACAAGGAGTAATCAACACTACTAGCAACCTACAGGTACAATTCTGAGGCTTTGGGACAAAGATTGGGTACAAGAGATGAACTAGGGTTTGAGAGGAGATGGTGCTGGTGAAGATTTTGATGGAGATTGACCCCCTCCCGCTGAGAGGATCGATGGTGATGATTTCCCCCTCCTGGAGGGATGTTTCCCTAGCAGAACAGCTCCGCCGGAGCCCTAGATTGGTTCCGCTATGGTTCCGCCTCATGGCGGCGGTGTTTCTTGCCGAAACCTTGCCTATTTTCTCGGACGAAAGACTTCATATAGCAGAAGATGGGTGCCGGAGGCCTGCCAGGGGGCCCACGAGACAGGGGGCGCGCCCAGGAGGGTAGGGCGCCCCCACCCTCATGGAAAGGGTGTGGGCCCCCTCTGGTTAAATCTTTGACCAACATTTTTTATATATTCCAAAACATGCTCCCGTGAAGTTTCATGACTTTTGGAGTTGTGCAGAATAGGTCTCTAATATTTGCTCCTTTTCCAGCCCAGAATTCCAGCTGCCGGCATTCTCCCTCTTCATGTAAACCTTGTAAAATAAGAGAGAATGGGCATAAGTATTGTGACATAATGTGTAATAACAGCCCCTAATGCAATAAATATCGATATAAAAGCATGATGCAAAATGGATGTATCAACTCCCCCAAGCTTAGACCTCGCTTGCCCTCAAGCGGAAGCCGATAACAAAAAATATGTCCACATGTTTAGAGATAGAGGTGTCGATAAAAATAAAATACGGACATGAGGGCATCATGATCATTCTTATAACAACAACAAATATAAATATTGTCATATGATTTCTTATGCTCAAGTAACAATCTATTCACAATGTCAAGTATGAATCAGAAACTTCATTTGAGAGCCAACAAACTAAAATCTCAGTCATTGAAGCAATTGCAATTTATCATAACATCGGATAGAGTCAATATACGAGCTTTTCAGCAAGTCCACATATTAAACTATCCTTTGGTCTTTCACAATTGCTAACACTCACACAATACTTATGGTTATGGAGTTTATAGTGTTGCCTCCCAACCTTTTACCTCAAGGATAATGTCAACAATAATAATTCATGCTAACTTACATCCAATTGGATATATATATATATATATATATATATATATATATATATATATATATATATATATATATATATATATATATATATATATATATATATATATATATATAGTGATGCTATTCATCACCTGTGGTGCAGAATAACTTATTCTTCACCCGAGGTAATTTTACGATTATTTCATAATTAAATTATGTTTGGAATTCAAATAGTTACATTCATATTCATTCACTACGTAATATTTGCCATAAGAAAATAAAATATAGGTCATAGGACAAGAAAATTTGCAGTTTATGTGTATTTTACACTATGTTTTTATGTTTGTAATTTTACATTACATAAAATATTTTTACAACGATTATATATTTTCTTACGGTCTCTTTTTATGTCAAAATAAGACAAAACTTACGAAACGTAAAATTACGTGTATTGATGGTAAAATAGAGGGGTGAAGAATAACTATTCCTCACCCAGGGTGACGAATAGACAATCCTATATATATATATATATATATATATATATATATATATATATATATATATATATATATATATATATATATATATATATATATATATATTCATTCAACACAATGTGGTTGCCGAAGGATGAAATTTAAAAGGGAAGGTGAAGATCACCACGACTCTTGTATAATGTATAAGGCAAAAGTAAAAGATAGGCCCTTCGTAGAGGGAAGCAGAGGTTGTCATGTGCTTTTAAGGTTGGACGCACAAAATCTTAATGTAAAAGAACGTCAATTTATATTGCCACTTGTGATATGGATCTTTATTATGCAGTCCATCGCTTTTATTGCTTCCATATCACAAGATCGTATAAAGCTTATTTTGTCCACACTAATAAATCATGCATATTGAAAGAGCAATTTTTATTGCATGCAACAATGACAACTTACTTGAAGGATCTTACTCAATCCATAGGTAGGTATGGTGGACACTCATGGCAAAACTGGGTTTAAGGATAATTGGAAGCACAAGTAGTATCTCTAATTGGTGCAAAGAATTTGGCTAGAATGAGGGGATAAGGCAAGCTCAACATGTTGGATGATCCATGACAATATACTTTATTTCGAATATAAGAAAACATAACCATTACGTTGTCTTCCTTATTCAACATCAACTCTTTAGCATGTCATATTTTAATGAGTGCTCACAATCATATAAGATGTCCAAGATAGTATATTTATATGTGAAAACCTCTCTTTCTTTATTATTTCCTATTAATTGCAACGATGACTAAAACTATGTTTGGCAACTCTCAACAACATTTGTTCATCATACTCTTTATACTTGAAGTCTTTACTCTCCATAAGGTCAATATGATCTCTTTAATTCTTTTAATTCTTTGTTTTATCCCCTCAAGATCATAGTAAGATATTCAAGCCCTTGACTCAACACTAATCTTTATTATATATATATAGCTCACGGACTCGATTACATAGAAAGATCATAACGAAAAATTCAAAACTAGATCATACTAAAACTTTATTCTCCTAGATCAAGATATTACTAAAAGGATCGAACTAAGAAAAACGGTAAAGATAGGAGTGCGATGGTGATACGATACCGGGGCACCTCCCCCAAGCTTGGCAGTTTCCAAGGGGAGTGCCCATACCCATGTGTTTATGTCTCTTTCTTCGGAGGTGGTGAGGTGATATTCTTGGCGATGATGCCCCTCAGGATACGATTCTCCTCCTCGAGCTTATTGACTTGCTGCTTGAGGTCCATTATTTCCTTACGGAGCTTACCCGTGACGACTAAAGCTCCTTTCACCCAAGGATGTTGCATAGCTGCGGGAGAACATGTAACACTCTTTTTCATATTTTCATAAGAGAGAGATCTAACATTGGAAGGGATGACCGAGTTTGGAATAGCTGAGCTCTGTAGTTCCCCCATCGTGAATCGGGCCTGGAAACGAGAAGTAACTTCTTGATCCTCCTCCATGGCATCTATCCTTTTCAAGTCGGCTTCCATCTCTTCCTCCGTTGATGGCCCAAAGTGATAGGCATTGCTGTTTGCTCCTGGACCCGGTGTCGGATGAGACACACGACTCTCCCCGACTGACTCTTGAGGAGACATCTTGCTCTAATCTGCGGCAGAAACAACTCAAAACAAAAATAGAGGATATTTGCGTGGTACGATGGCCAAAACCTTCGGGAGATTATATAATGAATTTTTACCGACCAAAAGAAGTATCGTGCAAGAAAACGGAGTCCGGAGGGTACACGAGGTGCCCACGAGGCAGGGGGAGCGCCCAGGGGGTAGGGCACACCCTCCACCCTCTTGGACGCCTCGTGTCCTTCCCGGACTACTTCTTATTTTTCCTATTTTCTTAAATATTCTAAAACGGAGGAAAATTACCATTAGAACTGTTTTGGAGTCGGTTTACTTACCGTACCATATACCTATTCCTTTTCGGAGTCTGAAAGGTTCTGGAAAGTGCCCCTTAAATATTCCTCCGGGGTTATGGTTTCAATAACATTAGTTTCAATATTTGTAGGATTACCTGAGATATAATGTTTGATTCTTTCACCGTTGACCACCTTCGATTTGTGCCTTCGAAATAGTTAATTTTGATGGCACCGGAATGATAAACCTCCCCGATAACGTAAGGCCCTTCCCATTTAGAGAGATGTTTTCCTGCAAAAAACCTTAAACAAGAGTTGAATAGCAACACATAATCACCTACATTAAACTCACGCTTTTGTATCCTTTTGTCGTGCCATTTTTAACCTTTTCTTTAAACAGTTTGGCATTCCCATAGGCCTGGGTTCTCCATTCATCTAGTGAGCTTATGTCAAATAACCTCTTCTCACCGGCAAGTTTGAAATCATAATTGAGCTCTTTAATGGCCCAATATGCCTTATGTTCTAGTTCGAGAGGTAAGTGACATGCTTTTTCATAAACCATTTATAAGGAGACATACCCATAGGATTTTTATATGCAGTTCTATAGGCCCATAAAGCATCATCAAGTTTCTTGGACCAATTCTTTCTGGACCTATTAATAGTCTTTTGCAAAATTAATTTAAGCTCCCTATTACTAAGTTCTACTTGACCACTAGACTGGGGGTGATATGGAGATGCAATTCTACGATTAACATCATACTCAGCAAGCATTTTACGAAAAGCACCATGAATAAAATGTGAACCACCATCAGTCATTAAGTATCTAGGGACTCCAAACCTTGGAAAAATAACTTCTTTAAGCATCTTAATAGAGGTGTTATGATCAACACTACTAGTTGGAATAGCTTCTACCCACTTAGTAACGTAATCAACATCAATTAAAATGTGTGTATAGCCATTAGAGGAAGGAAATGGTCCCATATAATCAAAGCCCCAAACATCAAATGGTTCAATAACAAGTGAATAGTTCATAGGTATTTCTTGACGTCTACTAATATTACCGATTCTTTGACATTCATCACAAGATAAGACAAATTTATGGGCATCTTTGAAGAGAGTAGGCCAATAAAAACCGGATTGCAATACCTTATGCGCAGTTCTATCTCCAGCGTGGTGTCCTCCATAAGCCTCGGAGTGACACTTGCGTAGGATCTATTCCTGTTCATGCTCAGGTACACAATGTCTAATAACACCATCTACTCCTTCTTTATAAAGGTGTGGGTCATCCCAGAAGTAATGTCTTAAATCATAGAAGAACTTTTTCTTTTGCTGGTATGTGAAACTAGGTGGTATAAATTTAGCAACAATGTAATTAGCATAATCAGCATACCATGGAGCAGTACGAGAAGCATTTGTGACAGCTAATTGTTCATCAGGAAAGCTATCATCAATAGGTAGTGGGTCATCAAGAACATTCTCTAACCTATACAAGTTGTCTGCAACGGGGTTCTCAGTTCACTTTCTATCAATAATATGCAAATCGAATTCTTGTTGTAGAAGAACCCATCTAATAAGTCTAGGTTTAGCATCTTTCTTTTCCATAAGATATTTAATAGCCGCATGATCAGTCTGAACAGTTACTTTAGAACCAACAATATAGGGCCTGAACTTACCACAAGAAAATACAACTGCTAAAAATTCTTTTCCAGTAGTAGCATAATTTCTCTAGGCACTGTCTAGAGTTTTACTAGCATATTGAATAACATTTAATTTCTTATCAACTCTTTGTCCTAGAACAACACCTACAGCATAATCACTAGCATCACACATAATTTCAAAGGGTAAATTCCAATCAGGTGGCTAAACAATAGGTGCAGAAATCAAGGCTTTCTTAAGTATCTCAAATGCTTCTACACAATCATCATCAAAGATAAAAGGAACATATTTTTGTAAGAGGTTAGTCAGAGGCCTAGAAATTTTTGAGAAGTCCTTAATGAACCTCCTACAAAAACCGGCATGACCAAGGAAACTTCTTATACCTTTAATGTCCTTAGGACACAACATCTTTTCAATAGCATCAACTTTAGCTTTATCAATTTCAATACCTCTTTCAGAAATTTTATGCCCCAAGACAATACCTTCATTAACCATAAAGTGGCACTTCTCCCAATTCAAAACAAGATTAGTTTCTTCACATCTCTGCAAAACTCGCTCAAGGTTTCTTAAGTAATCTTCAAAAGAAGTTCCATACACGGAGAAACCATTCATGAAAACCTCAACAATCTTTTCACAGAAGTCAGAGAATATAGCCATCATACATCTTTGAAAGGTAGCAGGTGCATTACATAAACCAAAAGGCATTCGTCTATAAGCAAAGGTAACGAAAGGGCAAGTAAAAGTTGTCTTTTCTTGATCCTCTTTTGACACAGGTATTTGAGAAAAACCAGAATAACCATCTAGAAAGCAAAATGTGTATGTTTGGATAATATTTCTAGCATTTGATCAATAAAAGGTAAAGGGTAATGATCCTTTTTAGTAGCTTTATTTAATTTGCGGAAATCAATTACCATTCTATAACCTGTAATAATTTTTTGTGGGATGAATTCATCTTTATCATTAGGAACAACAGTAATACCTACTTTCTTAGGGACACAATGGACATGAGTTACCCACTGACTATCAGCAACAGGACAAATTATACCTACTTCCAGAAGCTTTAGTATTTCTTTTCTTACCACTTCTTTCATCTTAGGATTTAACCGTCGTTGGTGATCAACAACCGATTTAGCGTCTTTCTCCTATTTAATTTTGTGTTGGCATAAAGTGGGACTAATGCCCTTAAGATCATCCAGAGTATATCCAATAGCAGCATGGTGCTTCTTCAGAGTTTTCAATAATTTCTTTTCTTCATGCTCTGAAAGGTTAGCACTAATAATAACAGGATTTATTTTTTTCTCATCAAGATAAGCATATTTAAGAGTATCTGGTAATGGTTTGAGCTCCAAAACGGGATCACCCTTGGGTGGAGGAGGATCCCTTAGGATTTCAACAGGAAAGTTGTGTTTCAAAATAGGTCCCTGTTTAAAGAATACTTCATCTATTTCCCTTCTTTAATTCATAAACATATCATTTTGATGGTCGAGCAAATATTGTTCTAAAGGATCATTAGGAGGCACGGCAATAGAAGTAAGACCAATAATTTCATCTTTACTAGGCAATTCTTTATCATGGGGTTGTCTACGAAATTTAGAGAAATTAAACTCATGAGACATATCTCCCAAACCAATAGTAACAACATCCTTTTTGCAATCTATCCTAGCATTAACAGTATTCAAGAAGGGTCTACCAAATATAATGGGACAAAAGTTATCTTGTGGGAAACCAAGAACAAGAAAATCAGCAGGATATTTAACTTTCCCAGACAAGACTTCAACATATCTAACAATCCCAGCTGGTGAAATAGTGTCTCTATTGGCAAGCTTAATTGTAACATCAATTTCCTCTATCTCAGCAGGTGCAATATCATGCATAATTTCTTTGTATAAGGAATGAGGTATTGCACTCGCACTAGCACCTATATCACATAAGCCATGATAACAATAATCTCCTATTTTAACAGAAATAATAGGCATGCATACAACAGGTCTATGTTTATTTTTAGTATCAGGTCTAGCAATTCTAGCAGCTTCATCAAAAAAGTAAATAACATGCCCATCAATATTATCGGCCAAGAGATCTTTAACCATAGCAATACTAGGTTCAACTTTAATTTGCTCAGGAGGTGTAGGTGTTCTAGTATTACTCTTAGAATCACAGTTGAAGCTTTAGCATGATCTTTTATTCTAACAGGGAAATGTGGTTTCTCAATTTAAGCAGTAGGGACAACAGGATCAACATTATAAGTGATAGTCTTTTCTTCAACTTTAATAGGTGTAACTACTTTTACTTCAATGGGAGGATTATATTTAAACCACTTCTCCTTAGGGTGATCAACATGAGTAGCAAAGGATTCACAGAAAGAAGCTACTATCTTAGAGTCAAGTCCATATTTAGTGCTAAATTCACGGAAAACATCGGTGTCCATAAAAGATTTAACACAATCAAACTTAGGTGTTATACCTGACTCCTTACCTTCATCGAGATCCTAATCTTCAGAAATGCGTTTAATTCTTTCCAATAAATCCCATTTGTATTCAATAGTCTTCATCATAAAAGAGCCAGTACAAGAAGTATCGAGCATGGAGCGATTATTGAGAGAAAGCCGAGCATAAAATTTTTGAATAATAATTTCTCTTGAGAGCACATGATTGGGGCATGAATATAACATTGACTTAAGCCTCCCCCTAGATTGAGCGATACTTTCACCTTCGTGATGCCAAAAATTATATATATAATTACGATCACGATGAACCAGATGCATAGGATAAAATTTTTGATGAAATTCCAATTTAATCGGTTGTAGTTCCATGATCCCATATCATCACATAGACTTAACCATGTCAATGCCTTTCCCTTCAAAGATAAATGGAATACCTTCTTGTTGATAACATCCTCGGGCATACCTGCAAGCTTAAATAACCCAAAAACCTCATCCATGTAGATTAGGTTCAAATCAGGATGTAATGTTCCATCCTGTAAAAGGATTAGCTAGCAGTTTCTCTATCATACCCGAAGGAATTTCAAAGTAAACATTTTCAGTAGGTTCAGTAGGTTGAGGAGCAACTCTTACCAAAGGACAAGCCCCTCAAACTGGTCGGGGTGAAGATACCACGAACCAGCCCCTCAAAGGATTACTTTTGATAGTAACAAGTGACAGTAAATTTCTACACACTATATAAGTTTTTCCTTACCAAATTCCACTTACTAAAGGCGCCCCACTCCATGGAAATGGCGCTAGAAAAGTCTTGATGACCCACAAGTGTAGGGTATCTATCGTAGTCCTTTCGATAAGTAAGAGTGTCGAACCCAACGAGGAGCAGAAAGAAATGACAAGCGGTTTTCAGTAAGGTATTTTCTGCAAGCACTAAAATTATCGATAATAGATAGTTTTGTGATAAGGTAATTTGTAACGGGTAGCAAGTAACAAAAGTAAATAGGGTCCAGCAAGATGTCCCAATCCTTTTTGTAGCAAAGGAAAAGCCTGGACAAACTCTTATATGAAGGAAAACGCTCCCGAGGACACATGGGAATTATCGTCAAGCTAGTTTTTATCACGCTCATATGATTCGCGTTCGCTACTTTGATAATTTGATATGTGGGTGGACCGGTGCTTGGGTACTGCCCTTTCTAGGACAAGCATCCCACTTATGATTAACCACTATTGCAAGCATGCGCAACTACAAAAAAAGTATTAAGGTGAACCTAACCATAGCATGAAACATATGGATCCAAACCAGCCCCTTACGAAGCAACGCATAAACTAGGGTTTAAGCTTCTGTCACTCTAGCAACTCATCATTTACTTATTACTTCCCAATGCCTTCCTCTAGACCCAAACAATGGTGAAGTATCATGTAGTCGACGTTCACATAACACTACTAGAGAGGAGACAACATACATCTCATCAAAATATCGAACGAATACCAAATTCACATGACTACTTATAGGAAGACTTCTCCCATGGTCTCAGGAACAAACGTAACTACTCACAAATCATATTCATGTTCATAATTAGAGGGGTATTAATATGCATAAAGGATCTGAACATATGATCTTCCACCAAATAAACCAACTAGCATAAACTATAAGGAGTAATCAACACTACTAGCAACCCACAGGTACCAATCTGAGGCTTTGGGACAAATATCGGATAGAAGAGATGAACTAGGGTTTGAGAGGAGATGGTGCTGGTGAAGATGTTGATGGATATTGACCCCCTCCCACTGAGAGGATCGATGGTCATGACGATGGCGATGCTTTCCCCCTCTCGGAGGGAAGTTTCCCCGGCAGAACAGCTCCGCCGGAGGCCTAGATTGGTTCCGCCAAGGTTCCGCCTCGTGGCAGCGGAGTTTCTTCCCGAAAGCTTGCTTATGATTTTCTCCAGGGTAAAAGACTTCATATAGCAAAAGATGGGCACCAGAGGCCTGCTAGTGGGCCCATGATGACCCACAAGTATAGGGATCTATCCTAGTCCTTTCAATAAGAGTGTCGAACCCAACGAGGAGCAGAAGGAAATGATAAGCGGTTTCAGCAAGGTATTCTCTGCAAGCACTGAAATTATCGGTAACAGATAGTTTTGCAATAATGTAATTTGTAATGGGTAACAAGTAATGAAAGTAAACAAGGTGAAGCAAGGTGGCCCAATCCTTTTTGTAGAAAAGGACAAGCCTGGACAAACTTTTATATAGAGAAAAGCGCTCCCGAGGACACATGGGAATTATCGTCAAGCTAGTTTTCATCACGCTCATATGATTCGCGTTTGTTACTTTGATAATTTGGTATGTGGGTGGACCGGTGCTTGGGTGTTGTCCTTACTTGGACAAGCATCCCACTTATGAGTAACCCCTATTGCAAGCATCCACAACTACAAAAGAAGTATTAAGGTAAACCTAACCATAGCATGAAACATATGGATCCAAATCAGCCCCTTACGAAGCAATTCATAAACTAGGGTTTAAGCTTCTGTCACTCTAGCAACCCATCATCTACTTGTTACTTCTGAATGCCTTCCTCTAGGCCCAAATAATCGTGAAGTGTCATGTAGTCGATGTTCACATAACACCACTAGAGGAAAGACAACATACATCTCATCAAAATATCGAACGAATACCAAATTCACATGACTACTTATAGCAAGACTTCTCCCATGTCCTCAGGAACAAACGTAACTACTCACAAATCATATTCATGTTCATAATCAGAAGGGTATTAATATGCATAAAGGATCTGAACATATGATCTTCCACCAAATAAACCAACTAGCTTCAACTACAAGGAGTAATCAACACTACTAGCAACCTACAGGCACCAATCTGAGGCTTTGGGACAAAGATTGGATACAAGAGATGAACTAGGGTTTGAGAGGAGATGGTGCTGGTGAAGATGTTGATGGATATTGACCCCCTCCCACTGAGAGGATCGATGGTCATGACGATGGCGATGCTTTCCCCCTCTCGGAGGGAAGTTTCCCCGGCAGAACAGCTCCATCGGAGCCCTAGATTGGTTCCGCCTCGTGGCGGCGGTGTTTCTTCCAGAAAGCTTGCCTATGATTTTTTTCTCAGACGAAAGACTTCATATAGCAGAAGATGGGCACCGAAGGCCTGCCAGGGGGCCCACGAGACAGGGGGCGCGCCCCGGGGGGTAAGGCGCGCCCCACCCTCATGGCCAGGGTGTGGGCCCCCTCTGGTTCATTCTTCCGCCAGTACTTTTTATACATTCCAAAACATGCTCCCATGAAGTTTCAGGACTTTTGAAGTTGTGCAGAATAGGTCTCTAATATTTGCTCCTTTTCCAGCCCAGAATTCCAGCTGCCGGTATTCTCCCTCTTCATGTAAACCTTGTAAAATAAGAGAGAATAGGCATAAGTATTGTGACATAATGTGTAATTACAACCCCTAATGCAATAAATATCGATATAAAACCATGATGCAAAATGGACGTATCAGCCGACGAGCCTGACGCAGCCGTCCCAACGCAGCAGAGGATGATGCTGGCGAGGTAGACCGCCGAACCGCCGTGCAGACGCGGCGGAGTCGGGTGATGTGGATCGACGGGCGGGCGGTCGGAGCAGGGCGGTGACGGCCGGCGCAGGGCGACGGGCGGACCGACGTCGGACGGCGGCTGGCCTCTCGACGGACCGCCTCGGCGCGCGTGGCCGCCGGGTCGGAGGAGAGGCCGGCTGGTCGTGCCGGGATCGGAGTAGAGGCGCTCGGGGTATATATTTTGGATATATGTATTTGGTAGTCTAGGATTTGTAATCCGTCTCCTACCTTATCTCCAGAAGAGGCGTCTTGCCCTCCAAGTCTTGTACTCAATATATACTCACCCTCGAGCCTCAATAATAAATCCATCATATTCCCCACCAATATCCCTCTATCCCTTCTAACATGGTATCGGCCTAATGGATCCAAACCCTAGCCGTCGTTCGCCGCTCCCGCACCCGCGCCGCCCCCGGAGCGATCGGCCTCCATGACCGCCGCCGGGGGCCGCCCCGCCCGTACCTATGGTTCGTCCGCCGGTCGTGTCAACCGGCTGCCCTAAAGAGTCGTTTTCCTGATCCATTGATCGGGGTTTTTCTCTCTTGCCGGTCATATTGATCGGCGTTTACTTTTTGGTTTTCTGATCTAAGATCGGTTTGCGTCGCCCGCCGCCACTCGTCGTTCTCGTGTTTGCGTGCCTCTACTCCAACACCGGCGCGTCTACTCGGCCTCTTCATCGACAAGGCGGCCTTGCGTGACGCGTCGACCAGACGGCCGTCGTCCGCGCATCCGTCCGCCTGTCGTTCTCGGCCGCCCGTCATCACCGGCTCCGATCGGGACCTACAACCAACCCCGCCTCCGTCTGGATATGCATTCGGTCCATGCAGACTTCAACACCAAGCGAGCAACCATGCCACAAGCCTTCACGCTGCGGGTTAATCCAATCCATCTACGTACCATGCATGTAGGAGCCAACATATGTGTACAAACTCGTCGATGTGTGCTGATTTGCCGATTGCTGCGGCCTTCATTTGCGGCAGCCACGTGACCTTTAGCCTCATGGATCGATGCGGCGCGGCCGTGGATCGCTCCTCTGTTTGCGCGCATATGCTGAACTGCTCCTGCTGCTTCACTGGCTGCGGTTATCTATCGTCGTCTGCACCTTCTTCGAGCCCGCGAGCGGTCAGATTTGATCACCTGTCCTGCGCTTCGCCTCATCTACGTCGCGGGACCGACCTGGCCTGTCGGTTATGCGCGCCTCCGCAGGTCCCGTGAAGATCGTCTCGAGTACCGCGCGTCTCTCCACCGATCGAGCATCGGGCTGCCACTGTGTTGCCCTGTCGGGCCGCAGCGCAGCGGCCCCATGGTTCACCTCGCGGCTGCATCGACTCGTGTGTCGACGCTGCGTCGCCCCTTCGGGCCGTAGTGCCGCGATACGCGGTCCCTGCCGGCACCCTGAGGCCGTCCCCGTGGCTGCACCGACCCGCGAACCGCTGTTGCGTCGCCCCGCCGCCGCAGCGTGGCGGCCGCGGTCCCCGCCGTTGCCCGACCCGCTTCGCCGCCGCTGCATCGCCCGCCGGGCGTAAGCGTCGCGACCTGTAGTCCACTCTGCCGTCACCACGCATCGACCTCCCGTGGTATGCGCTACGCCGTCTTCCTTGGCGCGGGAACGCCACCATCCGCGCCAGTCTTTGTCAAGCTGTCAGGGTTCTTCGCCCCACTTCGAACACCGCCGCCGCACTCCTGACCTAGCCGCCGCCGCTCTTCTTTGGCCGCCGCCACTACCTCCGTAGCCGCCCCAGCCGCCCGTCCAACCCCTTCGCCTTCGTCCAGCACCAGCCCGTCGCCAGTGTCGTCGTCATCTACCCCGACCGCTTCATCTACTCCGACAACCACGGGCGACATTGGCCCCGCGCTGATTGGCGCCGCAACCGTCATCGAGTTCTTCTCTGCTGGCCCCTCCGACTTCTCCGACATGGCGTACGGCTCGTGTAGGTCCCAGTCTACGCATGCCCGGTGCTGGCAACATCGTCGCGTGCCTTCGTCCACGACGTGTCCCCGGGCCTGGCAAGCCTGGTGCGGCGATTTCTCCACTTCGTCTTCGTCCGTCTACGCATGCCCGGTACTGACACCACCGACGCATGCCTTCGTCTATGATGTGTCCCTGGGGTTGGCAACCCCGGCGCGACGCATCGTCAACACCATTCTCCTTCCTGGCACATCACTTCTTCGACACCACTGCGCCCATGACTAACTCGGCGCCTCCTTGTGCCCACGGCTACCCCGACTCGACATCGACCACATCGTTCTTCGCACGGCTACCTCGACCACGGCTACACCACCCTACGCTCTCGGCTACATCGACATCGGCACAAAGGGCTATCATCCGCTTGAGAAACCCGTCGGCTTCCTCTACAGTCAATGCGTTCGCGACGCGACACCATCCACGACGCTCGTGCTACGACTGCGGGGGGGATGTCAGCCCGTCGGCTGCTATTCTCTCCAGTCTGACCGTCCGCGATGCTCCTGTTGTTCGCAACGCTACCGCTACGACTGCGGGGGGGATGTTAGAGATATATTCGGGATACATATATTTGGTAGTCTAGGATTAGTAATCAGTCTCCTACCTTATCTCCAGGAGAGGCGTATTGCCCTCCAAGTCTTGTACTCAATATATACTCCCCCTCGAGGCACAATAATAAATCCATCATATTCCGCACCAATATCCCTCTATCCCTTCTAACATGTTAGAAGGGGGAGAGGGTTTGGTGGAATAGTTTGATGTATTGCTTGAGCCTCGTGGGCATATATATAGGAATACATGATCTACTTGGAGTACAAGACAAGCCAGAATACTTCCTAGTTTATCCTATGTTTCCTAATACAATCACGTGACTCAACATCCTCCCACAGTCACAACGATAGCAACACAGACGGTGAGACTGGAGAAGAATCCAAAGGCAAGCCAACGGACACCCCCCCACAGTTGTAACGGGCGTTGCATCGCTAAAGTCGTGGCTGGAGTGGAAGCCGACAAGGTTGCTCAAGCAGGCGGTAGCCCTTTGTGCCGTTTGTCGATGTAGCCAAGAGCGTGGGTGGTGGAGCCATGGTCGAGGTAGCCGTGCGAAGAATGTCGTGGTCGATGTCGAGTCGGGGTAGCCGGTCGAGAAAATCGCCGTGGGTTGGTGGAATAGTCGTTCGTTGTATTGTTTTGAGCCTCATAGACATATATATATATATATATATATATATATATATATATATATATATATATATGTATATAGGAGTACATTATCTACTTAAAATACAAGACAAGCCAGAATACTTCCTAGTCTATCCTATATTTCTTAGAGTTAAAAGCACTGGGAGTCCTACAACTTGCTCTGAATGTGATGGTTTAGTCCTAGAACTTGCATTTTGACCCTTCCCAGTCCCACAACTTGCACCAAATGTTCAAATCTAGTCCTGACGAATAAGAGAGCGCCATATGGATGTGTGGGTGCACACCCGTCAGCGCTTGGCATTTTGCAAAGACCCCCTGGCGTTGTTGTGAATCAACCCACGAAAACAGCTGAATTAATTAAAGTACACCACACACCACACGTTCTGCCCCCCCTCCCGATCCAGACAAGTCGCAGCTTACTCACTCTCTCTCTTTTCTTGCTCTGCTCTCTGGTTGTCGCCGCTGTCCAGGCTGCCGCCGCCGCCAAGGAAGCAAGCGGCCATGGTTTCATGGAGTGATTCCGGATCCAGCTCGTGCTCGTCAGGTGGCGACTGGGTCACCAGTCCGGTGAGATCTTGTCAACCTTCATCTGGCATCTAGGGTTAGTCAAAATGAGATTTCTTACCAGATTTGGTTGTAGGGTCCTCGCACTATTGAGAGCACCGATTGGGCAGGCCTTGCTGCAGATCTAACTGATAGGTGTGAGCACCAATCAGTGTGTGAGAAGCTTGTTGCATTTGAGTCTGTTGACAGTGGAAGAAGATTTCTTGGTTGTGCACAAAAGGTTAATTCATGTTCCTTGTTGTAGATTGAGATGGTAGTGCTGTAGTACATGTTTATGGTTGTACATGCTTTGGCCATTTAATTACATATTGAACTTGCTCTGTTGTGCCATTTCTGTTGCATGTGCATAGTTCTGTTCTGTGCCATTTAGCTTATTTATATGTCCAATACTTAGTTGTTAAGCAGCACAGGAATGCTGAAAGGGCTGTGTGAAAATAGGCATGAATGTGTTGTTAGTTAACTGCATTTTGATTCAGTGAGTTAACTGAATTTTGATTCAGTTTTACTTAGTTTTGTCCATTTAACTAAATTTTGATTCAGTGTTACTGTATTTTCTTCAGTTAACTGAATTATGCATTTCCTCTTAAAATTTAGGTTGGGCCTAAATGCCCCTATGTGCGCTGGGTTGACCCAGAGTGGCCTCCACAATTGAGGACCAGTCTAGCTAGGATCTGGGCCATGTATGAAGAGGAGGTCACAACCAGGATCAGGGAAGCTGTTGTTCAGGCTGAAGAAAATGTTAGGGTTGTGAAAGAGAAGGAACAGATGTAAAAAGACCTGAGGTTTTTCAAACTTGATTTTGCTAAGATGGTGGCTGACAAAGAGCAGGCAATTACTGAATTGGGCAACACAAGGCTAGCTCTGTGTGACCTAAAGATAGAACTTGAGAAGAAGAGAATGGCTGACAAATCAGTGACCAACATCCATCAGGTGGTCAGGGCTAAGGCAGAGAAAGAGAGGGATGAGATGAAGCAAGAGAGGGACAAATTGAAGGAAGAAAGGGATCAATTGAAGAAAGAGATAAAAAAGCTAGAGTATATGATTAGTGATCTGTTCAAGCATAAAGAGGACACCAAGTGCAAGATAAGGAAGGTTAGGGAGCTGCTAGATGAATGTGAGTGATTCATTGGTGCTGTAAAGGAATTTAGTTAATGATTATCAGTGGACTTGTTTAGTTAACTTGGGTTATCTTTGATGCCTTTTATGCAGATGCACTGTACTATTTGCTGCAATTACCTAATATGCAGTATGTTATCTGAATTTGAGTTATCAATGTTGTGACAATTAAGTGAATTTGGATTATATATGCTCTCCCAATTAACTGAATTGCTTTCCTGTTTAACTGAACTATTATTCAGTTATCTCAATCTAGATTCAGTGAAGTGAGTATTGATTTGGTTAACTGAAAATGGTTTAGGGTTTACTGATTTGTTGTGTCAGTTAACTTATTTGATATAGCATTTGTGATTACACTGTGTTTTTGGTTTTGCAGTTAACTCATATTTTCTATACAATGTTAACTGAATATGGTTCAGTTAACTGTTCTTTGTTCAGTTAACTGAAAGTTTCATACACTGGACAGGGCTTGCACATAAATGTAGATCCATTATTTCATGAAGTTACTGCATACATTGCATACACTAAATCACATTGCATACACTGAATCTCATAGATAGCAAGGTAGCACTGCCCACAGAAATCAATCAAGATAGCAAAGAGGATCTAGATACTGCATCACATGACAGCTCAATCATCTGGATACAGAATTGTACTCCACCTCATCCTAGTGACCTGAAACGGATGGAAATTGGCCCTCCTCCTTGCCCAGTGGATGACATCATCATCACTAGGGTATGAGCCCTGGGGGAATGCCTCCAGGAACTGCTCAATGTCCTTGCGGTTGCGTGCTGCAAGAATCCGCTGAGCCAGGTGCCTTCTCTCCCTCCTTCTTGCCTCTCTGCGCCTGGCTACCCTTGGCGCCTGTTCAACCTTATCGACGACCTCTCCAAGATCCGTCTATGCTAGGGTTTTCTCTGGAGGCTAGGGGGAGGAGAAGGGATTGTGTTTGGGTTTGGCTTTGTTTGTGGCACTTGGGGGGTGCTATATATAGTAGAAAAGGTGGCTGGTAGGTAGGCAGTAGATTTATGGTGGTAGGTAGGCCCACATCGTGTTCAGTGAAATTCAACTAAATTGTCATGAATTGTACTCAATTGTATTCAGTTCAGTGAAATGTGCACAATTGTATAAAATTTAACTGATAATTTTAACAAAACTGAATGTAACTTAACTTAACCTGAATTTAATTTAACTGAATTCTAACTAAAGGGAATTTGAACTTAACTGCATTTGAACCTAACACTCTGAATTTAACTGCATTTTAACCTAACACTCTGAATTTAACTTAATTGAACTGCATTTTAACCTAACAATCTGAATTTAACTTAACTGAACTGCATCTTAACCTGAATTTTTTCCAAACTGAATCTAACTTAACTGAATTGAATTTCTGCATGATGTACCATATGTAAGTATAGAATGCTATTTATAGTAAGTGCTCCACATGCAGAAAGAAACAAATAAAGTAGCATTGTATGCAACATTTGCAGCACAACAGTGCAGCACAACACATTTGCAAGATTCAGAGCACTCCAATTGCATACCAACATCATGCATACATATTTAGTCCACTTTGCAAACCACATAATTCACACCTAACCATAGCATGTCCAAAAGAGTTTTAACTTATATGCTGTGATGATATAGCAGCATACCTAGCTAACAGGCCCATCTTACTAACTAATATGATGTCATATATATCAGCATACCTACCTAACTGCATCATATTTCTAACTTATATGCTGTGATATAACAGCATACCTAAGCAACACCATCTTCAGACCTAGCATCTTCAGGCGCTCGAATCATATTTCACTTCTTGAGCAGCTTCAGGCGCTCGGATCGGCGCACCTCCACAATAGCTGCTGCTCTCTTCTTCTTCTTGACGTCCTGAACAGCCGGCGCCAACTCCTCCTCCTCAACCTCTTGCGTGATGATAACGGATTCAGGCAGATCTGGCAGGTCGTCCACCTCAATGGGAACGCTGCGGCCACCCTGCACGGCGGCTCCGACCGGCACAACCATCTGCACCTCTGGCTCATCGTCTGACAGCACGACGACCTCCGGCACCTCCTGGTCAGATGACTCATCGTCGGAGTCGTCGTATGGCCCGAGGAGGACAGATGGACCTTGACGGTCCAGTAGTTGGCGTTGACGGGTGCCGGCAGGGCAAGCACGAAGTCGTCGACGTGCTCGGTCCTGGACGCAACGCGCTCTGCATCCGCCTGGGCCGGTGCCGTGGTGGATGAGCGGTACATCCACCAGCTGGCGCGCTGCCTGGGGTCGGGGGTGCGCTGAACCTCGCGCATTGCCCAGAGGAGGATGGTTGCCGGAGGAACGTGGATGCCACCGGGGAGGGCACGACGCTTCTCATCCTCCGTCATCACATTGACGAGACCGCGCGCGTGGATCGTCATCATCCGAACACTTGGGAACCACCGCGCGATCTCTCTGTACTGCGCGTGAATCTCCGGGTTGTCGCCGGCCAGCTCTTCGACGGCTTTCTGCCATCCGAGACTCTGGTCCATGGTGGCGGCGGTGGCGTGGTCGTCGAGAAGGAGAGTGGCGATGTTTTTTGGGGAGTTGGCAGAGTGAGTGGGGGAGCGGTGAGTGGAGAGGGAGAACGGCAGGTCGCCACGTCTTAAAGAGAGGAAACCAAAATGGCATGTCGTTATGGTACCCTCGTTCGTCAGATAGAGGCCGTAACGCACGCTTAACTGCAGGACCACAAAGAAAACAATATGTACATCCCAAGTTGCTAGTAGACCAAATCACTAGCTCTATCCCACTGGCATTGCACGCAACGTTATAAACCCCAGGTCCTGGGTTCGAGTCCCAGGCCAAACATTTTTTTTCAATTTTTTTAAGTACATCATTGTGCACAGTCAGAACAGCTAGCTCATTGTGCACATTCAGATAACTAAAAGAATATTTTTTACTTTTTTTAACTACATCACTATGCACATTCAGATAACAGCATGCACATTCAGGCATCACTGTGCACATTCAAATTAATTTAAGTACAACAGAATGCACATTTAAGCATTAACAGAATGCTCATTTAGCTCATAGTGCAAGTTTAGTTAAGTTACAAAAAGGGCAATGAATGCCACTGTTTTGCCACCAAAAGAAGGCAAATCTTGCCACTTCATGCCACTGTTTGGCATACTTAACATGCCAGTCTTAAAGTTACATCACTTTCGGCCTTTACAAAAAATGGCACTTGCAACAGCAAGGTAATCAGGGAGCAGTTACATTCAGATCTTCAGCAGGTGCATTGAGATTAGGTATTTAGCTGTCAATCTGGCCTCCAAACAACAACCACCATGCCCTCTCACCTGGAACACCTCCTCTCCCTGCAACTGGAGCAGCACCTCTTCCTCTCCCTGCAACTGTAGCAGAACCTCTTTCTCTGCCTGCATTTGGAGCAGCACCTCTTCCTCTTCATACATTTGGAGCAGAACCTCTTCCTGTGCCTGCATTTGGAGCTGCACCTCTGCCTCTGCCTGGAGCTGGACCTGCACCTCTGCCTCTGCCTGGAACTGAATCTGCTCCTGTTCCTCTGCCTGCATTTCTTTGTCTTTTATTTGCTCTTCCTTCTTCTCTTTGAGCTATTGTGTTTGCCCTTGTCTTCCTACCAATGAGCATCTCTGTGGTGACCACTGGCTGAGGAATAGCAGCACCAGCAACAGCAACAAAGGCAAACTATTGTGGTAATGGGCCATATGCCCTTTGAGGAGCTCTTGTAGCAATTTCCCTTTGAGCCATGGTGAAAACCATACTTGTTGGTGAATCGATTGGATCCAACAGAGGGTCTACATTGTTTGGGAAAATGTTCTGCACATATTCATTTAAGCACATTTAGTTCTATGTAGTTAAGTTGTATGTAGTTAAGTGCTTGCTATGTAGTTAAGTTCAACAAACAGTACAAATGCAGTTCAATTCAGTTAACTAGCATGTACCTGAAGAAAGGTAGGGTCATCATAGCTTTCATCAACCACCTCTATCCCCTCTTGAATGAGACTTTCCTGCCATTTGTAGTGCCCCTTTCTGTTGTGATCAGCTCTGCCACAGATTGAGCAGTGCATTGTCACACCTTTTCTGTTTAGAACCCTCACACCATTCTTGATCTTCTCCTCTGGTGCCTTTTTCCTATTCTTCTTGGGTCTTCCCAACTGTTTAGTAAACACTGGTGGATGCACCTTGTACCCATTCTGTTTCTCCCAATTCTTTGGGTCTGCAAGAGGAACAAGAGTGTATCCATATGCCTTGAGATATGTCTGAACTGTATAGCAGTCATGAACCATTGTCACTGGGTCAATCCTCTCCTCCCTGCAACATGCTATACAATGACCACATGGTACTCCAGACAACTGCCATCTTCTTCAATCACATGTGTGGAGAGCAAGATCCACTGTGTAACTATTGTTACCAGACTGTACTTTGAACATTTGTTGGCCAGCTTCAGATACATGGCAGTTTGCAGCAAACTCTGTATTCTTATCCAATTTCTTCTGAATCTTTGGGCATATTCTCTACCCTACCCACTTTTCTATAGCTTCCCTTTGTTTACTAACTAGCCTGTGCATGATCTGGTAGAAGATATATTCAAGCATACTAAGCACTGCCATCTCTCTGCCATCAAGAATGTAGCTATTAAACACTTCAGATTTGTTGTTCAGCAGGATGTCACATTTGGGAAATTCCCTAAAGAATGCCTTGCACCATGTGTTTGGCTGAAGCCTCTCAGTCTAGTGGAAGGCAGCTTGGCAGTGATCATCCATTTTCTGACAGTTTTCTCTCCACTTCACCTTGTTTGGTGATCTTGCAATGGCCCACA
The DNA here is from genome assembly GCA_021605205.1 of Aegilops longissima. Lineage (NCBI taxonomy): Eukaryota > Viridiplantae > Streptophyta > Magnoliopsida > Poales > Poaceae > Aegilops > Aegilops longissima. Next base: position 139,722,871 of record CM038681.1, read on the forward strand.
GATCTTGCTTCAATACCTCTCCTTTGTGCTTCTCATTAGAATTTTGGTAAATATGCCTCACACAAAACCTGTGTTCTGCATCTGGCCAAACCTTATGCACAACATTTATTAACCCTTTCTGCTTGTCACTCATAACTGTGAAAGGAGCTGTGTTTGTAATGTTTAGATCATCTCTTAGAGTGGTCAAAAACCACTCCCATGAACCTTTGCATTCTACTTCCACGCAGCCCATTGCAATGGGAAAAATGCATTCATTAGGATCAATTCCACCAGCACTAAGGAGCACTCCTTTAAACCTTGTTTTCATATGACAACCATCAATAAAGAGAATAGGCCTGCAGCCCTTTAGCCATCCTCTCTTACAAGCATCATATGACCAATATAATGTTTTCAAACATTTTCTGCCCATTGGAAATTTTGTATCTTTCACAAGTATAGTTGTCAGCAGAAATGTAGACCCAGAGTTTTTGCTCCTTAGCTCATGCTCATAATCCCATAGCTTGCTGAACTGCTCTTCCTCATCACCATGTATCTCCTTAAGTGCTTGCTTCCTAGCCCTAGCAAGCTTCCATCTATTAGGAGTAACATTGAATTCCTTTGTTATTTTCCTTGAAAATGTTCCAATGGACATCTTCTGGTCATCTCTGAACTCATCAATGAAAAAGTTGCAGAGGAATTTTGTTGTCATATCCTTTAACTTCCACTTCTTCTGGCACTAATGCAATCCATTGTATGCCTTAATGACAAAACCTCCAGTCCTGTTGTCATTTCCAGCCTTAAGCACCCATGGGCAACCACCACCTTGACAAACTGGCTCCAATCTGATCATGTCATTCTTAAGCTTCTTGATCTGCACTCTGTTCCTTATTGAATAGGCCTTGAGAGCTTTCCTCAACTCAACCACATCAGCAAATACCATACCTAATTTAAATACAGGGGATTTCATGTCCACCTTGGAATTGAAAGCTCTGAATTTGTACTTCAGTTGATCTTGTGCTTGTGTGGAGAGGTTGAGATCTTCATCTTCAAGGACATAGTCAGGCTCAACCTCTACCTCCTCTTGCTCAGCCTCTTCATCAACATCAAAGTCAATGTTTTCTTCATAAAGATCATCATCTCCATCATCTATGTCATAATCACTGTCACTGAACTCTGAATCTGACAGCACATCATTTTCAGGTTGCAAATTTGGCTCTGCAGCAGCAACCATCACATTTGTCTCTGCAACATTAACCTGGTCTGGCTCTGCACCATTAAGAAGGTGTTGCTCTGCACTTATAAACAGGCCAGGCTCTGCACAGTATGTCAGCAAATTTTGGTCAGCAACTGAATTAAGCAAATCTATCAGAACATCATCTTCTGCTGTCCCATCAACTGCAACCTTTGAAATTGGATCTTCAACATCCACTGAAATAATGCTCTGACCACATGATGCACTGGTTGCACCAACAATTGAGTTGCCCATTCTGATAGGGCTTACAACAGATGGCAGCTTCATTATCAAATCTTCTTTGAAATTGCTAATGAAGTCTGCATGGTCAACCATAATTGCAAGAACTTTGTGCTGAGCACTGGCTGTGATAAGATGCTGCAAATCCTCATCACCCTTAATTCTCACCAAGCCATCTGAAATTGTTTTCTCAAGTAAACACCAGTAAATAATGTGCTCATTGGCAGGATATCCCAACCATTTTAGGTGTTCTTCTAAGACTGCATATGAAAATGTGCAAGCATCAACATAGTCAAGGACCTCCAAAGAAGAGTTATAATACTCTGGGGCACTGATAGATCCACATAAAAGACCACCATGTTCCAGCTCCAGTGTAAAGAAAGGAGTGTGAACACTCTGTCCCATTGCTGAGTCACACACTGCATACCAAAAAGAGAGATATTCAGTTAAAAATTCACTTAACTGAACATGAACTGCCCAAGTTCAATTAAAAATTCAGTTAACTTAACTGAACATGTACTGCATACAAAAAGTAGATATATTCAGTGAAAAATTCAGTTACTTAACATGAACTGCACAAATTCAGTTAAAAATTCAGAAAAACTTAACTGAACATGTACTGCATGCAAAACAAATTCAGATAAATTACACATTCAGATTGATTACATCTACTTCACCAAAACCATAACATGGTAAGCAAATGTACAGAACACAACATGCAAAAACCCTAGCTTCATGCAAAACCCCATCTTCTTCACCTTCTTCACCAAACCCATAACGACGAAGAGTAAACCCTAGACTAAATGCATCGCTCGTAACCCTAGCTTGCATTCATGACATGATTGCCACTTGGCTAGATCGAAGCAACTAACAAGCTTGAATCAACTTCCGCCCAATCGCACGTATCCCCCATACGAGGCCGTACTGTGGCCGGCACAATCAAGAAACATAATAGAGAGAGAAGGTGCAGAGAAGAGGAGCTCACCATAGTCTGGAGGAAAGACTGCAGGCGGCCGGACCAGATGAGCCGATGGAGGCGGCACTGCACCGCCGAGATGCTCCGGCGAGGCAACCATTGTTGCTGACGTCAGCAACGGCCTCTCGAGCGCCGACAGAGACAAAGATGGAGAAGAATGAGTTGCGATAGGACAGAGGAGTTCCCCCCTCGATAGATTAAATGAGGTTAGTAAATTCAGGCGTGCTCTGGTGCTGGTAGTGCGGGTTGATTGAGAGCAACGCCAGGGGGTTCTTGCAAAAGAGCAGGGGCTGATCGGGTGCGCACCCACGAGTCCACATGGAAAACTTGGATTCGTCAGGACTAGATTTGCACATTGAGAGCAAGTTCAGGGACTGGGTAGGGTCATTTTTCAAGTTCTAGGACTAAACCATCACATTCAGAGCAAGTTGTAGGATTCCTGGTGCTTTTAGCTCTATTTCTTAATACAATCATGTTACTCAACATACTCCATATTCGAGCCAGTAGTATGCTGTGCAGTCTCGTACTCCAACGACTGCTCCACCAGTACGTGACGGAGGTGTGGTGCGTCGCGTCACGGTCACGTATGATTAATGCACGTCAAGTCGTTGTAAATAAACAATAAAACCGAAAAAAAGTCGGTTGGACGGCTGAGGCAGACGCTGCATGTGCAATGTTCAGTTACTAGATCGGCAACGCGCCTCGGCGCGAGGGTGCCGGTGCCAACGTTATGGTTATGCAAGTAATTATCAAGTTAGTAGTAATTCAGGTTTATCATACTTACTCAAACAGGATATAACAAAATAAAATTAAAAAGAAACATTCACATGTTATAGCCACTTGACAGGAAGTGCGCTTTGCCATGTTATAGCCATTAGAAGCAAGTGGTACATTCTTAATAAGAGAAGTAGCATGACATACGAAAAGAAAGACAATTTCAGTGTTATACGATCAACCAAAAAGGGTAAAATGTTAGTGCCTCTCAGTACATCGTCCAGATCCTGTGTCATGGTGCACACCATGGCTTCGCCATGAACCATATGAATGATGCAGTTTCGCCATTGATATGATAATATGTACACGATTCACCAAATCCTCACCACCAGTCTGAGACTTTTAATCTCTTACTCCTGTGAATCGCAAGATTGATCAGCAGGGATTTTTCTTGTCGACCGATGTTGGAGGAAACACAGCCGCCAATTACTTCTCCACATTACCCATATATATCCCCACCAAAAAATTGATGCAAGGACCGACATGACAAGCTAGAAACCAGTAAGTGGCCCATGATAAAAGTGTTATCCATAGTCCACACCATAGTCAGTTTTGATGATGAGTCATAAGGAATAAGAGCATCCATCATGTCTATACATTATTCAGGCCTCATCCATGATGATCCAATAGAATTACACAACGAACTAAATATTTGCATCAGAAGAAACTGCATAAAATTCCAAATGATGGGCTCGGAGGTTGTAATAATTAAATGTGCATCCTTATTATGATACAGGTGACCAAAATATATACTGGAATTCTTGTAAGGTACATATGACCAAAATTAAAAGATATCATAGCTACACATAATTCAGTCCTCATCCATAATCTCTCCAATCCATGCATCCTCCAAGTAATGAGAAGTAACCAAGTAGCTCGTGACACAGGTTGAGTTTGAAAAGAATCTCTCAATCTTCCAAATATATAATAGAAGTTCATATCATTATGAAATCGAGAGAGAAAGTGAGAGACTAAAGTAACATACCTAAAAGATAGAAATATATTTTCATAGCAGCAACAACCCAAGCAATTAAAATTTGCCATTATAATAAGAAATCATAAGTAAAAGGAATTGTAGAACAGAAGAGGAGATACAGATGAAATGAATGTAACAAACACATGTAAGAAAGTTGATAAGAAAGGGTGTGGTACTGGACACTGTTACTCCGGCCTACTCCTATGCAATGAGTGATGACTTATGACTCAGATCAAGTCATGTCCATCTATAAGCTTACCTATAGTTCAGGTGGAAAAGGCTTGAGCTTTAAGCATAATATGAATACCAATCTCAAAAGAAAGTATGGTAAGAAATAAGGGTCTCCGATATTCACTTGCAACTTACCTATAAACTACACATCTTTCTGACACTTGGGGCCCATAAAGCATCTTAGAGCAATCCTATATATCTCGAAAGATAATCATTCACCTGCACTGGCAAGTGAAAAGGCTTCATTAAGAAAATGTAACATCCATCATAAGTCCTAGACATAACAAACATATGGCTACTACTACTTAACTCATCAAGACCTGGAACTTTAGGAGCTGTACCATAAGGTGCTTTCGTTGCAATTGGAGTTTCATTCATAAAGTTACTACCAGGCATATTTTAGAGTGTAGATTCACTCATTTTTCTCTATATGTAGTCCATATTGGAGTCTCTAAAAAGATAGAGGGAGTATAACTGAACAAAGACTAAACCAAATTGCTCTTCCAACCCTTGTACAAAACAGGAAGCAAACTGAGGAGTGTTACCCACCAAAAAGTCTTGATGACTTTAAAAAGAATCAGTAGTAGTTGCACTATGGTATTTATAGTTTTGAAATACACAGCGATAAATTCTGAGAAATATGGTGATATGGAGAAATGATAAATTACAAGGAGTAAAACTGCACTGCACCAATCAAGTTAAGGAGGCGACAGAGGAGTTGAGAAGAATGCATGGTCGCAGAGAGCAGCAAAAACAACCAAATATGTTGCCGTGTTCTTATTTTGCTATTGGAGAGAACTATTTTGCAGTATGTGAAAATACAAATGCGTATACACATTTGGATTGCGAAGCTTACATTTGAGCGCGAGCAGCGTCGCATCCCAGCATATAAACAAAATATATATTATTACGAGAAAAGTTACCGAGAATGGATCAGTTTAATGCATAGAAGCGAAAAAATTGCCTTTATAGATAACATGGTTGTGTCCAATACATGACATATGCCCAGACACCACTAAATGAGTAGTGCAATTAGTTACACCAAATGCTCAGCAGCATTTTGGCACCAAAAATAAACCAATACGACAGGGCACACATAATATATATTTCAGAGGTAACAAATGGCACACATAATATAGATAGCTGAACCATCATATGAATTTCTAAAATTAAGATGCTTGTGATAGTAATGGTTCAGTTATGATAGACGATTCGGATGACATGTCTTCCAAATGCCGAGGTCACAGAAATTGTAACATGGAGAGAAACGATATGTACCGTCCATCTACGACATATGTCAATAGCAGTGTATCATATAACTTTGTCTGGACATCTCGCTCGCTCGGGTGTTGTGACGAAGGACCTGCTGATGGTGATCACGTGCTCGCCCCGTCTCGCCGATGTGGTAGGCCATGGCGAGCAAGCCTTGCCAGACTTTCTCGGGTGTTGTGATGTGAGGACCTGCCGATGGACATATGTTGTCAGCAAAAGAATTCAGTGTTTTATTTATAGTGAGAATATAATTCACGCATCGACCTTCTCATAGCTTATTAGTACAGCTCCACATGCCAGCCCAACAATCATCCTCGCCATAAATAAGTGGATCTCACCATTGCACTATGTCCGGCATCAAGGATCTATTTTTCTGAAACATCTCAATGTACACCTAGCATCAATTGGCCCAACAGTAGTGCTGCAACTAAATTGTGCCACTGTTAGAGCATGCCCCTATTTTTTACTCTAGCCAACAAATGAGAAAATATGGTAGTTCATCTTAGATTAAAGGAGATTTTATTTTGGTACATAACCATAATATGGTAGTTCGTGCCAGAGTCTAATTCAGTCACCCAATGAGAATTGATATTTATAGAGAACCACAATATTTCAATAATATAGTACTTTGACTAATAATGAAGATTACAGTCACAACCATACCATTCTGAAAACCCATATAGACTAAAATATTTTAGTAGTGCGAGCAGCACAAGTGGCAAAAAATCTGGAATGAGATGGCTACATAGTACTCCAATTTTTTTGAGTAGTGAATAGGAAAGACCACAGTACATGAAGACAGAGAAGCATGGAAACACATTTGTAAATTGGCAAACAGATCTTAGAGGCATATCCTTAATATTATCAATCAAAAGGTACATGAAACTGAAAATTTACAAGAACATTTATATCCTAAGAGCTAGTTTCAGTTCCTATTAGATCTGAAACTAAACCAAACGTGAGATTCATGTCCAGAACAACAAGCTGACTAACCAGATGTTTTCCCTGGACCTGTATTTCAATCGTTAAGGGGTAGGTATGCCTTTCTCCTCTCCGGCAGATGGTGATGCGTCCCCCACCATTGCGAGCCTCCTTGTCGCTGGCTTGCGTCGCTGCGAAGGAGTGGTGGCAGCGGTTGTACCTCCTGTTGATTGCCGAGGAGCGGCGGCTGCCAAAGTCCAGCTGCGAGACGACAAATGAATCAGGAAAAGACACACAACAGACAGCTAGGAGATGACCGGACGAGAGCAGAGGAAAGACTACATGCAATTGTGAATAATTATTAAGGTTGTTCCAGATTCACCGAGACATGAAAAACTGGTACAGTAGTTTCTGATTTTCAGAAGACCTTGGTTATTTTCAGCTTTACATTACCAAGGAAACCTACATGTACCTACTCTATGGGCAACCAATAATAATATATAGTGCTATCTATCCATTTCCATCTTTGTACAGAAACATCAGAACCATTGAATAAATACTGATGCCACATACAAAAAAGCATAGAAGATATAATAGACGATTGGAGCATTTTTCATGCTTGCCTTACCCTTGATGCCACAGAAGCAGTCTTAAGTCCGAGCATATCAACAAAGGACTCGCAAAGAAGGTGAGAACCTCACCATGGCAAAGCTATACCATTTCTTCTGCTTCATGGTGATGAACTGATGATTATGAGCTTCATACTCACCGCCGCTCCGCCTTGATAATCTCCATGTTATCCATAGCATGGCACCTCACATCAAATAAATAATTTTAGAACCTGTAAAACCATATTTGGAACTAAGGAGACCTAACATTTTGTAAGATCGGAGTCGTTGCGAGCAAGTTTACTATCATAGCGACTGAAACTATATGCACATGTGCAGGAAAACAACGGTTGTCTCCTAAATTGGCTAAAGCTAAAGAGAATAATCCATACTTGTCCATGGACTCAACATGCCAGAACTAAATTGGCAAACACTTGATACACACCCTTATTGGGATCGCGCCTTGGCGTGAGGGTGCCAGTCCCAACATTTTGTCAAGCAGGTATATCTCAGGGAAGGATATCGTTATGATCCAGCGTGATCCATAAAATCATGATTTATGAAATAGCAAAGGATAACTTGCATCAACTGCGTCTTGCCCGCTTATGCAATGGGCCTATCCATCCCGTTGGTGCCAAATCCAAATCTAAGCTCAATTACTCAGTATATCATCACATATATCCTAGTGGAAGAAATGATATGGTATTTCATCACAAAGCATAAACACCCAATTCATAACATATAATCAAGGGACGGTGATCACCCACAACAAAAAGTTCATTATAGACCCTGTCCCAACTTCATGGCCCAGCATGTAAGATATCAATATAATAAAACATTTGGTACATCACAAATGATAAAGATATATCAAAAGCAAGGTAAGCATTGTATAATCTATCAACATCTTATTTAATCTGCAAACTCATCACAAAAAAGAAATAGAAAAATAATTTGCTACCCATGATGGTAGCTAAGCACGGCTTCGATTTTTATCTCTAATTATTTTGATAAATTATTTTGGACTATGCAAAATAACTCTATAACTAAAACATCGTGACTTTGGACCAACTAGGCAAGCAAATAGGCAATTATGCCGAAAAGGCAAGAAAAAAGACTAAGAGAAATGAGGAAAGACACTTCAGACACACAACGAAAAGGCACTTCATCAAAAGGTAATAGAAAAGACAAAGAGAAATGGGGAAAATCATTTCTATACAACAAAACTGTACTTGTGCCAATGCCACAAGAAACCCGACACCTCATATATAAAAGAAAAGGCACTTATGCCAAAGGGTGTGTGGGTGCCATTGCGTGCCTAGCTACCACCATGCCTAGAAAATCGCCTCTCAAAAGAAGATCCACTAAAATGTAAACATCTAGTAAGTTGTCATGTGGCCACAAGGGACATACAAAGATCTTGAAAGCAGCATCTCTTTTGAAAGGCCGTCGTTTGATTCATATCTCTTATCTCTCCAGGTTGTTGCCCATGAATTTTTCTACTTACACATTTATATAAATGATCGAGGCACGATCTGCAACCTCAAATTCAGAACACAAATTGAGAAAAAAATGTGCAGCCACCTAAGAGAATAACCATGAAAGAACACATACATCTCACCAAACAGAGAACTGGTTGTGAACTTGAGGCCAAGACATAAAACTACAACATAAGAGACACTAAGATCACCTGCGTCAGCTTGTCACTCCTCGCCGATGGTGTTATTACTTCAAGTAAATGACGAGAGTGGTCATGGCCTTCTTTCCTTCAGTTTCACATCACTATCTCATGGTGTTTGCACTCTGGGAGCTTGAAGGGCTGGCAGAAGAATATCGTTAGAAGCTATTTTGAAGGGCTCGCAGAAGAATATTGTTAGAAGTTATTTTCAGGAGTAAAACATAAGGATAGTAAAATCAAATGATCTTCTCTGACATATGGCCAAAACACCCTATAAAAAAATTCATCATGCATTTTGCATTTATTCAGCTAATATGATCCATAAACAAAATTTGCCCCTCCTTCTCTCCTCCACAATCTAAATCCGTTGAGAACACCACAGAGAAATGGTGTGTCCGAACGTCGTAATCGTACTTTACTTGATATGGTGCGATCTATGATGTCTCTTACCGATTTACCGCTATCGTTTTGGGGATATGCTTTAGAGACGGCCGCATTCACGTTAAATAGGGCACCATCTAAATCCGTTGAGACGACACCTTATGAACTGTGGTTTGGCAAGAAACCAAAGTTGTCGTTTCTTAAAGTTTGGGGCTGCGATGCTTATGTGAAGAAACTTCAACCAGATAAGCTCGAACCCAAATCAGAGAAATGTGTCTTCATAGAATACCCAAAGGAGACTGTTGGGTACACTTTCTATCACAGATCTGAAGGCAAGGTTTTCGTTGCTAAATTCGGATCCTTTCTAGAGAAGGAGTTTCTCTCGAAAGAAGTGAGTGGGAGGAAAGTAGAACTTGACTAGATAACTGTATCTGCTCCCTTATTGGAAAGTAGTACATCACAAGAAACGGTTCCTGTGACAACTACACCAATTAGTGAGGAAACTAATGATGATGATCATGAAGCTTCAGATCAAGTTTCTACTAAACTTCGTAGGTCAACCAGAGTAAAATACGCACTGTGAGTGGTACGGTAATCCTATTCGAAGTCATGTTACTTGACCATGGCGAACCTACAAATTATGAAGAAGCGATGGTAAGCCCAGATTCATGAAATGGCTGGAAGCCATGAAATCTGAGATGGGATCCATGTATGAGAACAAAGTATGGACTTTGGTTGACTTGCCCGATGATCGGCAAGCCATTGAGAATAAATGGATCTTTAAGAAGAAGACGACGCCGATGGTAATGTAACTGTCTACAAAGCTCGACTTGTTGCGAAAGGTTTTCGACAAGTTCAAGGGGTTGACTACGATGAGACTTTCTCACCCGTGGCGATGCTTAAGTCTGTCCGAATCATGTTAGCAATTGCCGCATTTTATGATTATGAAATTTGGCAAATGGATGTAAAACTGCATTCTTGAATGGATTTCTAGAAGAAGAGTTGTATATGATGCAACCAGAAGGTTTTGTTGATCCAAAGGGTGCTAACAAAGTGTGCAAGCTCCAGCGATCAATTTATGGTCTGCAAGCCTCTCGGAGTTGGAATAAATGCTTTGATAGTGTGATCAAAGCATATGGTTTTATCTGAGACTTTTGGAGAAGCCTTGTATTTACAAGAAAGTGAGTGGGAGCTCAGAGCATTTCTGATATTATATGTGGACGACATATTATTGATTGGAAATGATATAGAATTTCTGGATAGCATAAAAGGATACTTGAATAAAAGTTTTCAATGAAAGACCTCGGTGAAGCTGCTTACATATTGGGCATCAAGATCTATAGAGATAGATCGAGGCGCTTAATTGGACTTTCACAAAGCACATACCTTGATAAAGTTTTGAAGAAGTTCAAAATGGATCGTGCAAAGAAAGGTTTTTACCAGTATTACAAGGTGTAAGATTGAGTCGGACTCAATGCCCCACCACAATGCAGAAGATAGAGAGAAAATGAAAGATGTTTCCTATGCTTCAGCCATAGGCTCTATCATGTATGCAATGCTGTGTACCGACTGACGTATGCTTAGCTGTAAGCTTGGCAGGAAGGTACCAAAGTAATCCAGAGTGGATCATGGACAGCGGTCAAGAACATCCTGAAATACCGAAAAGGACTAAGGATATGTTTCTCGTATATGGAGGTGACAAAGAACTAGTCATAAATGGTTACGTCGATGCAAGCTTTGACACCGATCCGGACGATTCTAAATCGCAAACCGGATCGTGTTTTTATTAAGCGGTGGAGCTGTCGGTTGGTGCAGTTCTAAACAAAGCGTCGTGGCGGGATCTACATGTGAAGCGGAGTACATAGCTGCTTCGGAAGCAGCAAATGAAGGAGTCTGGATGAAAGAGTTCATTTCCGATCTAGGTGTCATACCTAGTGCATCGGGACCAATGAAGATCTTCTGTGACAATCTTCGTGCAATTGCCTTGGCAAAGGAATCCAGATTTCACAAGAGGACCAAGCATATCAAGAGGCGCTTCAATTCCATTCGGGACCAAGTCCAAGTGGGAGACATAGAGATTTGCAAAATACATACAGATCTGAATGTTGCAGACCGTTGACTAAGCCTCTTCCACGAGCAAAACATGATCAGCACCAAGACTCCATGGGTGTTAGAATCATTCTTGTGTAATCTAGATTATTGACTCTAGTGCAAGTGGGAGATGAAGGAAATATGCCCTAGAGGCAATAATAAAGTTATTATTTATTTCCTTATACCATGATAAATGTTTATTATTCATGCTAGAATTGTATTAACGGAAACATAATACATGTGTGAATACATAGACAAGCAGATAGTCACTAGTATGCTTCTACTAGACTAGCTCATTAATCAAAGATGGTTGTGTTTCCTAACCATAGACATGTGTTGTCATTTGATTAATGGGATCACCTCATTAGGAGAATGATGTGATTGACATGACCCATTCCGTTAGCTAAGCACTTGATCGTTTAGTATATTGCTAATGCTTTCTTCATGACCTATACATGTTCCTGTAACTATGAGATTATGCAACTCCGTTTACGGAGGAACACTTTGGTACTACCAAACGTCACAACGAATCGGGTGATTATAAAGGAGTACTACAGGTGTCTCCAAAGGTACTTGTTGGGTTGGCGTATTTCTAGATTAGGTTTTGTCACTCCGATTGTCGGAGAGGTATCTCTGGGCCTTCTCGGTAATACACATCACATAAGCCTTGCAAGCATTACAACTAATGAGTTAGTTGTGAGATGATGTATTACGGAACGAGTAAAGAGACTTACGATAACGAGATTGAACTAGGTATTGGATACCGACGATCGAATCTCGGGTAAGTAACATACCGATGACAAAGGAACAACGTATGTCGTTATGCGGTTTGACCGATAAAGATCTTCGTAGAATATGTAGGAACCAATATGGGCATCCAGGTTCCGCTATTGGTTATTGACCGAGAATGGTTCTAGGTCATGTCTACATATTTCTCGAACACGTAGGGTCCGCACGCTTAACGTTTGATGTGAGTTCATTATGAGTTTATAAGTTTTGATGTACGAAGGTTGTTGAGTCCGGATGTGATCACGGACATGACGAGGAGTCTCGAAATGGTCGAGACATAAAGATTGATATATTGGAAGCCTATGTTTGGACTTGGAAGGTTCGGATGAAAGCAGGAAGTTACTGAACACCGGGGTTGCGGAACCCCGGGGTCTATGGGCCTTGATGGGCCATAGAGAGAAGAGGAAGGGCGGCCAGGGCAGGCGCGCCCCTCCCCTCTAGTCCGAATAGGACAAGGAGAGGCGGCGCGCCTCCCTCTTCCCCTCCTCCAATCCTAATCCAACTAGGAAGGGGGAGTCCTACTCCGGTGGGAGTAGGACTCCTCCAGCGCCGCCTTGGGCTGGCAGCACCCCTTGCTCCTTTATATACGGGTGCAGGGGCACCCCAGACACACAAGTGGATCTACGGATCGTTCCTTAGCCGTGTCGGTGCCCCCTCCACCATATTCCACTTCGGTCATATCGTCATGGAGCTTAGGCGAAGTCCTGCGCCGGAGAAGTCATATCGTCGCGGAGCTTAGGCGAAGCCCTGCGTCGGTGGAGCATCATCATCGTCCCACGCCGTCGTCTTGACGGAACTCATCCCGACACTTTGCTGGATCGGTCCGGGATCGTCATCGAGCTGAGCGTGTGCGTAACTCGGAGGTGCCGTCGTTCGGTGCTTGGATCGGTCGGATCGTGAAGACGCGTCTGACTACATCAACCGCGTTGTTATAATGCTTCCGCTTTCGGTCTCGAGGGTGCGTGGACGACATCTCCCCTCTCGTTGCTATGCCATCACCATGGTCTTGAGTGTGCGTGGAAATTTTTGAAATTACTCGTTCCCCAACAGATGGCATCCGAGCCTGGTTTTATGCGTTGATGTCATGTGCACGAGTAGAACACAAGTGAGTTGTGGGCGATATAAGTCATCTGCTTACCAGCATGTCATACTTTGTTTGGCGGTATTGTGAGATGAAGCGGCCCGACCGACATTACGCCAGACGCTTACGCGAGACTGGTTTCACCGCTTGAGCACTAGTTGCTTAAAGGTGACCGCGGGTGTCGGTTTCTCTCACTTTAGTTGAACCGAGTGTGGCTCGCCCGGTCCTTGCGAAGGTTAAAACAGCACCAACTTGACAAACTATCGTTGTGGTTTTGATGCGTAGGTAAGAACGGTTCTTGCTCAGCCCGTAGCAGCCACGTAAAACTTGCAACAAACAAAGTAGAGGACGTCTAACTTGTTTTTGCAGGGCATGTTGTGATGTGATGTGGTCAAGACGTGATGCTATATTTTATTGTATGAGATGATCATGTTTTGTAACGAGTTATCGGCAATGGCGAGAGCCATATGGTTGTCGCTTTATTGTATGAAATGCAAGCGCCATGTAATTGCTTTACTTTATCACTAAGCAGATGCGATAGTCGTAGAAGCAATAGTTGGCGAGACAACAACGATGCTACGATGGAGATCAAGGTGTCGCGCCGGTGACAATGGTGATCATGGCGGTGCTTGGCGATGGAATCACAAGCACAAGATGATGATGACCATATCATATCACTTATATTGATTGCATGTGATGTTTATCCTTTATGCATCTTATCTTGCTTTGATTGATGGTAGCATTATAAGATGATCTCTCACTAAAATTATCAAGAAGTGTTCTCCACGAGTATGCACCGTTGCCAAAGTTAAGTAGTACCCGGACACCACGTGATGATCGGGTGTGATAAGTTCTCGTCCATCTACAATGGGTGCAAAACAGTTGCACACGCGAATACTCAAGTTAAACTTGACGAGCCTAGCATATAACAGATATGGCCTCGGAACACGGAGACCGAAAGGTCGGCGTGAATCATATAGTAGATATGATCAACATAGTGATGTTAACCATTGAAACTACTCCATCTCACGTGATGATCGGACATGGTTTAGTTAATTTGGATCACGTAATCACTTAGATGACTAGAGAGATGTCTGTCTAAGTGGGAGGTTTTAATATGATTAATTAAACTTAAATTTATCATGAACTTAGTACCGATAGTATTTTGCTTGTCTATGTTTCTTGTAGATAGATGGCTCGTCTTTGTTGTTCCGTTGAATTTTAATGCGTTCCTTGAGAAAGCAAAGTTGAAAGATGATGGTAGCAATTACACGGACTGGGTCCGTAACGAGGATTATCCTCATTGCTGCACAGAAGAATTACGCCCTGGAAGCACCGCTGGGTGCGAGCCTTGCTGCAGAGCTACGCCGAGAAGTTGTGAGCGTCTGGCGAGCAAAGTCGATGACTACTCGATAGTTCGATGTGCCATGCTTTACGGCTTAGAACCGGGTCTTCAACGGCGTTTTGAGCGTCATGGAGCATATGAGATGTTCCAGAGTTGAAGTTAATATTTCAAGCAAATGCCCGGATTGAGAGATATGAAGTCTCCAATAAGTTCTATAGCTGCAAGATGGAGGAGAATAGTTACATCGGTGAACATATACTCAAAATGTCCGGGTATAATAATCACTTGATTCAATTGGGAGTTACTCTTCCGGATGATAGTGTCATTGACGAAATTCTCCAATCACTGCCACCAAGCTACAAGAGCTTCGTGATGAACTATAATATGCAAGGGATGACCAAAACAATTCCGAGCTCTTACAATGCTAAAAGCATGGAGGTAGAAATCAAGAAAGAGCATCAAGTGTTGATGGTCAACAAGACCACTAGTTTCAAGAAAAGGGCAAAGGAAAGAAGAAGGAAACTTCAAAAAGAACAGCAAGAAAGTTGCTGCTCAAGAGAAGAAACCCAAGTCTGGACCTAAGCCTGAAACGAGTGTTTTACTTGCAAGCGACCGGACCTTTGAAGCGGAACTGCCCCAAGTATTTGGCGGATAAGAAGGATGGCAAGGTGAACAAAGGTATATGTGATATACATGTTATTGATGTGTACCTTACTAGAGCTCGTAGTAGCACTGGTATTTGATCTGGTTACATTGCTAATATTTGCAACTCGAAGCAGGACTACTGGAATAGACGAGCAATCGCAAAGGGCGAGGTGACGATGCGCGCGGGAAATGGTTCCAAAGTCAATGTGATCGCGGTCGGCACGCTACCTCTACATCTACCTTGGGATTAGTTTTAGACCTAAATAATTGTTATTTGGTGCGGCGTTGAGCATGAACATTATATCTGGATCTTGTTTGATGCGAGGCGGTTATTCATTTAAATCAGAGAATAATGGTTGTTCTATTTATATGAGTAATATCTTTTATGGTCACGCACCCTTGAAGAAAAGTCTATTTTATTGAATCTCGATAGTAGTAATACACATATTCATAGTGTTGAAACCAAAAGATGCAGAGTTGATAATGATAATGCAACTTATTTGTGGCACTTGCCGTTTAGGTCATATCGGTGTAAAAGCATGAAGAAACTCCATCTTGATGGGCTTCGGAATCACTTGATTATGAATCACTTGGTACTTGCGAACCGTGCCTCATGGGAAAGATGACAAAACGCCGTTCTCGGAACTATGGAGCGAGCAACTGATTTGTTGGAAATCATACATCTTGATGTTTGTGGTCCAATGAATGTTGAGGCACTTGCCGGTATCGTTATTTTCTCACCTTCACAGATGATTTGAGCAGATATGGGTATATCTACTTAATGAAACACAAATCTGAAACATTTGAAAAGTTCAAAGAGTTTCAGAGTGAAGTGAAAATCATCGTAACAAGAAAATAAAATTTCTACGATCGGATCGTGGAGGAGAATATTTGAGTTCTGAGTTTGGTTTACATTTGAAACAATGTGGAATAGTTTCACAACTCACGCCACCCGAACACCACGAGAAATGGTGTGTCCGAATGTCGAATGTCGTACTTTACTTGATATGGTGCGATCTATGATGTCTCTTACCGATTTACCGCTATCGTTTTGGGGATATGCTTTAGAGGCGGCGCATTCACGTTAAATAGGGCACCATCTAAATCCGTTGAGGCGACACCGTATGAACTGTGGTTTGGCAAGAAACCAAAGTTGTCGTTTCTTAAAGTTTGGGGCTGCGATGCTTATGTGAAGAAACTTCAACCAGATAAGCTCGAACCCAAATCGAGAAATGTGTCTTCATAGAATACCCAAAGGAGACTGTTGGGTACACTTTCTATCACAGATCTGAAGGCAAGGTTTTCGTTGCTAAATTCGGATCCTTTCTAGAGAAGGAGTTTCTCTCGAAAGAAGTGAGTGGGAGGAAAGTAGAACTTGATGAGATAATCAGATCTGCTCCCTTATTGGAAAGTAGTACATCACAAGAAACGGTTCTGTGACAACTACACCAATTAGTGAGGAAACTAATGATGATGATCATGAAGCTTGGATCAAGTTTCTACTAAACTTCGTGGGTCAACCAGAGTAAAATCGCACTGAGTGGTACGGTAATCCTATTCGGAAGTCATGTTACTTGACCATGGCGAACCTACAAATTATGAAGAAGCGATGGTAAGCCCAGATTCATGAAATGGCTGGAAGCCATGAAATCTGAGATGGGATCCATGTATGAGAACAAAGTATGGACTTTGGTTGACTTGCCGATGATCGGCAAGCCATTGAGAATAAATGGATCTTTAAGAAGAAGACCGCGCCGATGGTAATGTAATCGTCTACAAAGCTCGACTTGTTGCGAAAGGTTTTCGACAAGTTCAAGGGGTTGACTACGATGAGACTTTCTCACCGTGGCGATGCTTAAGTCTGTCCGAATCATGTTAGCAATTGCCGCATTTTATGATTATGAAATTTGGCAAATGGATGTAAAACTGCATTCTTGAATGGATTTCTAGAAGAAGAGTTGTATATGATGCAACCAGAAGGTTTTGTTGATCCAAAGGGTGCTAACAAAGTGTGCAAGCTCCAGCGATCAATTTATGGTGCAGTGCAAGCCTCTCGGAGTTGGAATAAGCGCTTTGATAGTGTGATCAAAGCATATGGTTTTATCTGAGACTTTTGGAGAAGCTTTGTATTTACAAGAAAGTGAGTGGGAGCTCAGTAGCATTTCGATATTATATGTGGACGACATATTATTGATTGGAAATGATATAGAATTTCTGGATAGCATAAAGGATACTTGAATAAAAGTTTTTCAATGAAAGACCTCGGTGAAGCTGCTTACATATTGGGCATCAAGATCTATAGAGATAGATCAAGGCGCTTAATTGGACTTTCACAAAGCACATACCTTGATAAAGTTTTGAAGAAGTTCAAAATGGATCGAGCAAAGAAAAGTTTTTACCAGACACAAGGTGTAAGATTGAGTCGGACTCAATGCCCGACCACAGCAGAAGATAGAGAGAAATGAAAGATGTTCCTATGCTTCAGCCATAGGCTCTATCATGTATGCAATGCTGTGTACCAGACTGACGTATGCTTAGCTGTAAGCTTGGCAGGAAGGTACCAAAGTAATCCAGAGTGGATCATCGGACAGCGGTCAAGAACATCTGAAATACCGAAAAGGACTAAGGATATGTTTCTCGTATATGGAGGTGACAAAGAACTAGTCGTAAATGGTTACGTCGATGCAAGCTTTGACACCGATCCGGACGATTCTAAATCGCAAACCGGATCGTGTTTTTATTAAGCGGTGGAGCTGTCGGTTGGTGCAGTTCTAAACAAAGCGTCGTGGCGGGATCTACATGTGAAGCGGAGTACATAGCTGCTTCGAAGCAGCAAATGAAGGAGTCTGGATGAAAGAGTTCATTTCCGATCTAGGTGTCATACCTAGTGCATCGGGACCAATGAAGATCTTCTGTGACAATCTTGTGCAATTGCCTTGGCAAAGGAATCCAGATTTCACAAGAGGACCAAGCATATCAAGAGACGCTTCAATTCCATTCGGGACCAAGTCCAAGTGGGAGACATAGAGATTTGCAAAATACATACGGATCTGAATGTTGCGGACCGTTGACTAAGCCTCTTCCACGAGCAAAACATGATCAACACCAAGACTCCATGGGTGTTAGAATCATTCTTGTGTAATCTAGATTATTGACTCTAGTGCAAGTGGGAGACTGAAGGAAATATGCCCTAGAGGCAATAATAAAGTTATTATTTATTTCCTTATACCATGATAAATGTTTATTATTCATGCTAGAATTGTATTAACCGGAAACATAATACATGTGTGAATACATAGACAAACAGATAGTCACTAGTATGCTTCTACTAGACTAGCTCATTAATCAAAGATGGTTGTGTTTCCTAACCATAGACATGTGTTGTCATTTGATTAATGGGATCACCTCATTAGGAGAATGATGTGATTGACATGACCCATTCCGTTAGCTTAGCACTTGATCGTTTAGTATATTGCTAATGCTTTCTTCATGACTTATACATGTTCCTGTAACTATGAGATTATGCAACTCCGTTTACGGAGGAACACTTTGGGTACTACCAAACGTCACAACGTAATGGGTGATTATAAAGGAGTACTACAGGTGTCTCCAAAGGTACTTGTTGGGTTGGCGTATTTGAGATTAGGTTTTGTCACTCCGATTGTCGGAGAGGTATCTCTGGCCTTCTCGGTAATACACATCACATAAGCCTTGCAAGCATTACAACTAATGAGTTAGTTGTGAGATGATGTATTACGAACGAGTAAAGAGACTTACGATAGCTAGATTGAACTAGGTATTGGATACCGACGATCGAATCTCGGGTAAGTAACATATCGATGACAAAGGAACAACGTTATGTCGTTATGCGGTTCGACCGATAAAGATCTTCGTAGAATATGTAGGAACCAATATGGGCATCCAGGTTCCGCTATTGGTTATTGACGAGAATGGTTCTAGGTCATGTCTACATAGTTCTCGAACCCATAGGGTCCGCACGCTTAACGCTTCGATGACAGTTCATTATGAGTTTATAAGTTTTGATGTACGAAGGTTGTTCGAGTCCCGGATGTGATCACGGACATGACGAGGAGTCTCGAAATGGTCGAGACATAAAGATTGATATATTGGAAGCCTATGTTTGGACTTGGAAGGTTCGGATGAAAACAGAAGTTATCGGAACACCGGGGTTGCGGAACCCCGGGGGTCTATGGGCCTTGATGGGCCATAGAGAGAAGAGGAAGGGCCGGCCAGGGCAGGCCGCGCCCCCCCCTCTAGTCCGAATAGGACAAGGAGAGGGGCGGCGCCTTCCTGTTCCCCTCCTCCAATCCTAATCCAACTAGGAAAGGGGGAGTCCTACTCCGTGGGAGTAGGACTCCTCGGCACGCCCCTGGGCTGGCCGCACCCCCCTTGCTCCTTTATATATCACGGGGCGGGGGCACCCCAGACACACAAGTTGATCTACGGATCGTTCCTTAGCTGTGGCGGTGCCCCCTCCACCATATTCCACTTCGGTCATATCGTCGCGGAGCTTAGGCAAAGTCCTGCGCCGGAGAAGTCATATCGTCGCGGAGCTTAAGCGAAGCCCTGCGTCGGTGGAGCATCATCATCGTCCTGCCACGTTGTCTTGTGGAACTCATCCCGATACTTTGCTGGATCGAGTCCGGGATCGTCATCGAGCTGAGCGTGTGCGAACTTCGAAGGTGCCGACGTTCGGTGCTTGGATCGGTCGGATCGTGAAGGCGTCGACTACATCAACAGCGTTGTTATAACGCTTCGCTTTCGGTCTCACGAGTGCGTGGACGACACTCTCCCCTCTCGTTGCTATGCCATCACCATGGTCTTGAGTGTGCGTAGGAATTTTTTTGAAATTACTACGTTCCCCAACAAATACACCTTAGGGATGAAGGACCATACAAAATTATAGCAAGGCCTTTATACAAAAGACCAACGATAATCAGGTAACAGTACACATAAGCGTGCAATGCCCCATTGCTCCTCACAGTGAACAAATACAGAAATCTTACTGGCATGACTCGTTAACAATAAAATAATATCAGAAATCCTCCTTTGAACTCCTCATGAAGAACCAATAGCATTGCCAAACCATCGTTTATCCCAGAATAACAAAGTGCAACTTACTCTTAACCAGATTAAATCAAGGACCAACAACAAACAATAAAAGATCAAAAACAATTTATATGCAATGAAGGTACGAGAGAGAACAAATCTTGACATAATACGGCTATAAACACTGGAGCATAAATAAGCAAACCCCTTTAAATACAAATAAAAAAGGTTCAGGGTTCATTGGATAGTGGGCTCAGATTTGCCTTTCCTCGATCACATAACCTACGCCCATCATCTCTTATCACAAAATCAATCTGTTTATACAGTGGATCTGCCCTGGTTATCACTCGACAAGAATGACCATCCAAGGGCAGAACAATAAGTATCACAAGATCAAAAAGGATTCTAGAGACAAGATGGAGGATCCAACTTGATACCCACAGGTGCCTTGATTGCTCAAAGGCACACTTATTTCAGCCACTGTTAATCATCATCGCCCTAGCAAGAATGACTTCCAACCGGCGGGGCACGTGAATTATAGGTGGTGGCACGAGATATTTCACCGCGGGAGTAACTATTCATTGGTACAGGAGCACGGGCTCGATCTGATAGTCAAGGGTCAAGGCCTTCCACGTACGCGATCCGAAGGCCGAAAACGCATCAAGGAAACACAAACGAAAGACCAGATTCGTCTGAGCTCTGAGGAGGCCGGGGTTCTCCCATGGATCTTGTTTCCGAATCACTAGATCAATATGTTCTTACGAGGTGAAATTGCCTGGTTATCACTCATCGAAATGACCATCCAAGGACGAGCCACTAAAATAAGAACGTGATCAAAATGGCTCAAAGAAACGAGGGGGGTCCAAATTAATACCCACAAGTGCCTCGATTGCTCGAGAGCATGCCTATATAAGCCATAATGATCATCATAGCCCTGACCATGTCCCATGATGGCAAGCGGTGCAGGGGAAGAAGGGCTCACCGAGGAGGTCAGAGCAGAGGCGATGTCGATGGGCGCGGGGTTGCGCCTGAACACCGTCCAGCCGGCGAGGAACCGCTTCCTACACCGCACATCCACGCCACTGCATCAGAGTTGCGCCTTGCACCGTCCCACCGATGAGCACGAACACCACAAGCTCTGAAGCAGCAAAGGAGGCGAGGAGGTGATGTATAGCACATCTAGATCCAGGAGCACCACCCGAAGCTCTTGATGGCTGGCTAGCACAAGGGTGGGCCGGCGCGATCCCGCATCAACAACGTGAATTTGCATAACTCCATCCATGTTCTTACCATGTTTTCTGCAAAACACACACATAACTCAATCATGTTAATAGAGCACAATCATAATCTTCTATCTCATATGAAGATTAAAAGGAACAACAATAACGGACATATGAAACCAAAGGGCTCAAATTTACACACATGATCAAGAAAATGGCAGAGTGGGTAGCATATATATGCAGCAATCCATCTCCATGCTCTTATCATGTTTTCGCAATCGAGTGGCGCCTACCGTCAAGAACATAACTTGCATAAAATCACACCTACGATTAGTAATCTTGGACTAAACCTCACTATATATTAGAACACGTTGATACTTAGTATAAGAAACTCCTACTTAATGTCAAACAATGATCTCCTCGACCACATCTCCGTCATTTTGTTTGGTCTGGCCATGGCGTGATCGTCCATGATGTACCTTTTCCATTTCCTCTTGAGTATTAATATTTTGCCAGACAGAGCCAAGGCCATGTTTCACAGCAAAGCGCTAATAGAAAAACAAATACAAAGAAGAATCTCTTCTTTGGAACCTAGCCAGACCTAAAGATCTTTCTTTGACAGCAAGGTACTAACAAAACAATAAAGACCATAAAATCCCTTCTTTCGAATCTAGCTAGAACTAAGGCTCCTCCACAAGAAGAAACAAATCAAAGAAGAATATCCTCTTTGGAACCTAGCCAGACCTGAACATCTCTGTTTGACAGCAAGGTACAGAAAAGCAATAAAGATAAAAAAAATCTCTGAACGTGTAATCAAGTTAGACCTAAGGATCGTCCAAAAGAAGAAACTAAAAAATCTACAAGGCTAACAAACGGCATTAATAAGAGCACAAGCAAGCACATGCTTGGATAACTGAGAATAGAAGAAGAAAACAGATCAACCTGCAGATTGGCGACCAAGGCGCAACATGATGAACCGACCGAGCCACGAGCACCCGCAGCGGACCAACGCCTGCAAGGGAAAAAAGCAAATTAAGTATGAGCTCCAGGCAACGAGAACTGGGACGCTCGAAAACAGATCCAAGACCTAACTTTATATTGATGAAAATGATCTGTGCAGCAGTTGTTCCTGAAACACATTTATCTGTCCATTTGGTAGGCTTTGGTCCAGAGCTACACAAAGCGATGGCTCCTGAAAGCAAATTAAGCCTAATAAATGATTTGTGTAGCTCAGGACAAAGCGCTGGATGCAACCACACATGACGACTGAGATGAACCTGCAAGGGACCCAGGACCTAACGTTGTGCGTGCACCTACACGCATCATTATGAGGGAGTGAACAAAGCTTACCAAATCGAAACACATCACGATTGAGAGAGAGAGAGAGAGAGAGAGAGAGGAGAAGACGAAGAAGAAGAATAGGGGCGGGAGAGGAGACCTTTATATGGTGCATCCATGGCGGCAGCTGTGTGGTCCGAGGTCGATGGTCGCGTCCAGCTCGACGGCGGCACGGATCCAGAAGCCCCCGCCATGGTCGTGGCCGTGGACCTTGATATGGTGCATCCATGGCGGCGGTGGTGTGGTCCGATGTCGACGTTCGCGTCCAGCTCGACGGCGGCGCGGATCCAGAAGCCCCCGCCGTGGCCGTGGCAGAACTGGTCGTCACCTAGGGAGACGCCAACGGCATGGGTAGGGAGAGGGAGAAGGCGAAGGTCGCCGGTGGGCTCTGCCGAGAACAGCAGCGTGAGCAACGGCACACTCCGCCTGGCCTCCTCCCGTCGATGACGGGATGGCGCGCTCTGCCGGGAACAGCAGCGTGGGCTTCCTCTCCTCCCAAGGGGATGTGGCCGCTGAGCTCGGCGGGATCTTTGCAGCATGAGCGGCATGTCCTCGACGGCGACACGCGCGAGCGTAAGAGGCATCACGCAGCCCCATCTCTAGATGGGCGGCGTGAGGACGAGATGGGTGCCGGCGAAGCGGCGGCGGCGCCGGCGGCAGGCAAGGAGGCGGCGCGGGGTAGGGTTTGGAGGGAGAGAGAGGCGAGGCGCGCGCGTCTTGGGAGGAGCGGGCGTGAGTGGGGGAGCGAGAGAGGGAGGCGGCGGCTAGGTCATCTTCAGAGGAGCCACTGTGATTTATACCCCACTACGCGAAATGACCAAAATACCCCGGTGGGGGCACGGTATTTACATTTTGCTGCAATTACTATTCATTCCAGCAGTGTTTACCTCAGATCCGACGGCCCAGGTTCATCCAGATATTGATCCGACGTTCAGAAACGCATCAAGGAAACCGATCCAACGGCTGAGAGTCACTGAGCTCTGAGGAGGCTCTGTGATGCCTTCTTCTCTTATTTCTGGATAGTGTAGCACCGTAGATAGGGTTCGTATATCGTACATGTACTGATAGTTGAGAAGCAGGCCGCAGTACCGTGTAGCGGGGTGCTGCGGGGACTAGCAGTACGTGACAGAAGAGAGAGAGACAGCTCTGATGGTGGCCTGGTGGGTGCACAACATGGCCTGGCGAACGGGCATGGCATCGAGAGGCGGGTCCCGCTCCTATCCCCGGCCGGTCGTCTTTCTGCTGGGACTTGGATGCGATGCCGATGCATGGAGCAGAAACAGGTGTAGCTGCCCTTCCCGAGGGCTGTTAGGCTCGATCCGGCGCTCCTCGTGGAAGCGGAGCACCGCTTCTCGGTCATCGCCCAGCCAGCGGCATCTACTCCGTCACGACGCACGCAGGCGGGGCTCCATGGCGGGTCAAGTGGCGCGCAGCTTGCATCCGTCCCGGAGATACTCCGACGCGCCGCGGCCTCTCGGAGGCGAGACGTGCCGAGTCGATCGCGGTGCCCGTGTCTTTCAGAGTAGCTGCTGGCCGGGGTAAGACGATGTACGCCACTGCTTGTTCCACATGACTGGGTTTCTCTACTAGTAAAGATGTCATTCCTAATTTCTCCAAATCCTATCGTATCCTGATGGTACAAGCTCTTAAGATAGACATGCATACCTATAAAATGGTGTCGACCAAAAATAGTGTGAGCCTGTAGTGTAGTGGACACAAAATGGGTCGGTACTCCTTGGCTAGATTATATCACCTTCTCTATGTCTGTGAGGCCGATCTATGGGACTTTAATATTTTTATCTACCTTTTGATTCTCTACGTTTGTTATTGTACCTTCTATGACTTTAACTGTGGCAATAATTTAGGTTTCATCGACTCATACAAAGTTCAGGTTTTGTCGATGACTCAGGCCAAATACTTCTCTTAAGTAAATTGTCGGTAAAATGTTCAATCTTCTTTAAGCTTATAACTTGGATTGTTAAGGATTCTCAACACATGTGCTTATGCAAGCATCAATCTTGAATGCTGCACACACCTTTCTTGTGTGTTATCAGCATACCAGATGAAGGATCTAGTGGTACATTATTTCCATGTATTAAGACCAATAATTTTAACAAGACATACAAAATAGGCAAGATAGACATGCGATAGTTTTTTTTTTTTTAGCCGAAGGATATGCGATAGAGGTACAAAGGAATATTATTAAACTAATTTTAATGCACAGTTGCACCCATGTGCATGCTCTAACATTTGTGTCGTCCCCTGCCCTGGCTGGTTTTGGTTAGGCGGAGGTTAAGAAACCATGCTACCCGCAGCTTGTCTACTTTTCACCCTTGACCGTGACATGTAAATAGTTGTGTAAACTCAACATGGACAAGTTGCTCGTCGTATGTTCGTCACCACATGTTAATCGTATAACCATCGTTGAGTGTCACCCCCACTTGGATATCCGATTTTGCTTTCCTCGTGTACTAAGATACAGTTCTTAGTAGCCACCAGCGAAATCCCACCGGATAAAATATGGAGCCCTGCTGATGATTATTTCTTTATGAGTGTAAACGAAAAAACAAACGTATTGGAAGGGCGTTTTTCCAGCTGGAGGGGAAAACCAGGAGCCATATTTTTGGCCTCAAAACGGCCATCCAAGCGGGTCATTAGTGTATGACAGAGTTCCTATGTACTTACTTAGGGGTGTAACACCACATTTTTATTCTGAAGTAACGTGATCATGACATAAAACATACATAAGGAAGTATGCAATTTGTGATGATAAGTGATTAAAAAAAACATAAGGCTAAGAGCAGAGGTAGTTTCGGAGCTACATAACCTTTAGATACATTCTTTGATGATTGATTTTTGGTTGTACAAGTAAATAATGTTGTGCCCCTAAAAAAGAATATTGTGAAAAGGGAGTCAGGGCGTCATCCGAAAAGTGACTGCAGAGGCCGAGCACCTTTAGCTCTTTATCCTTTTTCAGCGAAAATACTTTTTCCACACCTAAAAAATTCTGAAAAAAAAGTATACATATACAAAATTTCATGAACATATATATTCATATGTAATGTACATAAAAAAAGACAAATACACATATTAAAATGGACTTTTTCTTTGCTGTATTTGATCCAGATATTTGTCTTTTTCATGTAGCATGCAAATAATCAAATTAGTTAATAAAATTTTATAAATATTTGAACAATATACATATGTAGTTTTATGAAAATTTTTGCCATTGTTTGAAAATTTTAAATGCATTTGATTTTTTTTAAAGAGCTCCATGGAGCTCTCTTTACAATACCATTCTCGGCGTCCATTGTTTCTCACTTCTTGCCCGGCCAACGGCAACTGCCCGACGCGACGCGACTAGGTCAAGTGGCGCGCGACTTGCATGAGTCCCATGGATGCCCCATGCGTTGCGGCCTTTCCAGGGCCGGACGCGCGTGTCGATCGGTTGGAGGCGCGGCTGGCCGGGCATCGTACGTACGCCACTGCTGGAGGTGCCGGTCGAGGACCCTATTTTGGGCTCGCTTCGGAAGAGCGTGCCACCCCCGGCCTCCCGCGTATATTTGCCAACAGCTCCCCCATACCCGAGCTAGCTGGCCGGTTTGATCGCGCATGGTCCACATTTGGACGTGACATGCACGTAGCATATG
Organism: Aegilops longissima; assembly: GCA_021605205.1. NCBI lineage: Eukaryota > Viridiplantae > Streptophyta > Magnoliopsida > Poales > Poaceae > Aegilops > Aegilops longissima. The sequence goes on from CM038681.1 coordinate 139,749,364, forward strand.
TATTCTTGTTTATTGTCACACAAGGTAATGTGATTGTGTAACTCGGCAGGCACAAATGTATTCGTCGCCATCGCGTGTTGCTCGTCTAGCTGTCGATGAGTATGTGTACTAGCATAATGAACAACATACACGGATGATCGGAACATAAAGTACTTCCTTTTCGAAAAGAATCATATGTATTATAGGCTTGCCACAGTCGACCTGGATCGGCTTGACCTCCCCCGATTGGATCTCGCACACATGGAGGCGCCATTCTCCATTGAAGAAGTGGAAGGAGTCCTCAAATCCATGCCCCTTGACAAGGCACCAGGCCCGGACGGCTTTACAGGCAGGTTTTTTCTGACATGTTGGCAGATCATCAAGGGAGATTTCATGCGCGCTCTTGAGCACTTTCACGGTGGCGATATGAGAGGTCTTGCAGCTGTCAATAAAACACTAAGCTCTCTCCTCCCTAAGCTACACGGAGCGGTGGACGTCAAAGACTTTAGGCCAATAAGCCTTATAAGCGCGCTGGCTAAAATTATTGCCAAGGTTTTGGCCACAAGGCTTGCAGTGGATCTACCATGGCTAGTGGGGCTGCATCAAAGTGCTTTCATTCGAGGTCGCTCTCTTCACGATAATTTCATGCTGGTTTAGTGTACGGCGAGGCGATTGCATTCTTTGAGAAACCCGGCAGTGCTACTCAAACTGGACATCACCAAAGCCTTCGATACAGTGAAATGGCCCTTTCGCCTGGAGGTGATGAGGAGGATGGGATTCGGACATAGGTGGATCTCTTGGATATGTGGACTCTTGGCAACCTCGTCGATCCATTAACCATGAGGCACAAACTTGCCATGCCATCCTACAACTGTTTGGGCAGGCCTCGGGGCTGGTAGTCAACACACTAGTAGAAAAGGGGGCAATGGTCCAGGCCGGGTCAGCCCATTAGTCCTGGTTCAGCCACGAACCGGGACCAATGGAGGTATTTGTTCCGGTTCGTGATCCCAGAGGGCTGGCCGGGGCCTCGTGGGCATTGGTCCCGGTTCGTCTGGCCCTTTTGGTCCCGGTTGGTGGGAGGAACCGGGACCAATGGGCCTCGCTCCTGGCCCACCACCATTGGTTCCGGTTGGTGGCTTGAACCGGGACCAAAGGCTCCCCTTTAGTCCCGGTTCATGCCACCAACCGGGACCAATGAGGTGCCTATATATACCCCTCGCGTAAGAGCAGAGCACATTGCTCTGTTTTTTCTGGCCGCCGAGGGGGAGAGGGCTTGGTGGTGCTCTAGCTCACCTCCTATGCACATAAGGTGTTCGATGGAATGCCCGAGCCACACTACTTAAGCTTTCTCCTCTCCAAGCTCGACCTCCAAACTCCATTTTCCTCAATATTTGTCTAGGTTTAGCGGTCCGTCACGCTCCGTCCCCGTATTCACCACCGTCGATCACCCGCGCCGATCTCATCGCCGGCACCACCGTGCATGAGGCTCTTGTTCTTATCTTCTTTCTGAAAGGAAAATATTCTTACTTGTATGTTTAGATTGATACTTGTATTATTTTCTTACTTCTATTATTGCATCTTATATAGTGCGATGGTTTTCGTATCCGCCCCCGTCGGCCCTCGTCCTGTCTATGATTCGGATGTGGTACATATCATCTTTTCATAACTATTGGTTCATTTATTGTTTATGAAAATTATGCCGACCAACGTGACATAGATTTTATTTATCTAGGAGGTTGTTGAACCAGAAATTCCAACCGACCCTATTGTCGAGAGGTTAAATTTAGTTGAAGAAGAAAACAATTTTTTGAAGGAAAAAATAAAAAAAATTGAGGAGGAGAAGATGATATTGGAGTTGCATGTTGCGGATGTCGTCGATGATCACAAGATCAAGATGAATGCAATGCGCTTGAAGATTAGAAAGATTAGAAAATATGCCATTCATACTGAGGCTTGGTATCATTATGCCGTTGGATTAGTTGTTACCTTGGTTGCGATTATGATGGCATTTGCTTTCGCATTGAAATGTTTTACATAGTTTCAATGTATGGTTTAATTAATTTAGATGCTCTGCAAAGCTTTATGTTGTTAGATGAGAACTATGTATGTAGTTTGGTTTTGATGTGATGATGAACTTCTATTAATTTGGTCACTTAATTATCTATTCATGATGTTACGTAATGATTTTGACACACTTAATTATATATAATGCCGCAGATGAACCAGCAATGGATGTACGGTGATGCACACACCTCCGAGTACATTAAGTGCGTGCATGATTTTCTCGAAGTGGCTGAGGCAAACAAGCAGAATGGTTTTATGTGTTGTCCATGCCCTATATGTGGAATCTGAAGTCTTACTCGACCGGAAAATCCTTCACGCCCACATACTTTACAAGGGTTTCATGCCACACTATAATGTTTGGACGAGGCACGGAGAAATAGGGGTTATGATGGAAGGCGGCGAAGAAGAAGAGTACGATGACAACTATGTGCCCCCGGATACGGTGATGCTCTGAACATCAAGAGGAACCAGACGATGTGCACGATGATCTTTGCAGCGGGCGAAGCTGCTGAAGATCAAGAGGAACCAGACGATGTGCCCGATGATGATGATCTCCGCCGGTCATTGTCGATGCAAGGACGCAATGCGAAAGTCAAAAGGAGAAGCTGAAGTTCGATCGCATGTTAGAGGATAACAAAAAGGTTGTACCCCAATTGCGAAGATGGCAACACAAAGCTCGGTACCGTCTTTGGAATTGCTGCGGTGGAAGGCAGAGAATGTTGTGCTGATAAAGGATTTGAGAAGCTCTGAAAATATTGAAGAAGAAGCTTCCAAGGATAACAAATTGCCCGACAAGACATACTCAACAAAGAAGGTCGTATGCCCTCTAGGATTGGAGGTGCGAGAAGATACATGCATGCCCTAATGATCGCATCCTCTACATGGTGCATACAAGGATCTGAACGCATGCCCGGTATCCGGTGCATTGCGGTATAAGATCGACGAGATGACCCTGGTGATGTTGACGGCGAGCCCCGGAAGAGGGTTCTGCGAAGGTGATGTGGTATGCTCCTATAATACCACGGTTGAAGCGTCTGTTCGAAGCGGAGAGCATGCCAAGTTGATGCGATGGCACAGTGAGGACCGTAAGAAAGGCGGAAGTTGAGAGCACCGGTGACGGACGCGATGGAGAAAATCGAGAGAAATCTTGGGATGAGTTTGCAAAGGACCCAAGGAACGTATGGTTTGCTTTAAGCGCGGATGGCATTAATCCATTCGAGGAGCAGAGCAGCAATCACATCACCTGGCCCGTGACTCTATGTATGTATAACCTTCCTCCTTGGATGCGCATGAAGCGGAAGTTCATTATGATGCCAGTTCTCATCCAAGGCCCTAAGCAACCCGGAAATGACATTGATGTGTACCTAAGGGCATTAGTTGAAGAACTTTTACAGCTGTGGAATGGAAACAGTGTACGTACGTGGGATGAGCACAAATAGGAGGAATTTCACCTAAAGGCGTTGCTGTTCGTGACCATCAACGATTGGCCCGCTCTCAGTAACCTTTGAGGACAGACAAACAAAGGATACCACGCATGCACGCACTGTTTACTTGACACCGATAGCATATACCTGGGAAGCTGCAGGAAGAATGTGTACCTGGGCCATCATCGATTTCTTCCGACAAACCATCAATGTCGAAAGAAAGGCAAGCATTTCGTAGGCGAGGCAGATCACCGGAAGAAGCCCGCCATGCGTACCGGTGATCACGTACTTGCTATGGTCAATGATTTACATGTAATCTTTGGAAAGGGTCCCGGCGGACTAGCTGTTCAGAATGACGTTGAGAAACACGCACCCATGTGGAAGAAGAAATCCATATTTTGGGACCTACCCTACTGGAAAGACCTAGAGGTCCGCTCTTCGATCGACGTGATGCACGTGAAGAAGAACCTTTGCGTGAACCTGCTAGGCTTCTTGGGCGTGTATGGGAAGACAAAAGATACACCTGAGGCATGGGAGGACATGCAACACTTGCACGAAAAAGAGGGCATGCCTCCGAAGCAGTATGAAGGTCCTGCCAGCACGCTCTTAAGAAAGAAGAGAAAGAAATCTTCTTTGAATGCCTGCTCGATATGAAGGTCGGCCGCTTCTCGTCGAATATAAAGGGAATAATAAATATGCTAGAGAAAAAGTTCCAGAACCTAAAGTCTCATGACTGCCACGTTATTATGACGCAACTGCTTCCGGTTGCATTGAGGGGGCTTCTACCGGAAAACGTCCGATTAGCCATTGTGAAGCTATGTGCATTCCTCAATGCAATATCTCAGATGGTGATCGATCCAGAAATCGTACCAACGCTAAGGAGTGATGTGGCGCAATGTCTTATCAGTTTCAAGCTGGTGTTCCCACCATCCTTCTTCAATATCATGACGCACGTCCAGGTTCATCTAGTCGACGAGATTGTCCTTCTGGGGCCCGTATTTCTACACAATATGTTCCCCTTTGAGAGGTTCATGGGAGTCCTAAAGAAATATGTCCGTAACCGTGCTAGGCCACAAGGAAGCATCTCCATGGGCCATCAAACAGAGGATGTCATCGGGTTTTGTGTTGACTTCATTCCTGGCCTTAAGAAGATAAGTCTCCTAAATCGCGGTATGAGGGGAGACCGACCGAAAAACACACTTGGAAGGACTCAATAATATGCAGGGGACGGATATTCTTGGTCTCAAGCACACTACACAGTTCTCTGAACTCTACCTTGGTGACCCGTATGTCGATGAACACAAGAACGATCTGCGCTCCAAACACCGGAGGCGGTCGACGATTGGATTACATGTGAACACATCGGGACTTTCAGCAGTTGGTTGGAAACACGTCTCGGAGGTGACAGCCTGTTTGTGATGAGCTGTACTTGTTGTCCGGGACCATCTTATTGTAATGATTTGGAAAGGATCTGAGATAAAGGGAATACATTTACGATTGACCAAGATCAAAAGAGCACCAACCAAAACAGCGGTGTCCGATTTGATGCAGCAACCGAGAGGAAAGGACACATATTATGGTTACATAGTGGACATATGGGAACTTGACTACGGACATGATTTTAAGGTCCCTTTGTTTAAGTGCAAATGGGTCAATCTGTCGAGGCGGGTCTTGGTAGACCCACAAGAGGGAATGGCAGCAGTGGATCTGAAAAATCTTGGGTACAATTTGACGAACCGTTCGTCCTAGCCAATGATGTAGCACAGGTTATCTATGTGAAGGACATGTCTACCGCACCGAGAAAAGAAAAGATGAGGAAGCAAATACATCATACGATGAGCCAAAGCGGCACATAGTTCTTTCGGGAAAAAGGGACATCCACAGGAGTGGAGGGCAAGACAGACATGTCGAAGAGTATGAAAAGTTTCATGAAATTCCTCCTTCAAAGTCAAGGCTGACCCAAGCATCTTAATAAGCGATGAAGATTATCCATGGTTCTGGCGCAATAAGCAAATGACACAAGCGAAGAAAAAGTGAAGACTTTTTCCGCAACTATTATGATGATACCATGCCAACTTTGTAATGAGGCAGTATGATACCATTGTTCGTTTTGTACATGCACATGCTATACCAACTTTTTCGAGTTCATTTTAAAACTATGAATTTAGGTCGAATTTTCTCTATAGGTGCATCTATGTTCATTTTTTGAAAACTAATGGCGATAACAGAAAGTTTATAATTTTGTTGTAAGTAGAAACAAAACAAAAAATTAAAAGCTGGAAAACAATTAAAAGTTTATAATTTTGACCTAAAAGCAAAAAGAATTAAAAATAAAGCAAAAAATGTAGAAGAAAATAAATAATACAGAAAACAAAACAAAAAAATGAAAAAATAAAAATAGCAATAATAAGTATTTTGTTGTAAGTAGAAACAAAATAAAATAAATAAAGCAACAAAGAAAACAAAAAACTAAAAAGTGTTTTCAAATTTGAAAACTAATGGCACTAACAGAAAGTTTATAATTTTTGTGACCTAAAAGAAAAAGAAATCACTAAAAACTATAAGTATTTAGTTCTAAGTAGAAATGAAAAATAAATAGCAAAAAAGAAAAAAAATGCAACCTCTTTGGGCCAAAGACGACTGAATCGACTAGAAACCCAACCATGGGCCAGATTCAGGCCCAGCAGCAGGCCCCAAGAGGGCCCACATGCATTGCAGTGTCCGATTAGGCCCGTAAGCCAGCAGATTCGGAGGAGTTCGAAGGGAACACAAAGCAGGGCTTATAAGCAGTGCGGGAGCTCTTGACTAGCGAGGTGGGACTAAAATCCCACCACCGCGCCCGGCATAAGGTTTGTTCGGTTGGTGGTACCAACCGGGACTAAAGAGGCATTAGTACGGTTCGTGGCACAAACCGGGACCAATGCCCCCTTAGTCGGTTGGTGCCCCAACCGACCAAAGGTCGCCGCTTCCGCCCTTTGGGCAGCTGAAAAGAGGCCTTTGGTCGGTTGGTGGCACCTACCGGGACTAAAGTAGCATTGGTCCCGGTTTGTGCCACGAACCGGGACCAATGCTCGGTCTATATATACAGCACTTGTGAAAATTTTGGTTCAGTTTCTTGATCCCGCCCGACAACGCCGCCAGCTGCCCTCTCTGCGCCTAGCCGTCGCCGCCGTTGCCCCTGCCCGCCCGAGCCCACGCCGATGCCGTCCGCCGCCCGGCGCGCGCCTGCCTCGCCGTCGTCGCCCGGCCGCCCGTCCGCCGCCCGAGCACCCCTGCGCCCCGAGCCGTCCGCGCACCAGCGCGCCCTGCCTCGCCGCCGTCTCCGCCGCCCGTCCCCCCCCCCGAGCACTCCTGCGCCCCGAAACCCGTCCGCCTGTCAGCCCGCGCCCGCCGTCGCCCTCGCCCTCGCCGACCCGAGCCCGTCTTAAATCGCCGTCGCCCCGCCCGCCGCCCGCCTGCCTCCTCCCGATCCCGCCGGGAGAGGTTGCTACCGCCCATCCCCCCTTCCTTCCTTCCCTGCTCCTTTGCAAAATATATGTATGTATGTATGTATGAGTTGGGGAGAAAGTTTATATTTTTGTTCATATATCTGTAGATGTATGTATGATGAATTTTGATATTTTTTTGTTCATATATAATGTAGATGTCTATGTATGTATGGAATGATATCGATGGATGTATGTATATAGAACATTCGTACAAAATATGACGAATCCGATATGACCAATGTCCCCCTCCAGTTCACTCGGGAACACTAACTCTCTCGGAGAAAAAAATGTTATCGGGGAAAAAAATGTTATCGGGGTCGAGGGTTGTCGAACATGAGAGGAAGAAGAGGATAAAAAAAGAAGAGGAAGAAGAAAAAAAGAGAGGAGAAGAAAGAATAGAGGAGAAGAACTCCTCTATTCTTTCTTCTCTTTTTTTCTTCTTCTCTTTTTTTATCGAACGAGGGTCGTCGAGGGTCGCCGAGCGTGAGAGAGACCCTAATTAAATAGCAAGTATCGTCGGTGTGAGATACATGTGGTCGTCGGTGTGGGACACTACATCCACGTCCCACAAGTGACGCCAGGCGTCGATGCCCACGTCACTTGTGGGACATAGATGTAGTGTTCAACGCCGACGCCGACGCCTCATTCTTTTTTCTAAAATTTCTATTTGAACATTATTTTAAAAAACAAGCAATACTACTTCATGTATTTTTAAGAAGGAAAAAACAACCATATTATTTTCCCATGTGCGTATGTAAATGGTTGTCGATATACCCCTCCCGATAGCTTCACCACTTGGGGGGTCGATATACCCCTCCTTGAAGCGTTCTCGAGGCCACCCTAACCCTTGAAGCGTTGTCGAGGCCACCCGAAACCCTAGAGAAGCAGCGTCGAGGCCACTAATTAATATGATTCCTTATTGTGATTAGCTAGCTAGTTCTACGTTTGCCACTAATATATCCATCTGTCATGTTTGAATAATAATTGCCATATTGTAAATATTTGTAGAAACTATGGACACCCCCCGAGACTAAGCACAAGAAGCGTTGTTGAGGGACATAATCGCAGAAGGAAGTGATGCCATCTGCTCGTAGATGTTTCTCAACGACACCGATGGTCTGGAAGGAGAGGGTGAAGAAGCAGCTGGCTATGATTATGATGGCTCCGATGACCCAATGCCGGTGCAAAGTAGACCATGAGGACGGCTCCGGTGACCGAACCGAGTCCGGCCAGGTATATATATTAGTTAAGCCTGTGCTGACTAGCTAATTGATGCATTCATTGTTTTGGTATGTAAACATATTAATTAACTCTCATCTTTGTTCTTTTTTCTAGCCCTCCGGATCAAGCACAACCGGTAAAGAGGCGAGGCCCAAGAAAAGTTGAGCTCGGATGAAAGGTTTGAGATTATAGCAATCGCGCGACGACCAACTGATTGAACCCATCCGGACAAAGAAGGCATTTGTTGCTCGGTCAAGGGGTTACGGTTAGGGACAAGATCGATCAGCATCCAAAGAATGGTATAAGCCTAAGAACGAAGACCCTGAGGTGTCTTATGTTAATGATATGCAGAAAAATGATCTTTGGACTGAGCTGAAGTCAAATTTCACCCTACCGCTAGAGGATGATCCGGAGAAGACAGTTAAAGAGCAATTAATCAAGTCTTTTGCTCTTAAAAAGATAGCAGACCTATTCAGGAATTGGAAGAAAGACCTGATTAGGTTTGCCGATAAAAAAGAGACACTAGAATTCAAGGGCAAATATGAGAAGATCAGAGATGACTGGCCAGCATTTGCGGCCCACAAGACATCGTAAAAGAGTAAAAAGATGTCGGCGACAAACAAGCAAAATGTTGCGAAGAAGAAGCTTCACCATCACACGGGGTCAGGTGGCTACCTCATAGCCCGGCCTAAGTGGGCCAAGGCTGAGAATGATCTGCTTGATAAAGGGATCGAACCAGAGACAATGAACTGGCCAGACCATTGCCGGACTTGGTTCTTCGGGGCTGGCGGAATCTTGGACCCTGTATCATGGAAGTGCATTTGGACGGACGATCAATTGGACATACCAGTCAAGAGGCTTTAGCAATATATCGAAGCAGCGCAACAAGGGACGTTCATTCTAGACAGAGAGAACAACGAGCTCACAATGGCCCTCGGGAATCCTCAGCACCCTGGACGGACACGAGGCACGCCAGGCTTCATTTCGTGGAAGGCTGGGTTTCCGGACGCAGGCGGTTACAAATGCCAGGAGAGGAGGAATAAAGTGCAGCAGACCGAACTGCAGGAGCTTCCTGCAAGGGTACAAGCGATAGAGGAACGAGAAGCAAATCGCAGCAAACGACCTGCCGAAGCTTCCCCCAAAGCTACCCCGCCATCTCAGCAGAGGAGCAACGTGGCTTCCACCGAGCTGCTTCAGCCGGAGCATGCCTTGACGGCTCCTGCCAGCTATCCCGTGGATGCTATCACGGAGGCTCAAAATCGCCACCTTATGGCGCAACGCATGAATTTGAAGGTCAAGGCGGCTGTTGGCTCTATTTATCCTAATGAATCCGGCGCAACTTTTCACTGCCGGCCGATTCCAGAAGGATATGCTAGGGTGATGGTGGATGAAATAAAGGAGGGATTTGAGGACCTCCGGCTTGACCACCCTACCGGTGAAGGGGAGACTCGGCTGGGTTCTGCTCTGAAGACTCCATGCCTATGGCGGAAGGATCTCATCAACCTTCCGAACTGGACGCCTCCGCCTCCTCCTCCTCCTCCCGTGAGTCGGGCACTCCGCCTCCTCCACAGCCTCCTCCTCCGAAAGTGAAGATCAGGGCACTCGGCAGGCTCCTTCTCCGGCGGCGTGGCGGCACTCCACCTCCTTCTCCGCTGCGCCGGGCCACCGAGCAGCCAGCCTCCTCCTTCTCTGCCTCGTCGGCAAGGGCGGAAGAGACCCGCCCGCTCCGGCTGCTCCGTAGCGTCGTAGTCCTTCTCCTCCGCCTCGTAAGCAAGGAAAAGACATCCGCTCCGTCTGCTCTGCGGCGTCTAGCAGTACAGCCAAAGGCGGGAGGACATCTGATTCGATCCTTCTCTAAAGACTCGGAGAAGTTACCATACGAGATGACCCGGAGGAGAATCGAAGATCGCGCGAACGAAGTGAAGGACTGGTTTCAAGGGTTGAAAGCACAGAGACATCCACCTCCGGAGGAGAAGGTAGATCCGGTGAAAGCGAAGCGCACTCTGGCTGCCCTGAGAAAACCACCCAAGTCTCCGCCGAAAGGCAATTATGAGCGCATTATTGGAAAGGCATTTGCCGAAGCGGAGAGGTCGGGAAGTACTTTCAGTGATCAGAGGATGAAAGAACGACGAGCTGGGAAACAAATTGCCCAGCTCGGCGAACAAGCGAAGAAATCGTGCCCCCCGCTCAAGGTGCCTGCTAGCAACATCATCGATCCGAGGATGGTGCCCGGTTATAGAAATCTTGGAGATTACCTGTGCGACGATGTACATTATGATTTCTTGGAGGTGCAGATACAAAGATACGAGTACGGGAAGCCTCTCGTCAAAGATGAAAGATCTCTATCAACGATGATGCGAAGATTGCATGATTGGTACATGAAAACCTGCAGAGTCTGGGGGGAGGAGTACTTTGTATGTGAGAGTTAAAAAGGAGCATGACCTCGTTGGAATTGAACTGTTGCATGTTCCATTTGAGGAGTTCTTTCAGTTTTTCAATGAATTGGCCCTCAATAAAGCAACGGTCACTTGCTACTGTCTGTAAGTACTACTACTTCTGTCATTAAGTCTCTCTATATAACTCAGCTCTTTCATTGCATGTATTTATAATTATCCTCACTATATTATGCAGATTGAAGATCGCGAATTGAAGAAAAGACAAGTGGGTGATATTGGGTTCATTAACACATATCTCATAGATGCAACTGAGGTTAAATATCATGCCGAAGATACCGAGGCCAACTTGCTACGATCGTTGGTAATAAATGAACACAAAGATATATTACTCTTTCCTTACAACTTCAAGTGAGTGTTACTATCTTGTGGCATATTCGGTTTCCCTTATTAGTCCAGGTTATAGTAATGTAATTGATGAGTTATGCATGCGCAAGCAGGTTCCACTATATTTTCCTAGAGATTAAGCTTAAGCAGGGGTAGTAACTGTCTTAGACTCGAGACGAAAAGATCCCAAGGAGTATGCGGACATGACTCAAATGCTCGAGAAGTAAGTTAAATCGATCATTATCCACCATATCAGCAACTTTGTTCATTTCTGATATCAAGTAATTGTTTTCTTTGTATGGCAGGGTTTGGAGAAAATTCACCAAAAAAGTTCCGGGACTACCGAAGAAGCTGGAATTTAGACACCCGAAAGTAAGTACTATAGTAGCATGTTCCACGCATCTCCTAGTGATTCAAGCGCTAGTTTCATCAATACCATTTTGCATTCTTGCTTATCAGTTTGATTGACCTCTATTTCTTGTAAAGTGGTTGTGGAAGGAACAAGGGAATGATTTCTGTGGATACTACGCTTGTGAGTCCATCCGCCACACGACCTGTGAGCGGGGCTACTCTGACGAACAATATGAAGTGCGTACATAACAATATTCACAATTTTATTTTACTACCATCATTTGTGTTGAGTTTCATTCATTCATATATATATATATATATATATATATATATATATATATATATATATATATATATATATATATATATATATATATATATATATATATATATATATACCCCTTCTTAAAATTAGATGTTTCGGATGCGGGATGAACTCCTAGCACCAGATCGCCTGCGAGCAATTCAAGAGGAATTGGCGGCATTCTTTCTTGACCACGTGATCGCTGAAGACGGAGAATACTATGTGGACCACGCATTCGTATGTTAGGAGATTACTTTTGTAAAAGATAATTATTGTATATATGTAGCTGATAGTGTCGGATAGATATACGAGAACTTGTTGTTCGACCAATCTCTCGGAGAAGGAGAGGTGGTCGATATCACTTCCCTCTATATGCATATATGTTCATGACGATCTTCTGTTTCCTTCGTTTGCTTACTAGCTAGCTAGCGTGTCTAGCTAGTCCTCTCTATACGTATGTATAGTACGTAGCGCCGACCAAGCACGGACAAAAGAGAGGACACTTCTCTCTATTAATTAGCGAGCTAACACAATATATGAAACACCTAAATTAACCCCCCAAAACCCCCACCCCTCCCCCCTTTAAAAAAAACCAAAAACCCAAGCCACAGAAATGCTGACGCGTGGATGCCTATTGGTCCCGGTTGGTGCCACCAACCGACCAAAACTCCTCCTGGGCTCGGCGCTCAAGACAAGCCACATGGAGGTTTCATCTGTCCCGTTCTGGACTGAACCGGGACTAAAGGGCCAGGGCATTAGTACCGACCCTTTAGTACCGGCTCAGGAACCGGGACTAAAGGCCCTTACCAACAGGGACAATAGACCCTTTTTCTACCAGTGCCATGGCGCTTTCAATCCAATGCTCCCAGGATGAAATGCAACTTGTTACAGATATTCTGGGCTGCACAGCTGCACCGTTTCCGTGCAAATATCTAGGGTTGCCGTTGACTCTTAGGAAACAAACTGCAACCCAACTCCAAGCTCTAGTGGACAGGGTGGGAGACGAGTTACCTCCCTGGAAGGCGGCTATATGCTTTCGAAGAGTGGGCGGATGCTGCTCGTTCAGTCAGTATTGTGTGCAATCCCTGTGCACTCTATGATGGCATTAGACCTGCCGACGAAAACGATCTCTGCTCTAGTCAAGATCTGCCGTGCCTTCTTATGGTGTGGTAAGAAGGAAGCGAACGGTGGGAACTGTTTTGCGGCTTGGGAATCTGTCTGCAGACCTAAATGGGCCGGCGGCCTCGGGATCCCCAACCTGCAGTAGCTGAACAAGTCTCTTCAGGCCAGATGGCCGTGGTTGCAGAAGTATGACAAGGGCAGACCCTGGAGCGAGTTTCAAATCAAGGTGCCTAAAGAATCTCTGGCACTAGTGCTGTTGGGGAACGTAGTAATTTCAAAAAAATTCCTACGCACACGCAAGATCATGGTGATGCATAGCAACGAGAGGGGAGAGTGTTGTCCACGTACCCTCGTAGACCGAAAGCGGAAGCTTTAGCACAACGCGATTGATGTAGTCGTACGTCTTCACGATCCAACCGATCAAGTACCGAACGTACGGCACCTCCGAGTTCAGCACACGTTCAGCCCGATGACGTCCCGCGAACTCCGATCCAGCCGAGTGTTGAGGGAGAGTTTCGTGGTGACGATGTTGATGTTCTACCGACACAGGGCTTCACCTAAGAACAGCTACAGTATTATTGAGGTGGACTATGGTGGAGGGGGGCACCGCACACGGTTGGGAGAGATCAACTGATCAACTTGTGTCTAGAGGTGCCCCTGCCCTCGTATATAAAGGAGCAAGGGGTGCGGCGGCCAAGGAGAGGCGGCGCAGAGGAGTCCTACTCCCACCGGAGTAGGACTCCCCTTCCTAGTTGTAATAGGATTCGGAAGGGGAAAGAGGAGGAGAGAAGGAAGGGCGCCGCCTCTCTCTTGTCCTATTCGGACTAGGGGGAGGGCGCGGCCCAGCCTCGCCGCCTCCTCTTTCTCCGTAAAAGCCCACTAAGGCCCATTTACCTCCCGGGGTTCCAAGAACCTCGAAGACTCTAGTAAAATCCGATTTCACCCGAACACTTCCGATATCCAAACATAGTCTTCAAATATATCAATCTTCATGTCTCGACCATTTCGAGACTCCTCGTCATGTCCGTGATCACATCCGGACTCGAACAACCTTCGGTACATCAAAACATATAAACTCATAATATAACACCATCGTAACGTTAAGCGTGCGGACCCTACGGGTTCGAGAACTATGTAGACATGACCGAGACACGCCTCCGTCAATAACCAATAGCGAACCTGGATGCTCATATTGGCTCCCACATATTCTACGAAGATCTTTATCGGTCGACCGCATAACAACATACGTTGTTCCCTTTGTCATCGGTATGTTACTTGCCCGAGATTCGATCGTCGGTATCTCAATACCTAGTTCAATCTTGTTACCGGCAAGTCTCTTGACTACTGTAATACTTCATCCCGCAACTAACTCATTAGTTGCAATGCTTGCAAGGCTTGAGTGATGTGCATTACCGAGAGGGCCCAGAGATACCTTTCCGACAATCGGAGTGACAAATCCTAATCTCAAAATATGCCAACCCAACAAGTACCTTCGGAGACACCTGTAGAGCTCCTTTATAATCACCCAGTTACGTTGTGACGTTTGGTATCACACAAAGTGTTCCTCTAGTAAACCGGAGTTGCATAATCTCATAGTCATAGGAACATGTATAAGTCATGAAGAAAGCAACAGCAACATACTAAACGATCGTGTGCTAAGCTAACGGAATGGTTCATGTCAATCACATCATTCTCCTAATGATGTGATCCCGTTATCAAATGACAACTCATTTCTATGGCTAGGAAACATAACCATCTTTGACCAACGAGCTAGTCAAGTTGATGCATACTAGTGACACTGTTGTTTGTCTATGTATTCACACATGTATTATGTTTCCGGTTAATACAATTCTAGCATGAATAATAAACATTTATCATGATATAAGGAAATAAATAATAAATTTATTATTGCCTCTAGGGCATATTTCCTTCAGTCTCCCACTTGCACTAGAGTCAATAATCTAGATTACACAGTAATGATTCTAACACCCATGGAGCCTTGGCGCTGATCATGTTTTGCTCGTGGAAGAGGCTTAGTCAACGGGTCTGCAACATTCAGATCCGTATGTATCTTGCAAATTTCTATGTCTCCTACCTGGACTAGATCCAGATAGAATTGAAGCGTCTCTTGATGTGCTTGGTTCTCTTGTGAAATCTGGATTCCTTTGCCAAGGCAATTGCACCAGTATTGTCACAAAAGAGTTTTCATTGGACCCATGCACTAGGTATGACACCTAGATCGGATATGAACTCCTTCATCTAGACTCCTTCATTTGCTGCTTCCGAAGCAGCTATGTACTCCGCTTCACACGTAGATCCCGCCACGACGCTTTGTTTAGAACTGCACCAACTAACAACTCCACCGTTCAATGTAAACACGTATCCGGTTTGCGATTTAGAATCGTCCGGATCAGTGTCAAAGCTTGTATCAACGTAACCATTTACGATGAGCTCTTTGTCACCTCCATAAACAAGAAACATATCCTTAGTCCTTTTCAGGTATTTCAGGATGTTCTTGAGCACTGTCCAGTGATCCACTCCTGGATTACTTTGGTACCTCCCTGCTAGACTTATAGCAAGGCACACATCAGGTCTGGTACACAGCATTGCATACATGATAGAGCCTATGGTTGAAGCATAGGGAACATCTTTCATCTTCTCTCTATCTTCTACAGTGGTCGGGCATTGAGTCTTACTCAACTTCACACCTTGTAACATAGGCAAGAACCCTTTCTTTGCTTGATCCATTTTGAACTTCTTCAAAACTTTGTCAAGGTATGTGCTTTGTGAAAGTCCCATTAAGCGTCTTGATCTATCTCTATAGATCTTGATGCCCAATATGTAAGCAGCTTCACCGAGGTCTTTCATTGAAAAATTCTTATTCAAGTATCCCTTTATGCTATCCAGAAATTCTATATCATTTCCAATCAGCAATATGTCATCCACATATAATATCAGAAATGCTACATAGCTCCCACTCACTTTCTTGTAAATACAGGCTTCTCCGAAAGTCTGTACAAAACCAAATGCTTTGATCACACTATCAAAGCGTTTATTCCAACTCCGAGAGGCTTGCACCAGTCCATAATGGATCGCTGGAGCTTGCACACTTTGTTAGCTCCCTTTGGATCGATAAAACCTTCCGGTTACATCATGTACAACTCTTCTTCTAAAAATCCATTCAGGAATGCAGTTTTGACATCCATTTGCCAAATTTCATAATCATAAAATGCGGCAATTGCTAACATGATTCAGACAGACTTAAGAATCGCTACGGGTGAGGTCTCATCGTAGTCAATCCCTTGAACTTGTCGAAAACCTTTCGCAACAAGTCGAGCTTTGTAGACAGTAACATTACCATCAGCTTCAGTCTTCTTCTTGAAGATCCATTTATTCTCAATTGCTTGCCGATCATCGGGCAAGTCAACCAAAGTCCACACTTTGTTCGCATACATGGATCCCATCTCAGATTTCATGGCCTCAAGGCATTTTGCGGAATCTGGGCTCACCATCCACTAGTAGAAAACGGGTCAAATCTGAGAAACAGTAGTACCGGTTTTCATATGAGCCGGCACTAATGTGTCCATTAGTGCCGGTTCAAATGACTAGGCGGGAGGAGATCTTTAGTACCGGTTCGTTGCGAATCTTTAGTACCGGTTCGTGCCACGAACCGGTACTAAAGATGCTGGTGCCTGGCTAGCACCTTTAGTACCGGTTCGTGGCACGAACCGGTACTAAAGAGGTTGTGGCAGGGTTATTTTTAGTCCCATCTCGCTACCCTAGCAAGATTTTGACCACCTTAAATATGTTACTTCTCAAACTATCACAAGAAGTTGGTCTTCATTGAACTCTATGTGTAGGATCTCTGGCTGCAATAGGAGTCTTCGCCGGTTCTTAAATCGGTGGTGGATTCCTATTGACAATTTAGATTCTATACAAAAAGATCATTGATGATCAATGTATTTTTTATATATACTTCTCTGTAGCAGTAGCGCGTTTTGGCTGAAAGGCGGTACTGATCAATGTATTTTTTCTGCATTCAAATGCACAATTTAAATATGTTACTTCTCAAACTATCACAAGCATTTGGTCTTCATTGAACTCTATGTGTATAATTTGTGGACTCAATATGAGTCTTCACTGGTTTCGGAGAGAACTCATAAGTTACACGGGCACTTCATTTTTTAACTTATTTGAACTCCAGACTTTTTTTGAGCGACGTCATCAATTTCCAACACGTTCTGACATCATTTGCTGTTTTCAGTCACCGATTTGTTTAGATCAGAGCTAAATGACCGTGAAAATGAAAAACACTAGAAAACAAACTCTAAAAATGTTGAAGGTATCATCATTTCACCCGCATAGCATGTCCGAAAGAGTAGAGAGGGTCACGGCAAAAACTGGACGAACTTCGTGTACAAACTGGACAATCTCTTTCGGAGTATCAGGGTTTAGAGAGCTAAATGACCGTGAAACAGTAAATCACAACAAAACGAACTCTGAAAAAGCAGAAAAGAAAAAACTATATAAAAAAATTACTCAAAAATAAATAGCAGAAAATAAATAATGCAAAAAATAAAAAACTATATAAAGCAAAAATATTCACAAAGAAACTATATACAGCAAAAAAAACTAGTCAGAAATAAATAGAAGAAAAAATATATAAAAATTTACTAAAAAATAAATAGAAAAAAATAAATAATGCAGAAAAGAAAAAAATTTATATAAAGAAAAAATATTCACAAAGAAATTAAATACAGCAAAAAAAACTATATATAAAATTACTCAAAAATAAATAGAAGAAAATAAATAATGCAGAAAAGAAAAAAAAATATAAAAAATTGTTGAGGCGCTGCCCGGTGGGCTTGCCAGACCTAGTGTGTGCAAATTCAGGCCCAGAAGGGCCAGCAGACTCATAGGGCAGCGCGTCCTAGTTAGGCCCAGAAGCCTGCTGTTGACGCCTGATTTTGGCAAGATACAGAGTGAAAGGGTTTTCAGCATGAAAAAGTTTCACATCACCGAATGAAACAACTTTAATGTTTAGACCATAATTATTCGGCATCATATCAAAGACCAAAACTACACTCAGATTGTCATGTTTAGGTGTTCTGAGTGCTTTTTGGTCAATTAAGCCTCCAGGACAACCTCGGATGAAGGAATGCTCTACATGAATTGTCTTCGTCTCGTCAAATTGGTCGATTTTTATATAATAATCATCTCAATCCGAGTTCGTATGCAAAAGTTAGAGCTATCTGAATGCAGCCCTGTCAAGAGGCGAAATATGACGCGGGAGACCAGACATGTCTTGGCAAGTGTCTGACGTAATGCGTGAGTGTTTTGCCCCAGAAGATGGCCTCGAATCGGAAAACGTTCAACACAAAAGTTGTTCGTCTCGTCGAAGCGGTCAAGATTGCTTTTGGGCTCGTTTCCATCCGAGGTTGTTTACCACCACAAAAAAGACCCGCAAAGTGCAGCCAGTTTAAACCGAACGGTTTTGGAAAGTTCGGATAAAACCAGTCCGAATTTGACAAGGGTTTTGGACGTGAATTGATGCAATTTTCTTGTAAGGAAAGCCTAGATGAATCCTTTTCTTGTACGGGAAGTCCAGCCGCCTCTTATATATGTTGGGGGTGACGGCCGATTGAACAACACACAATCGAACAAATTAATATACTACTTTTTCCTGTCTACGTTTTATCTCTCCACCGTTTTCTCTCTCGTTCTTCGCTGTTCTCCGTGTTTGAGAGCTGCGAATCCCGAGGCTCTAGGGGCGAGCGAATCGACCTAGGGCAGCCCATAGCCGCCGCAATCCCTGACGGGGTCCCTCCCGGGTGCACGGGGTTTCGGGTCTGCAAAAGCGCCCGTCGACTGTCTTGCGTATCGCGCTGTCGGTCGGGTCTCCTTCGACGTGAGCTGCAGCGCATCACCCCCGGCGTCGAGGGTACACGTGACGTGTTCGTGTGTCAACACAATTTTTGGCGACTCCGCTGGGGATATCGAAGATCAATCATCATCATCCACCATGTCTGATCTTCCCAAGCCATCTGAGGTAGACGCCGATAACATCATTAAGCCCGGTCTTGATGAGATATCGGCCGATCATCGCCAAGTCTATGAGGAGTACAAGAAGGCGCGCGAGGAGAAGGACTTGCAGGAGTTCCTCGCAAAGTTCAAGAAGGATCGCCAAGGCAACATCACTCCGATTGGAGAAATCAAGTTTCCTCCTCTTCAAGCCCGAGCAGGTTAAACCCTCGTAAGTACTACCTTTTCTCCCGAGCGGTGGGCTGAGATTGAAAGTCGTATTGCTGATGGTAACAATCTAGTCTATCAGACTTTCATAGAAAATACTAATGCTCAGAAGAATACATCTCAATCGACTAGTGGTAATGATGGTGTAGCCGCTAGTGTGCAAAACCCTAATCTGGCTTTACCTATTGCTTCGGCGCCTCCTGTGCCGATGGCTTATTATCCTACCCAAACAAATCAGATTGTGGCTGCGCCCATTAATCCTATTATGAGCATACCATGTTCGGTAGCAACGCCGAACCCAACCTTACCTACAGCTACAACCACTCGACCACTAGCAAGTTATGCGTCGACATACCTGCCACAATTCTTACCTACAGCTAGTAACCCTACTCCTCCTATGCCACTGCCACAAGCTTCATTGTCCACTATGGATGATGGTCTAGCTAATCTTAGAGAGGAGATGGCTAAGATGCTTCGAGAGAATTTTGGGGTTGAGTTACCTCGGAATCGGATTTACCAAAAGCCGTACGCCGAGTACTTTGATGCCATCCAAAGCCCTCCGTGATATAAAATTCCAGATTTTGTTAAGTTCAATGGAGAGGGCACAAAAACCACATGGGAGCATGTTAGTCAATACTTAGCACAACTAGGTGAAGCAGGCTCACTGAATGAGTTGAAAGTGCGTTTATTTCCTTTATCATTAACTGGTACCGCATTTTCATGGTTTTCTTCTTTACCACATGGTTCCATTCGAGTTTGGTCGCATCTAGAGCAGAAATTTCATGATCACTTTTACAGCGGCGACAATGAACTCAAGTAGTCACATCTAACATCGGTTAAACAGAAACATGATGAATCGGTCTCCGATTACGTCAAGAGATTCAGAGAAACGAAAAACCGATGTTTTAGTTTGGTGATAACCGAGAGACTTGCAGACCTAGTGCTGAGTGGTTTGAGAACTCCCATTAGAGAAAAGCTAGAAGGCTATGAGTTTTTAAATATCAACCAAGTCTTACAAAGGGCCTTGGCTCAGGAAAGCCGAAGCAAAGATCTCAAAGAAGTGCATAGATACAAAGCTGATCGACCAAAGATGAATATGGTGGAATATGAGAGTGATCACTCGGACGATGAGGGTGATGTTTTTGCTACTGAATTTGTTTGGCCATCTAAGGCCAAACCCTTTACTTGCAATGATCTGAAACCGATTCATAAGAATCGTGATGAAGAGATGAAGTTTACTTTTAACATTGCTAAGTGTGATAGAATATTTGATGCTTTGCTGCAGGCTAAGATTATTAGAATATCTCATACTTTACCGCCGTTTGAAGAGCTGAAACGGCGTGCTTATTGCAAGTATCATAACTCTTTTTCTCATGCTACTAACGATTGCAATGTTTTTCGACGATGATACAATCGCCATTAATGATGGACGATTGAACTTTTCTGAGATGCAAGTTGATAAACAGCCCTATCCAATGAACACCATGGATTTAGAAGGAAGAAGCTGCTCATTCGGCGGAGGTAGCGAATCTGCTAATAAAGCTAATGTCATTGTTGGTGAGCCGGGAAAGACAAGGAGGGTGACAAGGTCTTGGGGAGACATGTTGTGCTTGATAAGCAACCCAATGGCAAGGAAGTGATCACGATCAACATCAAGAATCCTACACTCGGGGGCAAACACAGGTGCAGCAGGACACTCGAGTTAAATTTGTCAAGCCCAAGAGTCCAGAAGTTGGCAAATGGAAGAGGAATGAAGCTAAAGTGCAGCATAAGCGGATCAAGCCAACTTTTGATATGTTGCTGTCCAAATATGCTAATCGATCGGCTGGTCCCAGCTCTAACCGCCATCACACTTGAAGCGCCCAAGGTCACCATCGAATGATATGTTCATCGAGATGTGAAACCGAGTGGACCAAGGGCGCAGTTTTCGGAAGAGCGAGAGGCAATCTGTGGAATCGACTTGATTACCCATATAATGGCCGGTGAACATCGGTGACTATCGATCGGCTGGTCAAAATATGCGACCGAGTGGAAAATATCCTAGTGTAAGAATGCACCCTGGTGGAAGTTATCCAAGTGAAAAAATGTGGCCAAGTAGATTCCATCCGACTGAGTTCCATCCGAGTGGATTCCGTCAGAGTGACGTCCATCCGAGTAAAAAGGTGCGCCCGAGTGGAAATTTCATGCATCTGGAAAGTCGAAAAGAATGGCGTGTTAAGTCACCAAGTGTTGCAGCAGTTGAGTCAGGAAAAGGCAAGGAGAAAATGGATGTCGACTCACTTATCTTGGGCACCAAAACATTCCCCATACGGCAGCCGACTGTGCATAACCACTCGACTGAGCCGATACTTGCTATCGCGCCAAAGCACTCGGTTAATGACCATGAAGCAAGCACCAGCCAAGTAAAGGTGAAATATGCTAAATACACTCGACCAAAGTGGTGTCCTCCAGGGCTAACAAAGACACAGAAGAGGAAACTACGGAGGTTAAGGAGTCAAGAGATGGCAGAGCAGGAGGCCGAGAAGCAAAGGGATAAGTTGTTCAATGATACTCGACCCATGGTTCCAGCAAAACAAGTGTGGAGGCCTAAACAAATACAAGATGCATCAGCTTCTACATCTATCACAGAGGTGCCTACACCACCCAAGGACGATGCGACAGCTATTACATCGTCTGCAACACTTCTTACTTCTCCTTCACTTGACCAGATTTCAGAATCGGTCGATCCACTTGAAGAAGAGGCCGATATGTTAGACTATGAGTCTACACCGGTCCATGAAGGTATGGATATCAATATGGTATATTACTTACCTGCTGAGTTTCGTGCTGTAGATGAGGAAGGGGAAGTGGCTCAACTGGATTTTGGCCCTAAAACGCAATATTCGAGAAGCCAAAAGAACCAGTAACACATTTGAAACCGTTGTATCTCAGAGGTCATATCAATGGATCGCCACTCAGTCGAATGCTTGTTGATGGTGGTGCTGTGGTAAATCTTATGCCCTATTCGGTCTTCAGGAAATTGGGTTTGCCTGATGAAGAATTGATCAAGACCAATATGGTGCTCAACGGGTTTGAAGGCAAAGAGAGAACTGAAGCCAAAGGTGTGATGTATGTGGAGCTTACAGTCGGAAGCAAAACTTTGGCTACTGCATTCTTTGTCGCTGAGGTGCAAGGTAACTACAACGTTATACTAGGCCGTGATTGGGTTCATGCAAACAAGTGCGTGCCATCCACTATGCACCAGTTTTTGATCCAGTGGGTTGATGATGAAGTGGAAGTCATTCATGCGGATAATTCGGCCTGTGTTGCTTTGGCCGATGCATCGGTGGATTGGCAACATCCCAATGCTACTTGCTTGACAGGGCGTGACTTATCGAGTTTGATTTTCTCAATAGCGACCAAGAATGGTTTTGTGCCCGTGTCTTTAAAGCCGCTGAATGCAATCGGCTCCAAGGTATGATATGTTTAAATGGATTCTAGTTCAGTGGTTACAAAAGCGTCTTGTAAAATATCGGTCCGCGAGAACGATATGTATGAGTCTATTGAGGAGTTGGATGACATGGATAAACTTGGACAAGGTTTTACATCGGCCGATCCGTTAGAAGAGGCAGATATCGGAGACGGATCAGTCGATCGACCGACATTTATAAACAAAAATTTGAAAGCGATTGTAAAGCTAAATTAATCGAGCTATTGAAAGAATATGTTTGTTGCTTTGCATGGGAATATCATGAGATGCCGAGGTTGAGCCGAGAGCTAGTGGAGCATCGGTTGCCTATAAAGGCGGTTTTAGACCTTATAAACAATCGACTGAAAGTTTAATCCGAAAACATATGACCGGATCAAGGAAGAGATCGGTCGATTGCTTGAAGCTAATTTCATTCGACCTTGCGGTATGCCGAGTGGATTTCTAACATTGTCCCAAAGGAGAAGAAGGGATCCGACAAGTTGAGGGTGTGCATTGACTTCAGAGATTTGAATAGGGCTACACCAAAGATGAGTATCCCATGCCAATAGCCGATATGCTTATTAATGATGCTTCGGACATAAGGTTATTAGCTTTCTAGATGGTAATGCGGATACAATCAAATTTTTATGGCTGAAGAGGACATGTACAAAACAGCTTTCGATGTCCTGGTTTCCTTGGTTTGTTTGAGTGGACAGTGATGACATTCGGATTAAAAATGCTGGAGCCACATATCAAAGAGCTATGAATTTGATTTTCATGATTTACTCGGTATCATGCTTGAAGTTTATATTGATGATATTGTTGTCAAATCGGATGCTTTTGAATCTCACTTGGCGATTTGCGTTTAGCTTTTGAGAGAATGAAAAGGTATGGACTAAAGATGAATCCTTTGAAATGTGCATTCGGCGTGTCGGTGGCAAATTTTGGGTTTCATTATTCATGAAGATGGCATCGAAATTGATCCCAAAAGATAGAGGCCATACAGAAAGTGGAGGCTCCAACATGCAAGAGAGATATGCAAAAGTTCCTTGGCAAGGTCAATTATTTGAGAAGGTTCATAGCCAATCTGTCAGGGAAAGTTGATGCATTTACTCCTATCCTTCGGTTAAAGAATGATGTTAATTTCACTTGGGGGCAAAACAGCAAGAAGCCTTTGATATGATCAAGAATTATTTGTGCACTCCTCCGTAATGAAAGCACCCAAGCATAGAGAGCCTTTTAAGCTTTATATCGCAGCAGAGGAAGGTGTTATTGGTGCTGTTTTGACTCAAGATACCGAAGGAAAAGAGCATGCCATTACGTATTTGAGCAGACGCTTATTGGACGCCGAGACAAGGTATACATCTATTGAAAAACTATGTCTATACTTATATTATGCTTGCACAAAATTGAGACATTACCTAGTGCCGAGTGCTTGTGTAGTAGCTTGTCAAACCGATGTCATTAAGTACATGTTGCATAGGCCAATTCTTAGTGGTAGAATTGGCAAGTGGGCTTATGCTTTGATTGAATATGATTTGGCTTATGAATCTATAAAATCCATGAAAGGCAAAATTGTTGCTAATTTCATTGTTGAACATCGGATTAATGACAAGCATGATGTTGATATAAACCTTGTTTCATTAGTGCCATGGAGATTGTACTTTGATGGTTCAGTTTGTAGCAATGGCCAAGGTGTTGGTATTGTTTATATATCTCCTCATAGTGCTGTTTTTGAAGCCTCATGCCGCTTAGAATATTTTTGCACAAACAATCAAGCCGAATATGAAGCATTGTTATTCGGTTTAGAGATGCTACTTGCTACAAGTGTTACACATATTGAGGCTTACGGTGATTCGTTACTAGTGGTGCAGAAAATATCCAGAGTCTTTCAGTGTTTGGACGAATCACTTAGTGGTTATCTTGATAAATGTCTAGATATAATTTCTACTTTGGATTGTTTTAGCATTGCACATATATCTAGACATGACAACTGGAAAGCAAATGAGTTGGCACAGCAAGCATCTGGATATCATGTTGATCGTGGCATGTTTCATATCTCTCAAAAACCGATGTCTTGTCTTGCCAATATGGGAGAGGCCGAACCTGAACCCACTGATTCGGCCATTAACAAAAAATCTAGTGCAGGTGATAATTCCATCGGAGAAAGCCCATTGTTGATTACTTGCGCAATCCGAGTGAAAGGGTGGACAGGGCTGTTCGGCGTATGGCTTTTAAGTATACAATGAGAGATGATGGTCTTTATCGCCGAACAGTCGATGATGTTCTTCTAAAGTGTTTGGATGAGGACCAGGCAAGAGTTGCTAATGGGGAAGTACATGAAGGTATTTGTGGCACTCACCGATCGGCTCCCAAGATGAAATGGTTATTGCGACGTCTTTGGGTTTTATTGGCCGACTATGATTAATGATTGCTTCAGATATTATAAGGGATGTGAAGCTTGTCAAAAGTTTGGTGATATTCAATTGGCTCCTGCTGCTATGTTACATCCTATTATCAAACCGTGGCCTTTCGGAGGTTGGGGTTTAGATTTCATTGGACAAATCCACCCGTCTTCTTCAAAAGGGCATCGGTTCATATTGGTGGCAACTGATTATTTCACTAAATGGTCTAAGCGGTACCTCTCAAGAACATGACACATACGGAGGTAATTCAGTTCATCACCGAGCACATTATTCATAGATTCGGTATTCCTCAAGCGTTAACTACGGATCAAGGTTCATCTTTCATGTCACACCAAGTCGAGAGTTTGCGAATCTTATAACATAAAGTTGCTCAATTCCTCTCCGTATTATGCCCAAGCTAATGGACAAGCTGAGTCTAGCAATAAAATTTTAATCAAGCTCATCAAGAAGAGGATTGAGGATAATCCGAGGAGATGGCATTAGTTGTTGTCTGAAGCTTTGTGGGCACATAGAATTTCAAGGCATGGTGCTACCAAGGTGACTCCATATGAGCTTGTATATGGCCAAGAGGCTGTTTTACCAGTAGAAGTAAATTTGAATGCTTTGAGAATAGCCAAACAAAATGATTTATCGGTAGTAGAATTTTATAACTTGATGATGGACAATATTGATGAAGTTGCCGATAAACGTTTGGTTGCTTTGAAGTACATAGAGAGAGACAAGTTGAGGGTTGCTAGAGCTTACAATAAGGAAGTTAAGTTGAAGAATTTTCAAGTTGGTGATCTCGTCTGGAAGGTGATTCTGCCGATTAGTTCAAGAGATAGGAAATTCGGAAATGGTCTCCGAGTTGGGAAGGTCCTTTTAGAATTACAAGGGTTGTTCCGGAAATTCATATTCGTGGAATCAATACAAGGGCATTGTTACCCCGAGCTCTCAACGGAAAATATTTGAAGAAGTACCACCCGAGTGTGTGGCAGGAAGCCTGAGTAGGCAATGGCCGATATACGACTATCGCCCTTAGCACAAACATAGCCGATACATAATAATCGCCCTGAGGAAAATAAATGGCCGATGGAGTGTTGACATCGTCCTTAGAACGAACACTATGCATATTATTTTTCGGCATGCAAGCTTTGCCGAAAAACAGGGGGGCATGTGTTGACGCCTGATTTTGGCAAGATACAGAGTGAAAGGGTTTTCAGCATGAAAAAGTTTCACATCACCAAATGGAACAACTTTAATGTTTGGACCATAATTATTCGGCATCATATCAAAGACCAAAACTACACTCAGATTGTCATGTTTAGGTGTTCTGAGTGCTTTTTGGTCAATTAAGCCTCCAGGACAACCTCGGATGAAGGAATGCTCTACATGAATTGTCTTCGTCTCGTCAAATTGGTCGATTTTTATATAAAAATCATCTCAATCCGAGTTCGTATGCAAAAGTTAGAGCTATCTGAATGCAGCCCTATCAAGAGGCGAAATATGACGCGGGAGACCAAACATGTCTTGGCAAGTGTCTGACGTAATGCGTGAGTGTTTTGCCCCAGAAGATGGCCTCGAATCGGAAAACGTTCAACACAAAAGTTGTTCGTCTCGTCGTAGTGGTCAAGATTGCTTTTGGGCTCGTTTTCATCCGAGGTTGTTTACCACCACAAAAAAGACCCGCAAAGTGCAGCCAGTTTAAACCGAACGGTTTTGGAAAGTTCGGATAAAACCAGTCCGAATTTGACTAGGGTTTTGGACGTGAATTGATGCAATTTTCTTGTAAGGAAAGCCTAGATGAATCCTTTTCTTGTACGGGAAGTCCAGCCGCCTCTTATATATGTTAGGGGTGACGGCCGATTGAACAACACACAATCGAACAAATTAATATACTACTTTTTCCTGTCTACGTTTTATCTCTCCACCGTTTTCTCTCTCGTTCTTCGCTGTTCTCCGTGTTTGAGAGCTGCGAATCCCGAGGCTCTAGGGGCGAGCGAATCGACCTAGGGCAGCCCATAGCCGCCGCTATCCCTGACGGGGTCCCTCCCGGGTGCACGGGGTTTCGGGTCTGCAAAAGCGCCCGTCGACTGTCTTGCGTATCGCGCTGTCGGTCGGGTCTCCTTCGACGTGAGCTGCGGTGCATCACCCCCGGCGTCGAGGGTACACGTGACGTGTTCGTGTGGCAACACCTGCTATATAGATGAGTTCGAAAGGGCAACCACGGCTGGGTTTATAAACCATTGCAGCTGCCCTTCGGTCGGCGAGGTGGGACTAAAAATAGCGCATTGCGGGTGGCAGCGCACAACCATTATTACCGGTTGGTGGCTCCAACCGGTACTAATGTGTCGCCCTTTAGTACCGGTTGGAGCCACCAACCGGTACTAAAGGCCCTCGTTTCCCGCCGCTTGGGCTGGCCAAAATTGGCCTTTAGTACCGGTTGAAGGCTCCAACCGGTACTAAAGCCCCTCCTATATATATTACACTTACGAAAAATCAGTTATCATCGACCACTTCTCGCGCGACATCGATCTATCGCGCCGACGCCGACGCCGCCGAACCGCCGTGCCGTCGACCCGCCGCCGCGTCGTCGCCGCCCGCCGCCCGTCATCGTCGTCCACAGCAAATCGCCGCTGGCATCCCGCCGCCCGTCATCATCGCCGCCCCGCCGCCGCCCGTCGTCGTCGCTGCCCCGCCACCGCCGTCGTCGTCGCCGTCCCCGCGCCCTCGCCGCCCGCCCACTGTCGCCCACACACACACACACACACACACACATACACACACACACACACACACACACACACACACACACACACTACACACGCATGTACGTACACACATACACACACACACATTTTGTTTTACTTATTTTCTGTTTTCTATTGTTTAGATGAATTAATTAATATAACTAGTTTATTTTAGAATGTTAGAAATGTTAATATGTTAGATGAATTAGAACTAGTTTATTTTTAGTAAGAAAATTTAGGTATATATGAGATTATTTGAACTAGTTGAATTAATATAACTAGTTTATTTTAGTAAATGCTTAGTTGAACTAGTTGAATTAATAGAACTAGTTTATTTTAGTAAAAAAATTAGGTATATGAGATTATTTGAACTAGTTGAATTAATATAACTAGTTTATTTTTAATAAGTGCTTAGTTGAACTAGTTGAATTAATAGAACTAGTTTATTTTTAGTAAGTGCTTAGTTGAACTAGTTGAATTAATAGAACTAGTTTATTTTTAGTAAGTGCTTAGTTGAACTAGTTGAATTAATAAAACTAGTTTATTTTTAGTAAGAAAATTTAGGTATATGAGATTATTTGAACTAGTTGAATTAATATAACTAGTTTATTTTTACTAAATGCTTAGTTGAACTAGTTGAATTAATAGAACTAGTTTATTTTTAGTAAGAAAATTTCGGTATATGAGATTATTTGAACTAGTTGAATTAATATAACTAGTTTAATTTTAGTAAGAAAATTTAGGTATATGAGATTATTTGAACTAGTTGAATTAATATAACTAGTTTATTTTAATAAATGCTTAGTTGAACTAGTTGAATTAATATAACTAGTTTATTTTTAGAAAGAAAATTTAGGTATATGAGATTATTTGAACTAGTTGAATTAATATAACTATTTTATTTTTAGTAAATGCTTAGTTGAACTAGTTGAATTAATAGAACTAGTTTATTTTTAGGAAGAAAATTTAGGTATATGAGATTATTTGAACTAATTAAAATTTAGGTATGTGAGATTATTTGAATTAATATAACTAGTTTATTTTTAGTCAATCCTTAGTTGAATTAGTTGAATTAATTGAATAAGTAAGTGTTTAATGTTTCGCCTATATGAACATAGGAAATGTTGTCTGACGACGGAAAAAATTTGATTATGTGCGAATACTGTGAAGACCAGCGCGGCCCGTGCGACAGAAATTTCCTTGTTGATGATAGGCAGTTCAGCATCAAGCTGGATGAGACCTTCGAATTCGATACAGTAAGTCACAACGACAAGTCTGTTTTCGTAATTAAGCATGACTTATATATGCTTCATTTGCCTGACTTCTAATTTTTAATTTTCACTATTCTACTAGCGCATCCCCTGCCATGCAAGAATTTTTGTCTTGAATAAGATAGGTTTCAATGACATGGAAACTATGGAGGTAAAGAGAGTTTACCTGAAAACTGAGCATGGTTATACTTTCAACGTCAAAGTATATAATGCAAACACGTACACCTATTTTGAATGCAAAACTTGGCAAACACTATGCAAAGCTTGTACATTTGAGCCTGGTATGGTTATCACCTTTGATATTCGTCCGGAAGATGATATTGAAGGTAATAGAGACATATGGGTCGATGTGCAGACGCCTCCAGTTCTACCATTATGTGAGTTCTTCTCAACTATATTTTTTTTCTTTGATATTGCTTATTCAAAAATAATTGACAACTAATTTCTATTGACAGCTTATTTCCATTCAAGCAAACTTGTCCGGAGCTTGGTAGACAGGACCTACTACTATCCCGGAGCTGAGCTAAACTGTGAGGAGATAAGTCATTATGTTTCATGGCTTGAGGATCTTCATACTGTCATGACAAATTTTCTTCTTGCACTTAGAAATGTTAGTACTCAAAACGTGCGACCAATAGTGATCGTATTGAACTACGGTCACATCTATTTAGGAATGATGGTAAGATTTTTACTATTTGTCCTCAGCGCATCTTTTGCA
Organism: Aegilops longissima; assembly: GCA_021605205.1. Lineage (NCBI taxonomy): Eukaryota > Viridiplantae > Streptophyta > Magnoliopsida > Poales > Poaceae > Aegilops > Aegilops longissima. Next base: position 139,778,938 of record CM038681.1, read on the forward strand.
TACATAATTTTTTGCTAAACTTTCATTGCTAAGTATATTAATTAAGTACTATACGATGTTCTTCAACAGGGACTCCAGATGACAGTTGTGCCTCAGGGGATCGAGACTAAAGGTCGCATGTCAATTGTTAGCTTACGACCAATATATCCTGCATTGCACATGAGTGCATTCATGATTTCTAGAAGCGATGAATGCTTAATAGTGAAAGATTGGAGGAAAATTGTTAACGATCGCAGAGAAGTACTAGGGGGCAGCAATGAGAAGCGCAACCCAAGATTAGGACACAGGTTCATCTGCATGCTCCAGTATGATGAATCAGGAGAGCTATACATGTTCTATGCTATTTTACCTGAGAGTGAGTAGCAGGAGTGATTTAGCTAGTTCATGCTCTTAGTTGTCCTTTCATGTCCGTGTTCTTCGTTCTGAACTTAATCCCAAAGAGTGATTTGCTTTTGTGGTGTTATATATGAACGCTTATAATATATCATTGTTGGGGAACGTAGTAATTTCAAAAAATTTCCTACGCACACGCAAGACCATGGTGATGGCATAGCAACGAGAGGGGAGAGTGTCTGTCCACGTACCCTCGTAGACCGAAAGCGGAAGCGTTATAACAACGCGGTTGATGTAGTCGTACGTCTTCACGATTCGACCGATCCAAGCACCGAACGTACGGCACCTCCGAGTTCTGCACACGTTCAGCTCGATGACGATCCCCGGGCTCCGATCCAGCAAAGCGTCGGGGATGAGTTCCACAACCGACGGCGTGGTGGCGATGATGATGCTCCACCGGCGCGGGGCTTCGCCTAAGCTCCGCGACGATATGACTTCACGGGCGCAGGGCCGCCTAAGCTCCGCGACGATATGACCAAGTGGAATATGGTGGAGGGGCACCGCACACGGCTAAGGAACGATCCGTAGATCAACTTGTGTGTCATGGGGTGCCCCCCTGCCCCCGTATATAAAGGAGCAAGGGAGGAGGTGGCCGGCCTAGGAGGAGGCGCACCAAGGGGGGAGTCCTACTCCCACCGGAGTAGGACTCCTCCTTTCCTAGTAGGAGTAGGAGATAAGGAAGGGGTGCGGCCCCTCCCCTAGTCCAATTCGGACTAGGCCTTGGGAAGCGCGGCCTGCCCTAGGCAGCCCCTCTCTTTCCCGCAGGGCCCAATAAGGCCCAATACTTCTCCCGGCGAATTCCCGTAACTCTCGGTACTCCGAAAAATACCGAATCATTCGAACCTTTCCGAACTCGAATATAGTCGTCAATATATCGATCTTTACGTCTCGACCATTTCGAGACTCCTCGTCATGTCCCGATCTCATCCGGGACTCGAACTCCTTCGGTACATCAAAACTCATAAACTCATAATATAACATCGCCGAAACCTTAGCGTGCGGACCCTACGGGTTCGAGAACTATGTAGACATGGCCTAGAACTATTCTCGGTCAATAACCAATAGCGGAACCTGGATGCCCATATTGGTTCCTACATATTCTCGAAGATCTTTATCGGTCAAACCGCATAACAACATACGTTGTTCCCTTTGTCATCGGTATGTTACTTGCCCGAGATTCGATCGTCGGTATCAATACCTAGTTCAATCTCGTCACCGCAAGTCTCTTTACTCGTTCGTAATGCATCATCCCGTAACCAACTCATTGGTCACATTGCTTGCAAGGCTTATAATGATGTGCATTACCGAGAGGGCCAGAGATACCTCTCCGACAATTGGAGTGACAAAACCTAATCTCGAAATCGCCAACCCAACATGTACCTTTGGAGACACCTGTAGTACTCCTTTATAATCACCCATTTACGTTGTGACGTTTGGTAGCACCAAAGTGTTCCTCCGTAAACGGAGTTGCATAATCTCATAGTTACAGGAACATGTATAAGTCATGAAGAAAGCAATAGCAACATACTAAGCGATCAAGTGCTAGGCTAACGGAATGGGTCAAGTCAATCAGATCATTCTCCTAATGATGTGATCCCGTTAATCAAATGACAACTCATGTCTATGGTTAGGAAACATAACCATCTTCGATTAACGAGCTAGTCAAGTAGAGGCATACTAGTGACACTCTGTTTGTCTATGTATTCACACATGTATTATGTTTCCGGTTAATACAATTCTAGCATGAATAATAAACATTTATCATGATATAAGGAAATAAATAATAACTTTATTATTGCCTCTAGGCATATTTCCTTGATCTCCCACTTGCACTAGAGTCAATAATCTAGTTCACATCGCCATGTGATTTAACATCAATAGTTCACATCTATATGTGTTTAACACCCATAGTTCACATCGACATGTGACCAACACCCAAAGGGTTTACTAGAGTCAGAAATCTAGTTCACATCGCTATGTGATTAACACCCAAAGAGTACTAAGGTGTGATCATGTTTTGCTTGTGAGATAATTTTAGTCAACGGGTCTGTCACATTCAGAGCCGTATGTATTTTGCAAATTTCTATGTCAACAATGCTCTGCACGGAGCTAATCTAGCTAATTGCTCCCACTTTCAATATGTATCCAGATTGAGACTTAGAGTAATCTAGATCAGTGTCAAAACTTGCATCGACGTAACCCTTATTTACCTAACTTTTGTCACCTCCATGATCGAGAAACATATCCTTATTCCACTAAGGATAATTTTGACCGCTGTCCAGTGATCTACTCCTAGATCACTATTGTACTCCCTTGCCAAAATCAGTGTAGGGTATACAATAGATCTGGTACACAGCATGACATACTTTATAGAACCTATGGCCAAGGCATAGGGAATGACTTTCATTCTCTTTCTATCTTCTGCCGTGGTCGAGTTTTGAGTCTTACTCAATTTCACACCTTTTAACACAGGCAAGAACTCTTTCTTTGACTGCTCCATTTTGAACTACTTCAAAATCTTGTCAAGGTATGTACTCATTGAAAAAACTTATCAAGCGTCTTGATCTATCTCTATAGATCTTGATGCTCAATATGTAAGCAGCTTCATCGAGGTTTTTCTTTGAAAAACTCCTTTCAAACACTCCTTTATGCTTTGCAGAATAATTCTACATTATTTCCGATCAACAATATGTCATTCACATATACTTATCAGAAATGCTGTAGTGCTCCCACTCACTTTCTTGTAAATACAGGCTTCACCAAAAGTCTGATAAAACTATATGCTTTGATCAACTTATCAAAGCGTATATTCCAACTCCGAGATGCTTGCACCAGTCCATAGATGGATCGCTGGAACTTGCATATTTTGTTAGCACCTTTAGGATTTACAAAACCTTCTGGTTGCATCATATACAACTCTTCTTTAATAAATCCATTAAGGAATGCAGTTTTGTTTATCCATTTGCCAGATTTCATAAAATGCGGCAATTGCTAACATGATTCGGACAGACTTAAGCATAGATACGAGTGAGAAACTCTCATCGTAGTCAACACCTTGAACTTGTCGAAAACCTTTTGCGGCAATTCTAGCTTTGTAGATAGTAACACTACTATCAGTGTCCGTTTTCCTCTTGAAGATCCATTTATTTAACATGGCTTGCTGATCATCGAGCAAGTCAATCAAAGTCCATACTTTGTTCTCATACATGGATCCTATCTCAGATTTCATGGCCTCAAGCCATTTTGCGGAATCTGGGCTCATCATTGCTTCCTCATAGTTCGTAGGTTCATCATGGTCTAGTAACATGACTTCCAGAACATGATTACCGTACCACTCTGGTGTGGATCTTACTCTGGAAGATCTACGAGGTTTGGTAGCAACTTGATCTGAAGTTTCATGATCATCATCATTAACTTCCTCACTAATTGGTGTAGGAATCACTGGAACTGATTTCTGTGATAAACTACTTTCCAATAAGGGAGAAGGTACAATTACCTCATCAAGTTCTACTTTTCTCCCACTCACTTCTTTCGAGAGAAACTTCTTCTCTAGAAAGGATCCATCTTAGCAACAAATATCTTGCTTTCGGATCTGTGATAGAAGGTGTACCCAATAGTTCCCTTTGTGTATTCTATGAGGACGCACTTCTCCGATTTGGGTTCGAGCTTATCAGGTGAAAACTTTTTCACATAAGCATCACAATTCCAAACTTTAAGAAACGACAGCTTAGGTTTACTACTAAACCATAGTTCATACGGTGTCATCTCAACGGATTTAGATGGTGCCCTTTTAACGTGAATGCAGCTGTCTCTAATGCATAACCCCAAAATGATAATGGTAAATCAGTAAGAGACATCATAGATCGCACCATATCAAAATAAAGTACGGTTACGACGTTCGGACACACCATAACGTTGTGGTGTTCCAGGTGGCGTGAGCTGTGAAACTATTCCACTTTGTTTTAATTGAAGACCAAACTCGTAACTCAAATATTCATCTCCACGATCAGATCACGAAACTTTATTTTCTTGTTACGATGATTTTCTACTTCACTCTGAAATTCTTTGAACTTTTCAACTATTTCAGACTTATGTTTCATCAAGAAGATATACCCATATCTGCTCAAATCATCTTGTGAAGGTCGAGAAAATAACGATACTTGCCACGAGCATCAACACTCATTGGATCACATACATCGGTATGTATTATTTCCAATAAGTCAAGATCTCGCTCCATTGTTCCGAACAACGGAGTTTAGTCATCTTGCCCAAAAGGCACGGTTCGCAAGCATCAAATGATTCATAATCAAGTGATTCCAAAACCCATCAGCATGGAGTTTCTTCATGCGCTTTACACCGATATGACCCAAGCGGTAGTGCCACAAATAAGTTGCACTATCATTATTAACTTTGCATCTTTTGGCATCAATATTATGAATATGTGTATCACTACTATCGAGATCCAACAAACTATTTTCATTGGGTGTATGACCATTGAAGGTTTTATTCATTTAAATGAACAACAATTATTCTCCGATTTTAAATGAATAACCGTTTTGCAATAAACATGATCAAATCATATTCATGCTCAACGCAAACACCAAATAACATTTATTTAGGTTTAACACTAATCCCGAAAGTATAGGAGTGTGCGATGATGATCATATCAATCTTGGAACTACTTCCAACACTCATCGTTACTTCCCCTTCAACTAGTCTCTGCTTATTCACGTAACTCCTGTTTGAGTTACTAATCTTAGCAACCTAACAAGTATCAAATACTCGGGGCTACTATAAACACTAGTAAAGCACACATCAATAACCTGTATATCAAATATACCCTTGTTCACTTTGCCATCCTTCTTATCCGCCAAATACTTGGGGTAGTTCCGCTTCTAGTGACCAGTTCCATTGCAGCAAAAGCACTTAGTCTCAGGCTTAGGTCCAGACTTGGGCTTCCTCACTCGAGAAGCAACTTGCTTGCCGTTCTTCTTGAAGTTCCCCTTCTTCCCTTTGCCCTTTTCCTTGAGACTAGTGGTCTTGTCAACCATCAACACTTGATATTTTTCTTGATTTCTACCTTCGCCGATTTTAGCATCGCGAAGAGCTTGGGAATTGTTTTCATCATCCCTTGCATACTATAGTTCATCACGAAGTTCTAGTAACTTAGTGATGGTGTCTAGAAATTCTGTCAATCACTATCTTATCTGGAAGATTAACTCCCACTTGATTCAAGCGATTGAAGTACCTGACAATCTGAGCACATGCTCACTAGTTGAGCAATTCTCCTCCATCTTTTAGCTATAGAACTTGTTGGAGACTTCATATCTCTCAACTCGGTATTTGCTTGAAATATTAACTTCAATTCCTGGAACATCTCATATGGTCCATGACGTTCAAAACGTCTTTGAAGTCCCGATTCTAAGCCGTTAAGTATGGTGCACTAAACTATCAAGTAGTCATCATATTGAGCTAATAAACGTTCATAACGTCTGCATTTGCTCCTGCAATAGGTCTGTCACCTAGCGGTGCATTAAGGACATAATTCTTCTGTGCAGCAATGAGGATAAACCTCAGATCACGGATCCAATCCGCATCATTGCTACTAACATTTTTCAATACAATTTTCTCTAGGAACACATATAAAAACATAGGGAAGCAACAACGCGAGCTATTGATCTACAACATAATTTGCAAAATACTACCAGGACTAAGTTCATGATAAATTAAAGTTTAATTAATCATATTAAAAACCTCCCACTTAGACAGACATCTCTCTAGTCATCTAAGTGATTACGTGATCCAAATCAACTAAACCATGTCCGATCATCACGTGAGATGGAGTAGTTTCAATGGTGAACATCACTATGTTGATCATATCTACTATATGATTCACGCTCGACCTTTCGGTCTCCGTGTTCCGAGGCCATATCTGTTATATGCTAGGCTCGTCAAGTTTAACCTGAGTATTCCGCGTGTGCAACTGTTTTGCACCGTTGTAGATGGACGTAGAACTTATCACACCGATCATCACGTGGTGTCCGGGTACTCTGAACTTTTAGCAACGGTGCATACTCGGGAGAACACTTCTTGATAATTTTAGTGAGAGATCATCTTATAATGCTACCGTCAATCAAAGCAAGATAAGATGCATCAAGGATAAACATCACATGCAATCAATATAAGTGATATGATATGGTCATCATCATCTTGTGCTTGTGATCTCCATCTCGAAGCACCGCCATGATCACCATCGTCACCGGTGCGACACCTTGATCTCCATCGTAGCATCGTTGTCGTCTCGCCAACTATTGCTTCTACGACTATCGCTCTGCTTAGTGATAAAGTAAAGCAATTACATGGCTTTTGCATTTCATACAATAAGCGACAACCATATGGCTCCTGGCGATTGCCGATAACTCGGTTACAAAACATGATCATCTCATACAATAAAATATAGCATCACGTCTTGACCACATCACATCACAACATGCCCTGCAAAAACAAGTTAGACGTCCTCTACTTTGTTGTTGCAAGTTTTACGTGGCTGCTACGGGCTGAGCAAGAACCGTTCTTACCTACATCAAAACCACAACGATAGTTTGTCAAGTTGGTGCTGTTTTAACCTTCGCAAGGACGGGCGTAGCCACACTCGGTTCAACTAAAGTGAGAGAGACAGACACCGCGGTCACCTTTAAGCAACTAGTGCTCGGCGGTGAAACCAGTCTCGCGTAAGCGTCTGCGTAATGTCGGTCCGGGCGCTTCATCTCACAATACCGCTGAACCAAAGTATGACATGCTGGTAAGCGGTATGACTTATATCGCCCACAACTCACTTGTGTTCTACTCGTGCATATGACATCAACGCATAAAACCAGGCTCGGATGCCACTGTTGGGGAACGTAGTAATTTCAAAAATTTCCTCGCACACGCAAGACCATGGTGATGGCATAGCAACGAGAGGGAGAGTGTCTGTCCACGCACCCTTGTGGACCGAAAGCGGAAGCGTTATAATAACGCGGTTGATGTAGTCGACGTCTTCACGATCCGACCGATCCAAGCACCGAACGTCACGGCACCTCCGAAGTTCTGCACACGTTCAGCTCGATGGCGATCCCCGGCTCCGATCCAGCAAAGCGTCGGGGATGAGTTCCGACAAGACGGCGTGGTGACGATGATGATGCTCCACCGGCGCGAGGCTTCGCCTAAGCTCATGACGATATGACTTCACCGGCGCAGGGCTTCGCCTAAGCTCATGACGATATGACCGAAGTGGAATATGGTGGAGGGGCACCGCACGGCTAAGGAACGATCCGTAGATCAACTTGTGTGTCATGGGGTGCCCCCTGCCCCAGATATATAAGGAGCAAGGGAGGAGGTGGCGGCCTGGGAGGAGGCGCGCCAAGGGGGAGTCCTACTCCCACCGAGTAGGACTCCTCCTTTCCTAGTAGGAGTAGGAGATAAGGAAGGGGAGTGCGGCCTCCCCCTAGTCCAATCGGACTAGGCCTTGGGCGCGCCCTGCCCTAGGCAGCCCCTCTCTCTTCCCGGGGCCCAATAAGGCCCAATACTTCTCCCGAATTCCGTAACTCTCCGGTACTCGAAAAATACCGAATCATTCGAACCTTTCGAACTCGAATATAGTTGTCCAATATATCGATCTTTATGTCTCGACCATTTCGAGACTCCTCGTCATGTCCCGATCTCATCCGGGACTCGAACTCCTTCGTACATCAAAACTCATAAACTCATAATATAACTGTCATCGAAACCTTAAGCGTGCGGACCCTACGGGTTCGAGAACTATGTAGACATGGCCTAGAACTATTCTCGGTCAATAACCAATAGCGGAACCTGGATGCCCATATTGGTTCCTACATATTCTACGAAGATCTTTATCGGTCAAACCGCATAACAACATACGTTGTTCCCTTTGTCATCGGTATGTTACTTGCCGAGATTCGATCGTCGGTATCCAATACCTAGTTCAATCTCGTCACCGCAAGTCTCTTTACTCGTTCGTAATGCATCATCCCGTAACTAACTCATTGGTCACATTGCTTGCAAGGCTTATAATGATGTGCATTACCGAGAGGGCCCGAGATACCTCTCCGACAATTGGAGTGACAAAACCTAATCTCAAATACGCCAACCCAACATGTACCTTTGGAGACACCTGTAGTACTCCTTTATAATCACCCGATTCACGTTGTGACGTTTGGTAGCACCAAAGTGTTCCTCCGTGGCAACGGAGTTGCATAATCTCATAGTTACGGGAACATGTATAAGTCATGAAGAAAGCAATAGCAACATACTAAATGATCAAGTGCTAGGCTAACGGAATGGGTCAAGTCAATCAGATCATTCTCCTAATGATGTGATCCCGTTAATCAAATGACAACTCATGTCTATGGTTAGGAAACATAACCATCTTCGATTAACGAGCTAGTCAAGTAGAGGCATACTAGTGACACTCTGTTTGTCTATGTATTCAAAGTATATTAATTAAGTACTATCGATGTTCTTCAACAGGGACTCGGATGGCGGTTGTGCCTCGGGGATCGAGACTAAAGGTCGCATGTCAATTGTTAGCTTCGACCAATATATCCTGCATTGCACATGAGTGCATTCATGATTTCTAGAAGCGATGAATGCTTAATAGTGAAAGATTGGAGGAAAATTGTTAGCGATCGCGAGAGAAGTACTAGGGGCAACAATGAGAAGCGCAACCCAAGATTAGGACACAGGTTCATCTGCATGCTCGATTATGATGAATCGGAGAGCTATACATGTTCTATGCTATTTTACACGAGTGAGTAGCAGGAGTGATTTAGCTAGTTCATGCTCTTAGTTGTCCTTTCATGTCCGTGTTCTTCGTTCTGAACTTAATCCCAAAGAGTGATTTGCTTTTGTGGTGTTATATATGAGCGCTTATAATATATCATTGTTGGGGAGCGTAGTAATTTCAAAAATTTCCTCGCACACGCAAGACCATGGTGATGGCATAGCAACGAGAGGGAGAGTGTCTGTCCACGTACCCTCGTGAACCCGGCGAGGCGTTATAACAGCGCTGTTGATGTAGTCGTGCGTCTTCACGATTCGACCGATCCAAGCACGAGCGTCGGCACCTCCGAGTTCTGCACACGTTCAGCTCGATGGCGATCCCGGGCTCCGATCCAGCAAAGCGTCGGGGATGAGTTCCGTCGACCGACGGCGTGGTGGCGATGATGATGCTCCACCGGCGAGGGCTTCGCCTAAGCTCCGCGACGATATGACTTCACCGGCGCGGGCTTCGCCTAAGCTCATGACGATATGACGAAGTGGAATATGGTGGAGGGGCACCGCACAGCTAAGGAGCGATCCGTAGATCAACTTGTGTGTCATGGGGTGCCCCCTGCCCCGTATATAAAGGAGCAAGGGAGGAGGTGGCGGCCTAGGAGGAGGCGCGCAAGGGAGTCCTACTCCCACGGGAGTGGGACTCCTCCTTTCCTAGTAGGAGTAGGAGATAAGGAAGGTGCGGCCTCCCTAGTCAATTCGGACTAGGCCTTGGGGGCGCGCGGCCTGCCCTAGGCAGCCCTCTCTCTTTCCCGCAGGCCCAATAAGGCCCAATACTTCTCCCGGCGAATTCCCGTAACTCTCCGGTACTCGAAAAATACCGAATCATTCGAACCTTTCCGAACTCGAATATAGTCGTCAATATATCGATCTTTACGTCTCGACCATTTGAGACTCCTCGTCATGTCCCGATCTCATCCGGGACTCGAACTCCTTCGGTACATCAAAACTCATAAACTCATAATATAAGCATCGCCGAAACCTTAGCGTGCGGACCCTACGGGTTCGAGAACTATGTAGACATGGCCTAGAACTATTCTCGGTCAATAACCAATAGCGGAACCTGGATGCCCATATTGGTTCCTACATATTCTCGAAGATCTTTATCGGTCAAACCGCATAACAACATCGTTGTTCCCTTTGTCATCGGTATGTTACTTGCCGAGATTCGATCGTCGGTATCAATACCTAGTTCAATCTCGTCACGGCAAGTCTCTTTACTCGTTCAGTAATGCATCATCCGTAACCAACTCATTGGTCACATTGCTTGCAAGGCTTATAATGATGTGCATTACCGAGAGGGCCCAGAGATACCTCTCCGACAATTGGAGTGACAAAACCTAATCTCGAAATCGCCAACCCAACATGTACCTTTGGAGACACCTGTAGTACTCCTTTATAATCACCCATTTACGTTGTGACGTTTGGTAGCACCAAAGTGTTCCTCCGGTAAGCAGGAGTTGCATAATCTCATAGTTACAGGAACATGTATAAGTCATGAAGAAAGCAATAGCAACATACTAAGCGATCAAGTGCTAGGCTAACGGAATGGGTCAAGTCAATCAGATCATTCTCCTAATGATGTGATCCCGTTAATCAAATGACAACTCATGTCTATGGTTAGGAAACATAACCATCTTGATTAACGAGCTAGTCAAGTAGAGGCATACTAGTGACACTCTGTTTGTCTATGTATTCACACATGTATTATGTTTCCGGTTAATACAATTCTAGCATGAATAATAAACATTTATCATGATATAAGGAAATAAATAATAACTTTATTATTGCCTCTAGGGCATATTTCCTTGATCTCCCACTTGCACTAGAGTCAATAATCTAGTTCACATCGCCATGTGATTTAACATCAATAGTTCACATCTATATGTGTTTAACACCCATAGTTCACATCGACATGTGACCAACACCCAAAGGGTTTACTAGAGTCGATAATCTAGTTCACATCGCTATGTGATTAACACCCAAAGAGTACTAAGGTGTGATCATGTTTTGCTTGTGAGATAATTTTAGTCAGCAGGTGTCACATTCAGAGCCGTATGTATTTTGCAAATTTCTATGTCAACAATGCTCTGCGGAGCTAATCTAGCTAATTGCTCCCACTTTCAATATGTATCCAGATTGAGACTTAGAGTAATCTAGATCGGTGTCAAAACTTGCATCGGCGTAACCCTACGGACGAACCTTTTATCACCTCCATGATCGAGAAACATATCCTTATTCCACTAAGGATAATTTTGACCGCTGTCGATGATCTACTCCTAGATCACTATTGTACTCCTTGCCAAAATCAGTGTAGGGTATACAATAGATCTGGTACACAGCATGACATACTTTATAGAACCTATGGCCAAGGCATAGGGAATGACTTTCATTCTCTTTCTATCTTACTGCCGTGGTCGAGTTTTGAGTCTTACTCAATTTCACACCTTTTAACACAGGCAAGAACTCTTTCTTTGGCTGCTCCATTTTGAACTACTTCAAAATCTTGTCAAGGTATGTACTCATTGAAAAAACTTATCAAGCGTCTTGATCTATCTCTATAGATCTTGATGCTCAATATATAAGCAACTTCATCGAGGTTTTCTTTGAAAAACTCCTTTCAAACACTCCTTTGTGCTTTGCAGAATAATTCTACATTATTTCCGATCAACAATATGTCATTCACATATACTTATCGAAATGCTGTTGTGCTCCCACTCACTTTCTTGTAAATCAGGCTTCACAAAAAGTCTATATAAACTATATGCTTTGATCAACTTATCAAAGCGTATATTCAACTCGAGATGCTTGCACCAGTCCATAGATGGATCATTGGAACTTGCATATTTTGTTAGCACCTTTAGGATTTACAAAACCTTCGGTTGCATCATATACAACTCTTCTTTAATAAATCCATTAAGGAATGCAGTTTTGTTTATCCATTTGCCAGATTTCATAAAATGCGGCAATTGCTAACATGATTCGGACAGACTTAAGCATAGATCTGAGTGAGAAACTCTCATCGTAGTCAACACCTTGAACTTGTCGAAAACCTTTTGCGGCAATTCTAGCTTTGTAGATAGTAACACTACTATCGGTGTCCGTTTTCCTCTTGAAGATCCATTTATTTAACATGGCTTGCTGATCATCGAGCAAGTCAATCAAAGTCCATACTTTGTTCTCATACATGGATCCTATCTCAGATTTCATGGCCTCAAGCCATTTTATGGAATCTGGGCTCATCATTCTTCCTCATAGTTCGTAGGTTCATCATGGTCTAGTAACATGACTTCGAACATGATTACCGTACCACTCGGTGTGGATCTTACTCTGGAAGATCTCGAGGTTTAGTAGCAACTTGATCTGAAGTTTCATGATCATCATCATTAACTTCCTCACTAATTGGTGTAGGAATCACTGGAACTGATTTCGTGATAAACTACTTTCCAATAAGGGAGAAGGTACAATTACCTCATCAAGTTCTACTTTTCTCCCACTCACTTCTTTCGAGAGAAACTTCTTCTCTAGAAAGGATCCATCTTAACAACAAATATCTTGCTTTCGGATCTGTGATAGAAGGTGTACCCAATAGTTCCTTTGGGTATTCTATGAGGACGCACTTCTCGATTTGGGTTCGAGCTTATCGGTGAAAACTTTTCACATAAGCATCACAATTCAAACTTTAAGAAGCGACAGCTTAGGTTTACTACTAAACCATAGTTCATACGGTGTCATCTCAGCGGATTTAGATGGTGCCCTTTTAGCGTGAATGCAGCTGTCTCTAATGCATAACCCCAAAATGATAATGGTAAATCAGTAAGAGACATCATAGATCGCACCATATCAAAATAAAATGCGATTCTGACGTTCGGACACACCATAACGTTGTGGTGTTCCGGTGGCGTGAGTGTGAAACTATTCCACTTTGTTTTAATTGAAGACCAAACTTCGTAACTCAAATATTCATCTCCACGATCAGATCACGAAACTTTATTTTCTTGTTACGATGATTTTCTACTTCACTCTGAAATTCTTTGAACTTTTCAACTATTTCAGACTTATGTTTCATCAAGAAGATATACCCATATCTGCTCAAATCATCTTGTGAAGGTCAGAAAATAACGATACTTGCCACGAGCATCAACACTCATTGGATCACATACATCGGTATGTATTATTTCCAATAAGTCGGTATCTCGTTCCATTGTTCGAACAACGGAGTTTTAGTCATCTTGCCCAAAAGGCACGGTTACAAGCATCAAATGATTCATAATCAAGTGATTCCAAAAACCCATCGACATGGAGTTTCTTCATGCGCTTTACACCGATATGACCCAAGCGGTAGTGCCACAAATAAGTTGCACTATCATTATTAACTTTGCATCTTTTGGCATCAATATTATGAATATGTGTATCACTACTATCGAGATCCAACAAACTATTTTCATTGGGTGTATGACCATTGAAGGTTTTATTCATTTAAGCGAACAACAATTATTCTCCGATTTTAAATGAATAACCGTTTTGCAATAAACATGATCAAATCATATTCATGCTCAGCGCAAACACCAAATAACATTTATTTAGGTTTAACACTAATCCCGAAAGTATAGGGAGTGTGCGATGATGATCATATCAATCTTGGAACTACTTCCAACACTCATCGTTACTTCCCCTTCAACTAGTCTCTGTTTATACGTAACTCCTGTTTGAGTTACTAATCTTAGCAACGAACAAGTATCAAATACTCAGGGGCTACTATAAACACTAGTAAAGCACACATCAATAACCTGTATATCAAATATACCCTTGTTCACTTTGCCATCCTTCTTATCCGCCAAATACTTGGGGTAGTTCCGCTTCTAGTGACCAGTTCCATTGCAGCAAAAGCACTTAGTCTCGGGCTTAGGTCCAGACTTGGGCTTCTCACTCGAAGCAACTTGCTTGCCGTTCTTCTTGAAGTTCCCTTCTTCCCTTTGCCCTTTTCCTTGAGACTAGTGGTCTTGTCAACCATCAACACTTGATATTTTTCTTGATTTCTACCTTCGCGATTTTAGCATCGCGAAGAGCTTGGGAATTGTTTTCATCATCCCTTGCATACTATAGTTCATCACGAAGTTCTAGTAACTTAGTGATGGTGTCTAGAAAATTCTGTCAATCACTATCTTATCTGGAAGATTAACTCCCACTTGATTCAAGCGATTGAAGTACCGGACAATCTGAGCACATGCTCACTAGTTGAGCAATTCTCCTCCATCTTTTAGCTATAGAACTTGTTGGAGACTTCATATCTCTCAACTCGGTATTTGCTTGAAATATTAACTTCAATTCTGGAACATCTCATATGGTCCATGACGTTCAAAACGTCTTTGAAGTCCCGATTCTAAGCCGTTAAGTATGGTGCACTAAACTATCAAGTAGTCATCATATTGAGCTAATAAACGTTCATAACGTCGCATTTGCTCCTGCAATAGGTGCATCACCTAGCGGTGCATTAAGGACATAATTCTTACGTGCAGCAATGAGGATAAACCTCGGATCACGGATCCAATCCGCATCATTGCTACTAACATTTTCAATACAATTTTCTCTAGGAACACATATAAAAACATAGGGAAGCAACAACGCGAGCTATTGATCTACAACATAATTTGCAAAATACTACCAGGACTAAGTTCATGATAAATTAAAGTTTAATTAATCATATTAAAACCTCCCACTTAGACAGACATCTCTCTAGTCATCTAAGTGATTACGTGATCCAAATCAACTAAACCATGTCCGATCATCACGTGAGATGGAGTAGTTTCAATGGTGAACATCACTATGTTGATCATATCTACTATATGATTCACGCTCGACCTTCGGTCTCCGTGTTCGAGGCCATATCTGTTATATGCTAGGCTCGTCAAGTTTAACTTTGAGTATTCGCGTGTGCAACTGTTTTGCACCCGTTGTAGATGGACGTAGAACTTATCACACCCGATCATCACGTGGTGTGCGGGTACTCTGAACTTTTAGCAGCGGTGCATACTCGAGGAGAACACTTCTTGATAATTTTAGTGAGAGATCATCTTATAATGCTACCGTCAATCAAAGCAAGATAAGATGCATCAAGGATAAACATCACATGCAATCAATATAAGTGATATGATATGGTCATCATCATCTTGTGCTTGTGATCTCCATCTCGAAGCACCGTCATGATCACCATCGTCACCGGCGCGACACCTTGATCTCCATCGTAGCATCGTTGTCGTCTCGCCAACTATTGCTTCTCGACTATCGCTCTGCTTAGTGATAAAGTAAAGCAATTACATGGCTTTGCATTTCATACAATAAGCGACAACCATATGGCTCTGGCAGTTGCCGATAACTTCGGTTACAAAACATGATCATCTCATACAATAAAATATAGCATCACGTCTTGACCACATCACATCACAACATGCCCTGCAAAAACAAGTTAGGCGTCCTCTACTTTGTTGTTGCAAGTTTTACGTGGCTGCTACGGGCTGAGCAAGAACCGTTCTTACCTACACATCAAAACCACAGCGATAGTTTGTCAAGTTGGTGCTGTTTTAACCTTCGCAAGGACGGGCGTAGCCACACTCAGTTCAACTAAAATGAGAGAGCAGACACCCGCGGTCACCTTTAAGCAACTAGTGCTCGAAGCGGTGAAACCAGTCTCGCGTAAGCGTCTGGCGTAATGTCGGTCCGGGCGCTTCATCTCACAATACCGCTGAACCAAAGTATGACATGCTTTGGTAAGCGGTATGACTTATATCGCCCACAACTCACTTGTGTTCTACTCGTGCATATGACATCAGCGCATAAAACCAGGCTCGGATGCCACTGTTGGGGAGCGTAGTAATTTCAAAAATTTCCCTCGCACACGCAAGACCATGGTGATGGCATAGCAACGAGAGGGGAATGTCGTCCACGTACCCTCGTGACCCGAAAGCGGAGCGTTATAATACGCGGTTGATGTAGTCGTGCGTCTTCACGATCCGACCGATCCAAGCACCGAGCGTCGGCACCTCCGAGTTCTGCACACGTTCAGCTCGATGGCGATCCCGGGCTCCGATCCAGCAAAGCGTCGGGGATGAGTTCCGTCGGACGACGGCGTGGTGGCGATGATGATGCTCCACCGGCGCGGGCTTCGCTAAGCTCATGACGATATGACTTCACCGGCGCGAGGCTTCGCCTAAGCTCGCGACGATATGACCGAAGTGGAATATGGTGGAGGGGCACCGCACGGCTAAGGAGCGATCCGTAGATCAACTTGTGTGTCATGGGGTGCCCCCACCTTTATATATAAAGGAGCAAGGGAGGAGGTGGCGGCCTGGGAGGAGGCGCACCAGGAGTCCTACTCCCACCGGAGTAGGACTCCTCCTTTCCTAGTAGGAGTAGGAGATAAGGAAGGGTGCGGCCTCCCCCTAGTCCAATTCGGACTAGGCCTTGAGAAGCGCGGCCTGCCCTAGGCAGCCCCTCTCTCTTTCCCAGAGGCCCAATAAGGCCCAATACTTCTCCCGGCGAATTCCGTAACTCTCCGGTACTCGAAAAATACCGAATCATTGGAACCTTTCCGAACTCGAATATAGTTGTCCAATATATCGATCTTTATGTCTCGACCATTTGAGACTCCTCGTCATGTCCCGATCTCATCCGGGACTCGAACTCCTTGGTACATCAAAACTCATAAACTCATAATATAAGCATCATCGAAACCTTAGCGTGCGGACCCTACGGGTTCGAGAACTATGTAGACATGGCCTAGAACTATTCTCGGTCAATAACCAATAAGCGGAACCTGGATGCCCATATTGGTTCCTACATATTCTCTGAAGATCTTTATCGGTCAAACCGCATAACAACATCGTTGTTCCCTTTGTCATCGGTATGTTACTTGCCCGAGATTGATCGTCGGTATCAATACCTAGTTCAATCTCGTCACGGCAAGTCTCTTTACTCGTTCGTAATGCATCATCCGTAACCAACTCATTGGTCACATTGCTTGCAAGGCTTATAATGATGTGCATTACCGAGAGGGCCAGAGATACCTCTCCGACAATTGGAGTGACAAAACCTAATCTCGAAATCGCCAACCCAACATGTACCTTTGGAGACACCTGTAGTACTCCTTTATAATCACCCGATTCGTTGTGACGTTTGGTAGCACCAAAGTGTTCCTCCGATGGCAGGAGTTGCATAATCTCATAGTTACGGGAACATGTATAAGTCATGAAGAAAGCAATAGCAACATACTAAATGATCAAGTGCTAGGCTAACGGAATGGGTCAAGTCAATCAGATCATTCTCCTAATGATGTGATCCCGTTAATCAAATGACAACTCATGTCTATGGTTAGGAAACATAACCATCTTGATTAACGAGCTAGTCAAGTAGAGGCATACTAGTGACACTCTGTTTGTCTATGTATTCACACATGTATTATGTTTCCAGTTAATACAATTCTAGCATGAATAATAAACATTTATCATGATATAAGGAAATAAATAATAACTTTATTATTGCCTCTAGGGCATATTTCCTTCAATCATGACAATCACGTTGAACTCGATGATATTTTTGCTTCTGGTACAAGTGAATGTTTCTTCTTTAAGCTACTGTTGGTGGTGATTAGATAGCGGTAATGACTATGATGATTAAATAGTGATAATGGCGACTACGATGATTAGCTAGCTAGCTAGAGTATATACTCATGTTGATGATATGATGCAAGAGTCTTTATATGATGATGATGAGTTATTATATCATTTAATGAAAGAAGAAACATGATTAGTTTCAATTGGATGGATCCTACCTAAGTGATCAAGTATATATATGCCATATCCATATATATTATACTTGATCACCTAATTAAATGATCAAGTATAATATGGATATGGCATATACTTGATCACTTAGATAGTAGCTATAGATCCAATGCATCCATTCGAAACTAATCCGCGGTACTTTCACCTAATGATTTAACAACTCATTATAATGTAAAACAATCACTAAATTAAATTGAAAACACAAAATTAAAGAAAAAATTAAAAAAACACACACAAACATTTAGTACCGGTTGGTGTTACCAACCGGTACTAATGTCCTACAGGCACCCGGTCCTGGCTCGTGCCACGTGGTGGCTCTTTAGCGCTGGTTCGTGACGAACCGGTACTAAAGGGGGGGACCTTTAGTCCCCACTCTTTAGTGCCAGTTGGCGAACCGGCACTAAAGGCCGGTTCTGCACTAGCGATCGCTTCTTCATAGTTTGTAGGTTCGTCATGGTCTAGTAACATAACTTCCAGAACAGGATTACGTACCATTCTGGTGCGAATCTTACTCTGGTTGACCTACGAGGTTCAGTAACAACTTGATCTGAAGTTTCATGATCATCATCATTAACTTCCTCACTAATTGGTGTAGGTGTCGCAGAAACCGGTTTCTGCGATGAACTACTTTCCAATAAGGTAGTAGGTACAGTTACCTCATCAAGTTCGACTTTCCTCCCACTCACTTCTTTCGAGAGAAACTCCTTCTCTAGAAAAACTCCAAATTTAGCAACAAAAGTCTTGCCTTAAGATTTGTGATAGAAGGTGTACCCTACAGTTTCGTTTGGGTATCCTATGAAGACACATTTATCCGATTTGTGTTCGAGCTTATCAGGTGGAAGCTTTTTCAGATAAGCATCGCAGCCCCAAACTTTAAGAAACGACAACTTTGGTTTCTTGCCAAACCATAGTTCATAAGGCGTCGTCTCAACGGATTTTGATGGTCTCCTATTTAACGTGAATGCAGCCGTCTCTAAAATCAGTAAGAGACATCATAGATCGCACCATATCAAGTAAAGTACGATTACGACGTTCGGACACACCATTACGCTGTGGTGTTCGGGTGGCGTGAGTTCTTGAAACTAATACGCATTGTTTCAAATGTAGACCAAACTTCGTAACTCAAATATTCTCCTCCACGATCAGATCGTAGAAACTTTATTTTCTTGTTACGATGATTTTCAACTTCACTCTGAAATTCTTTGAACTTTTCAAATGTTTCAGACTTATGCTTCATTAAGTAGATATACCATATCTGCTTAAATCATCTGTGAAGGTGAGAAAATAACGATATCTGCCACGAGCCTCAACATTCATCGGACCACATACATCATATGTATGATTTCCAACAAATCTGTTGCTCTCTCCATAGTTAGGAGAACGGCGCTTTAGTCATCTTGCCCATGAGGCACGGTTCATAAGTACCAAGTGATTCATAATCAAGTGGTTCCAAAGTCCATCGGTATGGAGTTTCTTCAAGCGCTTTACACCGATATGACCTAAGCAGCGGTGCCACAAATAAGTTGCACTATCATTATCAACTCTGCATCTTTTGGCTTCAACATTATGAATATGTGTATCACTACTATCGAGATTCAATAAAATAGACCACTCTTCAAGGGTGCATGACCATAAAGATATTACTCATATAAATAGAACAACCATTATTCTCTGATTTAAATGAATAACCATCTAGCATCAAACAAGATCAAGATATAATGTTCATTCTCAGCGGCACCAAATAACAATTATTTAGGTCTAATACTAATCCCGAAGGTAGATGTAGAGGTAGTGTGCCGACCGCGATCACATCGACTTTGGAACCATTTCCCACGTGCATCGTCACCTCGTCCTTAGCCCATCTTCACTTAATCCGTAGCCCCTGTTTCGAGTTGCAAATATCAGCAACAGAACCAGTATCAAATACCCAGGTGCTACTGCGAGCATTAGTAAGGTACACATCAATAACATGTATATCACATATACCTTTGTTCACGTTGCCATCCTTCTTATCCGCCAAATACTTGGAGCAGTTCCGCTTCCGGTGACCGATCGCTTGCGTTAGAAGCACTCAGTTTCAGGCTTAGGTCGGACTTGGGCTTCTCCTCTGACGACAACTTGCTTGCTGTTCTTCTTGAAGTTCCCCTTCTTCTTCCCTTTACCCTTTTTCTTGAAACTAGTGGTCTTGTTGACCATCAACACTTGATGCTCCTTGATTTCTATCTCCGCAGCCTTTAGCATTGCGAAGAGCTCGGGAATCGTCTTTTCCATCTCTTGCATGTTATAGTTCATCACGAAGCTTTTGTAGCTTGGTGGCAGTGATTGGAGAATTCTGTCAATGACGCTATCATCCGAAAGATTAACTCCTAGTTAAATCAAGTGATTATTATACCCCAGACATCTTGAGTATATGCTCATGACAGAACTATTCTCCTCCATCTTGCAGCTGTAGAACTTATTGGAGACTTCATATCTCTCAATCCGGGCATTTGCTTGAAATATTAACTTCAACTCCTGGAACATCTCATATGCTCCATGACGTTCAAAACGTCGTTGAAGTCCTGGTTCTAAGCCGTAAAGCATGGCACACCGAACTATCGAGTAGTCATCGACTTTGCTCGCGAGACGTTCATAACATCGGTGTTGCTCTGCTGGCGAGCCTGGCACCCAGCGGTGCTTCGGGGCGTAATTCTTACATGCAGCAATGAGGATAATCCTCAAATTCTGAACCAGTCCGTGTAATTGCTGCCATCATCTTTCAACTTTGCTTTCTCAAGGAACGCATTAAAATTCAACGGAACAACAGCACGGGCCATCTATCTACAATCAACATAGACAAGCAAGATACTATCAGGTACTAAGTTCATGATAAATTTAAGTTCAATTAATCATATTACTTAAGAACTCCCACTTAGATAGACATCCCTCTAATCCTCTAAGTGATTACGTGATCCAAATCAACTAAACCATGTCCGGTCATCACGTGAGATGGAGTAGTTTCAATGGTGAACATCACTATGTTGATCATATCTTCTATATGATTCATGCTCGACCTTTCGGTCTCCGTGTTCCGAGGCCATATCTGTTATATGCTAGGCTCGTCAAGTTTAACCTGAGTATTCCGTGTGTGCAACTGTTTTGCACCCGTTGTATTTGAACGTAGAGCCTATCACACCCGATCATCACGTGGTGTCTCAGCATGAAGAACTTTCGCAACGGTGCATACTCATGGAGAACACTTATACTTTGATAATTTAGTGAGGGATCATCTTATAATGCTACTGTCAATCAAAGCAAGATAAGATGCATAAAAAGATAAACATCACATGCAATCAATATAAGTGATATGATATGGCCATCATCATCTTGTGCTTGTGATCTCCATCTCCGAAGCACCATCATGATCTCCATCGTCACCGGCGTGACACCTTGATCTCCATCGTAGCATCGTTGTCGTCTCGCCAATCTTATGCTTCCACGACTATCGCTACCGCTTAGTGATAAAGTAAAGCATTACAGGGCGATTGCATTGCATACAATAAATCGACAACCATATGGCTCCTGCCAGTTGCCGATAACTCGGTTATAAAACATGATCATCTTATACAATAAAATTTAGCATCATGTCTTGACCATATCACATCACAACATGCGCTGCAAAAACAAGTTAGACGTCCTCTACTTTGTTGTTGCAAGTTTTACGTGGCTGCTACGGGTTTAGCAAGAACCGATCTTACCTACGCATAAAAACCACAACGATAGTTTGTCAAGTTGGTGTTGTTTTAACCTTCGCTAGGACCGGGCGTAGTCACACTCGGTTCAACTAAAGTTGGAGAAACTGACACCCGCTAGCCACCTTTGTGCAAAGCAGGTTGGGAGAACCAGTCTCGCGTAAGCGTACGCGTAATGTCGGTCCGGGCCGCTTCGTCCAACAATACCGCCGAACTAAAGTATGACATGCTGGTAAGCAGTATGACTTATATCGCCCACAACTCACTTGTGTTCTACTCGTGCATATGACATCTACACATAAAACCTGGCTCGGATGCCACTGTGGGGGAACATAGTAATTCCAAAATTTTCCTACGCACACGCAAGATCATGTTGATGCATAGCAACAAGAGGGGAGAGTGTTGTCCACATACCCTCGTAGACCGAAAGCGGAAGCATTAGCACGACGCAGTTGATGTAGTCGTACGTCTTCACGATCCAACCGAGTTCAGCACACGTTCAGCCCGATGACGTCCCTCGAACTCCGATACAGCCGAGTGGTGAGGGAGAGTTTCGTCAGCACGACGGTATGGTGACGATGTTGATGTTCTACCGATGCAGGGCTTCGCCTAATCACCGCTACAGTATTATCGAGGTGGACTATGGTGGAGGGGGGCACCGCACACGGTTGGGAGAGATCAACTGGTCAACTTGTGTCTAGAGGTGCCCCCTGCCACCGTATATAAAGGAGCAAGTGGGGGTGCGGCCGGCCAAGGGAGAGGGCGCGCCAGGAGGAGTCCTACTCCCACGGGTAGGACTCCCCCTTCCTAGTTGGAATAGGATTCGAAGGGGAAAGAGGAGGAGAGAAGGAAGGGGCGCCCCCTCTCCTTGTCCTATTGAACTAGGGGAGAGGGCGCGGCCCAGCCTGGCCGCCTCTCCTCTTCTCCGTGAGGCCCACTAAGGCCCATTTACCTCCGGGGTTCCGGTAACCTCCGGTACTCGGTAAAATCGATTTCACCCGAACACTTCCGATATCAAACATAGTCTTCAAATATATCAATCTTCATGTCTCGACCATTTGAGACTCCTCGTCATGTCCGTGATCACATCAGGACCCCGAACAACCTTGGTACATCAAAACATATAAACTCATAATATACTTGATCATCGTAACGTTAAGCGTGCGGACCCTACGGGTTCGAGAACTATGTAGACATGACCGAGACACGTCTCCGGTCAATAACCAGTAGCGGAACCTTGATGCTCATATTGGCTCCCACATATTCTACGAAGATCTTTATCGGTCAGACCGCATAACAACATACGTTGTTCCCTTTGTCATCAGTATGTTACTTGCCCGAGATCCGATCGTCGGTGTCTCAACACCTAGTTCAATCTTGTTACCGGCAAGTCTCTTTACTCGTACTATAATACATCATCCCACACTAACTCATTAGTTGCAATGCTTGCAAGGCTTGAGTGATGTGCATTACCGAGAGGGCCGGAGATACCTTTCCGACAATCGGAGTGACAAATCCTAATCTCGAAATATGCCAACCCAACAAGTACCTTCGGAGACACTGTAGAGCTCCTTTATAATCACCCAGTTACATTGTGGCGTTTGGTAGCACACAAAGTGTTCCTCCGATGGCAGGAGTTGCATAATCTCGTAGTCATAGGAACATGTATAAGTCATGAAGAAAGCAATAGCAACATACTAAACGATCATGTGCTAAGCTAATGGAATGGGTCATGTCAATCACATCATTCTCCTAATGATGTGATCCCATTAGTCAAATGACAACTCATGTCTATGGCTAGGAAACATAACCATCTTTGACCAACGAGCTAGTCAAGTAGAGGCATACTAGTGACACTCTTGTTTGTCTATGTATTCACACATGTATTATGTTTCCGGTTAATACAATTCTAGCATGAATAATAAACATTTATCATGATATAAGGAAATAAATAATAACTTTATTATTGCCTCTAGGGCATATTTCCTTCAAGTGCATGCGTCAGTTTACATTTCTGTGGGCGACGAGACAACCACGCTATTCTGGGAAGACAAGTGGCTTCAGGGCTGTCGGGTGCGCGATCTGGCCACCCTAATCTACGCCAGGATCCTGCCTAGAATCAGAGGATTGAAGATGGTGGTGAGCACGCTTGAAACCAACAACTGGGCGGGTGACATTGGTCCGGACCTCTCGCCAGCTGCTCTGCTTCAATTCTTCCAGCTCTGGGCATGCGTGGCGACGGTGCAGACGACGGTGGGCGTGCATGTAACGCCCCGGATTTGATGCGCCAGGTGTCCGCCAGTTATTTGCCGTCCTTGCCATGTCATGTGCTTGCGTGTCTCTCTTTGCCATGTCATCATATGCATTTCATATCATGTCATCGTGTAGATTTCATTTTGCATACGTGTTCGTCTCATGCATCCGAGCATTTTCCCAGTTGTCCGTTTTGCAATCCGGCACTCCTATGTCTCCCGGCGCCCCCTTTTGCCTCTTTTCATGTGCGGGTGTTAAACTTTCTCGGAATGGCCCGAGGTTTGTCAAGCTGCCTTGGTATAGCACCGGTAGACCGCCTGTCAAGTTTCGGATCATTTGGAGGTCGTTTGATACTCCAACGGTTAACCGGGTAACCGCAAAAGCCTCATTCTCTTTGCAGCCCAACACCCCTTCCAAAGTGGCCCAAAACCCAGCAAACTCCCCTCCATGCTCTCGTTCGTTCGATCACGATCGTGTGGGCGAAAACCGCACCTCATTTGGACTCTCCTAGCTCCCCCCGAAAATTCACGGATGAATTCCCCCCGAAACCCTAATTTCTCCTCCCTCTCGCCCGCCGGACATGTCCGGCCTCGCCGGAGGAAACCCGCCACCGCGCCCGCACCAATCAGGCGCCACCACCTGTCCCGCCGCCGTCCTCACGCCGCTGGCCCAGGGGGCCAGGCAGGCCCGCCCGAGCCCCTTGAGCCCGTCGCCGCCACTGTTTTGCGCCGCGTGCCCGCTCCAGCCCGCCCGTCGCCGCGGACCTCGCCGCCGACCACCGCCCTTCGCCGTCGCCCGTCCGCACACCGCCCGGCGGAGAGCCCAGCGCCCGCATCGACCTCGCCCGGCGCCCGCGCCTCCCCTCGCGGTTCGGCCGCCGCCGCCTCCAGGTGCCAGCGCCCGAGCCGCAGCTCCCCCCAGCGCCGCCGCCGCCGCCCATCGCCGCCCAGCGCCTCGTCCGCAGCGCCGCCCGCCTCCACGACCGGCGCCCGCGCCCGCCGCCCGGCCGGATCCGGCGGATCGGTCGAGGCCACCTCCCGCGCCTCCCGGCGTCCCGGCCTCTTCCTCCTGCGTCTCGGCGGCGAACTCCGGCGAGATCGCGCCGCTTTAAAATCCGTGCCAAAGGTTGACTTTCCCCCCGAAATCTGCTAAGTCCTGTAATTTTTGTCATAATGTTGCCATGCTCATCGTGTCATAACTCTGCATCCGTAGCTCCGTTTCATGCGTGTAATATGTCAAATTGTTCTTCTCGACGAGTACATCATTTCATTCCATTGCATCATATTCATTTGAGTTCATCTTGATGCCTGAATCTTCGTTGCAAGAGTGCTATGTGATGTTGGTTTCAGATTCTTATCAGAACATGCACTTTTGTCATTTTTGCCATGATTGATGTGTGCACCCTATGAACTTGAGTCCTACATGTGTTTTGTAATATGCCATGCCATCTTTACAGGGGTGTATGCCATGTATTTTTGTGATCTCTGTGGTGACTAGCACAAGCATGCAAGCTAGGCTTCATGATGTTGCTGATTTCAGCCCCTGTTTTGCTGATATTTTTATGCCATGTAAACTTTATGCTACCGAGAGATCCATGCTTATTTTGAGATACTTCAGTAAGGATGTTTTGAACATATGGTTATTCTCTATCCATTCATGCCTCTTGTTGCAATTATGGAGTGCCATAGCTTGAGTCAATCGAGCTATACTTTTGCTATAAAATGTTTCCTGGCATGTTGTTTACATGTTATTCAATTTTGCCAATGTTGTTGTAGTTGATCCGTGTATGCTATGATGTTATTCTTGCCATGTATAGCTTCTATGACATGTCTTATTACTGTGAGTTGCCTTGCCATGACATGTATTGCTCTGTGGTGAGTGGTTCAAGATCACCAACATGCCTACTTATTGTTGTTCCTGCCATGTATGAATCTGTAATATAAATTGCCATGTTTACATGGGTGCCATCATATTTTCTGGTCCTTTTTGGCTCATGGAAAGTAAAGGACATTTGTTCTATGCATTTAGTAGTATCATGAAATGCCTTTGTTTGCCATGATAAGTTCCTGTAACATGTTGTTTGATAGCTCTAAACATTGCAACCTGATGTTATTTTCTGCAAAGTCTGAAACTGTTATTATTTGCAATCTTGCCATGTCATTTTGAGCATGTTCTAGTGATTTCTGGAGATAGCTCAGTGTTCATGTTTTCTCATGCTTTACCTGTACATCATGCCCATGCCTTTTTTTATTAGGTTGAGATGCTGTAGCTTGTTGTTTTGATGCTTTCAATATGCCTAGTTGCTGTTTTGGACAGATTGTTGCTATGACTTGTATAGAGTGTATGTGTTCAACCGTTGCTCCGTTTTGAGTGTACTCTATATGAAACTTGCTTGATTTTGCATGTAGTTTCATATTATCATGTTACATCCTTGTTTTGAGGTGTTTGCTAGATGTTTGTATGCTTTTTGCACCAATGCCATGTTTAACTTGTTTTGCTCATATCTTCTAGGCGTAGCTCGAATTAAATGAACTTTATATGTAACTTGACTAGAATTTCGTGTAGATCATCGTGGTGCATCTTAACTTGCTGTTTAACAACTTGAACATAAGGTTTATTCAGATCTGGACCAATTTCGAAATCTGCATAATGAGGACTTACGGAATTGTTATATGTTGTTCCCGGCCTCATTTAAACTTGCCTTGATGTGTTGCTCTTGTTTGCATCATCTCTTGCCATGAGTAGCCTCATCTAGATTTGTCATGCATCATGCTTGTTGTGCATCATGTCATGTTCATGTGTGGTGTGTTTACCTATGTTGTGTGCTTCTTCTCGATAGTTCCCGTTTCGTTGCGATCATGAGGATTCGTTCGTCTACGCTTGGTTCGTCTTCATGGCTTCATCTTCTTCATGGGCTCGTTCTTCTTCCTTGCGGGATTTCAGGCAAGATGACCGCTACCCTGGATCTCACTACTATCATTTCTATGCTAGTTGCTTCGTTCTTTCGCTATGCTGCGCTACCTATCACTTGCTGCTCAAACCTCCCAAATTGCCATGTCAGCCTCTAACCTTTTGCACCCTTCCTAGCAAACCATTGTTTGGCTATCTTACCGCTTTGCTCAGCCCCTCTTATAGCGTTGTTAGTTGCAGGTGAAGATGAAGTTTGTTCCTTATTTGAACATGGAGATGTTGTTCCTTGTTGGAACATGTTTACTTGTTGGGATATCACAATATATCTTATTTAATTAATGCATCTATATACTTGGTAAAGGGTGGAAGGCTCGGCCTTATGCCTGGTGTTTTGTTCCACTCTTGCCGCCCTAGTTTCCGTCATATCGGTATTATGTTCCAGGAATTTTGCGTCCCTAACGCGGTCGGGTGATTTATGGGACCCCCTTGACAGTTCGCTTTGAATAAGACTTTTCCAGCATTGGTTTTACCATTTGCCTGACCTATTACCTTTTTCCCTTGGGAGTCACGCATCCCAAGGGACATCTTTATTTAGCCCCGGGCCAATGCTTGTCTAAGTGTTGGTACAAACTAGAGCCCTTTGCAGCGCCACCTCGGGAAACTTGAGGGCTGGTTTTAGTTATCTGGACTGCTCATCCGGTCGTGGCTTTGAGGCGAGATCTGTGCGGCTACCATCGAGGGTGTCGACACGCCGGGAGGTCTTGCTGGTCTTGTTTTATTGCTGTCGAGATGTCTTGTGCCGGATTCGAGACTGATCGGGTCTTCCGGGAGAAGAATATCCTTCGTTGATCGCGAGAGCTTATCATGGGCTAAGTTGGGACACCCTGAGGGTATAAACTTTCGAGAGCCGTGCCAGCGGTTATGTGGCAGATGGGAATTTGTTGATATCAGGTTGTAGTAAACTTGAAGCAAACTCTTCTAAAATACACCAACCGTAATGCGTAACCGTGAGTGTCTCTTTTCGGGGTTGATCGAGAGGAGAACACGGTTTCTGGGTTATGTTTGACGTAAGTAGGAGTTCAGGATCACTTCTTGATCATTACTAGTTGACGACCGTTCCTTTGTTTCTCTTCTCGCTCTCATTTGCGTATGTTAGCCACCATATATGCTTAGTCGCTGCTGCATCCTCACCACTTTACCCCTTCCTTTCCCATTAAGCTTTGCTAGTCTTGTTACCCATGGTAATGGGATTGCTGAGTCCTCGTGGCTCCTGATTACTACAACACCAGTTGCAGGTACAGGTTATCACGATGATCATGGCGCGAGGCGATGTTTGCTTGTGTTGGAGTTCTTCTTACGCTTCTTCTTGATCGGGGATAGGTTCGGGTTGGCAGCTTTGGGCTAGCGAGGTGGATATTGTTTGAGTTTACTTTTATGTTTCATCCGTAGTGGGATGTTGATCTCTTTTATATAATGTTGATGTATTCTTGTGGCATCTGTGCCTTATGTATGTATCCCCATCTATTATGTAATGTTGATGTAATGATATCCACCTTGCAAAAGCGTCTTCAAGATGCGCTTCTATCCTTGGTGGGACCTTCGAGTTCCTTTAGGATAGGGTCGCATCTTGGGCGTGATAGTGCAAGATTTGGTTTCTTGGAGCTGGGAGAGCAACAACCAATTCTCTGCGCGATCGGCTTATGCTGCCCGGTTCATGGGGCTCGAGGTGTCACCAACTGCGGCTCTCACCTGGGGATCCCGGGCGCCCCTTAGGTGCCGCTTCTTCACTTGGCTCGCACTCAAAAACAGATGTTGGAC
This sequence comes from Aegilops longissima, assembly GCA_021605205.1. Lineage (NCBI taxonomy): Eukaryota > Viridiplantae > Streptophyta > Magnoliopsida > Poales > Poaceae > Aegilops > Aegilops longissima. The sequence goes on from CM038681.1 coordinate 139,807,715, forward strand.
TTCAGACTGGCTTGCTAGTCGAGGCCTTCCGCATCAAGACTCATGCCTGCTCTGTGGCCAAGCTGATGAGTCCATCCACCACTTGCCGCTGGATTGTGTCTTCGCTAGGCAAATATGTCACTGGGTGGGAGGGATCACGGGAAGGACGACATATGAGCCGCTCGGAAATGAGGATCTAAACTCGTGGTGCATCAGGAAGGACTTGGTTGATCAAAACCGTAAAGCTACAAGAGCAACCTGCCTCCTAGTCCTGTGGATGCTTCGGAAGCACAGGAACGATGTGGTTTTTAATGGTATGTTGCCATCAGTACCGTGTATCAAGCAGCAGATCATGGAAGAAGGGGTGGCCTGGACTAAGGCAGGATTAATCGGCAAGCTTGCTCAGAATGCAGAGGTAGTTAGGTGGGCAGCTCTGGTTTAGTAGCTTTTCTGCCTTCTCGGTAGTGTCAGAAATTCCGGCATGTAAATACAGCTTGTACATATGACACTTGGGAGTCTTCCCATTCCTCTTTAATGAATGATACGCATGCTTGTGCGTATTTGAGAAATAAAATTTCATCGAAAGTACAAAGCACTCAATCATAATAAATATTACATTGAGATTTCGAGACCACTGAATGACAATAGCAGAATGAGGCGCTGACGCGTGATTGTCGCCGCTCCTCTCCCGGAGCAGGCTTGACCTTGTCCATGATGGCCGAGAAGTCCTTATGCATGTGCCCTTACACCAACGCCTTGGAGTCGCAATCATCGTTGTTGAATGCTTGCATAGATATAAAATATCTGACACTAAATTTAGTCACATGACAAGAAACCCCAAACTCACCGCCCCAAGGAGATGACGTGAATATACGTTAGAGCTCTGTCAAGTACGTCCAAACGGAGGAACACAAGTAGGATCCAAGCCACGAAAGACAGACCCGAAGAAGAAGCGTCACCATCCGCCCGAGCACTGCACCTGCGAGGACTAAATGATCCCGACCTAAACTAGTAACCAGAGCAGAGGCACTGGGATTCTACTTCCCGCCACCTGCCGCCGAAGCGGCAGGCAGAGGTGAGGAATCCATGTGCTTGCCGGTGAAGCTGGGAGCGACAAGTTTGCCCTAACCGCCTAGGATTAGAGGATGAAACGAAAGAAAGTCTCGTAGCCCATCACAATGGAATCCTTGTGATTTTTCTCTCACTGGTGTTCTAGTTTTGAATACTGTAATGGAGAAGCGAATAAGGTCGCTTATGAACTTGCTAGTTTAGCTAGATTTTTCTTGTCTAAGGATTTAGTCGAGGAGCCTTTAAGCGAAATTGCATCTCTTCTTATAGATGATGTAATTGTTATTTCAAATTAATAAAGCATGCTATTTTGTTTAGAAAAAGCAGAATCTCAGTGTAAACCAACGCTAATTTTGAACTATATGTGGGGACGTGGCGATGGCACGGGGGGCTTGTAGGAGAGAGCGCCGATTAATCAACCCAACCAAAAAGATTCGGTGGGAACCGACGGCGACGGCGCATGCCACGATGGGGGCGGGCGGCACTTCGTGAGGCTGGCCGCAGTGGGTGTGGGGCTCCGGCGCTAGCCGTTGAATATGTTGCATTCTGGTATCATCGTCATGTCTTTCGAGCTGTCCAAGAGACCAGGATTGGATGGATGCCAATGATAGTGACGTAGCGTGCGGTGAAACACTACAGGTTAGCAGGCGGAGGCATCGCGAACCAACCTGTGGTTGGATTGTTAGAGGGACAGTGGTATCCCCAGCCCACCAAGATTGAAGTCCTGGTGCTTGCATTATTCCTGGATTTATTTCCAGCGATGCGCTTCAGTGGGAGGAGAGGTTCCCGCCGACGACGAGGCGCCTATGGTGACTTCGTAAATTTCAAGATGACATGCGAGTAGGGCGTGCGTGTGTGCGTTCATAAGGGTGAGTGTATGCGTGTATGTATGAGCGCTTGCGTGTTTACTGATGCTAAAAAAAGCCGGTGGAGGCATGGGCAGGGGCGCCAGCGTCTGCTAGCAAATGTCCGGTGACATGCACGGAGTACTTGTTATGTGCTTTGACGATCTGGTATTACTTCAGTACTCTGACTGATTATATGTGTTTGCCTCAAATTGTGAATTTGATGAAGGGAATATTTTTTTTATTGCAAACTACTGCAAAATGAAGAGGAAGGCATCGCATATAATTTGCTGTATAATTTTGTGCTGTATGAAGAGGAAGGAATTGGATGTGAAACTATTTCGCTACCCTGATCATTTTGTGTAGTGCCCGCCACGCCGGCGCCACACCCTACGGTGCAGCGCCTAGCTCGGGGGCGTTGCACTACTGTCCACCATGGCAGCCCCTGAGCCCACACCCAGCAGTGCAGCGCCTCCGAGCTAGACGCCACACATGTAAGGTGCAGCGCCTAGAAGCTAGGCGCCACACATTTAAAGTGCAGCGCCTAGCGCGTAGGCGCTGCACTGTGACTTATCCAGCCACTTGGCTGGCCCCCTGAGGGAGTCCTGGACCAGGGGTTGTCCGGATAGCCGAACTATCATCTTTGGCCGGACTCCCAGACTATGAAGATACAAGATTGAAGACTTCGTCCCGTGTCCAGATACGACTTTCCTTGGCGTGGAATGCAAGCTTGGCGATACGGATATGTAGATTTCCTACCATTGTAACCGACTCTGTGTAACCCTAAGCTTATTCGGTGTCTATATAAACCGAAGGGTTTTAGTCCGTAGGACGAACAACAATCATACCATAGGCTAGCTTCTAGGGTTTAGCCTCTCTGATCTCGTGGTAGATTTACTCTTGTACTACCCATATCATCAATATTAATCAAGCAGAGATGCAGTATTACCTCCATCGAGAGGCCCGAACCTGGTAAAACATCGTGTCCCTTGTCTTCTATTACCATCCGCCTAGGCGCACATTCGGGACCCCCTACCGAGTTCCGCGGTTTTGACACCGACATTGGTGCTTTCATTGAGAGTTCCTCTGCGTCGCCATCGGGAAGGATGCATCACCCGTCTTTAAATCGATACTATCGCCAAAGGAGCCTTGGCCCTTTGGTGGACTCTTGGTTAGGTGGTTTCTTATGACCGCCGGTTCGGCCACCACCCGACGATGACTTCTCGGTCATCGAAACCAATCTTCCGTTAACTTCGGAACTTGCGAGTAGTTAGATCGATCGAGCTCTCCTCGTAAGCGAGCTCTTAGATCGCATCGCCGCCACAGGAGTCGCCACAGACTACGACCAGATCGGGCCTAAAACCGATCTGAGAGATCAACTCTCCCGGGCTACCCATCATGTTGCTGTGGTAGAGGAGCAATCGGCGATTCTTCTTCTATCTTAAGGACTAGCTACGTCCGGATTCGATCCTCCATGCGGATTCCCGCGAGGGGCGGATGTCGATCAAGCCACGAACTTAAAGTCGGTGGCGGTTGGATTCATTGGATAGCATTCAAAATGCAAACTTCCAAGTTCGAAACTTCTCGCCCTGAGTCTTAAATTAGACAGGGTTCGGATCTAGTTTCACCGCCCACCCAAACATTAGCGATCTATCCCGATTCGGCAAGAGCCCGCTGAAGCGATTACATCATTCTTGGGCGATTCCTCCTGGTTATGAACAGGATAAAGGACTGTCGAGAGGAGGGCGCAATCTCACTTTTCTGCAATAATTGCGGACAAAGGAATCCTAAGCGCCATAAGTCGTCGGCGAAATTACACGCTTTGCTGATTTGGTGACCATAGTACAAAAATCTTGTGCAATGGAAGTGCTTGGAAAACCGAAAGTAAATTTTGGGATAATCCGGCCCGAATACAGCCCTAGTCCGAAATAAAAGGGTGCATCATCACCAAGCACCTGGGTTAAACATCAAAAAAAAAAACCCCTAAAGACGCGGAACCGTCTTTGGAGGGTTGGCTAAGCGGACCTGCAAAATTCATAGCACGAGGGCGCCACCCTACTCATAGCCTTGAGCATGTTGGATACTACGGCAGTGGCCAAAAGTGGCGAAGAGCTTCTAGCCTCGAAATCCCAGCCCAGCAACACCGATGCAGGTATTAACGGTCTTGAGACTTTCGCATCAAATAACATGCGAAACAAACACTCCATAACCTTGCGAAGTCTACCAAGTAGCAACAATAAATCCATGGGTGACACGGCTATTACCTTTAATGCCGGTGTGAACCCAAATTCGAACAGCCCGAGCACCGGCCGCATTGGTCCTCGGTCCAATAGTGGGCGGCTTTACGCCTTACTAAGGTACTCATGGATGGCGGCAGGACTAAACCTCATCTGAGAAACCCTCGAAAAATGGAAATAGGCTGGAACCGCATTGAGCGACGGCACAACCTTTAGAGTAATAATCCCTAGCAGGAAGCATGCTGCAGGAAAAATCACCTTGGGCGTAGTGTTAGGTTCGCGGACAATTACAGGTCAAGGAGGTCACATTTCAAGTGGCTCCATTCAGCAGCGGATATCACGCTTTATTAGGGCGAGAGGCATTCACAATTTTTCAAGCTATACCCCATTATGGGTACATGAAGCTTAAAATGCCCGGACCTAACGGAATCATCACTCTCGCTAGTGATCCGAACATAGCACTCTGCGCCGAAAACAAGACATCCGCACTAGCCCTCGAGGCACTATCCGAAGCCCTAGCGGCCGAGGAACTCACTGCGATGCGCTCCACGGTGAATAGGGACGATGTGATACTTGATAAAAGATCCAAGTCCACCTCTTTTAAACAAGCGGATGAAATAGTAAAATTCCAAGTCCACCCAACGGACCCTGCAAAGACGGCCTCCATTGGGGCACAATTAAACCCTGATGTAGGCGCCACACTACGAGAATTTCTACGAGAAAATCTGGGACATTTTGCACGCACCCTTCGGACATGCCAGGGAATCCCACGTCGGCTGGCGAGCACAGCCTAAATACCTAAAAGGATTCAAGCCGATCAAACAGGCTCTTGGCGCTTTTCGAACCCAAGAGACAGGCCATGGGAAGGAGCTAGCCAAACTTCGGAAGCAGTTCATCGGAGATATAAAACATCTGGGCTGGCTAGCAAAGCTGGTGATGGTACCAAGAAGGATAAATCCTAAGCGCCAATGTGTTGATTTCAAAGACCTTAATAAGGCTTGCCCAAAGGATCCCTTCCCTCCCTCGCATTGATCAAATTATCGGCCTTCTGCAGGACCACGACTCATTGTGCTTCCTCGGCGCGTACTCGGCTACCACCAAATCAAGATGGCGGAACCAGACCAAGCCGCAACATCATTCATCACTCCATACGGCCCATTCTGCTTCAACACAATGCCCTTCGGGCTCAAAAACGCCGGCGTAACATATCAGCGCATGATTCAGACATGTCTGGCAAACCAGATCGGCAAAACATTGGAAGCATATGTAGATGACGTGCTCGTCAAATCCAAGCATGTCGAAACTCTAGTAGACGACTTGAGGCTCACATTCGACAATCTCCGAAAATATGACATTAAGCTCAATCCGGAAAATCGTCTTCAGCGTTCGGCGGAAAGCTCTTGGGCTTCATTGTGTCCGTAGAGGAACTAAAGCAAACCCAGCCAAGATCCGAGCTCTGTCACAATTGGATATTCAAAGACCTCAAACAAATACAAAAATTGATTTGGATGCGTGGCGGCTCTAAGCCGCTTTATTTCCCGTTGGGAGAAAAGCGTTACCCTTTTACCGCCTCCTCCGGCGCACGAACACTTCAGTGGGCGGATGCATACGGCGGACTCGAAGAAATAAAAGCCATATTGGCAACAATTCCGGTCTGGCGCGCCCAACATGGGCGAACCAATGCTATTATATATCGCGCAACACATCAAGTTGTCGGCCGCGGTGCTCGTCGTCGAGCGAAAGCGGACGGACATATGTTCCCTCTTCAAAACCGATTTACTATGTGCCCACCGTCCTAACTCCATGCAAGTCCGGTACCCACATTATCAAAAGATAGCATACGCGGTGTTCATGGCATCCGGAAGCTGCGACACTACTTTCAAGAGTGTTCGATAGCGGTAGCCTCGAAGTACCTCTTAACGACATTATAAACAACCGCGACGCGACGGGCGGATTGCTAAATGGGCCATAGAGCTCCTTCCATTCGACATAACCTATATGCCACGACGAGCTATTAATTCGCGGGTTTGGCCGACTTCGTGGCGAATGGACGGCGAACTCCCTAAAAAGTGCGGCGCATACTCAATGGATCATGCACTTTGTGGCTCCAAAATGTTGGCGGCACTGGGGCTGGCGTCGTCTGGCGTCCCCAACCGGGACACAGTCCAATCGTCCTTGAGATAATGTATCACGGACTCCAACAACGCGGGGCGAATCTGAGGCCCTTCTGCACAGCCTCCGGATGGCAGTCTCCATGGGCATTAAATGCCTAGAGGTGCGCGGGGATACGAACCTCGCGATATCTCAAATAAACGGAGACTTTGATGCCAAAGATCCGAAAATGGCAGCGTACCGCAATGCGGTCCTAAAAATGTCAGCAAGGTTCGAAGGGCTCGAATTTCATCATATAGTCCGGGATAACAACCAGGCGGCGGACGTATTGGCACGCATCGGCGCAAAACGCGATGCCGTCCGCTAACATCTTCTGGAGCGGCTGCTCAAGCCATCCGTACTATGGGAAGAGTCGGAAATAACAATCGGACCCAACCGCCTTTTGCGACACGAACACTCGATACAATCGGAGGCTCGCCAGCGAGATAACACCCTCATACCACGAAATAATGGCGGTTATTGCCCGTGGGCGGAACCATTCCTAGCCTACCTAACTAGGCAGGAACTCCCGAAGACCAAAATGAGGCTCTCTGCATAATCGGCGATCCAAAGCCTATAAAGTCCATGAGGAGAGCTCTATAAGAAAAGCACAACATGAGTCCTTCAAGGTGTATCTCCGAAGAGGAAGGCGAAACCTCCTGGCTGAAATTCATGCGGACTAGGTGGGCACCACGCCGTAGCCAGGCCCTTGTAAGCAAGGCCTTGATTACATGATTTTAATGGCCGATGGCCCGGCGAATCTGTGAGATTTAGTCCAACGATCGTCGGTTGCCAGCTTTTGCTAACCAAAGCCACATGCCACCCACCCCTCAAAACTATACCCATCACACGCCGTTCGCGGTGCAGGGGCTTGACATGGTTGGACCCTTTAAGGGAGGAACCCACAAGCAAAAATACCTATTGGTCATGGTGGATAAATTCACCAAATGGATAGAGGCCAAGCTGTTAAAGCGACGAATCTGGGCGGTGATAGACTTCATATCAGGGGTAGTGCACCATTACGGCGTCCCCCACAGTATCATCACTGATAACGGCACCAACTTCACGGCCGATGAGGTCAAATTATGGTGCAAAAACATGGGTATCAAGCTCGATTACGCCTCGATCTATCACCCTCAAACCAGCGGTCAAGTCGAGCGAGCAAGCGGTCTAATCATGGCGGCATTAAACCCGGACTAGTGCGGTCCCTCAAGGAATCTAACACGCCTTTGGGTTGAGGAGCTCTACTCCGTACTACGGGGCAGCGGACCACGCGAATCGTACTACGGATTCACACCATTTTTATGGTGTGCGGCGCAGAGGCGTCTTGCCCTGCGACATAATGCATGACTCACCTCGCGTGCGCATGTATGAAGAAAGAGAAGCCAAGCTCGTCGGCGGGACAGTTTGGGCGCATTGGAGGAGGAGCGCGACGTGGCAAAAGCTCGTTCCACATTTTATCAACAACAGGCTCGAAGATATCAAAGCGGGAAATGCGGGCCAAAGCTTACAGCGTTGGCGAACTAGTCCTCGCTTTGCCGGACAAGAAAAAGGACAAACTCAAGCCCAAATGGGAAGGTCCCTTCATCATCGACCAGGTCGACCGGTAGAGCATACCGTCTGCAAACGCATAGGATAACCGACTCGAGCGAACCCATGGAGCGCAGCCCGTCTACAAAGATTCTCGCCTAAGCGCCCGGACTCGAGTTCGTCTCCTTCCTCCGTCCACATTTTCTATTTTGGTGTCTTTTATTTCTTTCCTTCCTCCTCCTTCTTCTTGAAGCCTTTAGAGGCTTGTTTGCGCTTTGTTCACACATACTTGTGGCGCTGTCCGCGCTCATTATACTGGGGGCTTCTTTAATAGAAGCTTATTTATCTGAGCTTCATGCCCAACACATGTGTCAAACTTCCGCATGTACCTTTTACTCACCATTATATGCATCGATATGACTTAAGTTTTGGCCAAGCTGGGTTGCTGGCTCTGTGCTTACCCCTCGTTCCCGATTGTTCGGCTAGGTGGTAAAGGAGCACCTCTGCGATTATTCTTGCCGGGTCAGCGGATGTGTACCTCGGGCTGGGTGAAGCCGAAAGCTAAGCGTTCTTAAGGGAATATTCGGTCGGTGAACTGAAAGATGATTTTAACTATTTATCCATCTGCCCCGGATGATTTTCTGCTTTCTTAGCAGTTTGGACATACACTTTAGGGCATGCCTCCCGAGAAAGGAACCCTTAGCGGAACTATTCTCCTGGAAGATGTTTCTTACTATCCATGTAATATAACATAACTAGTTGGGCACTTATGCGATACAACAATAATGACCCCTCGCCTTGTCTCCATGCTTGCCCGGTTCTTACATAACCGCGAGGGTATTCGGACACCTCCGGACTATTGGGTCCCGAGGTCGAAGCGAAAAGGTCCGCTATGACAAGCGATCTACAATCCGGCTAGAAGACATTTTTCATGTCATATTCAATTACATAGTCAACTCAACTAATTGTATTCCTCCTCAATGCCATCTAACGAGGCTATCTAATTTACAATCTTCTTGGGAATACTTGGCGGCCAATTCTACTTGGCGTACACTAACTTCTGAGGATCTCCTTCCCATCGGGCCCCACAGGTCCGACCTCGGCCATGTGGTTTGGGTCAACAACCGTGTGCAGCGTCTTTACCATGGCCCGAGCCTCCTGGCGCCTTGACGGCGGGCGATATCTTCCATAGTCGGAGCGCCGCGTGCTCCTTGAAGCCGCTCTGCCAGCTCCCCAATGCCTTGAGGCATGGAGATAGATAGCCACAAGGCTGGCGGCGCCTTTCATCACCTGCCGAACTTCGTTCGTGCGGTAGCATGATTCGGAAGAAGATCACCCGAAGAACTGGGCATCTCCTCCTCAGGACGACCTATGAGCAAACCTACATACAGGTTTATGTTAGTCGCCTTCCTCGCTGAACAATTTCAAAGTTCGTTTAATAACTTACTGAAAATGCCGCGACGAAGCCGTCGATTCTCCTTTACGGAGTCAGACAACTGGGCACGAACATCCTTTAGTTCCTCACCCAGTTGGGTGTTGGCATCTTGGAGGTTATTTTTCTCCTGCCGCACCCTCGTAAGCACGCTCTCACCGGCCTTTAGCTGGCGCAGGAGCTGTTGCTTGTCTGGATCCGTCCCGGCGCTATCTACAATGTTAATGTCAGATTTATGCACACGCCACACTTTGCGAAACTACTTCTACTTTGAAGGACATATATTACCAGAGGGAGTCTTCATGGCTTCCCGGTCAGCGGCGATCTTGACCTCAAGTTGGGCCTTGCACTCTTCAAGCTCTGGGACAAGCGGGTATTCTTTTCGGTAGAACCTGCATTCCAAATGATCCTTAAATCAGTTATCCTAACTATTTTAAGTCTCGGGGCAATTGGCATATATAACTGTCAAAATTCCTTACCCGTATGTCTTTCACATACTGCTCCGTGGCTCAGCTGAAGCCATCTCGGCGGCACGGATGTGCGCTTCTCCCGAACTAAAGGCGTCCAACGCCTCTTGGGAAAACATCGTCACGTAGAATAGTCCGGCGGCGCCTATGATTCATGGCGCTCTCCACCTCCGACTTGGTGGCGGACAATCTGTCGGCATCCTCCGTTGGAGGAGCATCCGACGACGCCTCATGTTTGTACCCCTTCGGACTCGGCTTTTGAGCCTGGTTGGCGGAGGTCCGATTAGCAACTTCTCGGACTCGATCCGTGGCGCTCTTTTCTGAAAAAACCACGGCGTCGGTGTGCCTCCCAGAACCTCTCCTTAAAACACGATGGCACATCATACCGTTCGGCGGCGTCTCGAGTCGTACCACACTTCTTTTTACGCTGCTGGGCGAGCTGCCTTGTTGGGCGGCGCGGCGAGCTCGGCTTCCGTTACGGAAGGAACCACCTGCGAAACACCATCAAATACGTGGTGATTAGAAGTAAAACACGGTGGGTCAGGGTATCCGGACTTGATCACGGTTTCTGGGAGGCGGAAATAATCCGGGTAGTCGGCCGTAATGGCAACAAAGCATTGTCGATGCTAAGTTGGTGGAACACCCGTCGATCAGCTCCACCTTTATATCCGGGTCCTCTTGGAGGGGGATCGAGGACCGTTCGGATCCTCGGGTTGTGAGGCGGGCTGTGTATCTTCTCCACGGCCCGGCGCGGTTCTGCGTAGAAACCATGAAATGAGATATTTAACCACGGGAACATGGATCGGACAGGCCACAAAGATATTTGCTTACCCAACTTCGAGGATTATTCGAAGAAAACCCGTTCAGTGGACTGACGCGGAGAAAATCCTCCTCTTCCTCTTTGTACATGGCGGACAAGGTCTTCACTAGTTCGGTGACCGATCCCGGCCCTTTGCAGCCATGGCGGGTGGCATCGTCCTCCCCGTTGATGTCCCACATGGGGTGGCCCCTATATTGGAGCGGCTGCACTCCCCTCATAATGCAGATTGCCATGACTCCAATCATGGTCAATCCGGCATGAGCCATAATCTTATTCGGCTCATGAAGTAAAGGGCGTCGGTCATTTTCCCCTTTGGGGGGCTCCGAGCGCCAGCTTAGGCGCTTCTTGAGGGCGTTGCTAAACTCCGGAAGGCCGATCCGAACAGGATCCGGCAGCGACATCCTCCATGTAAAACCATTCCGAGGCCAGTCCTCGGGCGCCTTCTTTGGGGTTCGGATAAGTATCTGGTCCCGGCGATGCGCCATAATTCGGCTCCGCCCACTTGATATATTGACCCTTCATGAGAATGAGGCACAAGGCAGAACAATCTCTTCGAGAGCGAAATGGGCCTCAACGCCCGAAACAGCTTCATAAAGGGCCACAAAGCCTGCTATATGCGAGATGGAGGCGAAGCGTGGTTGTGCTGTTGGAGGCCGTAGAACTCGAAGCCCCGGGAAATGGATGGATTAAATCCGAGTCCTCTCATTAGGTAAGAGGCAAGCATACCGCTCTCCCTTAGAGGGATCGGGGCGCTCTCCTTTGTTCCGCCCTTATAAGTGGCGAGTCCGGAGCATACCGGAACCATGAAGGCGGGGAAGGAATCCCTTGGTTTGGAGCACCACCAATTAGCTCTGCGGGACTGAGCATCTCCCCAATCTCCGGGCTGAGGGCTGGGAGCGAGAGGAGGAGCGCGTCGACCGTCCATGGTGGAGTGGGTTTTTGTCAAAGGCGCTCGATGAAGGCTCATGAAGGGAGGATGGTGTGATCCGGATCTGGATCCCGTCTCTTTATAGGCGGCTCATTTGCACAACAAGGGGGTAAATGTAAAGATACCTGACTTTTCACATTCGTTCAACACGTGGAAGATGGCCACTATTGGGCGTGGAAGCGAAAGCGCGATATTCACAAGAAAGCGGACACTATTCAACACGAGTTAGAGGGGAACCCGCCTTGCAATGCGAAGACAATCAACACGCCGGACTTATCATCATTGAAGCCTGGTTCGGGAGCTCTTGAGGAGTCTGGACTAGGGGTGTCCGGATAGCGAACTATCATCTTTGGCCGGACTCCCAGACTATGAAGATACAAGATTGAAGACTTCGTCATGTCTCCGAATAGGACTTTCCTTGGCGTGGAAGGCAAGCTTGGCGATATGGATACGTAGATTTCCTACCATTGTAACCGACTCTGTGTAACCCTAACCCTATTCGTTGTCTATATAAACCGAAGGGTTTTAGTCCGTAGGACGAACAACAATCATACCATAGGCTAGCTTCTAGGGTTTAGCCTCTCTGATCTCGTGGTAGATCTACTCTTGTACTACCCATATCATCAATATTAATCAAGCAGGGTAGGGTATTACCTCCATCGAGAGGGCCGAACCTGGGTAAAAACATCGTGTCCCTTGTCTCCTGTTACCATCCGCCTAGACGCACAGTTCGGGACCCCCTACCCGAGATCCGCCAGTTTTGACACCGACACCCCCCCTCCCCACTCCCCCCACACCACACACTCTCCCACTCTCTCCCCGAGCTTTGCCCCCTCTCCCACTCTCCCCCCTCTCAAATCCTCCCCAAATCTTGCAAATTAGAAGAATTTATCCGTGGATTTCAAAGTCAAACCCTCCCTCAAGATAATCTTCTCCGATCCCCTTATTTTGATCCAAGTAATGTTATCAAATTGCTCTTTTGTTACCTTGTGTTCTTTTAATGCTTATAGGTATGGGAAGAACATGTGTGTTTGTTCATCATGGGGACAAAGACGCCTTTTTTAAAGGCAATATAGAACCGGACCCGGATGAGCTTGACATCGTGTTTGATAGTAGTCCTAGCTATGCGGAGCTCTTGCAACAAGTGAGGAAAGATTTGAATTGGATGGACCCTAGTGATATCGTTGAGTTGGAGGGAAGGCATAATGTTGGTTTTGGAATGCACATTCGTTGGAAGACAATGCGTGTCAACTCGGAGCAACGTTGGGTTGCATACAAGGAGACGGTGGCCGAATCACTAGACAAGGCACTTGAGTTATTTGCAACGAAGAAGGTTGATTCAAGTTTGCATTTGGACTTGAACCGGGACCCCTCCCCTTTGGTTGCTAGTAGCCCCCCACCCTTGAAGCGAGATGAAATTGTCGAACCTCTTTTGACCCAAGAAGTTAGGCCAACATTGAGCCCGTTTACAAACAACCAAGATGAAGCTTTGCAAGAGGACAATGATGAGTATGCGGACGATGACAATGAAGTTGATCTCCATGACAACAACGTGGGTGATCTCGACAAATATCATTTGCAAGAGACAATGGACCATTCCATCCCTTTTTCCCGTGCATATGCATCGGACTCGGATGACGATGGTCCCGATGAACAAGTTGATGCGGAGGGGTTCATGGTGAAGGAGGCCGAAGCTTTCGAGAAGGTATTCGGTCGGGATCATCGGACTACATTGTTCAAGGATGTTAGTCTCGCGGATGAAGCCGTGGTAGATGGTGGCCAATGTGTATCTCTTGGGGTTAGGCCAAGCTCTCACCGTGATTTGGGAGACGACAAGAACCGGATTGCTAAAGGTTCTAAGTTCGAAACCTTGTTGGAATTAAAGATGTGGCTCGACAACTACTCGGTTACGCATTATCGTCCACACAAGGTTGTGAACTCGGACGTCAATGTGCGCTACACGGTTGCATGTGCATGTGAAGATGAAATATGTCCGTGGATTGTGCGTGCAAGACCATGGAAAGGAGGTCCAACTTGGCATATAGTGAGTTGTGTGCCAACTCACATGTGCCAAGGCAAAAGGGTGGATGGCAAGATTGTGTCCCAAGACCACAAACAACTCACGTCCGAGTTCATCGCTTACAGGCTCTCCAACTCAATATCCACACTTCCAACAATGAGCGTCTAACATGTCATTGACCTTGTGAAAGCCATCTTTCATTACAAGGTGAAGTACGGCAAGGCATGGAAGGTGAAGAAAGCCGCATTTAAGATGTTGTATGGTATTTGGGAGGAAGCATACAACCGAATCCCTAGGTTGTTGTTAGCCATGGCCGCGACAAACCCGGGATGGTTCATGTGGTCGAGCCTCATGGGCACCAAACAACGGTTCAGAAGGAAGGAAAGTCCGAGTATTTGGCCGTGCATTTTGGGAGTTCGAGCAATGCGTGAGGGCTTTCAAACACTGTAGGCCGGTTATCGCAATTGATGGCATGTTCTTGACCTGACAATACAGGGGCACCTTGTTGGTTGCGATAGCAAGTGATGCCAATAACCGGGTATTGCCATTGGCATTTGCTTTGGTTGAGGTGGAGAACAATGACAACTGGGAGTGGTTTCTGCATCTTTTGAGGACGAAGGTGTTACTCGCTCAAAGGGAAATTTGTGTCATATCGGATCGGCATCCAGGAATTCTTACCACGATGGAGATTGACATTCCCGGGCATGCTCCGTTGCACCATCGATGGTGCATGAGGCACTTTTGTTTGAACTTCTATAGGGCATGTGGCCTTAAGGAGTTGGCCGATGATCTTCAAGATTGTTATCTCGCTTTCTACGACAAGCGCTTCGCCACTTTGTACAACAAATTGCTCGCACACAAAAAACTTGATCCAGGGGGTCAAGACTTTCTCAATAGGCATATTCAATACCGGAACAAGTAGGCACGTGCTTTTGATGAAGATGGCCGGAGATACGGCCAAATGACAAGCAATATTACTGAATGCTTCAATAGGGTGCTCAAAGGTGCATGTGGATTACCCGTGACGGCAATAGTTCAATACACATTTGACAAGATGAATGCGTACTTTGTAAAGTATTCGATGGAAACGGATACACAGATAGCGGGTGAGAACCCGCGCAAGTACAAGTACAAGTTCCCACCCAAGGTTGATGAATGGTTGGTATTTCAATCATGGAAGGCGGACTCAGGAGAAACTATATTATATGACAACGAAGAGTGAAAGTATGAAGTGAAAGAGCCAGGAAGAACCACAAACGATGGTCGGCAACATGGAGGTCGGGCTTTCAAGGTGTCGTTAACACAATGTGATTGCACTTGCGGGAGGCCATTGTTGCTTCATCTCCCATGCTCACACTTGTATACCGCCGGTCGCGTTAGGAATGTGGACATCAATCACCCACGCACCATGAGGGAGTCGGAGTTCTCAATCATGACGGTCAAGAAAACATGGGCTCCCCGCTTTCACCCATATTTTGACCAATAACAATGGCCGAAGTATCATGGAGTTCAACTATGGCCGGATGCAAAGTTGAAGGTTGTTAAACGGGGTAGACGTAAGACAAAGCTTCTTAGAGGCGACATGGACGGATGGGGCCATGGTGGCCGCCGCGAAGCGGGCAACGACCAATTCCAAGAGCCCCGTTATAGCTCCCGTTGTGGGGAGTGCAAATGTCATGGCCACAACAAAAGAAAATGTACGAAACCAAGGAAAAGGTCCAAAAAAATGATGCAAGCACAAGCCAACAAGGAGCTACACAAGGGAGCCAACCAAGTGGTAGCCAACAAGTGCCAAGCCAACCAAGAGGTAGCCAACAAGTGCGAAGGCAACCACGTGGTAGCCAACCTAGTGGTAGCCAACAAGTACCAAGGCAACCTAGTGGTAGCCAACAAGTGTCAAGCCAACCAAGTGGTAGCCAACCTAGTGGTAGCCAACAAGTGCCAAGGCAACCAAGTGGTAGCCAACAAGTGCCAAGCCAACCAAGTGTTAGCCAAAGAGGATCTAGACAACAAAGAGGTCGGCAACTAGGACTTACAAGAGGCAGTGGTGGTGGTAGAGCTCGTGGTGGTGGTCTAGGCCATGGTGGTGGTAGAGCTCGTGGTGGTGGTAATGGCCGTGGTGATGGTCTAGGCCTTGGTGATGGTCTTGGCTTTGGTGGTGGACTTGGCCGTGGTGATGGACAAGGGCAAGTTCGTTATAGAGGCATGTTTGGATACCTTGATGGACCATTTCCGTATGTTCCTCACTAACTATAATGTATCATATGTTCTTGGTTTTCATATGTTCTTCTTTTTCATATGTGCTTCCATTTGTTCTTGTTGTCCTTACTAACCATTATGTTTCACTCATTGTAGGTATGGTGGCTTCCCAACCCAACAAACCAACGATGAAGGAGGATGGCGAAGATGAGATGGCGGGATGGTGGGAGAAGGATGCGAAGAAGCTTAGAGAGGAGGATGCAGCCAAGCTAAAGAAGAAGAAGGAAGAGGAGCTTGAGAAGGAGAGGAAGGCAAAAGAGAGAGCGTCAAATGCGATGCGCTCTAGGGAGCAAGCGTTGGTGAGGAAATGTGAGGAGGCATAGAAGAAGCGTCTAAAGGATTTTCAAGAAAGAACCATGAAGCTTTGGGCAATTGCAGCTGAAAAAGAAGAGAGGGAGAATCAGATATTCATGGAGAGGGTGGTTAAGGAGGCTCACCTCATAAGTAAAAGGGAGGAGGGAGAGGAAGAAGAGAGGAAGAAGAAGAAGGGAAAGGGGCCTTGCTCTACGCAATAGAGCTATGTCATCCTTTTCGATTTGGTTGTGAACTACTATGTCTCCTCCTCGATTTGGTTGTGAACTACTATGTGTCGTGAACTACTATGTCTCCTCCTCGACAGAAGATATGGAAACACCGTGCGTGAGGATATAGTTAGCAACGCTTCAACAAATGGATATATATCGTCATGCCATACCTCTTGGGTGACCAAACCCACATCCTCATCCTCCAAAGGTTCACCATGGCCCTGCCCCGAAGCGGGATCTGATGGTGTCGCCGACCTAGACCGTTCTGGTGATACATACTCGGGGTCACGACAATCGAAAAGGTTTGATAGCTGCCTTAACTTTTGGCCCTGGCGCTGCAACATGTACAAGTGAATGAGACATGGAACATAGCAAAACATGTTAAGTGCTAGTTTGAAGGAGGTGTGAACCTTAAGGAATGCTCGAAGTGCACCTTCCCCATCGCTTTTGCCAGCCGGGGTTGTTTTCAGAATAGTCTCGGTCTCATCAGCTACTTTCTTGATCTGGGCACGCCATGAACAGAAACGGTATCAAAGTGTTAGGCAAGCAAAGATGTGAATAGTGCGAATGGAAAATCTAAAAGGGCAAATACCACAAAGTTCATCATTGGAGCTGAAGGGATCACTAGTTTCCTTTCCTGACTAATGCGTTGTACTGGTGCTGGGCTACCTTATCAAAAACGGTGGGTTCTTCCAAAATCTCCTCAGCATACGCCGGCTTGCATACCTCCACGCGGGTACTTGCAAGAAACCATGTGAGATAGTTATTGAACGCGATCGGGCAGTGCTCACCAAGCTGGGCTCGTTTTCCAGCCCTTGCTTGCTCCACACAAAGCACGAACTGTACGACATACTTCCTGTGATGGTTGGCCCAATCCTTGATCTTCCGCTGCTTTTTCCTATCCAACCTGCAAGTTAGAAACAGAATATTAGCATCATCAAAACCGCCGAGAAGCTGCTAAGTGCTCAAGGTTAATTATATCTTACGCGTGTAGCAACTTGTCCGTGTCCTCCCACTCCGACGGGTGTGGCTGGAACAAACCAAACTGGCGGAACACCCGATGTGGCAGGTGAAGCTCAACCGCCCAGTTGCATATTAGTGGGCATCGCTTATGCCAGAGATCCCTATCCCTAGTGCACATCGGATTCAGCCTGAACTCCATAGGGTTACCAAAACTCTCTCCTTTTCCATACGGCTCCCATTCCACCTGCAAAATGGGATAGAATACAAAATTGATATCGAGTTACGTTACAAGCATGATAATCACTTATGCACTGTTGGTTCACCTGCTCAGGCGTGATCGCGTCCAACTCGCTCTTGTACAACTTGTACATGACCGAGGGATCATCCCTCATCTCATTTAACACATCCCACTTGTGAGCCCAAGTGGGGAGTGAGGGAGTCCTGGATTAGGGGGTATCCGGACTGCCGGACTGTGTACAACATCCGAACTATTGAAGCGTGAAGATACAAGACTCAAGACTTCGGCCCGTGTCCGGATGGGACTTTCCTTGGCGTGGAAGGCAATCTTGGCGATCCGGATATTATATTTCCTTCCTTGTAACCGAATCCATGTAAACCCTAGCCCTCTCCGGTGCCTATATAAACCGGAGAGGTTGGTCCTTAGAAGGCGGATCACAATTACAATCATACCATCATAGGCTAGCTCTTAGGGTTTAGCCTCTACGATCTCGTGGTAGATCTACTCTTATACTACCCATATCATCAATATTAATCAAGCAGGAAGTAGGGTTTTCCCTCCATCGAGAGGGCCCGAACCTGGGTAAACATCTGTGTCCCTTGCTTCCTGTTACCATCAGCCTTGACGTACAGATCGGGGCCCCCTACCTGAGATCCGCCGGTTTTGACACCGACATTGGTGCTTTCATTGAGAGTTCCTCTGTGTCGTCGCCGTCAGGCTCGATGGCTCGTCTCATTTTCAAGGACGACATTACCTCGGAGGCTTTATCATGGCCGCCCCATCGGCTCGGCGGCTTTATCATGGCCGCCCCATCGGCGGTGGCACCGACGATGACTTCTCGGGTCATCAATCATAACCTTCGCGTCAGTTCGGAACTTGCTGAACAGATAGATCCAATGGAGCTATCCTCCCTTAAAAACTCTTGGATCGCATCGCCACTCTGGGAGTCGCTACAGACTACGACCGGATTGGGCTTAAACCCGACCAAAGGGACATCAGGTCCCAGCCGGCCACCCATGAGATAGCGATAGTGGAGGAACCACACGCGGATTGCCCCTCAACTTTGAGGACAAGTTGTGTTCGGATCACCGAAATCTTTGAGCCAAGGACCTGCTCAAAGGAAAACCTGACCCAGGCCCCGGACTTAGAATCGGGCATTGGGCCGAAGAAATTGGGCACTCCGGATTCTGAGTTGTTTAGCTCGGGACCGCCCGTGCCCTTGGGCATTAGATCGGATCAAAATCCGGACTCTAAACTGGACCTAAATTGTCTCTCCCGCATCAAGCAAGAGCCCCAGGAATCCGTACATCGTTACTGGGCCAGATTCCTCCTTGCGCTTAACAAGGTCAGGGACTGCCGCGAAGAGGATATGGTCTCACTTTTCTGCAAACACTGCATGGACGAAGGACTCCTCAATGCTATAAGCCGCGCGACATAAATGCGCTTTGCGGACTTGGCAACCATAGTACGGAAGTACTGTGCGATGGAGAGCACTTGGAAGACCCAAGCAGAATTTTGGGATAGTACTGCTCTCGCCAAAACCTTTGTCCGAATTAAACGGATGAACTGTCGTAAGTCGTCCGACCCAACTCCCAAGAAACCAAAGCCAACTCTAGGGCGGAGATCCGTATTGGAAGAATGGCTCGACGGGCCATGTAAGCTCCACAGTACTCTGGATACAACACCTACTCATAGCCTTAAGGCATGTTGGATACTCCGGCAGGTGGCAAAAAGTGGCGAGGATTTTCTTATGGGCTATAAAGCGGAACAACATCCTGCCAGCGAACACAATACGGTACTAACAGTCTTCGAGACTTTTGCCTTGAGCAATAGGCGCAAGCGAGCTCGTCGAAGCTCCACTGAAATTTACCATGTGGCAAAAATAAACCCTTGGAACAACACTGCTATAAATTTTAATGCCAGTGACGAACCACGATCCCGGACTGTCCGGGCACCAGCCGCTCTGGTTCTTAGCCCAATCACGGACAGATTTCGACTCACCAAAGTGCTCATGGATGGTGGAAGCGGATTAAATCTGATCTATGAAGAGACACTCAACAAGATGGAAATTGACAAAGGTCGCATTGAACAAAGTGGCACAACCTTCAGGGGAATTAGACCCAGTCGAGAAGCACGGTGTGCGGGAAAAATCACACTTGACGTGGTATTCTGCACCTCGGAGAATTATAGGTCCGAAGAAATCACATTCCAAGTGGCCCCTTTCAGCAGCGGATACCGCGCCCTTTTAGGGCGGGACGCATTTGCAAGCTTTTAAGCTATACCCCATTACGGGTACATGAAGCTTAAAATGCCCGGGCCCAATGGAATCATCACTCTAGCCAGTGATCCGGACGTCGCGCCAGCGAAAACAAAACCGCAGCACTAGCCCTGGAAGCATTATCCGAGGCCCTAGAAGCCGGAGAATTAACAACACTGCGAGCCACCGTGGACAGGAACGACGTGATACTCGACAAGCGACCCAAGTCCACCTCATTTAAACCCGCAGACGAGATAATCAAATTCCAAGTCCATCCAACAGACCCCACGAAGACAGCTTCCGTCGGGACACAGCTGAGCCCCGCGATGGACACCGCACTGTGAGACTTCTTACGCGAGAATTGGGACATATTCGCCTGGCACCCATCAGACATGCCAGGCATCCCATGAATTGGCGAACACAGCCTCAATATACTAAAAGGATACAAACCGGTCAAGAAAACTCTAAGATGGTTTTCAGAGCCCAAACGGCAGGCCATGGGGGAAGAACAAGCCAAACTGCCCGAGGCCGGATTCATCAGAGATATCAAGCATCCGGATTGGCTGGAAAACCTGGTAATGGTACCAAAGAAGGACAAATCCGGGCGCCTATGTATGGACTTTTAAAGACCTCAACAAGGCTTGCCCCAAGGATCCCTTTCCTCCCTCGCATCGATCAAATCATTGATGCCACAGCAGGACCACGACTCGCTGTGTTTCCTCGGCCATACTCTGGATACCATCAAATAAAGATGGCGAGCGACCAAGCTGCAACAGCTTTCATAGCATATATGGCACTTTACCTTCAACACTATGCCTTTCGGGCTCAAGAACGCGGTGCAACCTACCAATGCATGATTCAAACATGCCGGAAAAGCAAATCGGCAAAAGCAGTGGAGGCATCACGTGGGCGGCGTGGTCATAAAAACGAGACACGTCGAAACCCTAATAGATGACTTGAGGCTTACATTCGACAATCTCCGGACATATGACATCAAGCTGAATCCGGAAAAATGCGTTTTTGGTGTCCCCTCGGGGAAGCTACTCGGCTTCATCGTTTCCAACAGAGGAATTGAAGCGAATCCGGCAAAGATCCGAGCTCTCATCACAGTTGGCTATACCAACAGACCTCAAGCACATCAAAAACTAGCGGATGTGTGGCTGCTCTCGGCCGCTTTATCTCGAGTTAGGAGAAAAGGCACTACCGCTTTACCGCCTTCTTGACTGCACACGAACACCGTATGGGCGGATGCAGCGGCGGCGGACTGGATGAAATAAAGACCTTATTGGCCAGTAATCCAATACTAACAGCGTCGAATATCGAAGAACCTATGCTGTTGTACATAGCTGCAACACATCAAATCGTAATGCGCAGATGCTCGTCGTTGAGCGAGAGGCGGCGGATACAAATACCGCTCGAAGCGGTCTACTCGTGTCCACGGTCCTAACCCCATGCAAATCCCGATACCCACACTATCAAAAAATAGCATGCGTGGTGTTCATGGCATCCCGGAAGCTACGGCACTACTTTCAAGAGTGTTCGATTACGGTGGCCTCCAAAGTACCACTCAATTTCATAATAAATAACCGCGATGCTACGGGCCGGATTGCCAAATGGGCCATTGAGCTCCTTCCATTCGACATAACGTACAAACCACGGCGGGCCATCAAGTCGCAAGTGTTGGCTGACTTCGTCGTCGAATGGATGAAGCGAACTCCTAAAAAGTGCAGCGCATACTCAAACTGGATCATGCGCTTGCGGCTCCAAAATGCTGGCCAGATTGGGAGCAGGTGTAGTCTGGCGTCTCCCACGGAGACACGGTCCGATCGTCCTCCAAATATTATACACAGACTCCAACAATGCAGCCGAATACGAGGCTCTGTTGCACGGTCTTCGGATGGCACTCTCTATGGGCATTCAACGCCTAGAAGTGCACGGGGACTCAAACCTCGCAATATCACAAATAAACGGAGATTTTGATGCCAAGGACCCGAAAATGGCGGCCTACCGTAATGCCATCCTCAAAATGTCAGCTCGGTTCGTGGGGCTCGAATTCCACCATGTGGCTCGAGAAAACAATCAAGTGGTGGATGTCCTCGCTTGCATCGGGGCCAAACGCGACCCTGTCCCACCTAACATATTCTTGGAACGGCTGTTCAAGCCATCCGTAGTATGGGAAGGGGAGTCCGGCAATACTAGCACGGATCCGAATACACCCCCGGATTCCGAACCATCAGACATAGTTAGAGGTTCTACCCCCGAAATAATGTCCTTGGCCCACGAAATCATGGCTGTAATCGCCCCGTGGACCGAGCCCTTCTTGGCCTACCTAAATAGGCAGGAGCTCCCCGAAGACCAAAATGAAGCACGCTGCATTGTCCGGCTCTAAAGCTTACAAAGTCTCTGAAGGGGAACTCTACAAGAAAAGCGCTACGGAGTACTCCAAAGATGCATCTCCGAAGAGGAAGGCGACAGCTCTTGGCTGAAATCCATGCCGGCCTGGGGGGGCACCACGCCTTGCTGCTCGGGCATTAGTTAGCAAGGCCTTCCGTACAGGTTTCTATTGGCCGCGGCCCGAGCGACCCTTACAAGACCTTGTCCAACATTGCGTCGGTTGCCAGCTCTTTGCCAATCGAGTCATATGCCCCTACCGCTCTCCAAACAATCCCCATAACTTGGCCCTTTGCGATGCAGGGGCTGGATATGGTCGGACCTCTTAAAGGGGGAAGCCATAAGAAAAATACTTAGTGGTCATGGTGGACAAATTCACCAAATGGATAGAAGCTAAACCAGTCAAAACGGCAGAATCCGGACCAGTAATAGACTTCATATCCGGGGTCGTACACCGATACGGTGTCCCCCACAGCATCACCACTAATAATGGCTCAAATTTCACAGCCGACGAAGTGAAAACTTGGTGCTCAAAAATGGGCATTAAGCTCGATTACGCTTCCGTCTACCATCCCCAAACAAACGGCCAGGTAGAGCGCGCAAATGGTCTCATCATGAGCGGCATCAAACCCAGACTAGTGTGATCCTTGACATACTCGGATACGCACTGGGTGGAGGAGCTCAACTCCGTACTCTGGGGGCTGCGGACCACGCCAAATCGCACCACCGAATATACACCATTTTTATGGTGTACGGCGCAGAAGCAGTATTACCTTGCGACATAATACATGATTCGCCATGCATACGCATGTACGAAGAGAAGGAAGCCGAGTTAGATCGGCAGGATAATTTGGATGCCACGGAGGAGGGCGCGATGTCGCAAAAGCCCTTTCGCATTCTATCGGCAGCAGCTCCATGATACCAAAGCGAGAAGTGCGGGCCAAAACTTACAATATTGGCGAGCTCGTTCTCGACTACCGAGAAGAAGAAGGACAAACTCAAACCCAAGTGGGAGGGTCCCGCCGTCATTGACAAAGTTCTCACACGAGGCGTGCCGCTTCGTAATGCATCCGATAACAGACTCGAGCGAACCCATGGAATGCGTCCGGACTACGGAGATTCTCGCCTAGCGCCGAACACGTGTTCGTCTCTAACCCCTCCCTTTAATTATGCCCCATCCCTTTTCCTTTCTCGACCTTTTCTCTCTTCACACGAAGTATTCAATACAATGCAGTTTCCGGATCCTCCGGCCGCACTAAGTGTGTAAGCAATACAGGGCTTCCTATCACGGAAGCTAAAAATGATTACTCACGTGGCTTTCTGCCCATCACATATGCATTCTTTTTCCATATGTGCCTTTTCTTCACCATTATATGCATCGATATGACTCAAGATGTTGCAAGGATGGGTTGCCTGGCTCTTGTGTTTATGCCCTACGTTCCCTTTAATTCGGCTAGGGCATAAGGGGAGCATCTCTGCGATTATTCTGCCGGTTCAGCGGATGTGTACCTCGGTGGGTGAAGCCGAAAGCTAGCTTCCTTAAGAGAATATTCGGTCGGTGAACAAAAGATGTGTTCGTTTATTATAACTTAAATCCCCAGTAGTCTTGTATCCTGCACCATCATTCGCAGTCCGGACATGTGCATCGTCGCATGCGTACCCAGGGAAAGGAACCCCTAACGGAACTATTCTCCCTGGAAGATGTTTCTTACTATCCATGTAATATAACATAACTAGTTGGGTACTTGTCTGTTCAAGCACTTATGACCCCTACGCGTTGTTTCCATGCATACCCCGGTTTTGTATAACTGAGCGGGTATTCGGACACACCCCGGACTGTAGGATCCGTGGGCTGAAGCGAAAAGGTCCGCCATGAAAAATGATTTTAATCCGGCTAGGGGCTACTTAAGCCCATTAAATTACACAGTCACTTGGACTGATTACATTCCTCTTCTATACCGTCCAACAGGCTATGTAACTTACAATCCTATTGAGAATACTTAGCGGCTAACGCTACCTGGTCATACACCAGACTTACGGGAATTTCTTGCCCATCGGGCCCAGCCGGTCCCACTTCGGCCATATGGTTCGGGTCCAGCTTGGTGTAGCGCGTCTTCACCATTGCCCAGGCTTCTCTTTCTCCTTGCCGGCATACTGATATCTTCCATAGACGGAAGCGCCGCCAGGCTCCTTGAAGCAGGTCCGCAAGCTCCGCCATGCCATTCGGCAGCAAGCTTGATGGCCATAAAGCCTGAGCAACACCCTGCATCACTTGCCGAGCTCGCTCGTGCAGTTGCTAAAGGTCTTGCAGTAAATCACTTGCTGATGAGGGCATCTCCTCCTCAGGGCGACCCGTTAACATTCCTGCAAGCAAAACTCTTTCAATATACTTCCTCGCCGAACTATACAACAGTTCATCTAGGCACTTACCATAAATGCCGCGTCGAAGCCTCTTGTTCTCCTTCACGGAGTCCGCCAGCTGAGCGCGGAGATCTTTTAACTCCACGTCCAGCTAGACTGTGGCATCTTGAAGATCGTTCTTCTCCTGCCTAACTCACGTAAGAATGCGCTCGCCAGCCTCCAGCTGCTTTTTGAGATGCGAGGCGTCCTCTCTTACGCCCTCCGGATTAACCCCGGGATTGTCTGCAGAATTTTCTGTTAGACTTGTCATATTAGCCATTTACTAACTGGTGCATCTTCGTACAATTATGACAATTGTTACCAAATCAGGGCCTTTGGGGTTCCTCCAACCTGGCAACAGCGGCCCTCAGTTCGGCCTTGCATTCCTCCAGCTCCCGAGACAATTGCTCATTCTTATCTACAAGGACCTGTGCATAAATTGATCCTTAAAACAGTTGTTTCAACCGTTTCAAGTCTCAGGGACTACTGCTACACATGCCTATTAAATTTTCTTACCCGTATATCTTTGGTATCTTTGGTCCGTCGCTTCGGGCAAGCCCGCCTTGAGCAGCTTCGGATGTATCGTCTCCCGAATTGAAGGCATTAAATGCCTCTTGGAAAAGATGTTGTTCAAATGCGGCCCGTCGGTAGCGTGTGATTCATGGAGCTCTCCACTTGAATTCGTGGCGAGAGCATATCCGCACTCTCTGTTGGAAACTATGCGGTGCTGGCCTCGTGTCGCCTCCGCCCCGGCCGGATTACGGAACACGGTGGAGGAGGCGTGATTGGTAGGTCTCCGGATATAATACGGTTATTCCTCTTCTGCCGGACCACGAGGGCGCTGTCATATTTTAAATTCTATAATTACAGGACATGTTATTGCTTTACCTCTGTAGCGGTGTGTCAACCCTCACCGCCTTCCTCTTGAGCCTGCCCGATCTGGACGCCCATGGTTGACGAGTCCCTAGGGGCTCGGACCATCGCTCCGGCCGTCATTTCTGCAAATAGAACGACGCCTCAAAGGTAAATTATAATACACAGGGAGTCCTCTTTGAAGGATAGGGTTTTTAGTTTGGCTTACAGCGAAGCGGGAGCAGTCGAGGTAGTCGGCCGTAATGGCCACTAGGGCGCCATCGGCTACGCTGGTAGAATACCCCGTTGACAAGCTCCACAGTGCTATCTGGATCCACTTTAAGTCCCGGATCTAGGGCCCTTCCAGGGTCCTCTGGTTGCGGGGAGGGGCTGAAGATTCCTTCCATGGCCCTCCTTAGTTCTGCTCAGAAGCATGGATGCAAGTAATCTTAGCAGAAGAACGCTAGAGTAAGTAAAGCAGGGAAAAAGAATGGCAACTTACCCATCACTGGGGGTTGTACATGGAGAATCCGTCCAGCGTTTTTATGCGAAGAATTCCTCCTCTTCCCTTTGTACAAATCGGACAATATCCTTGCGGGCGGCAGTGATCCGAACCTTACGGACGCAGCGGGTGGCATCGTCTTCCCCATTGAAATGCCACATGGGCTTCCCCCGATATTGGAGCGGCTGCACTCCCTATCTTATGCATATCGCCATAACCTCAACTATCCTCAGTCCGGATTTGGCCAGTAACTTTATCCTATCCATCAGGAGGAATATTTCCCTTGTGTCCTCTTCCAGAGGGCCCCGGGGGCACCAGCTTAGGCGTGCCCTCGGCGGGGCGTTGCTGAACTTGCGGAGACCTGTCTGGACTGGATCCGGAAGGGGGACGTCGTTTATATATAACCACTCTGAAGGCCAGTTTTCTGGTGCCTTCTCAGGAGTGCGGACAGGTATCCGGTCTCGACAATGCGCCATACTTGGCCCGCCCACTTGACATAGGACTCCCACAGGTGCAGGGGACGAGGCAGAACAGCTTCCTCCATAATCCGAAGTGTGGTTCGCAGCCTAAAAACAGCTCGCAAAGGGCAACATACCCCGCTATGTGCAGAATAGAGGCAGGGGTAAGATCGTGTAACTGGAGGCCATAGAACTCCAGGAGCCCGCGAAGAAACGGGTGGATAGAGAACCCGACGCCCCTCAGCAGATGAGGGATCAGACATATACGCTCCTCCGGAGATGGGTTAGGAGATCCCTCAGCTTGGTCTCCTCCGTCATAAGTGGCTATTCCAGCTCGGACGGGGACCATGAACGCCAGTGGGAGAAACCCTTGGGTTTGTAACTTTATCAAATGTCTATGAGGAACTAAACACTCTCTCCAATCCCCCGACTTGGAATGAGAAGGGCAAGCAGAAGAGCTGCGACGGCCGGCCATGTTGGAATGGCTTTTCGCGAAGCGCTCTGTTGGATGCTGGCTCTGCGAGGGAGAGTGAGGTTTGGATCTGAGAATCCCCGTCCCTTCAAATAGACGGTTAGCCCGGAGAATCGAGGGTGGAAAATGCAAAAATGCCTCGACTCCTCGCATTCGCTCGACATGTGGAGATGGTCATTAATAAGGCACCGAAGTCGAGGAGCACGACATTGATTGGAGGCCGGACACTATTCGTCGTAACAGGTACTTTGGAGTATTCGAAGAAGGAACCCGCCTTGCAATGCCGAAGACAATACTGCGCGCCGGACTCATCGTCATTGAAGCCTAGTTCAGGGGACTCTTGAGGAGTCTGGATTAGGGGTATCCGGACTGCCGGACTGTGTACAACGTCCGGACTATTGAAGCGTGAAGATACAAGACTCAAGACTTCGGCCCGTGTCCGGATGGGACTTGCCTTGGCGTGGAAGGCAAGCTTGGCGATCCGGATATTATATTTCCTTCCTTGTAACCGACTCCATGTAAACCCTAGCCCTCTTGATTGCCTATATAAACCGGAGAGGTTGGTCCTAGAAGGCGGATCACAATTACAATCATACCATCATAGGCTAGCTCTTAGGGTTTAGCCTCTACAGGTCTCGTGGTAGATCTACTCTTGTACTACCCATATCATCAATATTAATCAAGCGGGAAGTAGGGTTTTACCTCCATCGAGAGGGCCCAACACAGGTAAACATCTGTGTCCCTTGCTTCCTGTTACCATCAGCCTTGACGCACAGATCGGGACCACCTACCCGAGATCCGCCGATTTTGACACTTACAGGGAGCCGTAGTGGGTCGTCTTTGTCGTCCCAATCCTCATACTTCACGGTCTTTGGTCGTCCAACCGTCAAGCGCTCCCAGCTCCATATGGAAAGTGCGAGCAGACAACCACCAATACCTCCATTGTGCCTACAACAGGCTTCGTCCAACTACACATAAAAGAGAACATGGTCAAATTTGCCGCAAGAGCGCATTGATAATGTATCAATGAAGTCAAAAGTAAACAACTTCATACCTGTCGATACAAGTAAGCCAGTGTCGCCGAACCCCAACTCCATTTGCTATCGAAGACGGTCAATGCCTTGAGCCACATCCATGGAGCATTCTTGCCTGTCCCATCAGCAAACATAGTCCTGGATATCACGTACCACATGTAGACATGAGCATATGTTTTCACCATGTCCTCATTAGCATCCTTAGGGCAAGTACTGAAGTTCAATGTAATCCACGTGAAAGGAGCACCGCTGCGACTCTTTCCTTCTTCTTGTCTTCTGCTTCTGGTTCATGAGGCTCCGGAGGAACCATACCGATAAGGGCATGCATCTGTGCGCGCCACCCATCAGAATCGGTGTTCATACATAAAGGATTCCCATCGATAGGAAGAACGGTGATCACAGCAATATCCTGGAGCGTCACGGTCATCTCCCTGGTCGGAAGATGGAAAGTGTGTGTCTCCGGCCTCCAATGATCAATAAGCGTGGTGAGTGCTGCAGCATTGTTGGGTGGCGTCGACCGGCTGACCAACTGAATGAAAGGGAGAAGTCCTGCCTCCCTTACATACGGTGTGTACCGCTCATCATAGCGCATCCATCCAAGGGTGACCCCGTGGGACCGAAGCTTCAGAGGTGCAAGCTCCTACAAAAAAACAAATCATAACATTACATATGGGTCATTTGTGTTTGAAATAAATACGAAATTCATAACAACAGCCACTTTCAGTATTACCCGCTGCTCCACCGACATAGCGTACGACCGGTGTTGTTTGTCCCAGTGATGATCGAGAAGCCAAACCATCCTAACAATTTCAACAAAGCATCCTTGTCAACACAATTATCTATTCAATTCAAAAAACTAAAGTAGGCCTACTAGATGCAACCATATCAATCTATGTATCCAACAATATCAAATCAAACAAAACTAATAAACTAGGGTTCCACAAATAACTAGGCCTACTTCATACAAATAACTTTTCCATAAACTAGGCCCACTTCATACAAATAACTTCTCCATAAACTAAACTAGGGTTCCACAAATCAAACAAACAAGGGTTGTAATACATGCAAAGTTCTAATACATGCAAGATTCAAATCTAACCAAATCAAACAAGGATTGCCCAAATCTTCAAAATATCATATTTCTATGGATAGAAAGAAGGGGATCGGAGGAGAGTACCTTCTAGGATGGACTGGTGAAGAAATGCACGGACCAAATCGTCGGATCTGAAGGATTTGGGAGAGGGGATTGAGAGGTGGAGTGGAGAGGGCCGCCGCCGCGGCTTCTTCTGTTCTGTTTTGTAACGGGCAATGGGGTGGGTGGGGCAGGAGAGGGCCGGCGCGGCTGGATCTAAGTCACGGTGCAGCGCCCGACGGCTAGGCGCTGCACATTACATGTGTGGCGCCTAGCTCGGAGGCGCTGCACTGCTGGATGCGGGCCCAGGGGCTGCCATGGTGGACAGGAGTGCAACGCCCCTGAGCTCGGTGCTGCACCGTAGGGTGGGGCACCGGCGCGGCGGGCGCTACACAAAAGGGTCAGGGGCGTGAAATAGTTTCACACCCAGTTCATTCCGTGAATTGATTTCGTCCACAGGTCAAAATTGTTAAATTTGCTACCGGAGTGGGTTGTGCTCGAGGATGGGTAAACTAGCGCACGACTTGATGGGAGAGCAAATAGTTAACGAGCGCTTCTTCGGGAGCCTCGCAACGATCAGCGCCACTTGGCGCGCTCTCAGCCATTCGCTACGTGTCGTGCTCTGGACGCTCCCACCAGATTTTGTTTTTTAATTTTTCCGCACGCGTTTTCGGCTTTTTAAACGGTTTTTTTCTGGGTTTTTTCGACGTTTTGGTTTTCCCCCGGTCTTCCTTAGCTTTTCGACAAAAAAATTTACTCCGCGCGACCGGAGTGGGCTGGGCTCGAGGGCGGGTCAACTGGCGCGCGACTTGATGGCATCGCGGAGATACTCGGACGCGATGAGGCCTTTCGGGCCCCGGACGTGTCGAATGGTAACGGTGCCCGTGTCCATCATTTGCGCGTCTGATCGGGGTAGGGAAATGTACCCCAGTACTTGCTCTTCTCTTGGTGAAGGAGTCATTCCTGATGCCTCCAAACCCTACAATATCGTGGCTCCCTCAATACTGAAATAGACATGCATAACCGTAAAATGGTGTCCACCAAAAATATTGTGAACCCTAATGCTGTGGGCACAAGATGGGGTGGGTACTCCTTGGCTAGCTTATATCACCTTCTCTCCGTGAGACCGAACTAAGGGATTCTTTGCATTTGTTATTGTACTATCTATGACTTTAATTGTGACAATAGTTTAGGTTTCATGGATTCATATAAAGTTCAGAATCTTTTGATGACTCGGGCCAATACTTTCCTTATGTGAGTTGTGGGTAAAATGTTCAATCTTCTTTACCATCATACTCCCTCCGTCTAGGTGTATAAGTCATCTTAGGTTGTGCACCGCGACCAAGGCGAAGGAAAGAACGAGAGAACTTAATGTCTTTTTGCTAATTAATAACATTGCATGCAATGAACTAACCACTGCATCTCATGTTTGTTAGTCTCAAGTCATTAAAAGCATGCACGGCCCACATATCTTATTGGTTGATATGTCACAAAACAAGAAACGAAGAGGGAGTTAATGTACCGTGCCTAAGTGTTTTGGGATAATTTGGTTTTCGTAAGGTGACTTACGTACATACCTAGACGGAGGGAGTATCTTGGATTGTCAAGGACTCTCGAGACATGCACTCATGTGAGCATCAATCTTGAATGCCGCACACACCTTCTGCGTGTGTCATCGGCATGCTCCGTCAGCACCAGATGATGAATCTATTGGTACTCCCTTCGTCCAGGTGAATAAGCCATCTTTGGTTGTGCATCATGACCAAGAAGGAGGGAAAAACAACATAACTTAATGTTTATTTGCTAATTAATAGCATTGCATGCAATGAACTAACCACTGCATGTCGTGTTTGGTAGTCTCGAGTCATTGAAAACATGCACACACACATCTCTTATTGGTTGATATGTCAAGAAACAAGAAACGAGGTGGGAATTAATGCATCGCGCCTAAGTGTTTTGGGATTATTTGGTTTTCGTAAAGTGACTTATACACCTAGACGGAGGGAGTACATTATTTCCATGTATTAAGGAATTGATGTGGAATTGTTTTAAGGGTGCTCTCCATAAAGAAATAATTAACAAGACATACAAAATAGATAATAAAGAAATGTGACAATGGTATGAAGGAATAGTATTAAACTAATTTTAATGCACAGTCGCACCCGTGTGCATGCTCTAACGCTTGTGTCGTATCCTACCCTAGCTGGTTTTAGTTAGGCGGAAGTTAAGCAACCATGCTACCCACGGCTTGTCTACTTTTCACCTTCGATCATGACATGCAAATAGTTGAGGGCAGACTCACGGACAAGTCACTCGTTGTATGTTCGCCACCACATATTAGACGTAGGGTCAATAGCTCCTGTGCGACACATTTCATGTGAATTGGAAGGGGTGGGACGTTGTTCGAGCGAATGGCTCTCGTGCGACACATTTGAGCCCGTAAATAACCCGGGCACAACATGGCCCTTAAACTCAACAGATGCCCTCGTTAGTTATTAGGGGTTGGACCCACCACTTATCCACGTATGCGCGGGACACACCACTTGTCCACGTAAGAGCAGGACCAACCTCTCCGCAGCTAGAAGAGACGAGCGCCCATGCCCGTCCGCCCGCCGCCGGCCATTGCTTCCCCTTTCCCCAATCTTTCTCTTCTCCGTCGACCTAGCTCAGATGTCTAGCTCCTACGCCATGCACTCAAAATGGCGACAATATGGTCCAGTGCAGCTCACAAGGTGCCCTGAGTGCCCATGCCCAGAGCTTCTTAAATGGTGGGTCAGTAAGACAGATGAGAATGGCAATCTTGGGCGCAAATTTGTGAAATTCTTGAGCAAAACAATGGCAGGATTGCAGGAAGGGATGGCAAGGTTAGATCTTAGTTCTTAGCCCGTTCTTTCGGCGTCGTTTGCTCTGATTTCTCCAGATTTATTTTTTTTTCTCGTCGAATTTGGGATTTAGCGTTCATGTTGTTGTTTTCAGATACTGAAGAAATGTACACATTTCGAGTGGATGGATGATTATATCGAGAGGATTCAGTTTGAGGGCTACATTGATTCGAGCTGGGCCGCAACATGTAAACTCACCAACTATTAGTTTCGGGCTTTTAACAGGCCCAGTAAACTACATGCCTAAAATGGGCCAGAAAATAGAATGGGCTTTAAACAGTCTGAAAAGTAGATAGGGCCTGAACAGTGTCGGAGGCCATTGATTGGCCCAGCCACAAAACGGGCCGTTAAGAGGCCAAAATATGTGTCGGGCCACAGCTGACCCAATAACATTATGGCTCTTAAGCAGGACGGTTGCAAAGCAGGCCATCATTAGGCCCAGTTATCTCACGGGCCTTTAATGGGCCAATAGTCAGGTTGGCCTAAAATGTATCCACGAAGACTACGGGCCTTTAAAAGGCTGAAAGTCACTTCGGCCCAGAAATAGGCCCACATGCAGCACCAGCCGTTAAATGTCCGAAAGTGAAACCGGGCCGACAATGGCCCATATCTACCAATGGCTATTAATAGGACAAAAGTAATATCGGGGTGAACTATTACAT
This sequence comes from Aegilops longissima, assembly GCA_021605205.1. Lineage (NCBI taxonomy): Eukaryota > Viridiplantae > Streptophyta > Magnoliopsida > Poales > Poaceae > Aegilops > Aegilops longissima. Next base: position 139,840,218 of record CM038681.1, read on the forward strand.
GGGCCTTTAAGACGCCGTAGTTAAAATGGCCCCCAATGGGGCTAAAAGCACCGTGCCTGTTAACGGGCTAGATCAAATATGAGCCGTAATTTTGCCCAAAATATGTCAGGCAGTTAACGGGCCGGATCCGATATGGGCTGTCATTTGGCCCAAAACATGGCAGACTGTTAATGGGCCGGATCTGATGTGGGCGGTCATTTGGCCCAAAACGTGAAAGACATCATAACAGGCCAGATCTTATGTGGGCCGTAATTTGGCCCAAACGTGGCAGGCTGTTAACGGGCCGGCCCAGTGGAGTATGACAAAGTCTTGTGGGCCATTGGCTTGGCCGACCTTTTTTTTATCTTAAATGGGCTATTGTTGGGCCATGCCACATGTCATAGTATCATATGCACGTCTCCTCCATTGGATGGACGACATCTGTCCCAACGCTGAGCTGACTCATGGATACTCCGGCGAATCAGAATTTTACACGTGGAAAATCCCCATTAGTACGGGCTGTTAACGAGTTATCGGATCCTAACCGGAACTCGATAGCTTAACGGCGACCCGTTACGGTGGATGCCATGTGTCGGTTGCCCTTGACGAAAGCACTTCCATGACGCGCTATTTATCTTCATGCAAGTTGACACTTCCGTGATGATAATTTTGGTATTGTCATGGAACACTTCTATGACAACACATGTATGACTATCTTGATTCTGTCATAAAATCTTCATGGATGTACATGCATGACAGAAAACGTGACCTACTGTGACAAACGCGTATCATCACTAAAGGGGTTTTTTTGTAGTGGAGGGGTGGTGTTGCGGGCATCCTGGCTGATCCCAAGCCCACTCCAGACTACCCTGGCCCACCAAAAATCCTCCTCCCTCGCTCGCGCACGTTCCCCGCCCGATACCAGCTGCCCACATTCATGCCATCGTAAAGCGGCAGCTCTGCATTAACGCCGGCCCAGAGTGGACACAACCTCTCACTAGGCCAGGCATTGAAGCGGTGCGCTGGTCGAGAGCGTCGTGTCCCCGGTGTTTTCCCCAGTTCAATACCGGAGAGATGTTTACTGGATGACGGATATGTACCACGCCCGTTCAATACTTGTCCATCCGTATGCCGCCATTAAGCAGGCTCGTCGGTCGAGGAACCATCTCTGACGCCGTGCATTGATGGGCCTAGACGCTTGGCCTCTTTGGAGTCCGCTATTTAAAGGCGCCCACACTCGGCTAACTCCACACCACACCATAACCCCTTTACTTCCTCCTCCCTTGTACCACATCCACCATGACCGTAAGCACTAGCGCTTTGTGGGAGAGCCTGTCATCGGAGCAGAAGCACGAGATGGCCACCCTTGCAGCTGCGTGGTGGATCGAGCATGACATGCCAGTTAACTCACCCAAGGTCTTCGATGACGACCCTACGATGGAGACGAGCTTGGATGATGGCACCGCGCAGGCCCCCGCACATGTGCTTGCCGGCTTGACCGTGGAGCAGGCGCGAGTGCACTTCGACACCACCATGGCGGAGGAGGAGCAGTTGGCGCTGGCTCCTATGTCTTTGTTCCTACAGACGCAGGAGGAGCAGCGGTACAACATGTTCCTCCTCAAGCAACCCCGTCTGGCAAAGAGCCAAATCTATGGTGGGCGCGCAAGCGAGGAGGTCGTGGCCGCCATGGTCGCCACAAATCCGAACTTTGTTGTAGACCAGCGGGTGCTCTACGAGACCGCATGTGCTGTGCTCAACGCGTCGCTCACAGTGCAAAGGTGGTACAACCGGACGCGAACATGGAAGCACCCGCTCTAGTGGCGCGGGTGGTCGAGGACGAGAACGCCACCCTTCTACTTTCGGGGGCACATGTGGTGGGCGGACAGTGACGGACCGTCCAGGTCCATCATAAACCTCACGTCCACCGACACCGGTGACAGTCAGGTCACGGACTCCTCCGAAGATGAGTAGGGCATGGGAGGCGGCATGGCTTTGTGTCCCAAGTGGGCCGGTCCGTCACCCATGTCCTACTCTTTCTCGCCGGAGACCACACTTTCACTTCGTGGGTCTTAAACCCCGCAGGCGCTCATGGAGAGGGCTGATGGAGGAGGTGGTCACTGATGCGGAATACAAAAGAAATGGTCGAGGACGCTGTCGCATGATAGGTTTAGGTCCAGCCGCCCCTTTTTTAATTAAAAATGTTTGAATTGTAATAAGTGTGCTCTGGTTTATATGAAAATCTGTCGGTTTGCATGAATTACCTCTCATTTGTTTAAATCTTGTTTGAAATGTATGTGGATAGCATTGGCTGGCTGGCTTTCGCATTCATATCCACGAACTTGTTCCCTATTTACGGATAGTTGTTAGGAAAATTTGGATCAGTGTTGGAGATTCCCATAAATCACGAAAATATAGAAAGTAGGAGAGTTTCAAGCAGTAGACTTCCTTTAAAAAAATGAGGAGTACTTGCACATCTCACATGCATAGTTTACCGCGTAGGTGTGCACACGTGGGTCCCTGTATAGAGCAATATGGGCAATCTAGCTAGCTAGCTGATGCGTACAATATTACCCTCTCCCGCGAAAAACAGTACATTACAGTACCACATTATATATCATCGAATGTCTCACAACCACCATTATTCACACATACACATGTATATATATATATATATATATATATATATATATATATATATATATATATATATATATATATATATATATATATATATATATATATACAATTAGGTATATATGCAATTTATCCTACATGTTGTCTTGGTGCCTTCGGAGCACGATGACAATTGGGAGTGGTTCGTGGGGGCGGTAGCGGGTAATGGTATTCTCCTTTGGGATCTATGACCTGGTCGAGCAAAAATCCCGCTATTTCCTCTTGAAGTGCTAGTATGCGCTCCGTTGGTAGGAGCTGCTCCCGCACCTGTTCGAACTGTTAAGAAGGAGATCAATATGCATGTGTATTAGTTGAGTGACTAGATATCGATAATGATGTAAAAATTGTGAATAGTGTTTTGGCAAACGTACCCATAGCTGTCTATCAGAATTGCTTCTTTCGGATGCCATCATGCGAATGTTCTCGCAAACGTAGTATGCACACATATCAGTCCCCGGCGCCTGCTTCAGGGCCTTTACGAGTATGTAATTTAATCAGATAATAATTAATCGAGCATGATAATTAATTAATGGTATTGAAAAAAGAATTAAAGAGATGGTAGCTAGCTAGTACTACTTGATTACTTACCTTGGGTCGAAAACAAAACAACTTTTGTCGCCACTTGCCTGGAGTCACCTTGATGAACTTTGCCCAAGCCCTGCCCTCCGGCAAAGAAAATGAATAAAGGGGTTATTAAATAGTTGATATCAGGAAATGATGAACTAAAAAGGTCGAGATATAGTTAATAATGGTTGAAATTACCTGCCGACTATCCCCTTCAATATGGTGAAGTCTCTTTCTTTTTTAAGTAGTGAGTCCAGTACTTCAACTGTTCTTTCTTCAACTTTAATGACTAACAAGATCCGGTGATAACTGCATGCGCACACGTTTTGCATGTCTTAATTAAGCGGGCATGTGCATAACACTAATCAACTACCCTAAACCCTACACACTTAATTATTAACATCTAGCTAGCTAGTAAGCAAAAACAAAATTTATAGTACAAGACGGCATGACTCACAGGAAGTTGTAAGGAAGTAGTATATCTTTATTGGTATTGAGGCGCTTGAAGAACTCTAGCATGTTTTTCTCTACATCTTCTCTATACTATTCGCATTTCCATGTGTCTTCATTAATGGAATTTGGGTCAATGAACCAATCGCCATAGCGTCCAGCTTTTTCATTTCATACATCTTCATCTTGCATAATACCACAGAAAAGAATATAGTGAGGATAATTATAGGTAATGATCGATCAATGAGCACTACAGATATTTTTGAGACTTAAATTACAGAAAGAAATCACTTACAGACAATAGCAACTGATGATAGATTTGTCGAGTGCATCTTGATTGAATAACTGAAATAGTTCTGAATACTCAACGGAGACATGTAGCCCATGGAAGTAATGCTCCTCCTTGACTTTCACCATGAGGGACTCTCGATTGGAACTCTTGGTAATTTTCATGTACCAATCATGCAGTTCATACATTCTCGTTGGTTGTTTCTGGACCTTCTCAGGCTCGACCAAAGGTTGGCCACGAACATATTTCAATTTTATGTCCTCCTCTCTAAGCAGAGACATGACTCAATCTCGAGGAGTTGTCCAACAGTGATACCGAGCATTTTAGCCTGGCTTCTATGCTCGTCGGTTATTACCAGCTGATTGCCCAGCTGGGGAACGGTTTGGCCACATGGGGTGCCGGTACTCTCATGTGTTGGCACAACAAGCGGGGGGATTGATTGTGCCGCCTGTTCTCCCAGCTAGGAAACAATTTTCCCGCATTTTTTGCCAGCTGCTTGGCTCGAGCTCGAGGTCGACTCCTTCTGTAGTCGTGCTCGATGTGCCTTCCCGATTTGGCGCTCATAGTTTGAGTCAACAGGCTTGGGAGCTGGTGGTCTACCCATACGAATAAAGTGGTCAATCTTTTCCTCAGGCACTTTCTCCGTTGGCGGCGGTGCCGGTTTTGGTCCAAAATGGGCGTCGACTTGGGCCTTCACTATGGCTTTGTTTTGCTCCTTGGTCATTGCGTAAGGCCTACGAGGAAGAGGAGTGAGGCTTGGACCATATTTATATCGCTTGCCTCCGCCTGTACCTCCTGTACTACCTCGACTCGTATCGCTATGCACCATAGCTGCAGCTGCTCTCTTCCGCGATTGCTAAGGCGGCGGAGACGGCTGACGTGGCTGAGTTGGAGCAGGAGGAGTGGCCTGACGCTGTGCCGGACTTGAAGCAGGAGGAGTGGCCTGACGCAGTGTCGGACTTGAAGCAGGAGGAGTGGTCTGACGCTGTGCCGGAATTGAAGCGGGAGGAGTGGCATGACGCTGTGCCGGACTTGGAGGAGGAGGATTGGCCTGACGCGTTGGTGGACTTGTAGGAGTGGGGAGTCTGCTGACGCAGTGGCGGACTTCGAGGAGGAGTTGGCTGACGCAGTTTCGGTGGCCTTCGAAAGATGATGCAATCCTTTCACCATAGGATGATACGATGTTTGGCCTCTCCCAGTGTGTGCTTCTCGTCACCTCCAGGAATGTCAAGCCCTAGCCCCGAATATTGGTCCACTACCTCATCAACCACGACACGAGCATAGCCGGCTGGAATCGGGTTGCAATGGAAGGTTGCATCGGGAAATTGTATAAGCAATGGCGTCCGCCACCTTCATGGATATGTTCTTCATTTTGAAGTGTAGCTCACAGTTAGTGCTCTCCATGATGTCATCGACAGGGTATCTATCCAGCGTGCGTCGCCCGGGGCAGAACCAACACTGCTTCTCGGCATTGATGGGACGGTGCTATCCAATGCTGGATCATCCGCTAGCTGTTGCCGCTGCTGAGACCCCCTTTCCTGGCTAAGTGAGTCGATATGCTGCTGCTGCCGCTGGAATTTGAGTGCCAAGTCCGCGTGCACTTATTCTAGGCCTTGAAGGCGTTCTGCTTCCTGCTTCCTATGCTCCTCCTCCAGCTTCCTCTTCTTCTCCTCTTCCATCTTCCTTCTTGCACGACTTCTGTAGTCGGTGTTCCAGTCCGAAAAGCCCTCATACCACGGAACAACGCCCTTGCCTCGTGTTCTTCCCGGGTGTTCAGGATTTCCCAGGGCGTGCATAAGCTCGTCATTCTCTCTGTTGGGCGTGAACACCCCCTTTCGAGCATCTTCTATTGCTTCAAGTAACTTATCTTTGGCTCCTTTAAGACATGCCTTATTCGAAACTTGGCCTGTCTTCGGGTCCAACGCCCCCCATGCGCATAGAACCAAGTTCTCCACCTGGGGGGGGGGGCAGCTCTTAGTAACTGGAGTGTGTTGGGGAACGTAGTAATTTCAAAAAAATTCCTATGCACACGCAAGATCATGGTGATGCATAGAAACAAGAGGGAAGAGTGTTGTCCACGTACCCTCGTAGACCGAAAGCGGAAGCGTTATGACAACGCGGTTGATGTAGTCGTACGTCTTCACGATCCGACCGATCCAAGTACCGAACGTACGGCACCTCCGAGTTCAGCACACGTTCAGCTCGATGACGATCCCGGACTCGATCCAGCGAGTGTGTCGGGATGAGTTCCACAAGACGACGGCATGGTGACGGTGATGATGTTCTACCGACGCAGGGCTTCGCCTAAGCACCGCAACGATATGACCGAGGTGGAATATGGTGGGAGGGGGCACCGCACACGGCTAAGGAACGATCACGAAGATCAACTTCGGTGTCTAGAGGTGCCCCCTGCTCCCGTATATAAAGGAGCAAGGGGGGAGGCCGGCCGGCCCTAGGGGCGCGCCAAGGGGGGGGGGAGTCCTCCTCCTAGTGGGAGTAGGACTTCCCTTTCCTAGTCCAACTAGGAAGGAGGAAGGGGAAGGAAAGAGAGGAGAGGGAGAGGGAAGAGGCCGCCCCCTCCCTAGTCCAATTCGGACTCCCCATGGGAGGGGGCGCGCCACCTCCTGGGCTGCTGCCCTCTCTCTCCCCTCAGGCCCACTAAGGCCCAATACTTCCCGGGGTTCCGTAACCCTCCGGCACTCCGGTTTTCTCCGAAATCACCCGGAACACTTCCGGTGTCCGAATATAGTCGTCCAATATATCAATCTTTATGTCTCGACCATTTTGAGACTCCTCTTCATGTCCGTGATCACATCCTGGACTCCGAACAACCTTAGGTACATCAAAACTTATAACCTGATAATAAACTGTCATCGTAACGTTAAGCGTGCGGAACACTACGGGTTCAAGAACTATGTAGACATGACCTAGAACTGTTTCGGTCAATAACCAATAGCGGAACCTGGATGCTCATATTGGCTCCTACATATTCTACGAAGATCTTTATCGGTCAAACCGCATAACAACATACGTTGTTCCTTTTGTCATCGGTATGTTACTTGCCTGAGATTCGATCGTCGGTATACAATACCTAGTTCAATCTCGTTACCGGCAAGTCTCTTTACTCGTTACGTAATGCATCATTCCGTAACTAACTCATTAGCTACATTGCTTGCAAGGCTTATAGTGATGTGCATTACCGAGAGGGCCCAGAGATACCTCTCCGACAATCGGAGTGACAAATCCTAATCTCGATATACGCCAACTCAACATGTACCTTCGGAGACACCTGTAGAGCTCCTTTATAATCACCCAGTTACGTTGTGACGTTTGGTAGCACACAAAGTGTTCCTCCAGTGAACGGGAGTTGCATAATCTCATAGTTGTAGGAACTTTGTATAAGTCATGAAGAAAGCAATAGCAACATACTAAACAATCAAGTGCTAATTTTATAGCTAACGGAATGGGTCAAGTCAATCGCATCATTCTCCTAATGATGTGATCCCGTTAATCAAATGACAACACATGTCTATGGTTTGGAAACATAACCATCTTTGATTAATGATCTAGTCAAGTAGAGGCACACTAGTGACATTATGTTTGTCTATGTATTCACACATGTATCATGTTTCCGGGTAATACAATTCTAGCATGAATAATAAACATTTATCATGATATGAGGATATAAATAATAACTTTATTATTGCCTCTAGGGCATATTTCCTTGATCTCCCACTTGCACTAGAGTCAATAATCTAGATTACACAAGAATGATTCTAACACCCATGGAGTCTTGGTGCTGATCATGTTTTCCTCGTGGAAGAGGCTTAGTCAACGGTCTCAACATTAAGATCCGTATGTATCTTGCAAATCTCTATGTCTCCCACGGACTTGGTCCCGGATGGAATTGAAGCGTCTCTTGATGTGCTTGGTCCTCTTGTGAAATCTGGATTCCTTTGCCAAGGCAATTGCACCAGTATTGTCACAAAAGATCTTCATTGGTCCTGATGCACTAGGTATGACACCTAGATCGGAAATGAACTCCTTCATCCAGACTCCTTCATTTCCTGCTTCTGAAGCAGCTATGTACTCCGCTTCGCATGTAGATCCCGACACGACGCTTTGTTTAGAACTGCACCAACTTACAGCTCCACCGTTTAATAAAAACACGTATCCGGTTTGCGATTTAGAATCATCCGGATCAGTGTCAAAGCTTGCATCGACGTAACCATTTATGACTAGCTCTTTGTCACCTCCATAAACGAGAAACATATCCTTAGTCCTTTTCAGGTATTTCAGGATGTTCTTGACCGCCGTCCAGTGATCCACTCCTGGATTACTTTGGTACCTACCCGCCAAGCTTATTGCTAAGCATACGTCAGGTCTGCTACACAACATTGCATACATGATAGAGCCTATGGCTGAAGCATAGGGAACATCTTTCATTTTCTCTGTATCTTCTGCTGTGGTCGGGCATTGAGTCCGACTCAACTTCACACCTTGTAATACGGGCAAGAACCCTTTCTTTCCCTGATCCATTTTGAACTTTTTCAAAACTTTATCAAGGTATGTGCTTCGTGAAAGTCCAATTAAGCGTCTTGGTCTATCTCTATAGATCTTGATGCCCAATATCTAAGCAGCTTCACCGAGGTCTTTCATTGAAAAACTTTTATTCAAGTATCCCTTTATGCCATCCAGAAATTCTATATCATTACCAATTAACAATATGTCATCTACATATAATATCAGAAATGCTACAGAGCTTCCATTCACTTTCTTGTAAATACAGGCTTCTCCAAAAGTCTGTATAAAACCATATGCTTTGATCACACTATCAAAGCGTTTATTCCAACTCCGAGAGGCTTGCACCAGTCCATAAATGGATCGTTGGAGTTTGCACACTTTGTTAGCACCTTTTGGATCAACAAAACCTTCCGGTTGCATCATATACAACTGTTCTTCCAGAAATCCATTCTGGAATGCAGTTTTGACATCCATTTGCCAAATTTCATAATCATAAAATGCGGCAATTGCTAACATGATTCGGACAGACTTAAGCATCGCTACGGGTGAGAAAGTCTCATCGTAGTCAACCCCTTGAACTTGTCGAAAACCTTTTGTAACAAGTCGAGCTTTGTAGACAGTTACATTACCATCAGCGTCAGTCTTCTTCTTGAAGATCCATTTATTTTCTATGGCTTGCCGATCATCGGGTAAGTCAACCAAAGTCCATACTTTGTTCTCATACATGGATCCCATCTCAAATTTCATGGCCTCAAGCCATTTTGCGGAATCTGGGCTCATCATCGCTTCCTCATAGTTCGTAGGTTCGCCATGGTCAAGTAACATAACTTCCAGAATAGGATTACCGTACCACTCTGGTGCGGATCTTACTCTGGTAGACCTACGAAGTTCGGTAGTAACTTGATCTGAAGTTTCATGATCAGTATCATTAGCTTCCTCACTGATTTGTGTAGTTGTCACAGGAACCGGTTGTTGTGATGAACTACTTTCCAATAAGGGATAAGGTACAGTTACCTCATCAAGTTCTACTTTCCTCCCACTCACTTCTTTCGAGAGAAACTCCTTCTCTAGAAAGGATCCGAATTTAGCAACAAAAATCTTGCCCTCAGATATGTGATAGAAGGTGTACCCAATAGTCTCTTTTGGGTATCCTATGAAGACACACTTCTCCGATTTGGGTTTGAGCTTATCTGGTTGAAGTTTCTTCACATAAGCATCGCAGCCCCAAACTTTAGGAAATGACAACTTTGGTTTCTTGCCAAGCCACAGTTCATAAGGCGTCGTCTCAACGGATTTTGATGGTGCCCTATTTAATGTTAATGCAGCCATCTCTAAAGCACCATATCTAGTAAAGTACGATTACGACGTTCGGCACACCATTTCGTTGTGGTGTTCCGGGTGGCGTGAGTTGCGAAACTATTCCGCATTGTTTCAAATGTAAACCAAACTCGTAACTCAAATATTCTCCTATACGATCAGATCGTCGAAATTTTATTTTCTTGTTACGATGACTTTCAACTTCACTCTGAAATTCTTTGAACTTTTCAAATGTTTCAGACTTGTGTTTCATCAAGTAGATATACCCATATCTGCTCAAATCATCTGTGAAGGTGAGAAAATAACGATACCCGCCGCGAGCCTCAATATTCATTGGACCACATACATCAGTATGTATGATTTCAAATAAATCAGTTGCTCGCTCCATAGTTCCGAAGAACGACGTTTTAGTCATCTTGCCCATGAGGCACGGTTCGCAAGTACCAAGTGATTCATAATCAAGTGATTCCAAAAGTCCATCAGAATGGAGTTTCTTCATGCGCTTTACACCGATATGACCTAAACGGCAGTGCCACAAATAAGTTGCACTATCATTATCAAATCTGCATCTTTTGGCTTTAACATTATGAATATGTGTATCACTACTATCGAGATTCAATAAAAAATAGACCACTCTTCAAGGGTGCATGACCATAAAAGATATTACTCATATAAATAGAACAACCATTATTCTCTAATTTAAATGAATAACCATCTCGCATCAAACAAGATCCAGATATAACGTTCATGCTCAACGCTGACACCAAATAACAATTATTTAGGTCTAAAACTAATCCCGATGGTAGATGTAGAGGTAGCGTGCCGACCACGATCACATCGACTTTGGAACCATTTCCCACGCGCATCGTCACCTCGCCCTTAGCCAATCTTCGCAATCCGTAGTCCCTGCTTGAGTTGCAAATATTAGCAATGAACCAGTATCAAATACCCAGGTGCTACTGCGAGCATTAGTAAGGTACACATCAATAACATGTATATCACATATACCTTTGTTCATCTTGCCATCCTTCTTATCGGCATAATACTTGGGGCAGTTCCGCTTCGAGTGTCCAGTCTGCTTGCAGTAGAAGCAGTCAATTTCAGGCTTAGGTCTAGACTTGGGTTTCTTCACCTGAGCGGCAACTTGCTTGCTGTTCTTCTTGAAGTTCCCCTTCTTCTTCCCTTTGCCCTTCTTCTTGAAACTGGTGGTCTTATTGACCATCAACACTTGATGCTCCTTCTTGATTTCTACCTCCGCATCCTTTAGCATTGCGAAGAGCTCGGGAATAGTCTTGTCCATCCCTTGCATATTATAGTTCATCACGAAGCTCTTGTAGCTTGGTGGCAGTGATTGAAGAATTTTGTCAATGACACTATCATCAAGAAGATTAACTCCCAGTTGAATCAAGTGATTATTATACCCAGACATTTTGAGTATATATTCACTAACAGAACTATTCTCCTCCATCTTAGAGCTATAGAACTTATTGGAGACTTCATATCTCTCAATCCAGGCATTTGCTTGAAATATTAATTTCAAGTCTTGGAACATCTCATATGCTCCATGACGTTCAAAACGTCGTTGAAGACCCGGTTCTAAACCGTAAAGCATGGCACACTGAACTATCGAGTAGTCATCAGCTTTGCTCTGCCAGACGTTCTTAACGTCGTCAGTTGCATCTGCAGCAGGCCTAGCACCCAGTGGTGCTTCCAGGACGTAATTCTTCTGTGCAGCAATGAGGATAATTCTCAGGATACGGACCCAGTCCGTGTAATTGCTACCATCATCTTTCAACTTAGCTTTCTCAAGGAACGCATTAAAATTCAACGGAACAACAGCACGAGCCATCTATGTACAACAAACATAGACAAGCAAAATACTATCAGGTACTAAGTTCATGATAAATTTAAGTTCAATTAATCATATTACTTAAGAACTCCCACTTAGACAAACATCTCTCTAGTCATCCAAGTGATCACGTGATCCAAATCAACTAAACCATGTCCGATCATCACGTGAGATGGAGTAGTTTCAATGGTGAACATCACTATGTTGATCATATCTACTATATGATTCACGCTCGACCTTTCGGCCTCCGTGTTCCGAGGCCATATCTGTATATGCTAGGCTTGTCAAGTTTAACCTTAGTATTCCGCGTGTGCAACTGTTTTGCGCCCGTTGTATTTTAACGTAGAGCCTATCACACCCGATCATCACGTGGTGTCTCAGCACGAAGAACTCTCGCAACAGTGCATACTCAGGGAGAACACTTCTTGATAATTAGTGAGAGATCATCTTAAAATGCTACCGTCAATCAAAGCAAGATAAGATGCATAAAGGATAAACATCACATGCAATCAATATAAGTGATATGATATGGCCATCATCATCTTGTGCTTGTGATCTCCATCTCCGAAGCACCATCGTGATCACCATCGTCACCGGCGCGACACCTTGATCTCCATCGTAGCATCGTTGTCGCCTCACCAAACTTATGCTTCTCGACTATCGCTACCGCTTAGTGATAAAGTAAAGCATTACAGTATGATTGCATTGCATGCAATAAAGCGACAACCATATGGCTCCTGCCATTGTCGATAACTCGGTTACAAAACATGATCATCTCATACAATAAAATATAGCATCACGTCTTGACCATATCACATCACAACATGCCCTGCAAAAACAAGTTAGACGTCCTCTACTTTGTTGTTGCAAGTTTTACGTGGCTGCTACGGGCTTAGCAAGAACCGTTCTTACCTACGCATCAAAACCACAACGATAGTTCGTCAAGTTAGTGCTATTTTAACCTTCGCAAGGACCGGGCGTAGCCACACTCGGTTCAACTAAAGTTGGAGAAACAGACACCCGCCAACCACCTGTGTGCACAGCACGTCGGTAGAACCAGTCTCGCATAAGCGTACGCGTAATGTCGGTCCGGGCCGCTTCATCCAACAATACCGCCGAACCAAAGTATGACATGCTGGTAAGCAGTATGACTTGTATCGCCCACAACTCACTTGTTTTCTACTCATGCATATAACATCTATGCATAAAACCTGGCTCTGATACCACTTTTGGGGAACGTAGTAATTTCAAAAAATCTCCTACGCACACGCAACATCATGGTGATGCATAGCAACGAGAAGGAAGAGTGTTGTCTACGTACCCTCGTAGATCGAAAGCGGAAGCATTATGACAACGCGGTTGATGTAGTCGTACGTCTTCACGATCCGACAGATCCAGGTACCGAACGTACAGCACCTCCGAGTTCAGCACACGTTCAGCTCGATGACGATCCCCAGACTCCGATCCAGCAGTGTGTCGGGGATGAGTTCCGTCAGCACGACGGCGTGGTGACGGTGATGATGTTCTACCGACGCATGGCTTCGCCTAAGCACCGCAACGATATGACCGAGGTGGAATATGGTGAAGGGGGGCACCGCACACGGCTAAGGAACGATCACGAAGATCAACTTGTGTGTCTAGAGGTGCCCCCCTGCCCCCGTATATAAAGGAGCAAGGGGGGAAGGCCGGCCGTCCCTAGGGGCGCGCCAGGGGGGGTAGTCCTCCTCCTAGTGGGAGTAGGACTCCCCTTTCCTAGTCCAACTAGGAAGGAGGAAGGGGGAAGGAAAGAGAGGAGAGGAGAGGAAAGAGGGCCGCTCCCTCCCTAGTCCAATTGGGTCTCCCCATGGGAGGGGGCGCACCACCTCCTGGGTTGCTGCCCTCTCTCTCCCCTCAGGCCCACTAAGGCCGAATACTTCCCCGGGGGGTTCCGGTAACCCCTCCGGCACTCAGGTTTACTCCGAAATCACCCAGAACACTTCCGGTGCCCGAATATAGTCGTCCAATATATCAATCTTTATGTCTCGACCATTTCGAGACTCCTCGTCATGTCCGTGATCACATCCTGGACTCCGAACAACCATCGGTACATCAAAACTTATAAACTCATAATAAAACTATCATCATAATGTTAAGCGTGCGGACCCTAGCGGAACCTGGATGCTCATATTGGCTCCTACATATTCTACGAAGATCTTTATCGGTCAAACCAAAAACAACATACGTTGTTCCTTTTGTCATCGGTATGTTACTTGCCCGAGATTCGATCGTCGGTATCCAATACCTAGTTCAATCTCGTTACCGGCAAGTCTCTTTACTCGTTACGTAATGCATCATTTCGTAACTAACTCATTAGCTACATTGCTTGCAAGGCTTATAGTGATGTGCATTACCGAGAGGGCCCACAGATACCTCTCCGACAATCAGAGTGACAAATCCTAATCTCGAAATACGCCAACTCAACATGTACCTTCGAAGACACCTGTAGAGCTCCTTTATAATCACCCAGTTACGTTGTGACGTTTGGTAGCACACAAAGTGTTCCTCCGGTCAACGGGAGTTGCATAATTTCATAGTTGTAGGAACTTTGTATAAGTCATGAAGAAAGCAATAGCAACATACTAAACGATCAAGTGCTAGGCTAACGGAATGGGTCAAGTCAATCACACCATTCTCCTAATGATGTGATCCCGTTAATTAAATGACAAGACATGTCTATGGTTAGGAAACATAACCATCTTTGATTAATGAGCTAGTCAAGTAGAGGCACACTAGTGACATTATGTTTGTCTATGTATTCGCACATGTATCATGTTTCCGGGTAATACAATTCTAGCATGAATAATAAACATTTATCATGATATGAGGAAATAAATAATAACTTTATTATTGCCTCTAGGGTATATTCCCTTCAGAGTGACCTCTGCATCCAGCATCTCTTGCTCAGACTTATCCCACATAGGCATTGCCACCGCGTAGCCACCTGGCCCCAGCCTATGGAACCACTCTTTTTTTTGCGGCATTGGGCTTGTTTTTTCTCGACCGTTCCTTAGAAAATTCTGATTCCTTGAATTTCATGAAAGCGGGCCAGTGTTCTCTTTGCTTCTCCAGTGTTCCCTTGAATTCTGGAGTCTTCTTTCCTCCTTTGACGTTGTTGTCCCATACAGTTTTCTTGTGGGTGTTGAATGCAATTGCTATCTTCCTAAAAGCAGCGTCCTTGACTTTCTGCACATGCGCATCCGTGAAATGATTTGGTAGGGTGAAATGTCCCATGAGTTTTTCCCAAAGCAGAGATTTTGCTCTGTCGTCAACAAAAGTAAGATCTGGATGTTTTTTTGCGACTCTTTCCATTCCTGAAGGGAGATCGGGAGTTGGTCCTTCACAAGAACTCCGCAGTGACGAAAGAACTTGTTCGCAATGTTCTTAGGCGCTAGTGGTTCGCCATTAGTTCTGATGGCATCGATGTTGTACTTTACGCCCTCCTTCAACTTTTTGCCCGGGCCTCGCACTGTCCTGCTGCCTGTAGAAGCAGATTTGCTCGATCCAGAGGGCTGAAAGAAGAAAGATCGATTCATTAATATATCTTCAAATCATTAAAAACATGTGATGATCACCAGATGCCTGCTTATATAAATATACCTCGCCGGTCCCTGTTATTTCAAGATCAACATTTTTGGCGTCATCATAATCATTTTCGGCGTCATCATAATCATAGTTCATGACTTCATCAATTCCGTCGTCGCAATCGAATATCGTATCATCACCCTCCCCGGTAATGTTCAGATATTGGGAGCCGTCATCATCTTTATTCTGATCATCTAGCCCGCGAGGGGAGCGTATGATCTCGAACAGGACCTCTTCTCCCTCTCCGCCGGTATTGTCCGCCATATATTTTATTTAACTAATCCAGAAGAAATAAAAAAATTAGTATTCAAATTACAATGCATGCATGCAATCAATATGTAAAAACTGAATCATAGTACATAATCTCGAATACATCGTCTCGAATAATATATATAATCTTGAATACATCGTCTCGAATATTATATATCGAATACATCACTAGCTAGCTAGCTAATAAAGATTGAATACTACAGAAGAATCTAGGCCACTCGCGGTTCCTGAGGCGCGGGCGGTGGACACCCAAAGAGAAGGAACCATCACAGGATCATAGCTCCGGTCATCTCCCCAAAGAACCTGCCAGGTATTAGAGGACCTGACGCCCATATCAACCATGTAGCGAGGGATGTGCTCGTCCTCCTCCCTGACACGGCGATGCACCACCTCCGGCGGGGCTGGCTCCCTCTGCACCGAATGTGGCCCACGCGAACGCCACCAAAGGAGCTCAGGGTCGACGACGGGACCCGGGGGTGGGTTCCTCACCAAGCGGCGAGCCCCTGAAGGTAACACCTCCCAGTGCCAACCCGGCGGAGCCCAGTCCCTGACACGGGTCCTCTGAACCAGGACGTCGTCGCGAATGGGTCGACGGCGAGGATGCGGGCCGGGAATCGTTGACGTCGATGACAAATTCTTATGAAAAAAATTCCTATATATGCAATGTCATTTTATTAGGAAATTTTTAGCAACTTTTTCCTATGCAACTTCTCCTAGTCCTTCTTCTAACAAATATATATATGGTCAACTTTTTCCTATGCAACTTTTTTATATGCAAATTTTTTCTATACTAGGATATGCAACAGAAACACTAATTAAGAATCTAACACTAAAAACAGAAAAAGCAACTTCTATACATCCATTAAAAAATAGAAAAAAACATTATATACAAAAATTCCATACTAATTAAACACAAATTATATCCATCTAACATGCATTCATACATATATACTAGTGAAAAATAATAATCTATAACATTTAAACTAATTAAACATACAATGTGTGTGTGTGTGTGTGTGTTCATCATGCATGTGTGTGTGTGGGCTCGGGGAGGGGCGACCATGGTGGCCGGGGGCGAGGGAGAGGGGGGAGAGCTCACAGCGGGGCGACGGCGACGGTGAGGCGTGATGTCTACTACGCAACCTTCTTCTTGTAGACATTGTTGGGCCTCCAAGTGCAGAGGTTTGTAGGACAGTAGCAAATTTCCCTCAAGTGGATGACCTAAGGTTTATCAATCCGTGGGAGGCGTAGGATGAAGGTTTGTAGGACAGTAGCAAATTGTATAGGTGCACTAGTTCGGCGAAGAGATGGTGATACAAGTGCAATATGGATGGTAGATATAGGTTTTTGTAATACATGAGCGTGAGCGTGAGCCATGGATATAGCACTATGGTGGAATAGAATATGATGATGGGGATTGTGTGGAGAAAAAAAAGGAGAAAGTCTCACATTGATGAGGATAATCAACGGGCTATGGAGATGCCCATCAATTGATGTCAACATGAGGAGTAGGGATTGCCATGCAACGGATGCACTAGAGATATGAATGCTCAACAAAAGAAAACTAGTGGGTGTGCATCCAACTTGCTTGCTCATGAAGACCTAGGGCATTTGAGGAAGCCCATCGTAGGAATATACAAGCCAAGTTCTATAATGAAAAATTCCCACTAGTATAAAAAGACAACTTATGAGACTCACTATATGAAAAACATGGTGCTACTTTGAAGCACAATATATGAGACTCACTACATGAAGAACAAGGTGCTACTTTGAAGCACAAGTGTTGAAAAAGAGATAGTAACATTGCCCTTTTTATTTATTTTCTTTTTTTTGGGCTTGTCCTTTTTTATTTTTGGCCTTTCTCTTTTTTTTGATTGGGCAATGCTCTAATAATGATGATCATCACACTTCTATTGATTACAACATAAGGATTACAACTCGAAACTAGACCAAGATATGACTCTATATGAATGCCTCTGGCGGTGTACCGGGATGGTGCAATGAATCAAGAGTGACATGTATGAAAAATGATGCATGGTGGCTTTGCCACAAATACGATGTCAACTACATGATCATGCAATGGCAATATGACAAAAGTAAAGTATGTCATGATGATGATGAACGAAACGGTGGAAAGTTGCATGGCAATATATCTCGGAATGGCTATGGAAATGCCATAATAGGTAGGTATGGTGGCTGTTTTGAGAAAGATATAAGGAGGTTCATGTGTGATAGAGCGTATCATATCACGGGGTTTGGATGCACCGGCGAAGTTTGCACCAACTCTCAAGGTGAGAAAGGGCAATGCACGGCACCGAAGAGGCTAGCAAAGGCGGAAAGGTAAAAGTACATATAATCCATGGACTCAACATTAGTCAAAAGAACTCATATACTTATTGCAAAAATTAAGAAGTCATCAAAAATCAAGTACTACGCGCATGCTCCTAGGGGGATAGATTGGTAGGAAAAGACCATCGCTCGTCCCCGACCGCCACTCATAAGGATGCACACGCCAGGTACACTTCATGTTCAAATTTGTTACACAACTTTAACCATACATGCATGCTATGGGACTTGCTAACTTCAACACAAGCATTATTTAAATTCACAACTACTCAACTAGAATGATTCTAATATCACCATCTTCATATCTCAAAACAATTATCAAGCATCAAACTTCTCTTAGTATTCAACACACCAATAAGAATTCTTTACAAATCTTGTATGATTAGCATATTAGGATTATTTAAGAAAATTACCAAGCTATTTAAGACTCTCAAAATAATATAAGTGAAGCATGAGAGTTCATCTATTTCTTAAAAATAAAACTACCACCATGCTCTAAAAGATATAAGTGAAGCACTAGAGCAAACAACAAACTACTCCAAAAGATATAAGTGAAGATCAATGAGTAGTCGAATGATTATGCAACTATGTGAAGACTCTCTAACATTTAAGAATTTCAGATCTTGATACTTTATTCAAACAGCAAGCAAAGCTAAATAAAACTACATTGCAAGGATAGCACAACTCAAGTGAAGAAGCAAAAACTTAGGTTCAACCGATACTAACCGATAGTTGTTGAAGAAGAAAGGTAGGATGCCAACGGGGGCATACCCAAGCTTAGATGCTTGAGACTTCTTGAAATAATATCTTGGGGTGCCTTGGGCATCCCCAAGATTGAGATTTTGTGTCTCCTTAATTCCTCTCATATCATGGTTTCTCTTTTTATTAAAAGCTTCATTCACAACAAACTCGACAAGAACTCGTGAGATAGGTTAGTATAAACCAATGCAAAACCTTATCATTTCCTACTGTAACAAATCACTAAAATTATTATTCAACATTTCATACTAAATGCCTCTGCATATTTAATACTCCTATCCTCAAATAGAATCATTAAACAAGCAAACATATGCAAACAATGCAAACATAACAGGAATCTGTCAAAATAGTATAGTATGTAAAGAATGCAAGATTCATCATACTTCCCTAACTCCAAAAATTATGAACTAAAATTCCAACTCTAATAAATTTATCAGAGCTCAATATGCAAAAAGATTCAACATTATACCACTCTCTAACTTTTCTAGGGAATTTTTGCAACAGCGGTAGACTTTCTGTTTTCAAACAGCAACATGTATACTAGCAAAATAAGCATGGCAAAGGCTATCCTTGAATTTTTTATTGAACTAAAGATGCAAAACATTATTCTAAAGAACAACAAGCAAATAATAACAAAATAAAATGATGCTCCAAGCAAAACACATATCATGTGGTGAATAAAAATATAGCTCCAAGTAAAGTTACCGATGAACGAAGACGAAAGAGGGGATGCCACCCGGGGCATCCCCAAGCTTAGACGCTTGGTTGTCCTTCAATAGTACCTTGGGGTGCCTTGGGCATCCCCAATCTTAGGCTCTTGCCACTCCATGTTCCACAATCCATCGAATCTTTATCCAAAACTTGAGAACTTCACAACACAAATCTTAACAGAAAACTCGTGAGCTCTGTTAGCGAAAGAAAACAAAACACCACTTCAAGGTACTGTAATGAACTCATTATTTATTTATATTGGTGTTAAACCTACTGTATTCCAACTTCTCTATGGATTATAAAATATTTTACTAGCCATAGATTCATCAAAATAAGCAAACAACACACGAAAAACTGAATCTGTCAAAAACAGAACAGTCTGTAGTAATCTGTAACTAACGCAAACTTGTGGAACTCCAAAAATTCTAAAATAAATTGGTGGACCTGAGGAATTTGTCTAGTAATCATTTAAAAAAAATAAAAAACTAAATAGCACTCTCCAGTAAAAAGTTCTAGCTAATCTCGTGAGCGCTAAAGTTTCTGCTTTTTATAGCATGATCATAAAGACTTCACCCAAGTCTTCCCAAAGGTTCTACTTGGCACAAACACCAATTAAAACAAAAAACCACATCTAAACAGAAGCTATATGGATTATTTATTCCTAAAGATAACCAAAAAGCAAGAAACTAAAATAAAATTGGGTTGCCTCCCAACAAGTGCTAACGTTTAAAGCCGCTAGCTAGGCATGATGATGTCAATGATGCTCACATAAAAGATAAGAATTGAAACATAAAGAGTGCATTATGATGAATATGACTAGCACATTTAAGTCTAACCCACTTCCTATGCATAGGGATTTTGTGAGCAAACAACTTATGGGAACAATAATCAACTTGCATAGGAAGGTAAAACAAGCATAACTTCAAAACTTTAAGCACATAGAGAGGAAACTTGATATTATTGCAATTCCTACAAGCATATATTCCTGCCTCATAATAATTTTCAGTAGCATGATGAATTAATTCAACAATATAACCAGCACCTAAATCATTCTTTTCATGATCTACTTGCATAGAAATTTTACTACTCTCCACGTAAGCAAATTTATTCTCATCAATAGTAGTGGGAGCAAACTCAACAAAATAACTATCATGTGATAGAAAATTAAGATCAAGATGACAAGTTTCAAGGTTATCATTATTCTTTATAGCATACATGTCATCACAATAATCATCATAGATAGGAGGCATGCTTACATCATAGTAAATTTGCTCATCAAAGCTTGGGGGACAAAAAATATCATCTTTATCAAACATAGCTTCCCCAAGCTTGTGGCTTTGCATATCATTAACATCATGGATATTAAAGGAATTCATACTAACAACATTGCAATCATGCTCACCATACAAAGATTTAGTGCAAAACATTCTATAGATTTCTTCTTCTAGCACTTGAGCACAATTTTCCTTTCCATCATACTCATGAAAGATATTAAAAAGATGAAGCGTATGAGGTAAACTCAATTCCATTTTTTTGTAATTTTCTTTTATAATCTAAACTAGTGCTAAACACGAAACAAAAAGATTCGACTACAAGATCTAAAGATATACCTTCAAGCACTAACCTCCCCGGCAACGGCGCCAGAAAAGAGCTTGATGTCTACTACGCAGCCTTCTTCTTGTAGACGTTGTTGGGCCTCCAAGTGCAGAGGTTTGTAGGACAGTAGCAAATTTCCCTCAAGTGGATGACCTAAGGTTTATCAATCCGTGGGAGGCGTAGGATGAAGATGGTCTCTCTCAAGCAACCCTGCAACCAAATAACAAAGAGTCTCTTGTGTCTCCAACACACCCAATACAATGGTAAATTGTATAGGTGCACTAGTTCGGCGAAGAGATGGTGATACAAGTGCAATATGGATGGTAGATATAGGTTTTTGTAATCTGAAAATATAAAAATAGCAAGGTAGCTAATGATAAAAGTGAGCGTAAACGGTATTGCAATGCTAGGAAACAATGCCTAGGGTTCATACTTTCACTAGTGCAAGTTCTCTCAACAATAATAACATAATTGGATCACATAACTATCCCTCAACATGCAACAAAGAGTCACTCCAAAGTCACTAATAGCGGAAAAAAAATGAAGAGATTATGGTAGGGTACGAAACCACCTCAAAATTATTCTTTCCAATCAATCCGTTGGGCTATTCCTATAAGTGTCACAAACAGCCCTAGATTTCGTACTAGAATAACACCTTAAGATACAAATCAACCAAAACCCTAATTTCACCTAGATACTCCAATGTCACCTCAAGTATCCGTGGGCATGATTATACGATATGCATCACACAATCTCAGATTCATCCAACCAACATAAAAGTACTTCAAAGAGTGCCCCAAAGTTTCTACCGGAGAGTCAAGAAAATTTGTGCCAACCCCTATGCATAGGTTCATGGGCGGAACCCGCAAGTTGGTCACCAAAACATACATCAAGTGGCACGTGATATCCCATTGTCACCACAGATAAACACGACAAGACATACATCAAGTGTTCTCATAAAAGACTCAATACGATAAGATACTTCAAAGGGGAAACTCAATTCATCACAAGAGAGTAGACGGGGAGAAACATCATAAGATCCAACTACAATAGCAAAGCTCGGGAACATCAAGATCGTGTCATAGAGGGAACACGAGAGAGAGAGAGAGAGAGAGAGAGAGAGAGAGAGAGAGAGAGAGAGATCAAACACATAGCTACTGGTACATACCCTCAGCCCCGAGGGTGAACTACTCCCTCCTCGCCATGGAGAGCGCTGGGAGGATGAAGATGGCCACCGGTGATGGGTTGCCCCTCCGGCAGGGTGCCGGAACGGGCTCCCGAGAGGTTTTTCGTGGCTACAGAGGCTTGCGTCAGCGGAACTCCCGATCTATCTTCTGTTCTGGAAGTTTTACGATACGTAGGTATAACTATGGGTGCGAAGTGCGTCGGTGGAGCTTGGGGCCCACGAGGCGGGCGCCCTGGGGGGCGCCCACCCTCATGAGCTCCTCCCATATCTCCCGACGAGAGTCCAAGTCTATCCGTGGCTTTCCTTCCAAAAATAACTTCTCCAGTTGATTTCGTTCCGCTTTGACTCCGCTTGATATTCCTTTTCTTCAAACACCAAATAGGCATAAAACAACAAATCTGGGCTGGGCCTCCGGTTAATAGGTTAGTCCCAAAAATAATATAAAATGGATAATAAATCCCAATATTGCCTAAAACAGTAGATAATATAGCATGGAGCAATAAAAAATTATAGATACGTTGGAGACATATCAAATGGCTTGCTGTTTTCTTCAGCCGGTGGCTGCACGTTAAGAATAAATTTTGTATCGGACCACAACAAATTTCAACTATATAACAAAAGGAAGGTTGGCATAAAACTTAACAGTCTAGCAGATAAATGCACCACCAGAAGTTCAGAAGCTCAGTTCATTTGACCTGACTGTTACGTTTTCATGCTGTATTGTCCGATGGAGTACCATAACCCTCGCCTTCATTTCCCCTAGGCTCCTGAACAACATAGCAAATGTCTGATAGTCTGGTTTCAAAACCATGCATATCTTGACGACATTGAGCAATGTTTCTCCTTGTTCCACAAAGGGTCTCTGTTAGGGAATGGACTTGTGTCTGGAGCGCAGATACAACATTGCTTTGAGCTTGCATATCTTGATCATGAGGTAGTTTGGACGATATTGCCTTAACAATCAACCCAGTATTACGCAGGAATGTGCTTTTGGCACTGTTAGTGGACAGGTACTGACCCACTGCAGCAAGAGCTGACATTCCGGTTATAGTTGCCTCGCCACCTTGAGAAGGTGGCGGTTCCACCATTTTTTCCATAGCTCGCTGAAAAGTTGAGGTTTTACATTAGTAGTACTAGAACAGAAGATATTAAGGAGGCAGCAAAATGAAACAAAATAGCTTTGGTCTATATACAGAACTTATTCTGGTGAACCCATGTAAAACTTTAGTTGTATTTTATTGCAAAGTACATAATAAAACCAGGTTCCAAACATATGACCATGTACCATCGCTAATGTATTGTTTATTTCTTCACATTGTATTGAGGGCTAAGGATAAAGAGACGAAGTTTATAATACGGTAAGCATAGTATGACATCATTCATATCACAAAATAACTGAGAACAGACAAACATGCAATTGTAATGTTGTGTGGGCAAGTCCAGCATGCAACTAGATTACGGGTCAAGATCAAAGGAACATCACTCCTCTCTTTTAAACCTTGTAAGGTGCAATGATACGCTAAGACAATTGTGTATAAAATTGAAAAGAGTAATAGACATTGGCTGCAAACCATGCAGTTCAAGGCACAAGTCAGAGTAAGTAGTAGTTAAAAGGCATGAGGATTAAGGACTTACAACAACGGCTTTGACTGGTGTAGTCATGCCCTTCTTCTTGCTGGTGTGACAGTCCTTGAAGATTTCAATATCATTAGGTGTAACGCCCTCGATGCGGCTATATCTCCCACGTGTCGAAGCACGACTTAGAGGCATAACCGCATTGAAAGCAATGTCGCAAGTGAGGTAGTCTTCACACAACCCATGTAATACATAAGGGAAAGAGATACATAGTTGGCTTACAGTCGCCACTTCACACAATACATAAATAAACATCCATCATTCAGATTACACTCAAGGTCCGACTACGGAACCAAAATAAAAGAAGATACGCCAAATGCTACACAGATCCCCGATCATCCCAACTAGGCTCCACTCACGATCATCGGAAAAGACACATAGTAACGACCATGTTCCTCGTCGAACTCCCACTTGAGCTCGCTTATGCCACCTGACCGCATCGCCGGCACCAAACTGTTTTGGTAGAATTTGTGAGTCACGGGGACTCAGCAATCTCACACCCGCGAGATCAAGACTATTTAAGCTTATAGGAAGGACAAAGTTTTGAGGTGGAGCTGCAGCAAGCGACTAGCATATATGGTGGCTACATTCGCAAAAGAGAACGAGAAGAGAAGCAAAGCACAGTCGTGAAGCTAGTAGCGATCAAGAAGTGATCTTGAACTACTTACGTCAGACATAACTACAACACCGTGTTCACTTCCCGGACTCCGCCGAGAAGAGACCATCACGGTTACACACGCGGTTGATGTGTATTTAAATTAAGGTCAACTTCGTGTTTTCTACGACCGGACATTAACAAATTCCCATCTGCCTCATAACCGCGGGCACGACTTTCGAAAGATAATGCCCTGCAGGGGTGTCCCAACTTAGCCCATTATAAGCTCTCACGGTCAACGAAGGATATTCCTTCTACCGGGAAGACCCGATCAATCTCGAAATCCCGGACTACAAGACATTTCGACAGAATAAAACAAGACCAGCAAAGCCGCCCGATTGTGCCGACAAATCCCGATAGGAGCTGCACATATCTCGTTCTCGAGGCACATCCGGATGAGACATCCTCGAGTAAAACCAAGCCTCGAGTTTCCCGTGGTGGCCCCTGATCTACTCGTTTTGGGTCAGCACTCAAGGAGCACCGTCCGGGGTTAAAATAAAGATGACCCTCGGGCTCGCGAAAACCCGGGAAAAAGGCTTAGGTGGCAAATGGTAAAACCAAAGTTGGGCCTTGCTGGAGGAGTCTTATTCAAAGCGAACTGTCAAGGCGTCCCATAAATCACCCAACCGTAAGGAACGCAAAATCAAGGAACATAACACCGGTATGACGGAAACTAGGGTGGCAAGAGTGGAACAAAACACCAGGCATAAGGCCGAGCCTTCCACCCTTTACCAAGTATATAGATGCATTAATTATAGCAGATATATATTGTGATATCCCCAACAAGTAAACATTATCCAACAAGGAACAACATCTCCATGTTCCAACAAGGAACAAACTTCATCTTCACCCGCAACTAACAACGCTATAAGAGGGGCTGAGCAAAGCGGTAACATAGCCAATCAAGGGTTTGCTAGGAAAGGATGGTTAGGGCTGACATGGCAATATGATTGGCATGATAAGCAAGTGATAGGCATCACAGCATAGGCATAGAAAAAGAGCGAGCATCTAGCATAGCAAAGATAGAAGTGATTTCGAGGGTATGGTCATCTTGCCTGCAAAGTTCTCAGAGTTGTCGAAAGCTTGATCCTCGTAAGCGTTCTCAACAGGTTCCTCGTTCACGCACTCGCCTCCGGCTCTACCCAAAGCAAGAACACAAACAAAGGAACCACAATAAATCACGGTGCAATGCACAAGCAACATGATGCAAAACATGACATGATATGCGAGATGTGATATGCAATGCGTATGCGCGATCCAGAAGGAAAATGATGAACCAGGCATCAGCTTGGAAAACCAAGTATGCCGCTGGAAAGATGAGATGATGTCGGTTGAAATCGATATAAAGATCACCGGAATCGGATGCACGGTTTGCAAATGACAAGCAAAACAAGAATGGCACAAATCTGCTATTAACAGCATGATACCACATAGCAAGCAACAAGAAATTAAGCTACTGCACCCAAACGTACCAACAAAGTATATGGCAGTGATCTACTCAAGATGCTTGACAAAAGATGAACACTGAGCTACGGCTAATTCACAACATAACAGGTCCAAACAAGCATGGCAAAAGTGCAAAACATAACAGCTTCACAGACTTAGTGAAATTACTGAACATGGCAAAAACAGCATCAGGTAGCAAAGTTCAGAGCAAGAAAACAACATGCTACAGGAACTTATAATAGCAAAACAAGGCATGGCATGAATCTACTCAAAGCATAGAACAAAAGTCCCTTACTGACCATGAGCGAAAAAGGATCAGAAAATATAGTAACACCCATGTCAATATAGCAAGTTCCGTTAACAGATTTAGCAACAGGGCATGTCAAAAACAGATAACAAGTAGGCATGTTTAAGAGCTCAAAGCACTCACTACAGAGCATTTCATGATAAACTAAGCATACATACATCAAGAAGACATGGCATAGAAGATATACGTGGCAAGAACAACATCATAGCATACACGGATCAACCACAACATCCTTGGCAAAATTGAATAACATGTAAACAATCTGCCAGGAAACATTTTATAGCAAAAGTAGAGCTCGATTGACTCAAGCTATGGTACTCCATAATTGCAAACAAATGCATGGATGGATAGAGCATAACCATATGTTCAAAACATCCTTACTGAAGTATCTCAAAATATGCATGGATCTCTCGGTAGCATCAAGTTAACATGGCAAAAAATATCAGCAAAACAGGGGCTGAAATCAGCAACATCATGACACCTAGTTTGCATGCTTGTGCTAGTCACTACATAGATCAAAAAAATACATGGCATACACCCCTGGAAATATGGCATGGCATATTACAAAACACATGTAGGACTCAAGAGCATAGGGTGCACACATCAATCATGGCAAAAATGACAAAAGTGCATCTTCTGTTAAGAATCTGAAACTAACATCACATAGCCCTCTTCCAACAGCATTTCGGGCATCAAGATGAGCGCAAATGAAAATGATGCAATGAGATGAAATGATCTACTCCTCGAGGCGAACATTTTGACATATTACACGCACGAAACGGAGCTACGGCACAGAGTTATGGCACGATGAAAATGCAACAAATAATCACCGAAATAAAAACTTAGACGATTTTGGGGGGGAAGAAAGTCAACCGGGCTTGTGGACTGGATCCAGATCCGACCGGATCCGAGGCGGCCGGCGGCGCGGCTCGCCGGAGCTCGGGAAGGGAGGAGAGGGAGAGGCCGGGGCGGAGGAGAAGGAAGCCGGCCGAGGAGAAGGGCGGCGGCGGCGGCGGCGCGGGCGTGAGGCGGCGGCGGCGAGGGCCGGGCGGGCGGCGGCGAGGGCCCGGGCGGCGGCGGGCGCTGCCATGGGCGGCGGGCGGGAGGCGACGCCGCGGGTCAGCGGACGGGCGCTGGAGGGCCAGGCGGGGGCTGGCGTGGCGGAGGCCACGTGGCGCGGCCTGATTGGCGGCGCGCGCGCGGATTTCGTCCGGCCGGACCGGACGTGTCCGGTGGCGCGGGGTGGAAGAAGGCTAGGGTTTGGACCCGGATTTGGACGGGGGAAGGCATATATATAGTTTCTGGGAGCTAGGAGAGTCCAAATGAGGTGCGGTTTTCGCCCACACGATCGTGATCCGACGACGGAGAGCATGGAAGTGACTTAGATGGGTTATTGGACTATTTTGAAAGGGTGTTGGGCTGCAAATTAAAAGAGGCCTTTGCGGGAGTACGGTTAACCGTTGGAGTACCAAACGAGCTCCAAATGACCCGAAACTTGACAGGTGGTCTACCGGTGGTATACCAAGGCCACTTGACAAACCTCGGTCCATTCCGAGAATGTTTATTACCCGCTCACGGAAAAACGTAAAAGGGGACGCCGGGGGACATAGGAGTGCCGGATTGCAAAACGGACAACGGGAAAAATGCTCGGAATCATGAGACGAACACATATGCAAATGCGATGCACATGATGACATGATATGAAATGCATGACATGGACAAAATGCAAAAAGAAGAAAAACCCAACCACGGAGGGAATATCATATCACAATGCCGAAAATGGCGAGAGTTGGAGTTACAAATATGGAAAGTTACATCCGGGGTGTTACAACAATCCACCACTACAAGAGGATCTCGTCCCGAGATCTAGGACTGAAAGAACTCCGGATATTCGGAACGGAGGTGATCCTCACGCTCCCAGGTGGCTTCTCGGTCGGAATGGTGTGACCACTTCACTTTCAGGAATTTGATTGACTTGTTGCGAGTCTTGCGCTCGGTTTCTTCAAGAATAGCAACGGCGTGCTCATGATAAGAGAGATCTTCTTGAAGGTCAATTTCTTCGAAGTTGATAGTGCGTTCAGGAGTCTTGAAGCACTTGCGAAGCTGTGACACGTGAAACACATCGTGCACGCTTGCAAAGTTGGATGGAAGCTCGTTGATAGGCGAGATCGCCTCTTTGCCAATGATCTTGAAAGGACCCACGATCTAGGGGCAAGTTTCCTTTGATACCGGGCGGCGAGTGCCTTTCATTGGAGAGACGCGAGGTAGACATGGTCTCCGATTTCAAAAGCCACATCACGGTGCTTGTCATCATAATAGCTCTTCTGGCGCGATTGCGCGGCTTTGAGATTCTCACGAATGACTTTGCACATTTCTTCGGCTTCTGTGATTAAGTCATTGCCAAGAAGTTGGCGTTCACCTATCTCAGACCAATTGAGAGGAGTACGGCACTTTCTGCCATAGAGAATTTTGAATGGGGCCTTGCCCGAACTCGCTTGGAAGTTGTTGTTGTAGGAGAACTCAGCATATGGAAGACAATCTTCCCACTTCATACCGAAGGAAATGACACAAGCCCTGAGCATATCTTCAAGGATTTGATTGACTCGCTCGACTTGGCCACTTGTTTGTGGATGGAAAGTTGTACTGAAACGAATGTTGGTGCCCATGGCCTTCTGAAAAGAATCCCAAAACTTGGAGGTAAAGATGCTGCCACGGTCTGAAGAGATCACTTGCGGAATGCCGTGCAAGGAGACAATCATGGAGGTGTACAGCTCTGCCAACTGAGCTGCTGTGATAGATTCTTTGATAGGAAGAGCTCTGATACCAACTTGTAACGCCCTCGATGCGGCTATATCTCCCACGTGTCGAAGCACGACTTAGAGGCATAACCGCATTGAAAGCAATGTCGCAAGTGAGGTAGTCTTCACACAACCCATGTAATACATAAGGGAAAGAGATACATAGTTGGCTTACAGTCGCCACTTCACACAATACATAAATAAACATCCATCATTCAGATTACACTCAAGGTCCGACTACGGAACCAAAATAAAAGAAGATACCCCAAATGCTACACAGATCCCCGATCGTCCCAACTGGGCTCCACTACTGATCATCAGGAAAAGACA
The DNA here is from genome assembly GCA_021605205.1 of Aegilops longissima. Lineage (NCBI taxonomy): Eukaryota > Viridiplantae > Streptophyta > Magnoliopsida > Poales > Poaceae > Aegilops > Aegilops longissima. Next base: position 139,869,523 of record CM038681.1, read on the forward strand.
CATAGTAACGACCACGTTCCTCGTTGAACTCCCACTTGAGCTCGTTTGCGTCACCTGCACTGGCATCGTCGGCACCTGAAACCGTTTTGGTAGAATCTGTGAGTCACGGGGACTCAGCAATCTCACACCCACGAGATCAAGACTATTTAAGCTTATAGGAAGGACAGGGTTTTGAGGTGGAGCTGCAGCAAGCGACTAGCATATATGGTGGCTACATTCGCAAAAGAGAGCGAGAAGAGAAGCAAAGCACGGTCGTGAAGCAAGTAGCGATCAAGAAGTGATCCTGAACTACTTACGTCAGACATAACTACAACACCGTGTTCACTTCCCGGACTCCGCCGAGAAGAGACCATCACGGTTACACACACGGTTGATGTGTATTTAAATTAAGGTCAACTTCGGGTTTTCTAAAACCGGACATTAACAAATTCCCATCTGCCTCATAACCGCGGGCACGACTTTCGAAAGATAATGCCCTGCAGGGGTGTCCCAACTTAGCCCATTATAAGCTCTCACGGTCAACGAAGGATATTCCTTCTACCGGGAAGACCCGATCAATCTCGGAATCCCGGACTACAAGACATTTCGACAGCAATAAAACAAGACCAGCAAAGCCGCCCGATTGTGCCGACAAATCCCGATAGGAGCTGCACATATCTCGCTCTCGGCACATCCGGATGAGACATCCTACGAGTAAAACCAAGCCTCGAAGTTTCCCGTGGTGGCCCCATGATCTACTTGTTTGGGCCAGCACTCGAAGGAGCACCGTCCGGGGGGTTAAAATAAAGATGACCCTCGGGCTCGCGAAAACCCGGGGAAAAAGGCTTAGGTGGAAAATGGTAAAACCAAAGTTGGGCCTTGCTGGAGGAGTCTTATTCAAAGCGAACTGTCAAGGGGGTCCCATAAATCACCCAACCGTGTAAGGAACGCAAAATCAAGGAACATAACACCGGTATGACGGAAACTAGGTGGCAAGAGTGGAACAAAACACTGGGCATAAGGCCGAGCCTTCCACCCTTTACCAAGTATATAGATGCATTAATTATAGCAGATATATATTGTGATATCCCCAACAAGTAAACATGTTCCAACAAGGAACAACATCTCCATGTTCCAACAAGGAACAAACTTCATCTTCACCGCAACTAACAACGCTATAAGAGGGCTGAGCAAAGCGGTAACATAGCCAATCAACGGTTTGCTAGGAAAGGATGGTTAGGGGTGACATGGCAATATGGGTGGCATGATAAGCAAGTGATAGGCATCGCAGCATAGGCATAGAAAAGAGCGAGCATCTAGCATAGCAAAGATAGAAGTGATTTCGAGGGTATGGTCATCTTGCTCGCAAAGTTCTCGAGTTGTCGAAAGCTTGATCCTCGTAAGCGTTCTCAACAGGTTCCTCGTTCACGTACTCGCCTCCGGCTCTACCCAAAGCAAGAACACAAACAAAGGAACCACAATAAATCACGGTGCAATGCACAAGCAACATGATGCAAAACATGACATGATATGCGAGATGTGATATGCAATGCGATCGCGCGCTCGGAAGGAAAATGATGAACCAGGCATCAACTTGGCAAACCAAGTATGCCGCTGGAAAGATGAGATGATTTCGGTTGAAATCGATATAAAGATCACCGAATCGGATGCACGGTTTGCAAATGACAAGCAAAACAAGAATGGCACAAATCTGCCATTAACAAATGATACCACATAGCAAGCAACAAGAAATTAAGCTACTGCACCCAAACGTACCAACAAAGTATATGGCAGTGATCTACTCAAGGTGCTTGACAAAAGATGAGCACTGAGCTACGGCTAATTCACAACATAACAGGTCCAAACAAGCATGGCAAAAGTGCAAAACATAACAGCTTCACACACTTGGTGAAATTACTGAACATGGCAAAAACAGCATCAGGTAGCAAAGTTCAGAGCAAAAAAACAACACGCTACGGGAACTTATTATAGCAAAACAAGGCATGGCATGAATCTACTCAAAGCATAGAACAAAAGTCCCTTACTGACCATGAGCCAAAAAGGATCAGAAAATATAGTAACACCCATGTCAATATAGCAAGTTTCTTTAACAGATTCAGCAACAGGGCATGTCAAAAACAGATAACAAGTAGGCATGTTTAAGAGCTCAAAGCACTCACTACAGAGCATTTCATGATAAACTAAGCATACATACATCAAGAAGACATGGCATAGAAGATATAAGTGGCAAGAACAACATCATAGCATACACGGATCAACCACAACAACCTTGGCAAAATTGAATAACATGTAAACAATCTGCCAGGAAACATTTTATAGCAAAAGTAGAGCTCGATTGACTCAAGCTATGGTACTCCATAATTGCAAACAAATGCATGGATGGATAGAGCATAACCATATGTTCAAAACATCCTTACTGAAGTATCTCAAAATATGCATGGATCTCTCGGTAGCATCAAGTTAACGTGGCAAAAAATATCAGCAAAACAGGGGCTGAAATCAGCAACATCATGACACCTAGTTTGCATGCTTGTGCTAGTCACTACATAGATCAAAAAAATACATGGCGTACACCCCTGGAAATATGGCATGGCATATTACAAAACACATGTAGGACTCAAGAGCATAGGGTGCACACATCAATCATGGCAAAAATGACAAAAGTGCATGTTCTGTTAAGAATCTGAAACTAACATCACATATCCCTCTTCCAACAGCATTTAGGGCATCAAGATGAGCTCAAATGAAAATGATGCAATGAGATGAAATGATCTACTCCTCGAGGCGAACATTTCGACATATTACACGCACGAAGCGGAGCTACGGGCACAGAGTTATGGCACGATGAAAATGCAAGAAATAATCACCGAAATAAAAACTTAGACGATTTTGGGGGGGGGGGGAAAGTCAACCGGGCTTGTGGACTGGATCCAGATCCGACCGGATCCGAGGCGGCCGGCGGCGCGGCTCGCCGGAGCTCGGGCCGGAGGAGAGGGAGAGGCAGGCGGAGGAGAAGGAAGCCGCCCGAGAGAAGGGCGCCAGCGGCCGCCCCCGGCGCCGAGGCGGCGAGGGCCGGGCGGCGCGGCGCCAGGGCGGCGGCGGCGGCGCGCGGCAAGGCGGGCGGCGACGCAGCAGCGCGCGGCGCGAGGCGGCGGCGAGGGCCGGCCGGGCAGCGGCGAGGGACCGTGGCGGCGGCGCGGCGCAGCCGCAGCGCGGGCGGGAGGCGATGGCGCTGGCCGCGGAGGGCGCGGAGGGCCATGGCGGGCCTCGCGGGCCGGCGGCGGGGCTGGCGCGGCGGAGGCCACGTGGCGCTGCCCGATTGGCGAAGCGGGCGGCGGATTTCGTCCGTCCGGACGGGACGTGTCCGGTGGCGCGGTGGAAGAAGGCTAGGGTTTGGACCCGGATTGGACGGGAAGGCATATATATAGTTTCTGGGAGCTAGGAGAGTCCAAATGAGGTGTGGTTTTCGCCCACACGATCGTGATCCGACGACGGAGAGCATGGAAGTGACTTAGATGGGTTATTGGACTATTTTGAAAGGGTGTTGGGCTGCAACTTAAAAGAGGCCTTTATGGAGTACGGTTAACTGTTGAGTACCAACGAGCTCTAAATGACCCGAAATTTGACAGTGGTCTACGGTGGTATACCAAGGCCACTTGACAAACCTCGGTCCATTCCGAGAAAGTTTAGTACCGCTCACGGAAAAACATAAAAGGGGCGCCGGGGACATAGGAGTGCCGGATTGCAAAACGGACAACGGGAAAAATGCTCAGAATCATGAGACGAACACGTATGCAAATGCGATGCACATGATGACATGATATGAAATGCATGACATGGACAAAATGCAAGAAGAAGAAAAACCCAACCACGGAGGGAATATCATATCACAATGCCGAAAATGGCGAGAGTTGGAGTTACAAATATGGAAAGTTACATCCAGGGTGTTACATTAGGTTCAGGTACTTTTTGGTCCTTGCGGGCTTTCCTTTGCATTTCGAACAAGTCAATATAGATCTGATAATATGGTACAACAAAAAGAGTGAAACAGCAGCTACTTACAAGAGCCTCGCAGTGTGCAATATAGCTACGATATCCTGTCGTTTGTTGGAATTTCACTTTCGTACGGTTGGCCTTGTTCTTTGAACAGTTCACCTACAAGAAGATAGGTTTTTGTGGCACATGTGTAAATAGGACTTCAACATGTGATCTGATCACATATATATAATCTACCTGATACTTTGGATCAGACCAGTGTTTAACAAGGCCCCTCGAGTCTTCATCCGATATATTTTCCACTGGAGATGTTTGGGAAAGTTCACTGTTAGCCTTGCCTTCAAAGTGAGTTTTCCTCAAGTTATACCGACATCTTGTCAGAAAGCAGACTTGAAAACATGGGTGCAAGCTTGTCTGGTTGCATCATCTTGGCTATCCAACTTGAACCTCATATGTTGAAAATTATGGGAGTCTCATTATCAGCAACCTAGAAAGTATGGGACAGAGCAAGACGATATTCCTAGTTTCCATACATAACCATACTTACAGATAAATGGTCGAGGAAGGTGTTGAACTGGGTTTCGTCTTTGTCATTCCTGTACTGAATCCATATTGGGAGGATATGTACATGACACCAACGGCAACCGTTGCCTCTGATACTAACTTGGCTGAGTCTGTAGCATCACGTGGCCTTTTTAAACCTACCTCAAAACGGATCTCCATTCTTCCTCCTCTAGATTTAGTTAACCTATCGAGCATTATCCCTCATGTTTGTTTCCTCTTGCACCTAGGTGCTAGTCCAACAACAAACATAGGAAGTGTTAGTGTACATCAAACTGTGAGACTACATATAAAGAAGCATGCAACTGTAACTTGACTCCAGCAATTACCTTCTTGCTGTTGAAGCTCACAAGGTTCATCTGATATTGGCAACTTGTCTTGTGTCAAGAGTGCTTGGGAAGTAGTGTCAGGTGGCAAGGGAGCTTGGGAACATGCTGCTAGCTCAGTTGACGCACGAGTAAGTCGTGCAGCTGGTAGTACTGTGGTAGGTGTTGCAAGAACTAGGGCTGTCTCTGCTTGTTTGGTGGCAGCTATTTGTTTCTGTTTGGATTTTTTTGCAACTCGTGTAGCATGGGATGTCGTGTTTGTAGAATTTTCCGCTGGACTTTGACCTTCTATTGCACCATCAGTACCAGCAGAATCTGCAGGATTCATCCGCTTCTCATTCCCTGCCATTCTGTGTTTCTTCCTCTTTCTCTGTGCCATGTTAAGTCAAGCCGACAAGAAAATGAATAACAATTTAGTTCTTCAGAACAAATTGATGCGTGATGCAGATGAACTGAACTTTGATGTTAGACAACCACATGATAGGAGGATGTAATATGTATGAAAAACAGGACGGAAGAGATAACCAGAACTATGATGTGTAAACTAAGAAGAAGACATTTCACCAAATTAGAAGCAATGCAATGGAAGGTAGACAGCATATGAAAGATGCTAAAAATATTGCTCTGCCAAGTTAACAGTGTCTCATCATAAATGGCGTTTAAACAAATGTGAAGCAATACAAGAAATAAATCATATGCAAGATGCAAACAACATCACACTACCATGTTAGAGGTCTCTCGTCATTAGTGCCATTGCATATTCACAGCATTGCATATTCACAGCTTATGATGTGTAAACTAAGGAGAAGGCATTTCAACAAATTAGAAGCAATGAAAGCTAGACACCATATGAAAGATGCAACGAATATCACTCTACCAAGTTAAAACTGTCTCGTCACAAGTGCCATTTCAACAAATTAGTAGTACAAGCTAGAAAAGAATATGAGATGTAACCTATATCACACTCCGAAGTCAAACGTGTCTTATGATAAGTGATTGTTGCAGGTTACACAATTAGTAGTAATTTGATGTAAGAACATGGTGTGATAGATAGATATTGTATGTTCTAAAAACAGGAACACGTGTCTTATTCAAGTATAATGTGTAAAGTAAGCAGATGGAATTCAACAAAATTAGAAGCAATACAAGCTAGACATCACACATAACATGCAACCACATATAATAGTGCCAAGTTAGAGGGAGCACCGGTGATGCTGCACTAGGGGAGACGTGCTCATCATAAACGCAGCTTTGTTGAGTGTCTTTGCATGTGTTGTCTTGGAAATCATCTTGGGGTGTGGAGGAGTAGAAATCAGAGAGGCCCTCCGTTCGGAAGGAGCACCTTTATCCGCTGCCTTGCTAACTTCCTTCCGCTTTATTGATTTTGAATTGTCAAGTAAAACCGACAAGAAAAAGCAATAAAATTCTATCTTCAAAACTCATTCATGCATGATACTGACAAGCACTACTTTGATGTAAGGCAAACACATGATACCAGGATGGAATATGTACGAAAAACAGGACGGCATGGCATGTTCACAACTGTTTGTGTAAACTAAGAAGAAACCATTCCAGCAAATAAGAAGCAATGCAAGCTAGACACCACATGAAAGATGCAACCAATATGACTCTCCCAAGTTAAAAGCGTCCCATCATAAATGGAATTTCAACAAATTAGAAGCAGCGCATGCTATAAATCATATGAAAGATGCAACTAATATCGCACTACATATACTAAAGGTGTCTCATCATGTTGATTGATGCGGGATACAAAAAAAACAATAGTTTTATGTAAGGACATGCTTAATAGACAGATGTACTATGTACTAAATACAGGAAGGCATGTCACATTAACAGGTATAATGTATAAGCTAAGCAGACTAGCACATGAAGTTTAACCAGATTGGAAGAATTACAATCTAGATACCATATGCAATATGCAACCACATATCACGCTGCCAAGTTAGAGCAAGCACATGCGATTCTAGTGTAGGGGAAATGCTGTAATCAACTACAGAGCTACGTTCACTATCTTCATCTAGCATTTATGTTTCTTGAGAATCATATCGGGAGGCTGACGCTGCATTCTTTAAATGAGGAGTAGTCCCCTTGCCTGCCTGCCTCGTCATAAGTGATTGATGAGGGATACACAAGAACATTAGTTTGATGTAAGAACATGGTTAATACACAGATGTACTAGTATGTACCAAAAACAGAAAGGCATGTCATATTCAAAGGTATAATGTGTAAGCTAAGTAGATGCAATTTAACCAAATTGGAAGCAATACAAGCTAGACATCCGGCTGGAGCGGTGAGCATGATCATCTAGGACCTGAGAGCCTGGTGGGAGGCGGGCTGCTTCGCCACCATCGGGGATTTTTAGTTGGCTTCCAGGTGATGCCTCTCTTTGTTGGGCTTGTCACTGGCTCGACCAGTGCCCTGACTAGCTATTTGTCTTCTGGTGCTCACGGGATGGTGGTTCATGTCAAAAATATCTTCCTTTATCATAATAAAGACCGACTTCGGCCTTTCGAATACAAGCTAGACACCATATGGAACATGCAACCACGTATGACACAGCGAAGTTAAAGCAAGAACCTGGGATGGTGGTTCATTGCGAGCGAGGTCATCAACTCCTGAGCTACGTTTACCGTCTCCATCTGCTGACACTGCACCTATTATAAGGCTGAAACGTGGCTGGCCTATCCGCGTACGACGCTGGAGCGACTTCTCTCTTTTCTTTTTTGCTTCTCTCATAGCAGCAGAGTCTGAAATACCTTTGCATAAAAACACAATAGTGAGAGTATGGGTGAAGTGTGTGCAGAACTAGTGCACTGTAAAAGTAGCAGATAGCAGGTGGCTGAAAAATAAAATACATGAGACATATGATAGCTCTACAACATTGCATGGCAAACAAAATTAGATTCTACTCCGTATGATTTTGTAATATATGAGCACAGGAAATGCAGGTACTCCTCCAGCACACCACCACATGTGGTCATATCTAAGATAACAGTCAACTGAAAATAAATAGGTCAGTCGATTTTTTAATGAACCGTCCGCCACTGTTGACGATCTTTCTCGAACCGCCAGCGACCACTGGCCCAGACCCCTGCCTCCGCCGCCCCACCCTCCCATCGACCTCACACCGCCGGGTGCTTGGCAACGCCCCCAGGCCATCCCTTTAATCCCGACCGACCTCCAGATCGGGCGCCAGTAGCTCTAGGCTGCACACGCCCCTAAGATAAACACCAAGGCGTTGCTTCCCCGGGGTAATAGGCGTACTAGCGCCTGTTACGGCCAGGAATGCTTTCGTTAATTGGGAATCAACTGGCCAGAAATTCAAATTCAGGGGGGCGACGGACCTCTAGCTAATGTGAAATAGTATATGAGGAGAAACCTTGTGCATCGCGAGTTACTAGGAACATCTAGTATCAAGAAGAAGCGGTCAACTAGTGTCTTCTATGGGATGAATACCGTGCAAGTAGAGATGTAAGATTTGCATGAATAAGGGAAGAGGAGTACCTTTTTCGGTTGCCGGTGTGGTCACCTCCACATGTCGCACCGATCTTCTTCTTTTTACTTGGGAAACCGATGTTTTGGAGGGTGCAGGCTTGGACGAACCCATGGCCAAATTGTTGACTGTGTTGCCGTGGTCGTATGTCGGCGGAGGGGAAGCAGATCCGAGGCGGCGAAGGACGGCGTAGCAGGAACAGCTCCCGTGTGGTGGAGGGTGGCGAAGTTGGAGCAGCATCGGTGAGGCGCAGGACGGCGTGGTTGAACTGGCTCTGGTACGGACGGCTCGGCCTCGGCTTCAACTACTAGCCGTGGAGGGCGTTGCGGTTGAGGTTGCGGTGGGCGGCGGCGTCTGGTATCGGCTCGGTGTGATGGAGGAGGCGGCGGTTGATGGGTGGGATGGGGTGGCGGACGGAGGACGCCGGGTTTCGTGGCTGGTGGAGAGGTAGTTTTGGCGCCCACAATGCACGAATGGGGAATCGACGGGTGGGGGAACCATGTTTGATCAGGGACGCGCTTATTTTTGGCTTTTTTGAACAGAAGACGGGACTCGCTTGTTTGAAATTTGGGGAAAGTACAAACTTTCCCCCCCCCCTCTTAAATTTCGGACCTACTGCGGGTCGGGGGTAGGATGGTAATCCCAGGTGTCCCAAATAGTGGGCGGGAGCGATTTCGGCCGCGCGTGTGTGTGCTTAGGCGGCCATTGTGTATGAATGTTTTTCGAATGCGGTTGCGTGGCGTCTAGATGAAGCGACAAACCTACCCCGGTTTAGACCTTTGGACGTCGGGCCGGTAGGTTTCACGGGTCGGAGTTATTAGAAAAGTAATTTCCTTGTACTACCAAACATTGGTCTCACGCGGTTTCAGGCGAGTAGAGGCTCTTTTGGCGCTTCGTTCGAATTTTGAAACACAAGCATTCACGTTTAGAGTACTCTTGAACTATGAGGATTGACCTAAATAGACAACGTTATATTTGACCTTGTATGTTTGAAAACCTCATTAAATTAACCGCTTCTTTTTGAAATTTTGACACTTGAAAATCCTATAACTATGATTATTTTGGAATGGAGGAGCTAAATTTGAATCTATTTTGTACACGACTACATATGCTATTATGTACAAAATCAGAGCAAAGATTGGTGCCCCCATAATTTAGGTATGGTTTACAAATGCCATGATATCAAATTCAAATAATGAATGGACTTCATGTTGAATTTGATTTTTTAAACCACCTTAAGTTGAGTTCAAATGTATGCTAGTTCATAGGTAGCTATTTTTAATGTCCATTGTGTAACTTTCATATGTATAATGTGCTTTACACACACAACATGAACTATACTCACGTTTATATTCGATTGCTAAAGCGATGCATTGTCTGGAGTTCAAAATACTAACTATGTGGATCAATTGTGTCGAATAATAACATAGACATGCTCAAATTCGATAGAATCTAGATGTCTGATGGATCAATGACCGCTCCATACGCGAATTGCAAATATCATGATCCCATCCTAATATTTGGATACAATTTATATCTTTAATCAATGTGTAGAGCAGTCTTTTACGTGTAGTTTCACTCTCCATCGGTGGTCCCTCACACATGCTCACACACTTACTCCCGAGGTGTCTTTCTCGCACACATGCTCTAGATATAACCCTCCGTCCCTCTCGTAACCATTTAAAACTGTTTTCACTAACCTTTATCACAAGCACTCTTCCTCTACGCAAACATACACACGCAGAATCCTCATCGATCCTTTCTATATACATGGACCTGCCTCGTGTCTCATGTACGCACATTATCTTTACGCCTGTCTCTCACGCATTGTCTCGCACCGCTCTTCCTAATCGATTTAGTATGATTCTAGCGAGCATTTTGTAGGATGCCCTTAAAGTTAGGTTGGATGAATGGTAATATCAGAGATAAAGGGGTTACCTTAGTCCGAGAACCTAGGGTTACAAATCCTAGCCGGCTTTGTCAGTGGACACAGAGTCCTTCACAATTCTGCTATCTTTGTCTTGTACGACTAGTCATCCATGGGTCTTCCTAAATGTGTCATGGGCCGACCAATGTGGCGCAGGATGGAACCGAACGAAGGGCCTCACCTCGACCCACTGGACCTCACGCGGTGACACACCGTCTGCCCCCGCGTCTCATTATCTTCTCACACCACACATACCAACACAAATACCACACACACAATTTCTCATGGTGCCTCTATTCCCTCCCCCCTTGCATATACACACTCAAGGGAATGGAATCTCTTGTCGTGACGTCATATTCGTCTCTCTCACTCTAGACCACTCTCATTTCTCATGCTATCTCTCCCACGCCCCCCCCATCGGCCCCTCTGTCCATGCCTCTCTCGAATACGTAATACACACACATACCTCTATAGGCCCCGCCAAATGCATCAACTACACATTCACACATGTTACATCAGGTACCCCATTGATCTAAAAAGCCCTCTCTTCACGCTTATTTCGCATACAACATTCCTTTTGAATAAAGTGTGGCCAAAAAATTATTTTAGAGTTTCTACATATATACAACATTACAAAGTTATATGGAGGAGTACGAACGCTAATTTGCATTGCATGGTGCCCACATTGATATTTATTCCGCACTATGAATTTGTATATTTTTATACTATATACAAAGTTAGTCATAATAAAGAGAAACGAAGAGCATCTCTCTCTCTCCATCGCATACCCCCATGTACTCCCCTTTCACGTATGCACACAGAACTATCTCCAGGTCCTCTAAAAGTAAGCCCCTAGGAAATTCACGCATGTTTCATCTTTCTCTCGCGATATATGCAATGACGATCATTGTATTTGAAGCGAAAGCATGATACGTACATTGGACTTCAGAATCCACTCAATACGGTCACCATTTACGTTTAGTGGTTATTATACAGTCACGGGCTCACCGTACAATTCTGTATTTGCTCATGACATGACTAGTTGACCAGTTAAACGCTCCACGTGGCACATCTAGTGTTGCATCACATTATCTCACTACCATCGTGCCCACCTGTCGACTTGTATCTACTCTACATCTACACTCTACATAAAATACACTCTTATAAAAAACAGAGTTGGTGATGATGGTGTGCCTGCCATCCTGCAATATAGGTTGTCCGATTTATATCTGACGAATATGAAAGAAACTATGGCAATTTTGCAAAAAGGTACCCACACACCTCTCCACATTTGCAAATAAGGCCTTCCCTCGTTCATCCTTTTCTCTCACAAGATAAACAAGTCATACAAATGCATCTTGATGTTACGTGCAACGCATGGGCTTCTTGCTAGTAAGAATGAAAACAAACGACAAAAAATATTTGGACCGTGTTCGTAGTCATGACCGCGGGCACAGCGGACAAGGTGGCCTTGTATTGGTATGTTGAGTCGTCTGTTTTAACACACAGGAGCTGGTGTGGTGATTATACACACACACACGCATGCACACGAACTGCATCCATGCAACACTCACACAAACACATGCACCCATGCACGCACGCAACACTCACACGTACACACGCAGCCACGCACGCACGCAACACTCACACGCACGCACGCAACACTCACATCCACACACGCATGCATGCATGCACACACCAGTACACCACGCGACCAACACACACTCTCACGCTCAAGTTCTCAACCTACACGTGCATGCGCACACATTAGACCCTGACTGACACATACACAACCAGGTGATTCCCGCGCACGGGTTGGAGCCTTGTCACGCCTGCATAAATTTGTGTTTATCTGACCTTTTGCCTATGCGAACTGACAGGTGGGACCCACAAGGAACGTGGTCAATTTAACTAGTCAACATGGCGCCACGCAGACTATTTGGCCGGTCAACAGAGTGCAATCCGATGTTGGACTGTGAGCAAGTGACCGTATAATCACCGCAAAACGTATATAGTGACAATAATCAGCTTATTCTAAAGTTCGGTGACCGTATTACGCTTTTCTCTCTGTAGGCCCTCCAAAACTACATCTCTACACGTTCTCGCATGTTACATCTAACAACTATGCAATACAACACTACTACTACGCTCTAACACAATAAATCATATGCGTTTTTAGTTGTACTAGATATCATATTGTTACTTATAATTATTCAGTTTGCATACATTAAAATTGCTTTGAAATGTATGGCCAGTATCATCTGCAGCGCGGGAAAAATCCCACCCTTTCCTGTTTAATCTGGTTTGTATCGATGGATCGTGCAAAACAGCAAAACTATAGTACTTTACAGTACAAGTGACAGTTCACTGGGCCGTCGTGTCGTCTACTCCTCCGTCGTAAGAGTGGAGCGCTCACTTTCATAAATCTTCTAGTCCCTTTCGCCGACATGTGGGACATCAAGCTACCGGGTCCACGTGCCATACGGGAATACAGTGCAGAGCAGCCGGGGTGAAGCACCCCAGTCATTGCGCTGGCGTAGTAATGAGCAATGAGGCGTCAAATCACAAAGCCACACCTTTCCCGCAGTTAAGTTGGAGGGACGAAGCAACCATCATTTCACTCGCTGCTGAATCCGCTTCTCCCTCATCTTCTTCAACTTAACCACGTGTTGCTTCTGCCGTTGTTCTGCCTCATGTGGGACGCGGATCGGCTTGGTAAAGCACTGACACGTGGAACCGCATGTTAGCAAACCGCCAGGACAATGTCCTCCGAAAATAAGAAGCCTAATCCTAGACTTACAAAGGGCTACGTAGCTGCTGCGTATACTTTCCATCTAATCTATATATGCCCCCCTAATTTTCAGGTGGGGTGGGACTAATCCTCTCCTTTAATCCAATCAAATAGTCCCACATCACATCAGTTCGTAAATTTACATAAACCATTACGTGGATGTAACATTGCTCAAATAAGAAACCTCCCCCGCCATCCGCGCGGCAAAATCACCTCCTTTTACTAATCTTGATTCTATAATTTTTTAGATCAATATATGTCAGGACCCCGATTCCAAGTCACATCGACCTAGCTGGTAACACCTCATATCACTTTGCGGCCTCACGCACGGTATTCCCACGGGTGTCGCCTTACCATGGCCCGGGACCGTTTGCGTCTTTTGGCTCACGTATATGATAGTGTCGCTAGCATCCACATGACAAAGAACCCGGGCCGACATGGCTAGTCGTGAACCCAAAGCGGCACTAACCTATGGGGACAGGCATACATGAATCACTTCGAGCATGTCGGTCATCAACGTATGAATTCGGGCTGTAGCACTGGCTAACAGGACTCCGGTATCCCGGGCTGTAGCGGCTAGGCAGGACTCGAATATCATCGCGACATTTCCCGAAGGGACAGACATAGGAACGAAATGAAACACATGCCGCCACCAAGTGTCCAAGCGGTAGTCTGGGCTAGCAGGACTCGGTGAACCGGGCTGTAGCGGACTACCATCGCTCAGAAGCACGAGACTACATTTCCCCATATGAGAGGCTGCCAAGGATAAACAACTAGTTTGTCGGATCCCACTCATACCAAGCATTTCAATCATACACGCAATATGCCCGATATGAGTAAATACAACAAGGCATCACAACAAAACTCTACAACTCAAGCAATTTATTTAAGAGGCTCGAGGAGCCATACATAACATAGTCATACAGGTAGGGGTCACATGACCCAACACTCAAATCATACAATCATACAAGCACATGCGGAAGCAAAGTAGTCTGAGTACTGACTCTAGAAAGAAAGAAAGCTTGTTGGAGTCTTTCTATCTACAATGGCCCTTCACAAGTCTTAGATCGCCACAGGTGGCTAGTTTACTCGTCAAGTCAACATCTACATAGAATCCGTCGGAGGGTAGTATAGTCCTCTGAAAAATATTGATTAAGCAAACATGAGTACAAAAGTACTCAGCAAGTCTTACCACGAATCCTATCATACATGCACATTCTCAAGGAAGGAAGTGGAGTTATTTGCAGCAAGCCAGCTTTGACTCTTGGCTAAGCTATCCCACGTGACACACTTTGTAAAGCATTTTGTCGCATACAGAGTCCACTAATCACCATCACAATACTCCACCGTGGATCCTCTCTCGTCATCCCGAGAGGGCCATCCACGATACTCACACTTATCTTGAGGCTTTTACTAGTATCCATTTACTTGTCTATGAACTGATATAGGTAACCCGAAGTCCTTCTTCGTGGACACGGCTATTCGAATAGATCATACTTAACCTGCAGGGTGTACTTCTTCACACGCTCTCACCACTTATCGTCGTTTACACGACATGTACTGCAACCTTCAAGCGGAAGCCCAACGTGGGTGTCGGCCACAGCCTACCTAAACACTCAAGTCCCTAGTCCAGTTTATCGCCTATTCGGGTTCCATCCGCAGGAGTCCGACCGAGGTTTCCCATACAGCCCGAACGATGTGTGCGGGGTTCCCGAGATACCAAACGGGCACTTTCGGTACACGGGCCACAGTGCCTACCGCAACACAACCCACCCCTAAGGTCAGCGTTAAGTGCGGCCCCCAGCATGCTACAAACACCAGAAACTACTTGCAACTCCCGGACTAAGAACAGGGGTGGTTAAGAAGCCGAGAGGGTCCATTGGTTTCGGGCCCAATGCGTGGTAGTAGCTAGTTCATGGATCACAAACACAGATCTCAGTTCTTAGGATCGGCTTCAATGAAACAACCCACCATGTACTCCTACATGGCCTCTCATCGATACCTTTACCAAATCGTGTTCAACACTTTCACTCTCGAACCAACACAGCCTTTCACTCCAGTTCATCATCCCGATGAGCCAGACCTGACACAACTCTAAGCATAGCAAGCATAGCATGGTAGGAATCACAAACATGGCTCAATCAACTCCTACACATACTAGTGGGTTTCATCTAGTTACCGTGGCAATGACAGGTCATGCAAAGGAAGTGGGTTCAACTACCGCAGCACACAACAGTTGAATCGCTTTGTCTTAATGCAGTAAACGAGAGCAGAAGCGAGAACATGGGTTTGTATCGGAATGATCAATGATTTGCTTGCCTGATGGAACTGGGGTAGGGAACTGCCCTTCAGATGGGTAGTCGACGTTATCTTCGGGGGCAGAACCTATCATGAAAGCACACCGAAAGTAAACACACATGACAATATGCAACAATATGATGCATGCTATGACATGGCAATATGGATGTGTGTTGGCCTAATGCAATCTGAAATAACAGGGAATGAACTCATTTGAATCAAGGATTCAAATGATAGCTCATTTGGGTTAGTCCTAATGCTGCAATTCCTTATTCTGGTTATTCAGCATAGTTAACTTGTTTTAACATGCATGAAACCTGTACCAATGGATAGAGTGTATTTTTCTGATAATTTATCATATATAAATCTTTGCATTTGGAGTTATAGATAAAAAGTTATAAGCATTTGAAATTTGAATTATATTCTTATCAGAGCACACGCTGACCGTAGGATCGTAACCCCTAGGATCGGAAAACCATAAGCAGAGACCATTTACTTTGAACCTCCTTTCATTCTATAATTCTTCCCTGATCTATTCTGACTCTTCTCTCCTTTGCAACATTCTAGATGGCCGTCGAGTTCACCCAGTTTTGCTACGGAGTTCTGCCACCCGATGAGGCGATGCCCTTCGGAAGGAAGCTGGTCCGGATGGTGAAGCTGCTGAAGATTGCTCGCCCTCGATCACCGGAAACCCACTAATGCACTTCCGCGGACACCCGCTACAGGATTGAGGTGCATATCCCAGGGAGGACCTTTGGAGGACGCACGGAGCCTATCAACTTTGAGTTCACCGAGTTCAACTGGATCATCGGAAGAGACGTGGCGATCTACCGAGCACTTGGACATCTCCGAGAGGAGTATAGGACTGAGCTCGATCACTCAGACCTCGCCATGGTTTCTCGCAGGGCAAGGAATGGAGATATCATCCGCACCATCGAGGACGATTCCACTCTCTCTTACATCCAGGACTTGGAGTGTCTTCTCAGGAAACGGGAGATTCAGGCTCGCCGTAACTCAAGACACACCGGAAGCTTTGTTCCGCGAACTGGGCTGGAGGAGAAGGCACGCGCAGACTTCCTTGGCCATGAGGAAGAAATCACGGACTTCATGGAGATAGTCGACGACCAAGATGAAGCTTGCAGCGATTGAGGAAAAGATGGACTTGGGAGAGGACCTTTACCCGAGTGGAGATGAAGCACCCTCGTGAGCAATGATCAGGATTTGAGGGAGTACCACCAAGGAAACCCCAAGAGGAGGCGCCATCGATGCAGACTTTTAGTCGACCACCATGTTATCTTTTTTCCTTTAAATCGATCAGTTAGGCGATGTTTCTTTCGTTTAGTCATGAGCTTTGTAATCGAGTTTGAACCATGTTTGAGTGGAATGAATAAATGTTTGGTGTGATGATTGTGCATTCATATGGGTAGTGTTATTTCTCATAGACCCTTGTTCTATTCTAAATTTTCTCATCCACTCCAAAATACCAGATGCCTCCGAGACGTGACCTGGGTTTCCGCCGAGCTCACCCAGCTGCTCCAAAGCGAATGCATTGATGCAGCTCCTGATTCGAATCGAACAACCCGCCAACAATCCACCGCCGCCACCACCACCCACCGTGGACAACTTGACTCGATTTACGAGGTTGAATCCGCCAGTGTTCTCTAGTAGCACCGAGCCGATTGTGGTGACGGTCGCTCCATAAGATTGGAAGAGAGCTAGTCACCGTTGGATGCACCGATGTTGAAAAGGTGCGCTTTGCAGCGCATCAACCGGATGGACCTGCAGCTTCTTGGTGGGAGAATTATACCGCCACTTTTCCTTTGGGTGGCATCACTTGGGATCAATTCCAGCAGGCCTTCGCCTTGCTCATGTCTCATCTGGAGCCATGAGTGCAAGAAGCGTGAGTTCGAAACTTGCGCCAGGAAATCGTCTTGTGGCACAAGATGCGTGGAGGAATTCAGCAAACTTGCCCGCTATGCCCTGATGATGTGGCCACCGATGCCGCCAAGCGGGAGAAGTTCTGGAGGGACTCAATGATGAATTGAGCATGCAGCTTATTGTGGCTACTTTCAACAACTACCGGAGCTGGTGGACAAGGCCACGATCCGGAAGGCAAGCAGCAGCAGATAGAAAGCCGCAAGAGGAAGTACAGCCGGGGAAGCACAATTCAGAGCTCAGCAGAAGCCCGCTATGCACCGTACTCGGAGGGCACATCCATCACAACCATGGAGGTCATAACCATGGTGGAAATGGAAACAACCGCAGCCAGGACAACAAGTCAGGCCATGGCAATGGCAATGGCGATGGTAATGGAAATCAGCACCGTTCTGCCCGGCTCCGAAGGATCTGAGCCACATCACCGCTTCAAGTGCGGAAGACAGGACACTCGCCACCGACTGCCCGGAGGCCAAGCGGAGGAACGGAATGGCAATGGAGGCTCAGCGAAGAAGCCCAATCCTTTCCCTCGTGCTCAAGTGAATCACATCGGCGTGGAGGGCGTCTATGATCAACCGGAACACGTGGTTGGTAAGTTTTATTGAATTCACGTTCAGTTTTGGTTCTGTTTGATTCGGTGCAACGATTCATTCATATCAAGGGTAGTTGTGGATAAGTACGGATTACGCACTAGAACCCTTAGAAGCCCCCTCCGTCGGCCCGCGGAGGAGAAATGATGGCAGGTTTAAGCTGTCCGCAAACCTCAACATCGGGAACCACAAATTTCCGTAGAACTCATAGTGTTGGAAACACAGACCTTGGATGTAATCCTAGGCATGGATTGGTTGTCAAAGTATGAAGGAACATTGATGTGCCGGCAAGTCTATTCTGCTCACCACCCGGGCGTAAGAGGATCAAGTATGTAGCCAGCACGGCCGGATGAAGAATCAGTGCATTCCCTCACGGAGTTATGCAGCGGAAGTGCCATGGTGCAAGAATTCCCGATGTGTTCCGGAGGAATTACCAGAATGCCACCGGACGAGACATTGAGTTTCCGATTGAGTTATTGCCGGCACAGCCCCAATATCCAAGAGACCTTATCGGATGCCACGAATGAGTTGAAAGAGATCAAGGAACAAATAAATGAGTTATTGGAGAAAGGATATATTCGTCCAAGCTCATCACCTTGGGGAGCCCCAGTTCTTTTGGTAGAGAAGAAGGATGGAAGCTTGAGGATGGTTGTGGATTATCGTGCATTGAGCGAGGTAACCATCAAGAACAAGTACCCTCTGCCCATGATCAACGACTTGTTTGATCAGCTTGTTGGAGCCAAGGTATTCTCTAAGATCGATCTTGATCGAGGTATCACCGATTGAAAATTCGTGAGAAGGATATACCCAAAACAGCATTCACCACGGTATGGTTTATCTGAGTATACCGTCATGTCATTTGGATTAACTAATGCTCCTGCATACTTCATGAATTTGATGAACAAGGTGTTCATGGAGTACTTGGACAAGTTTGTCGTGGTGTTCATCGATGACATATTGATATTCTCCAAGAGCGAGGAAGAGCATAAGGAACATTTGCGTCTAGTTACGGAGAAACTTGAGAACATCACCGTATGCCAAATTCAGCAAATGTGAATTTTGGTTGAAGGAAGTTGGATTCCTCGGACATGTTATTTCAGGAGAAGGAATAGCAGTTGATCCCGCCAAGGTTGAATCACCACCGATTGGCGCCACCCACCTCGATCAAGGAGATCCGCAGTTTCTCGGACTCGCGAGGATATTATCGAAGGTTCATTGAGAACTTCTCGAAGATTGCCAAGCCCATGACTGAGCTGTTGAAGAAGGAAGCCAAGTATGTTTGGACCGAGGAATGTGAGGCCAGTTTTGAGAATTGAAGAAACGGTTGGTCACAGCTCCAAAGGTTGATATTGCGGACATACATAAGGAATATCAGGTCTATTGTGGCGCTTCTCGTCAAGGACTCGGAGGAGTATTGATGCAGGAAGGCAAGGTTGTAGCTTATGCCTCCAGACAGCTACGGCCTCATGAGATGAATTATGCCACGCATGATTTGGAGTTAGCAAATGTAGTGCATGCACTCAAGACACAGAGACATTTCCTCATTGGAAATCGCTGTGATGTCTATACGGATCACAAGAGTCTGAAATATATCTTCACGCAGAAGGAATTGAACCTCAGGCAGAGGAGATGGCTAGAGTTGATAAAGGACTATGACATGAGGTTGCATTACCACCCCGGTAAAGCCAATGTTGTAGCGGATGCTTTGAGCCGTAAGAGTTATGTGAATACTCTTACCGCAGGAGGATTACCCCAGGAGTTGGTCGATGACCTCAGAGATCTCCGGCTGGAGATAGTTCCGAAAGGATTTGTCGCAACTCTGGAAGTTCAGTCCACCTTGACCGAAAGGATTCGTGAAGCCCAGAAGTCGGACAAGGAAATCGATGAGATTAAGCAAAAGATGGAGGAAGGAAAAGCTAAAGGATTCCGTAAGGATGAACATGGAACTATTTGGTTTGAGGATCGTATTTATGTGCCCAATGATCCCGAGCTCAGGAAGCTAATTCTACAGGAGGCACATGATTCACCGTACTCGATTCACCCCGGCAACACCAAGATGTACCGGATTTGAAGCAAAGTTTACGGTGGGCAGGAATGAAGAAGGACATTGCCGAGTGCGTAGCCGTATGCGATGTTTGCCAACGTGTAAAGGCGAACATCGAAGCCAGCAGGTTACTTCAACCTTTGCCGATTCCCGATTGGAAATGGGAGAAACTTGGTATGGATTTCA
Organism: Aegilops longissima; assembly: GCA_021605205.1. Classification (NCBI taxonomy): domain Eukaryota; kingdom Viridiplantae; phylum Streptophyta; class Magnoliopsida; order Poales; family Poaceae; genus Aegilops; species Aegilops longissima. Next base: position 139,889,691 of record CM038681.1, read on the forward strand.
TCACAGGATTACCGGGACCCGCTCAGGTTATGATTCTATCTGGGTAGTAGTTGATCGTTTGACTAAGGTAGCTCACTTCATTCCGTGAAGACTACCTATACCAGTGCCAAGTTGGCCAAGATATACATGACCAGGATCGTATGTCCGCATGGAGTTCCGAGGAAAATCGTGTCGATAGAGGAACGCAGTTTACCTCAAAGTTTTGGAAGCAATTGCATGAAACTTTGGGTGCGAGGCTGGAATTGATACAGCTTTTCATCCGCAGATGATGGACAGACCGAGAGAGTCAATCAGATTACGGAGGACATGTTGAGAGCTTGTGTGCTAGACTATGGGTCTAGCTGGGATGATAATTTGCCCTCTGCAGAGTTCTCTTACAACAACAGTTATCAATCCAGTTTGAAGATGGCCCCTTCAAGCTCTATACGGAAGGAGGTGTAGAACACCATTGTTTGTGGGATAGTGTTGGAGATCGATCACTTTTGGTTCCGATCTTATCAAGGATTCGAAGAAAGTCAAGCTGATTCGAGACCGGCTCAAGATAGCACATCCACGACGTAAGAGTTATGCCGACGATGAAGCGCAAGGAGGTGACTTACGAAGTGGGAGACCGAGCATATCTTCGTGTATCTCCACTACGTGGAATCAAGAGGTTTGGAGTCAAGGGAAAGTTAGCACCCCGATTCATTGGCCCCTACAAAATCCTCGAGCGGCGTGGAGAAGTTGCATACAAGTTGGAATTGCGGAAGGATTGTCCGAGTTCATGATGTCTTCCACGTTTCTCGGTGAAGAAGTGCCATGCCGACATGGCGATGTTCCGTTAAGAACCACAAGTGCCCCTAGAGGCCATACAGCTTGCGGTGATTTGACTTACAAGGAGAAACCCGTCAAAATTCTCGAGACTGCAAGCGAGTCACCCGCAGCAAAGTCATCAAGTTTTGCAAGGTGCTGTGGAGTCACCACACCGAGGAAGAAGCTACACAGAACGCGAAGAAGATCTTCGTCGAGACCATCCGCACCTATTTGCTAGCCAACCCGAATCTCGAGGGCGAGATTCATCTTAAAATGGTAGGTTTGTAACATCCCAAATTTTCCTATTTGGAATGTTTTACAATTATAGATAAGCATCCTATGCATCCTGTTTGAATTTGAATACCATTTGAAGTTTCAGAGAGTTTTGAATTTGAAATTTGAATTCCAAACTTTGGCATGTGGGAAACAATTCCAAAACCAAGCCTGATAAATACTTGATCAAAAGTATGAGAGGAGCAAACATGACACTCCAAAAATATCAGAGGAAACAATGCCAAAAGAATTGGATTCAAATCTGAAATTTTATTTGAATTTGAAAAAAAAATGGATTTTCATAAAGTTTGGATTTTGCCTTTGGAAAAATGTTCAAATGAAAGGAATATTCCCTGATCATTTTGGTATATATATACCCTATATAAAATATTATTAGTTTAGGTTTTATTTTTGTTTTGGTTTTATTAAAAAATAAAGGAAAAAAAACCTTTTAGGCGCCACCAGCCACCCAGCCCCCAGCCAAGACCGCCCTCGGCCACCCCGCGCACCAGGCCCAGCCAACCGGCCCACTAGGCCAACAGGCCAGCCAGCCGACCGCCCGCGCCACCCCTCGCCTCGATTCCCTAAGATTCGGTCGACCGACCGAAATCCCCCCCTCTCTCCCTCACTGACCCGTGGCCCCCACCCTCTCTTCTTCCCCCTCGCCCACGTTTCGAACCTCGCCGGAGATCCGCCGGATCCCGAAGGATCCGGGATCTCCAATCACCCCCGATGCCCTTCCGCTCCTCACCCGACCCCCTGGCTATATAAGCCAAGTCCCCCGCACCCCATTCCCCCCCTTAGCCTCGCCGGAGCCCCTCTCCCTCTTTCTCCCGAAGCACGCCGTAGCCCGAGCTCACCTCCGCCGCCAAAACCCTCGCCGTCGCCGCTCTGGTGCACCCCGACCCACCCCAACTCCACCGAACCATCCCCCGAGCTCCACCGCATCTCCCCGACGTCTCCCCGAAGCTCGCCGACGCTCGGAGCCCTCGGAGCACTCTCGCCGCCGCCGCCGACGTCGCCGGAGTCCGGTAAGCCCCGGCATCCCCCCTCCACCGTTAGATCCTAAACCTAGGGTTAGGATTAGAAGCCCCCGAAGGGGTAAGTTTTAGTTAGAAAACCGGACGGCCGAGCGGTTTATTTTTATTAGTTAGGTTTATTTTAGTTAGGCCGGTTCTGTTAGTTAAACCCTAGGCCCGTTTAGACTAAACTACGCCTAGTGCACAGTATAGGCCCATTGGGCTTTTCTTTTTATTTAGATTTTCTGTTTTAGCCGATTTGTTTCAAATTTCAAAAATGTATATCTTTTATTCTGTTTATTATTTTTGAGTGATTCTTTTTTTGTTGGATTGCAAATTTTATGTAGTTTCGGAAAAACATATATTTAGCTATGTTAAAAATAATTAAAAATGCTTTAATATTGTTTTAGTCAGAATAGCAAATCTGCTATAGTTTTAGTTAGAAAAATTATTTTTGCATGATTCTTTTTGCAATCACTTTATTTTGATATTGCCAAACCCTAGAAATTAACTTTGGTATTTTAGGATTAATAAATAATTAATTCTAGGCAGAATCCTATTAATCCTAATTAATTGATTAGTTCTGTTTTCCTAATTAATTAATTAGTAAATTAATTTATTTTTAACTTGTGATTAGTTATTCTAGGTTAGTTTCTGTCATTCCATTAGATGAACTTTTATTCATAATTAATAAAAGTTTTAAATTAATTTTCTTAATAGAAATTGGATTAGGCCTAAAGTGAGTTTTATAATAGCTATTTAATTAATTCTTTTGCTCCTGGTCACTTAGTTAATCCTTTTCTGTTAAGTTAACCTAAAACTATGATTAGGTTATATTAGGGAAATTTTGTTATATAAAAAAAACTATTTTGCTATTGTTTGGAATAGGGAAAAACTTTGAATTGGTTTCTTTGAGCTTTTCTTTTTGATTTGGTTTTGATTTGCTTTGTTGTGCTATGTTACTATTGTTATATTGTGTGATCCTCTTGCTTTATGCTTATTGTGTTATTGTTTGTCTCGGTAGAGTTCCCGGAGTGCGAAGCTTGCTACTACGACTCTTTAGCTTACGAGGATCATCAGCAAGGCAAGTTTTGATCATGTTATTTCTATACCTATGATTTTGTGCATTAGTTGTTGTCACCACCCCACCATTGCATGCAGTAGTGAAATCTTGAAGTCATTAAACTTGAGTAGTATCATGTGGTAGGATGAACCAATCCCCTTGTTACCATGACCCCCGGGACGTAGTAGTTATTTTGCTATGCTCGTAGACGGGATTTGGGGATGAGTGAAGTTCATAAGCAAGATGTGAGAGCCAATGATGATGACAACCCATGGACTACAATGATCAAGATGGACTTGAGAAAATCACTCTTTGGGTGGAGGGCGGTTGACGGGCACCTGGAGCACCCAGTGGTGGCGGGATGCATGGAGAAGCGCCATGACATCCTGCGGAAAGCTTCACCCAGCCACGAAGAGAAGGATGGATGCCCCATGACCGAAGCTTACATGCAGCCGCAAGCCATTATGGGCTCTGGCTGGGTTGACCCTTGTAGTGAAGCTGGCTGGGCGGTACTACGAGAAGTAGACGAGCGGTAGGGTTGGATGGGTACGGCGGTGGCGGAAGAACTCTTTGGAAGACCTGTTTCATTCGTCCGTCTTCAAACACCATGAAGTGCGAAGACTTTAAAAGGAGGAATGATTCTTGCGGGAAAGTCGCAAACCTCTGCGAGGGTTATAACCTAATCGATTAGCCGTGTCCCCGATTACGGACATTTGAGCATCTGGACCTTGGAAGTATTCGGATATCTCAACACTAAAATTAATGGATTAATTTGATGGGTTTATGACTTAATAATAATTTGGGAACGAGATATTGGTTGGCGGAACCATCTCAATAACTACCAACAATTTGTAGTAATTTGCAATTAAGTCCACTGTAGTAGGATAAAATTGGCTTTACGCAAAATGATGAAACTTACAGCTCCACAGCCAAATATGCATATAGAGTTAGTAATTTTATTATTGTTGTTCCTCATAACTTGCCAGCTTATTCCAAAAGCTGACCTACATGGCTGCAACGTATTATGTTGCGAGATATATTCGATCAGGGGAGGCTACGCTCCGCGCTTGGCGATTGCCCTTTGGAGTCGGATGGACTCGCTTACCTTCGACGCTTCCGCAGTATTTTAGATTATTTCTCATGAGTTGGCCTTGAGCCGAATTTATTCCCTTGTAATAAAGACTCTATATGAGAATCGATAAATGATATTCAGGTGTGATTGAACTTTGATTACTTTATCGATGTCTTGTGAGTACCAAGATGATCTTGGGATGGTACAGAACCACGTAGATTTGACCGATTTTGGGTCAGGTCGTTACAATTCTGGAATTTATTATATAAAAATAAATCCAGAATTTGAATTAATCGTCGAAGATGAGGTCAGCGTGACGTCGAGGGTCAGCGGGTCGTCCAGTCAAATCTGACCAATGGGACCCGCATGTCGAGGTTAGTTTAACTAATTAATCTAATTAGAACTAATCCTAATTAGTTAACCGGGGTCCACCTGTCATTGACTCGTATCAGTCAGCAGGCCTGATCGAGGGGTCGATGGTCAACTCGCGGCGCTAGCCACCACGGCGAGGCCAGGGCGGCGAGCAAAGTGCTTTTTGCACTTCAGCCACAAATGGGGCGCGAGAGCATCTCGTGGGGCGGAGATGAACCGCGGTGTTTGGTGGGGTTAGTTGGGGTCGGGGTGGCGGAGTTGGCACCGGCAGTCGAGGCGGCGGGGCTCGGGTGATGTCGAACTAGTTGCTAGGGGGCAAGGTGAGGCGCGTGGAGTGCATAGTTAGGCCCAGCGCAACTCGGTGAGTGCGATGGACAGGGTGGCGTGGCGTTGGGTGGCCGGAGCCTCGTCGGCGACGAGCTCCGCGCGGTGGGTTGGGTGATCGGCGTGTGCTCGTTGTGGTGCACGAGGAGAGAATGGAGAGGATGGGGAGGTAGCCAGGCTCACGGTGATCCCGTAGAGAGCCTCGTCGAGGTCGGGACGGTCGATCTTGGCGGCGGCGGCGAAGGATCTCCGCGGTGGCGGAGTCGGGTGAGGTCGGTCGGGCGGCCAGGCGAGCAGGAGCTCGGGCTTGGCTTGTTCGATGGAGTCGACGACGGCGGGCGACGGACAAGGTCTCGTGGCGTGGGGACGACGGTGGCTCGGCTCTGACGGAGGAGCGGCGACAGTGGCGTCGGCCATGGCGAGGAGAGCGAGAGAGAGGCGGGGGGAGAATGGGGTGTCACTGGGGTCGGGCGACGACGTGGAGGTCGTCCAGAGCGCGGCGGCGAAGAGGTGAAGCGGCGGCGGCCAGCTGCGTGGCGCGCCTGCGCTCGCCCGGCGGGCACCGAGCTGCTGCTGGCCGAGCCAAGCAGCTGTTGGCCATGGCTGCTGGGCTGGGCCGCAGGTGGGCGAACCAGGCGACAGTAAGCCTTTTCCCTTTTTTAGTCTTTTTCTAATTTCTGCAACTTTGTGGGGTTTATTTAAAATACCAAAACTATTTTAAAAACCACCAAAATGCTCCTGGTCACTTGTTGGAATATTCCCAACATGAAACATTTTGGTTTGACAATTTTTGAACATTTAAAATATTTTATATAATTAAAAATGCTTAAGTTCAAAACTTGTGGATTAATCCTAGGAACTTTGGATGACCTAGAAAATGATCCACCACCTTTGACATGGGTTCTGATCCAAAACAAAGAGGATGAGCATTTTGAAGGGCATTTCGGATTCATTGAAATAATTTTAGTAAACCCTAGTTGTTTTAAGGGGGTGTTCTAGGGTTTCCTGCCTTCCCCATTTCAAATTCAAATGAAATTTAAACATGATGCACACCCTAATGCATGGTCTATCCGGGATGTGACAACTCACCCCACTCAAAAGAATCTCGTCCGAGATTTAGGATCTGCTCGAAAAGGTGGGATACTCAAGTCGAAGACGATCCTCCCTTTCCCAAGTTGCTTCTTGCTCGGAATGGTTTGACCATTGAACCTTTAGAAACTTGATATTCCGACGTCGAGTGGTACGCTCGGCTTGATCGAGGATCTGAGCGGGATATTCTCGATAGGTGAGGTTATCTTGGAGATCAAGCGTTTAGTGGTCCACTCCACGGATAGGATCCGAGAAGCAACGCTGAGTTGGGAAGCGTGGAAGACATCATGGACTCGGAAAGATGCGGAGGTAGTTCAATTGGTAGGCAACTTCCCCTCGTTTGGCAAGAATGCGAAAGGGTCCAATGTAACGAGGAGCCAACTTGCCTTTGATACCGAAAACGATGGGTTCCCTTTAGAGGAGTAACCCGAAGGTAAGCCTTCTCGCCAATTTCATAAGCCATAGGCTTATGCTTGCGGTCATATTGGCTCTTTTGACGAGATTGGGCTGTTTTCAATTTCTCACGAATAACGCGAACCTGCTCTTCTGCTTCTGAATCATGTCCGGGCCAAGAGTTGTCTCTCCCGGTTTCGACCAGTTAAGAGGCGTTCGACATTTCCGTCCATAAAGAACTTCGAAAGGGGCTTTGCCCAAGCTGGCTTGATAACTATTGTTATAAGCGAACTCGGCGAATGGAAGGCATTTTTCCCAATTCATGCGAAAGAGATGATGAAGCTCGAAGCATATCCTCTAGGATTTGATTGACTCGTTCTACTTGACCACTTGATTGGGGATGGAAAGCGGTGCTAAAGGAGAGACGAGTTCCCATAGCGTTTTGGAAACTTTCCCAAAATCGAGAGGTGAAGAGACTTCCACGGTCTGAGTTAATTTCCAATGGAACACCATGAAGAGACACTATTCGAGAGATGTACAATTCAGCTAGCTGGCTAGCGGTTATACTCTCACGAACAGGTAGGAAGTGGGCTACTTTGGAAAGGCGATCGGCGACAACGAAGATAGCATTATTCCTCTCTTGGTCCTGGGAAACCCGGTAATGAAATCCATACCGATTTTATCCCATTTCCATTCAGGAATTTCCAACGGTTGAAGGGTACCAGCAGGCCGTTGATGCTCTGCTTAACTTCGACGACGACGTCGCGATTAGCAATGTATTGAGCGATTTCTCTCTTCATCCTAGTCCACCAAAACCTCTGGCGTAGATCTTGATACATTTTAGTACTACCAGGATGAATGGTGAGAGGAGAGTCATGAGCTTCCTTAAGGATCAATCGCCTCAGGTTGCGCACCTTGGGGACCCCTAGACGGTCTCCAAAGAACACGACACCTTGTTCATCAATGGAGAAAAAATCTGCGACTCCTTTCTTGATGTTTCTCCTGATACGAGAGATTCCCGGATCTACCTTATGTGCTTTGATGATCTGATCCGTAAGGGTAGGTTTCGCCACCAGGGTGGAAAGGAATCCTCGAGGAACAATGTGAAGATTAAGCTTACGAAATTCCTCATGGAGAATTGGTTGACTTTGTTGTAACATCAAATTGTTACAATAAGATTTGCGACTTAGTGCGTCAGCCATGACATTAGCTTTGCACAGGGTGTAGGATATTCCTAAGTCGAAATCTGTAATCAACTCGACCCAACGTCTTTGCCGAGATTCAAATCCGGTTGGGTGAAGATATATTTCAGACTTTGGTGATCGGTGTAGATTTCGCAGCGATTACCCGTAAGGTAATGTCGCCAGGTTTTGAGTGCATGAACCACCGCTGCAAGCTCTAGATCGTGTGTGGATAGTTATCCTCATGTGGGCGAATCGTCGAGAAGCGTAGGCAATCACATGACGATCTTGCATGAGTATGCAACCTAGTCCTTGTCGCGAGGCGTCATAATAGATAATAAAGTCCTTAGAAATCTGGTGGAACAAGTGCGGGAGCAGATGTCGAGCGTCTTTTCAGTTCTGAAAGCTGAACTTCGCCTTGTGGCGTCCATTCAACTTCTTATCTTTCTTGAGGAGTTCGGTTAGAGGTTTAGCAACTTTAGAAATTCTCGACGAAGCGGCGGCAATAGCTCGCTAAACCGAGAAACTCGAACTTGCTTGACCGATTCAGGTGGAGTCCAATCAAGGACGGCTTGAACTCGCTCGGGATTGACAGCAATGCCCTTACCAGAGATTACATGTCCTAGATAGGTCACTTCTGGTAACCAGAATTCACATTTAGAGAATTTGGCATAAAGGCGGTGCTCTCGAAGTTTCATCAATACTAGCCTTAGGTGTTCGGCATGTTCTTTCTCATTCTTGGAGTAGATGAGTATATCATCGAGGTATACCACGACGAATTTATCCAAGTACTCCATGAAGATCGAGTTCATTAACCGAGAGAAGGTGGCTGGAGCATTGGTTAATCCGAAGGACATGACGGTGTACTCGTATTGGCCATAACGAGTGACAAAGGCCGTTTTAGGAATGTCCCCGTTCTTGATTTTGATTTGATGGTAGCCCAACCTCAAATCCATCTTGAAAAGATCGAGGATCCAGCGAGCTGATCATACAGTCGTTGATCCCGGGAGCGGATACTTGTTCTTGATAGTGACCAAATTGACGGTCGGTAATCTACAACCATCCGATCCGTACCATCCTTCTTCTTGACGAAGAGGGCGGGCAAGCCCATGGAGATGAACTAGGGCGGATGAAACCCTTTTGCAAGGATTCATCGAGTTGTTTCTTAAGTTCAGCTAGTTCTAGGGGTGCCATCTTATAAGGCCTTCTAGAGATTGGGGCGGTTCCGGAATAAGATCTATCACGAACTCGACATCCCCGTCGGTGGAACACCGGCAGTTCCTCGAAAGACATCCGGAAATCACGGACTACCGGAATATCTTCGAGGTCCGGAAGGGGTTGGCATTTAAGGAGTAAAGTGGCGCTTAGACACTCGGGTTAAAACATCCACCGTTTTGCCGAAGGATGGGTAAGTTGAACAGTTCTAGTAGAGCAATCAATCTTAGCATAATGGGCTGACATCCAGTCCATACCCAAGATGATGTTTATGTCAGGGACTTGAGAGCTATTAGAGATGCAAGAAAGACTAATCTGTCGACAAGAATTTCATTCCCATGACTTATTCTAGAGGTTTGCCATCTAGAACCAGGAGTTTAATTTCCATGGAGGTAGGCATGTCACGAATGTGGTGTTGTGCAATCGAGCATAGCTCTCGAAATAAATGAATGAGATGCTCCAAAGATCAAAAGAACGGTTGCGGATGGCAGTTAACAAGAAGCGTGCCGAGGGCGGCGTTGGGATCCTCATAGGTTTCTTCAGCGAGACATAGTTGACATGGCCACGGCGGTGGCAACCGGCTTAGCATAGGGCACCTTTCCTGCTGGCTTGCCGCGCCAATGACTTTCCAGCTTGATTGGGGTTGTTCTGGGACACTCTCGAATATAGTGGCCGTCTCTCCACACTTGAAGCAAGTGATCACATTTGGACGTGGAGCAGCACTAGCAGTTGGACCTCCATAAGTCTTGGGTGGAAAATACGGCTGGTTGGGGCGGGCGCCTCGAAGGATGGCCTCGGGGTGTACCTAGGTGGTAGAGCAGTATTTGGAACCCAAACCCGGCGCTTCGGGATCGAGCGGATGGCGATCCGAATCACGGATGTGCTTGCGTGAAGCCTCAAAATCAGTCTGCCCAGATTTGGTGCCGATAGCCTTATTGACTAACCGGGAAAGAGGTACATTCATGCGACGGAGATCTCGGCGCTCGAGGCTAAGTCCTTGCGGAACCTTGCCTGCTTCTTAGCATCGGTAGAAACTTCTTGGGAGCATAACGTGCTAACCTCCCAAATTCACGGCTGTAGGCATCCTTTGTCACCGCCTTGGGTGAAACTGCAGAATTCCTCACGTTTGCGGTCCATAAGACCTTCGGAATATGGTGCTCACGGAAGGCGGCAATCAATTCATCCCAAGTTGTAACTTGTCCAGCGGACGCATAGCCTCATAATTCTCCCACCAGAGGCTAGCAGGGCCTTCAAGATGATAGGCGGCAAAGATAACCTTGTCGGCCTCAGCCACGTTATGGAGCGCAGCTTGTGATGGATGCTTGCGGAGCCAATCATCCGCGTCGAGAGGCTCGGCGGAATATTTGAATTTTGGGGATATAGCTTGGCGAAATCGTTGAGTGAAACCACATCGTTTCTTGGCTGGCGTGCTGTGTTTTGTTCAATCCGCTCCAATAAGCGGTTGGTTTCACGCTTATTGCGTTACGCTTCGGCAAAGATCACCTCGGCCAAAGATGGCGGTTGCGGCAGATCCACATTCCTGGCTGCACTGGCTTCTCCCTGCTATGGAACAGCAGGAGTATTGCGAGTGTTGACCATCCTGGGAGACAAAGCAAAGGTTTAAACCAGGATGGCAGAATTTAACAAGGAAGTGCGGAAGGTAATGGACAGCATGGAATGCAAAGATGTTCATCCGTATGACATGGTAATATAAAACTGCCATATATATATATATACCATCGGTCATACACACCATTCATAGTTTAGTACAAGCCTGACGGAGTACGACTATAAGGAAAGGCGTTACATCTCATCGGAAGCATCCCAACTTCTATACATTATTTTCTACACTTCCGAACAATACACACTAAGTCGTATTCCACGAGTCACGCAGACGGTGGAAACACAACCATTACCATACTAGGAATACTACTACTATCTCAGGCAGCTCCATAGTAGTCCTCATAGAAGTCACCACCCAGACACTGAAGTGGAACATGATCGTCGAGAATGACAATCTGTGGGGCCTGTGGACCATAAGGACTCGGATGTGGCCGTGGACCAACAAGCAGTGGCAGGCAGGCCCACGAGGAGGAGTGATGCCTCAACCTCACGCCACTCCATAAAGTTTGGCAGACTACGCCCGCACGGGTACAAGTCCTCATGTCCATATATCCGGCTTGCACGGCAGTGCAAACCTAGTCGAGTAGCCTAGTGGTCGAGCGGGCATTAAAAGCTCCATACGCAAGGCCGGTTCTCACGGTCCTTGTCCTCCAAAGAACTCAAGAGTAGTGCGAAGGTGAGTCCTCATGGGATGCATCGCTGTACAAACCCTGAAGGTAGCCATGCGCCTGAGGAGGATCTTGGCATGTAGCGAAAATCGGTGTTGCTCAAAGCAAAGCAGTTACGCTCGAATAATAGTCATCATGGAATAGGCTGCATCTTGTACGACATTCCAATAGTGATTCGAGCCCGTAAGAACGATGAAGTGGCTCGATAGCTCCGGGATAAGATGGATAAATCCGGACCGTGCATAGGTATTGGCTTTGATTGAAATCCTAAACTGCTCCTCGACGGTATATTCAGGATACCATCGCCGGCCTTTCGCCACTTATGCGAGGGTTTTCTTGGCATCCTTCCCACCTCGAGCTCGGGGAGTTCTTCCAATGCAAACTCGCATCGCTACCACGGGCGCGTTCGCTTCTCTATGGCGCCTTCATCGCCATGTGGAGGTCAGCCGACAACAACCCATTTCCGCCATCCCGCTAATCCAACCGGTGAAGCTCGCAGCAATCATACTTCACGGGAAAACGCTGTTCCACAAGGCGTTATTTCTTTTGTAAATCTGCCGGCTTACATAGCCGGCCCGCCAGCTGGGAGGCAGCCTTCGCGGTCCTTCCGAGCCAGGTCGCTGTCTCCCACTGGGGCTGCTGCCATCGCCCGACTTCGGGTGATGGTCCAGTTGGAAGGCCTGGTTGGGGCTGACCTGGTGGCCGCCTTCGTCGAGCGTCGGGTGCTCCCACTCCAAGGCCGGCCGCATATGATCTGCCAGATGAGAGGCCGCTTCGACCCAAGCCGGCTGAGTGCCAAGGAGATGCCTCATGATGAGCTATCTTACATTGTGAACTACATCTCCAACTGCAAGCTCACCGAGGATCGGGTACGCAAGGGCCGATTCTCGAGCCGATCCCCGCCGTAAGTTTCTCTCTCTTCTTGTTGTCGGCTCACAATGGTAGACTCCTCGCCCGGCCGGGTTATTTTTTTGGCAGAGCTACCTTCTTCACCAAACCGGAGTTGCCGTGCGAGAGCCAATTTACGCTCGACCGCATGACGGACGACGGGACGATCCGACTGGTGCGCCGCCATGGATGACGCCGCAGGAGGAGGTAGCGGCAGCGCGCCAGCTCGAGCCGGGTTCGGGACTGGCCGATGACGATGATGCCGGGTTGTTCCTGCCGTTACCGGGCGTCCGACGCCACGGGCGGGCTCATCTGCGGGCGCCGCAGCCCGAGGCGGCGACAGAACGCCGGGCGCCGGACTTTTTTGGTAGTCGGCCGAAGAAGCCCAAGGGATCCACGACGGCAACCAAGCGGGACGAGGCGGCCGCGAAGGCGGCCCGCTTCCGCAAGGTTGTGAAGCAGTCGCAGGCGGTTTCAGCGTGAGTATCAAATTTCCACACTTTTCTTTCTTCTCTTTGGTTGAGGCTCTTCTGAGCCTTTTTCTTTACTGGTCAATCAGGGCGCCGCTTTCCCTCGAGTGGGTTCCTGCCGCCTCTATAGTCGGACCGACGGGAGGGTTCTTCAAGGCCACTGGGATCCCCGTGCCGACCTCATGGAGGCGACGGAGCGGAACGCGCGGGAGGCGCGGGAGGAGCGGGAAGCAGAGGAGCGGAGGGCCGCCCAGGAGGCGAAGGAGAAGTCGGCCGAGGCGCAAGCCGACGCGAGGCCAAGGCTCAGGCGGAGGCCGCGGTTGAGGAAAGGGAGGCGGAGGCCCTGCGTAACCAGCCTCCGCAGCTCATCATCCCCCTCCGCACCGTGGCCCCCAACATCCCAGTGCCTCATGCGGAGGAAGCATGCCGCGACCGGCCGGCGATGGAGAGGGAGTAGGGCGACGTGATCGTTCTGGAGGGAGAGGCGATGCAGTCGGCGCCGATTGGAGCGGGCCAAGGTGGCCGACCTGTCGCGCCGCCCGAGCAGCCGGCTGGAGGCGAGCCGGCTGTGGGGGCAGATCTCAGAGCTGGCCGCCGCTGCCGGGCGCTGCTAGGGAGGCGACTCAAGCACCGGAGTCGCAGGAAGGCAGGCGAGCCAGCTCGACGGCTCAGATATGGCGGCCAGCGCCAGACGCCCGAGTGGACACCCAGTGGGACGGCCGAGTTGAACGTGGCGGCTCAGAAGTCCGGAGCCGGTTTCAGCCTGTGCCGCTTCGCTGAAGAAGTATACTCAAGAATTCTCACGACGCTGGGCGTCATCCGGGTGAGTCTTCCAATTTTGGTTGATTGCTTTTGATTTCTTCCGTGGGCACACAACACCCATCGGGTAGTCCCGAGTTCCGAGTCGGCTGTTGAGCAGGCCGCTTGGAACTTTTAGTAGGCTTCGATTGCTATCTTGTTCTTATTAGCACCTCCGTCCTGTTTCGAGGAATATCATAATCTCCGCGCGGCTGCCTTCAACTCCGATGCCCAGGAGCTGAACCAGAAGACCGCTGATCTGACTCATAGCCGGAGTGAGTGCTTTGTTTCTTTTATCTCACATGGGGGCGCGTTAGCGCGCCCACTGGGTGTAGTCCCCGATATTCGGGCCGACAGCTGATCAGTCGGGTCGGATCTTTCCTGACGACTTCTTCCTTATTGTTTTTTTCTTTTTCTCCATGTTTGCAAGGGCCAACGCCAACTTGAGGGAGTAGCTAGGCGGGATCCAGACTGCCCTTCGTGCCAAGGAAGTTGATTGCAACGCCTTGGCCCAGGAACGTGACCGCCTGGCCAAGAAGCTGGCCAGCCAGGAGGAGAGCCATAAGGCGGCTCTGTAGAAGACGCGGGACAGCGAGGCCGCCCTCAAAGCCGAGTACGAGACCGAGGCGGCGGGCTGGGCCAAGGCGAAGCAAGCGCTAAGCGAGGGCTATGGACGGGTTGAGGATTTGATCGACGGTAGGCCGCCTTCCTCTTCGTCCCTTTGCTTGCCCCTTGCCCTCTGGTTTATCTTCTGATTTTGTGCTGCTTCTTTCTTCTTTGTGCAGATTACTTTCCTGGTTACTCCGCTCCACCTCCTGTTATTGAGGCCCACCGCTGCACGCCGCGGGCAGGGGTCGAGATCGCCGATGCTAGCCGGACGCTTGAGGAGCAGCTTCGCGATCCAGTTCCGACCGCAGCCGGCTCACCGCATGCTCCGCCACCTTCAGCGTGCCGGGGCGCAAGTGCTGGCCGCCCTTTGGCTCGACGAGGTGGTTCCCCGCACTCCTCAATGGACTACCGACCGGCCGGAGGTTGCGCTGCTGCTTCAAGGCCCGGAAGGCTTCGCTGCTCGGTCCGCGCCAGCGGGCGCCGAGTTCGCCCGAAGCTTGGTATCCCAGTGCCGAAGCTTGGCTCAATTGAGCACCGGGCGCAGAGGTCGACGAAGAGCTGGTGGCGTGCGGCGGCTATCATCCAGCCGCTACCGGCAATCGCCGACTACACCGACACCAGCGCCAAGGTTCTAGGTAAAAGATGATGGCGCGCCACCGGGAGGAGTGGTTCGGGCATAACCCAAATGGAAGGTGAAGACTCAAGGAGGAGATCGCCCAGCGATGAAGGCGAAGATGAAGAAGGGGAGGGTGGCGAAGATGTCGCGGCGACGGCGGTTTACCAGCCAGCTTCACTCGATCGCGGCCTCCAAGAACGAGGCGCTGCGCGGCCTGCCCCGCCAGAGGTAATGATCAAGCCGAGACCCACCAGCCGGCCACCCTCCGCCGCACTGCGCCTCCACCGACCTGACCACCGCCTGGCTGCCCTTGGCCTAATCTGTCATTCTTGCTTTCCGCTTGTTACTCTTGAACAACTATTTATTAAATTCACAGTTCCACCCACTTGGGGTGTATTCAAACTATGTTGAATGCCGGCTGCTTGAAGGCTTTTTGTGTAAATATAATCATGCATGTGTTTGACTTCCATTCATGTTTGCTTTTCATCCTTAGGGTTGTTTCTTTGTCGCCTTCCCCTGGTCATCGCTTTTCAAATTGGACAGCTGCCTGGCAATTGTGGTCGGGAGGGACTTGGCCGCTTTTTGGGAAGACAAGTACTTGAGCTTTCTTAGATTGTAGCAAGGTGAATGGGAAGCCGCCAGCTAGCTGCTCCGCAGCCGGTCGGGGAGCCGGCCGCTTATATAAGTTCGTTAGTCCTTAGCCGTTTTTCATGTGGGCATCCTTTCCTGCCTTGGACTCTTGTCAGCCGGACAGCCGATTCTTCAAGTTGCGGCTTTCGACAAGAGGGGGCTTGGGTGCCGACACACTACTTGTCTGACTGCAGGTGGAACTTGAATATAACTCAAGGCGGCAAGTCCCCAGGCCGACTGGTCGAACCCGGTGCTGGACGAGAAGAATGAACGTAGTGACATAATTATAAGCATCATACTCATCATTCATAGATAAAAGAGGGTAGTCCCTGAGTGCTCCTCGGGGGGCCCATTGTCTCTTACTTAGTACAAAAGGTAGCGTGATACATACTGCATTTTAACAGTAAAATCTTGGAGGATGTTACGCTCCATGGTCGCTCGACTCCTTGCCGAATCATCTCTTCGTGCCTTCGCTTCAAGGCCGATCGTAGTAGGAGTCGCTTCCAATGCTCACGACGACGAAGGGGCCTTCCTAAGGGGCCGAGAGCTTGTGCTGGCTGCCTGTTGCCGATCAGCCGAGCACAAGGTCACCTCTTGGAAGGATCTTGGCTGACCTTCCGCTGTGGTAGTGGCGCAAACCCCATCGTAGATGGCGGACCGGCTGAGGGCTAACAGCCGCTTTTTTCCAAAGAGGTCGACGCCATCTTCTCGGTTTCCTTGGCCTCCACCTCCGTACATGGTCACCCAAGGCAAGTCGAACTCGGCGTCGGGCTTGGGATGACAGCCTCGCACCATATACAAGGAAGAAAGGGTGAAGCCGGTTGACTTGTTCGGGTAGTGCGCAGACTCAGAGGACGCCGTAGCTCGTCGAGCCAACAACGGCCGAACGCCCAAAGGCATGACCAATCGGGCTTGATGCCGAGAGGATGAGGCCGCTTGCTCGCTTCGACTTGGCCGCTTGATCGGTGGGCAACGGACGCTATGTCCAATGGATGCCATGTGTCGCGCAGAAACGTGCTGCTCCCTTGGCAAAATTTGTGCCGTTGTCGGTGATGATGTTGTGGCACGCATCGGGTTGTGATATTCGCGATGAATGTTATGGCACCGCCCATTCAGCTTCTTTGATCGGCTTTGCTTCAATCCACTTGGTAAATTTGTCCACGGCGACGAGCGATGTGTCATGCCACCGCTACTGCCTTGAACGGGCTCACCATATCCAGCCCCCCTGCACGGCAAAGGGCCGGTGAGGGAATGGTCTTGAGTGCGTGGGCAGGTGTTGCTTGAGCTAAAGACTTGGCACCCTTTGCAGTGTTTGACTAACTCCTTGGCGCTATCCAAAGCAATGGCCAAAAGAATCCATGGCGGAAAGCTTTGGCAACGAAAGATCTTGAGGCTGCTGGTGGCCACACTCACCTTGGTGAATGTCCTTGGGGATTGCTATGCCCTTCCTGCTCGACGCAGTACCGAAGACTCCAAAGGAAACTGCTACCGACGAGCTCTCTGCTGAGAATTGTGTATGCTCCGCCTGCGTTGACTTGTCTTGCCGCGATCTCGCCACCGGCAGCTCTGCTTACCAGAAGTTGAGGATGGCTGGGCCCATTATGGAGCTATGACTTCTTCTATAGCCAACACGGCCATCGCGACCAGGGCGGTGGGCTGGGTGGTGAAGAGTCGAGTCGGCCACCACCGCTGTGTTGATGCAGCCCTGGTCGATCTGTCAGAGTCCCCGGACGGGTTCTCAAGTCCCCGGCCGGTGCGACTATGGCAGTCCCCGAGCCGCTCGCTGAAGTCCCCTGCCGCCTTATCGAAGTCCTCGAGCCCGCTTGGTTCCCTGCCGGATCTGATCAAGGCCAAGAAGCGGCACGAAGATGGAATCAGATTCGAGACGGCTTAATAGACGGCTTGAGGAGGCGCGGAGAGAGACGCCGTTGGTATAGCTTGTCGAGTGGAGCCTATTCGCGCAGGGCATCCGCTTGTTTCATTGTCGCCCGCGGGCACGGGAGGAACTCGTGATCCTTCAAAATACCCGCTGATTTGTCAACGAGGAAGCGTAGCTTGTATGTTTAAGCCCCTGGCGCCCCAGCCGCCAGATGATTGCTGACCACCAAACCGAGTCGCCATAGCACGTGATCCGCCAATGCTGAGTTCTTTGGCTAGCCGGAGCTCCGTATGAGCGCCAGACTCGGCCACATTGTTGAGGCGGCGTAAATGAATTTGTAACATGTATCTGAGCTTGTCGCTTTGGGAGAGGTGAGGATGATGCCGCTCCCAAGCCGAGCGCGCATCTTGGACCCATCAAGTGCATCCGCCAATGAGTGGAGTCGAGCTGGTGGCAGTGTATCGGTCTCGCCCAATGATGAGGAAGTTGGCCAATGCTTGGGACTTAATGGCGGCGCGAGGCTGGTGGAAGATCGTAAGGGGCCGCCTAATGGCCCATTTTGCCACCCAGCAGATGCATCCCGCTGCCTATGATCTCGGCGAAGGGACAAGGCACACGACCGTGATGGGGTGCTCTTGAAAGTAGGGCCTAAGTTTCTGGCGGCGGCATACACCATAGCACATCTTCTAGTAGTGCGGTAGTTCTTCTTCGAGGTGGACAGTAATTCACTTAAATAATACACCGCCTCTAGACTCGATCGCGCCGCCTTCTTCCGGCGCTGACCACAATGACGGTGTTGACCACCCGCCGGTAGCGGCAATGTAAAGGAGCATGGGCTTTTCACCGGCGCCACTAAGACAAAGCGGCGTACAAGATCTTCTTCAGCTCGTGGAAAGCTTGGTCGGTTTGGTCGGCTTGGTCGCTCCACTCGGCGAGTAGTTTTGTTCATGAGTCGGTAGAGGGGAGAGCTTTCTCTCCAAGCCGGCTGATAAAGCGGTTCAGGGAGGCCAAGCATCCGTAAACTTCTGACGCCTCGTAGTTTAGTGGGAATTCCATTCTCTCAATGGATTTGATCTTCACGGGTTGCATTCAATGCCGCTCGAGACCGTAGAAGCCTAGAAGCTGGCCGCCGGCACCCTAACATGCATTTCTCGGGGTTGAGCTTGATTTGAAACCGGCGCAGGCTCTCAAACATCTCCTTGAGGTCTTCCAGCAAGGTGCCGCGCCTTTCCATCTTCACCACAATATCGTCTACATAGACGTGGGCATTTCTGCCGAAAGTTGCTCGAGGAGGCATTTCTGCATGCAACGCTGAAAAGTGGCACCGCATTTCTCGTCAATGTCATAGTCGCAGCGTAAAACTCAATGGTGTGATGAAGGCGGTCTTCAGCGGTCGGCTGGATCCAACTTTATCCGTGGTAGCCCGAGCTAGCATCCAAGAAACTCAACAGCTCGTGATCCGGGTGTGGAGTCTATCACTTGATCAATCTTGGCAGGGCGTAAGGGATCTTTGGGGAAGGCTTTGTTGAGGCTAGTGTAGTCTATACACATGCGCCACTTGTTATTCTTCTTCAAAGACGAGGACTGGGTTGGCGAGCCATTCCGAAAGAACACTCCATTATGAAGCCGCTGCCGGGCCGGCCATCTCTTCCCTACAATCCTTCTTCTCCTCCGGCAACATGGAGGGGCTGCTTGACTGGTTTTGCATCCGCTCGGACGTAGCTTGTGCTCGGCGAATTCCTTCGAACACCCGCATGTCCTTTGGGGACCATGCGAAGATGTCCCGATTCTCACGGAGGAAATCGACGAGCTCGCCTTCCTATTTGCTGCCCAGTGTTTGCCCCAATGACGGCAAACCTTCGGGTGCTCCGGTCCAGAGGTATCTTCTTCGCTTTTGGCCGGCCGAAAGAACCTTGGGCATCATACTCCTTGGGGTCGGGGATGGGCTGGCTGCTTGCCGCCATGGCCAATGCACTGTCCAACATATTCTTTCTTCAGCGATCACAGGACTCCGCCAGCTTACCGTCGCTACCGCGACACCGGAGGATTTCTTGTAATCGCCGGTTATGGTGATGATGCCCTTGGTACTCGCATCTTCATCTTGAGGTAGGCGTAGTAGGGTACAACCTGAACTTGGCCAACGCAGGTCGGCCAAGCAGTGCATGGTATGGGCTCTCGAGGTCCACCACTTCAAACCAGTTCGCTTCTCGGCGGAAATGATCCTTGTCCCCAAAGAGAACATCAATCTTGATCTTGCCGATTGGTGAGCAGGACAGGCCGGGTACAATGCCATGGAACACGGTTCGACTAGGCATGAGCTACTTCGTCTTGATGTTGAGCTTCTCCATGGTGTCACGGTACTGGATGCTGATGTTGCTCCCGCCGTCTATTAGCACGCGGGAGAAACGGGCAGCAGGCCTGTCTGTTGCGAGGGTAGTGTCCAAAACCAATGCATAAGAGCCGGGAGACAGCATCACCTCTGGGTGATCGGCCCGACTCCAGCTAATGGGCCTTTCTAACCAATGCATGAACTCGGGGGTGTTGGAGGCGACCGCGTTGACTTCTTGGTGCTGTCGGCGCCGGCTGCGCCGGTCTTCGGGCTGGCTTGTAAAGACGACATAGGCGGCATGCTCGTTTGGGAACTCGTCTTGAACGGCTCCGACTGCTGGTCGAGCGGCCGGCTGTTGAGGAGCCGGAGGAGGCTGACCAGCAGGCGGAGGCGGCATCAACCCTTCGCCCTTGGAGATTCGCATGAGCCAGTGGCACTTCCGGGTCGTGTGGTTGGACGGCTTCGCGCCACTGTGGAACTTGCATGGGGCATCAAGGGCCTGCTCGTAGGGGAAGGCCAGCTGCCAAGCCGGCCTGCCGCCCTTCTGCTTCTTGGGCTCGGGCCGCCTTTCTTCGACTGTGCCCACCTGCCGACTGGGTTGAAGGCGGCATGGGGCCCTTGCGCTTGTTGTCATTCTGGTACGGGCGTCGGCTGGAGTCCCAAGCCGGCGTCTTGGGAGCCGGGTTGAGTACCTTCCCGGAGGCGCCCACTGAGCTCGGTTTTCATTGAGGAGTCGGCAGGGCGCATTTGTTCTGCATATGACCAGCAGCTGCCGAGGGTAGTCGGCCTGTCAGAGAGGAGTTTAGGTTGAGGAGGGTGCCTTCTGCACCCGGGCGGTGAAGTACTCTATGTCTTGAACTCGTGGCACCCTCGCAGGAATTGCGGAGCTCGCCCAGCAGGAGGTAGTCGCGAGTTGATTCAAGGGGTCCTGAACGCACAAGGAGAGCCGACGGGCTTGGGAGCCAGCTTGTAGGTGCCGTGAAGTTGGACGAAGGCTTCGTGAAGTTCAGCCGCTTGTTGATGCTATACAGCTTGAGGCTGTTGAGCTGTGTTCGCGCCGTGCCTTGAAACATGAGGGGCACATACTTCACGGCAGCGCCGCTTGCTGCCGCTATGCTAACCGCAGGGAGTAGTCGACACCTAATCCTCCGCTTCACAGAGCCATTGTACTTGGGCGTGTCTTTGGGAGCGAGAACCTTGGGGAAGGGATCGCTATGATGCGGAGCCGGCAAGGCGGACGACATCGTTTTCCTCTTATAGCGCCAGGATCGCGCTTAGGCGGTCAATCCGATGGCGGTATCGTTTCGCCGATTTTTCGCAGCGCCTAGTCGGCCGCCGAGAGTCGGATGCGTGATAGGCGGCGGGTGGGATATCTCCCCACGAGGCGGAGGAGGAGGCGGTTGCCTCGCCGCTTCCACGGCTCGAGGGCGGCCTTCGCCGCGCCGATGGAGATCCGGTTCGCTGCGGCGGCAGCCGACTTTTTTCTTGCCGCTGGTGTTGGCCGCAGTCGGCGCCCGTGACATTGCAATCGTGTTTCGGCGCGGGGAGGACTCTTCGCACGGACGCCGGCTTCGTGCTGCTTCGCAGCTGATGGATGCGTCTGGTCATGTGGGGGAGCTCTTCGGCCCCCAGTCCATTCAGCTCGTCTACGGCCACCTTGGCGGCGCGCAGGTTCTCGAGGGGAGTGGCGTAGACTGGGAGGTCTACTCCCAGCATGTCGGCGATGGCTGCGCCACGCTGCTTGATGGCGCCGATTCGGCTTGGCCCATCAGGAGGCGGCGTGCCGAAGGCGGCGCGGTCAACTTCGCGCTGGTGAGCCTCAGTGAGGCGCCTCATGGAGGCTATCTTTTGGCCCTCTGCAATGAGGGTGAGGCGGCGTGCCTCCAGTGTCTTGGCGTCGGCGTCGGCCGGGAGGGGGATGGACAAGTCGTGGATTGCCGCTTGCAGGGCATCATGGGCGTTCTCGCCAGAGGCAACTTCATGGCTGATGACCAGCACCTCGGTGATGGCACTGCCACAGCTGTCGACTCGGGGGAGCGGGTCGTTGAAGATCACAACGTGGCTGATGATCAAGCGATGCCGTGTCGGAGTAGACAAGCATCGGGTCGGTGGAGCCAACTGACTCCAAATCTACAGCAGGCTCGCTGGAGACATGGAGTTGGTCGAGGAGTTTGATAGGGTGGCTCTCGAGGCAACCTGTGCCCGTGTCGGAGGCGGGTTCGTCGGAGATGCGAGCCTCGACAAGAAGATCGGCGAGGCAGCTCGCCACGCAGGCGTCAGCGATGCCTTGCAGCTGCCGGGCAAGCGCCATCGGCGCGGCCGGGCTAGCTACGCCGCTGAAGGAAGAGGGTTCCGGCCCGCAACAGGTCTCCGGACGACGGTGCACCTGGCCCCACGGTGGGCGCCAAATATCGGTGGTAGGTGCGACATATGCCAACGGGTGGCTTATCATTGTGGGAGCCAATAAGACGTCGCCGGTGCCTCGAAACGGATGAGGCGAAGACATGCACGCCGCGATCTTACCCAGCTTCGGGCTCTTCAGGAGATAACACCCCTATCGCTGCTCGGCGGGTCTCCGTGATGATCACTAGATGAACAAGTAGCTACAAGAGGCTCCTTGAGCTGTTTCGGTGAGAGGAAGAAGAAGGGCACGGCTAGCTCTCCCTTCCCTCTCGTGGTCGTGTCTAAAACTCTAAGAAATCCACCTTTGCATGGGTGCCCCGGGGTTTATAGGCCTACCCCCCTGTGGGTACAATGGTAACCGCTGGGCGCGGCCCCAGCCGCCGTTGTTCACGCCGCCGGATTCTCCGCCGCCGCCGGGACCCGCCGACCGGTGGGTCTTGCCCGCCGCCGCTTCCTCGATTTACAAGATGGCCCCACCACCGGGGCCTTGTCGGCGGTGGTTACCGCTGCCTCAATCCTCGATAATGAGGGCTTTGTCGGTAAGCATGGCTACAAAGGCCGCCATGGCGGAGATCACCGTAGCCTTACCTCATCTTGTCTCCTTAATGAGGCGCCCTTCGAGGGAGGGAGCAAGCCGCCACGGGAGCCGCCATATCTCAGCCGACCGAGGAGGCCCGCCGCCTGGTATCTTCTAATCGAGGGGCCCCGCCACAAGGGCCATATCGACAACCTGTCGCTGCAGGACATCATGGTCAACGTGGCAACAAGTGCCGCCGATGGGTGATGGTCGCCTGCACGGGCGACTGTGGCTATGCGCGCCCCGGATTCGAGGGTGACAGGCTTCATCAGAGCCACGCCTGCCTCATCGCTGCTATGTGGGTGCAATGATTGAGGGTGCGGTCCCGGCCGCTGTCGGGGGCCGGCTTGAGTCGGCCTTCGTGGCCGGGCTTCAGGAGTCGGCTCTCTGGTGGCCGGCTCCTTGGGAGTCGGCCCTCTTATGGCCTTCTTCCTGTAGGTTTTAGGGCCGGGCCGCCTCCCGGTAGCCGGTCTAAGAGACAGCCGGCCGAGGGAAGGCGGCCCCCGTGTCTTCTATGTTGGAGGGCTTGATTGGCCCATAATTTTTCAGAAGTGCCGGGGGGAGACAGCTAGGCTACCCGTGGTCATTTACTCCGACAAGCATATTGTCAAATTTGTATGTCAAAGGAGTTTCCAATGATATAATTTTCACATTATACATCTCATGTACTATTAATCTTCTCAATAGTCAAATTGGAAACCATCTCGAGTACAAATCTAGGAGTACGTACGAATCTAACAATATTGATTGGGTGTTGTTGAATCTTGATACCTTTTTCATCAAAGTAGAGATACTTTGACTACACATAAAACTTATATGTAAACTAGAAAGGATAGGAGGGAGTATATTGTACGTTCAAAAACGAAACGAACGTTGAATACCCTTTATATATGATTTATGGATGCTATGATCACCGGTTCAAAATTTTGAATCCTTTAGGTATCACGTGTTCCACTCATTCCTCTCGATTTCATCTCGGGTCCGGAGATCTATTGAAAGAGGACTAGGTGGGTACATGCGAATGATACTCGGCCGAATGTTCAAATGAGGCATGCGGAGGATGGACTCGATCGGAGGGCTTACATGATCAATGGAGAAGAGGGTTGAGAGGAATGAGAAATAAGCAAACGCCACATGATTATACTTGAACGGCTCAAATAAACAATAAGTTGTCTCGCTTGGCCTACCTAGTGAAAGGCCTAATGCGCAACGCAGAGCACTGACGCTCGAATATGGCTGGGAAAACAGGGAAACCGACATGGGGCACACCGGGACAACGAGCGCACACTAGTCCAATGAAGGAGCTGGCCCACGATCTCCTCGCCACCGCAACCGCTCATGTGGGTCGTTAGCCAACGGCGGGCGCAGCTCCAAAGATCGCCCGACACGCCATATCGCCGCTAGACACGGCCGGTTTCAGGTGCCGAGAGTGGCGTTAGTGCTGTGGCACGACCAACGGTATGTTTGGTTTGTGCCCAAGGTTGCCCCATCAAAGCATTGGGTAGCCAAAATTTGGGTTGAGGTATTGGTTGCCCATGATTTGGCCGACGTTGGCAAGAAAAATGAACTAGATTTGGCTAGAGTTCATTGGCATGCCAAAGAAATGGCAACCATCCATACAAAGACCAATCTTTGGGTCACGACCAAAATTTTGGTTGAGGTATTGGTTGCCCATCATTTGGCCAACATTGGCAAGAAAAATGAACTAGAGTTGGCTAGAGTTCATTGGCATGCCAAAAAAATGGCAACCATCCAAACAAATACCAATCTTTGTGTCATGACCAAAATTTTGGTAAGATGCACTTTGGCCACAATCCAAACATACCCCAACACCCGGCTCGTCGAGGATGCACGGGGCGCCGTGACGCGTCCGCGGAGTGGTGTAGCGCGGCCAACTGCATCCTCTGGACCTGAGACCATATCGGGTCGTCTTGTTTTTTCAATGACATGCGGGGATCGCATGTGAGCAAAGGGCATCTCCAACGTTGCCACGACCGCAGCTAACTACCCTGGCACACCAAAACCCTCGTCCCTCCCAGCCGGCACCAGCTGCCCGCATTCATGTCGTTCGTTCGTATGTCATCGTTAAGAGGCTCGGTGCCCGAGGAACTAACTCCGGCGACTTAGTGATGCACCCGGACGCTTGGCCTCACCGGAATGCGCTACTTAAAGCGGCAATGCCTAGCTAACCTCCACACCTTAGTGCATCGTCCTCCTACCTGGCACCACATCAGCCATGACCGCAAGTGTGAATGCTCTGCAGGAGAGCTTGTCTTCGGGGATGAAGATCGAGGTCGCCGCCCTCGCTCAAGTCGCCTCTCACGAGGCAATTGCGGTGTAGCCGGACGCGGACGCGACCGGACAAGCGGTGGCTACGCCGGCGGCCGACGACGGAGCACCGCCACCACGCTGCCCTAGTTGCCACCGCCCAACGTCCGCACCGCTGAGGTCGGGACTCCTCCGAGGATGAGTAGGGCATGGAGGCGGCAGGCATGGTGTGCCAACTGGCCGGTCCGATCCCGTGTTCTACTCTTCCTCGCCGAGACCGCACCTTCACTTCACGGGTCTTGAACCCCGCCTGCATATAGAGATCGCAGATGGAGGACGCCGGTCGCCGCCAGAGAATAGGTTTAGGGTCGGGTTTCGCTATTTTATGTCCTATAAAAGTTCAAATGTAATGAAAGTCTGTCGTGTTTGTATTAATCTCGCCGTGTATATGAACTTTCACAATGATATACATATTGTAGGAGTATTAGAAGATGTTCGTATGCTGCACGGAAGATCAAGATCTTGTGGGAGAAAAGGATGAACGAGGGAAAGCCTTATCTGCAAATGTGGAGAGGAGTGCGGTAAATTGTCATAGTTTCCTTCCTATCCGTTAGATATAGATCGGACGACCTATATTGCAGGATGACAGGCACACCGTCATCACCAACTCTGCATTTTATTGAACCGAGACAAATCTAACATGTGAAGTAAAATAAACACATAGGGTCTATGCATACACAAATTATCTTAGGCACTCCAATAGTACGTCCACTACACATTCACGCATTTCACATCTTTCTACATCTACGGAACCTACGAAAGGGTTAACGAATTGCCTCTCTCTCTCCTCCCTGATTTTCATGGTGGTTGGCCCTTCCCTCCCCCCAATCTACAATCAACAGCTCACATGTTTCACATTACATTAATTACGTAACTGGGATTACGTAGGTGTAGCATTATTCGTCGTAAAAAACCCAACTAAGCCAACCTCCCAAAGATATCGCTGGGAAAAGACCCGCCGCTACCGCTTTAGTTGGGATTACCGGATTACTAGTAGTAGTTTCGATGGATCGCGCAAGCAACAATTTTTTTTGAGGGGCGGCACCTAGTTTAAAAGGAAAAAGGTGGTACACTCACAGCACTCTGTCGCGGTTGCATTGCACCCCACACACGCTCGTCCTGCACACGGCTCACGCAAACGGAACGCGCTCGCTTGCCTCTTCACCGACATGTGGGACTGCACTTGAGAAACCGACCATGCGCCAAACTCCCCGCCCACCGCGCAAAAATGCTCCCCCACACCCAAAAATTCCCCAACCGATTCAACCGCCTTCGCCAACTAGCCAATAATATTCCCCAAACCCTCCCCGTCCCTCCACTCCATTTGTTCGCCATAGCCGCCTCCCCCGCAGCGCTTATACGCCGGGCGCCATGTTCGGCGATCCTCTTGCTCCCACAAGACGCTCTCAGATCGTCGCCCTTCAGCCGCGCCGCCACCTCTCGCTACGTTTGTGGAGGCGACGGCGGTCAAGATCGCCACCGGGCGACGTCAGGTGGAGACGCACGGCGGTCAGCTTCTCCCATGGTATGCGCATACTAGACTGAGGCCCCGCTCATGTCGGTGTAGCGCTGAATGTTACCTGATAGACGCTGTTATTCTCACTGTTTGCCGCAGTAGTTTACTGTCAATATGCTCTGCTTAAGAAGCTTCCTTTCCCAGTTCTGCACTCAATCTGCTTAGCTGAGATGGCATGCCAAGGCCGATTAGTTGCTAAAATATCCTGCCATATATTTATTGTGATGTAAATTGCCATGGTCTAGTAGCCAAACTGTTAGGTGAAATAGCTCTACACCGTTTTATACTCGATCTTTGTTGCTGCGATGGCCTTCGATAGTTTGATGGATGTGTGCTCGGCCTCATTGACTGCCGAAACAGCCTGCCATAATTTGGCACTCAAATATGTTTGCTGAATTAGCTTTACATATATTTCGTTACTTAGATCTGCTCGTCCAAATATCTTGCCATAGCTTTAGACATCGACCTAGGTATTTTTTTCTGGACTTCATAAAAAAGCATATATGTTTTTCCTGCCATATCTAGTAGAAGAACTAATTTGTATGTCTAACAGATGGACATGACTTGGATAACTTGTGCTCGAAGATTCTCCGCTGCATATGTCGAGGGGATTGAAAACTTCATGAACTTTATCAGAGCTGAGTACGGTGGTCCGAAATCATATGTGCTCTGCCCATGTAGAAGTTGTATGAATTCAGTTACAAGACCCCAGTCAACTTTGCAAAATCATCTACACTTGTATGGGATGTCGGTCACATATACTAGGTGGGTTCATCATGGTGAAGCTGTGAACGTCAATGTTATTAACTACGTGGAAGCAGCAGATCACCATCTTGATCTGCCTGATGCTCAGGTGGAAGAGGAGGTGGAGGTGGTGGTGGCAGAGCCAGTGAGTTTGACCAACATTGAAACAATGCTATGAAATGCTCGTGCATTCTGTGAACTTTCACCTGCAGAAGAAAAATGGTGGGCCCGCATGTTGGAACAATGCAACGTTGTTGCCACCCAAGGAAATAAGTGTCAAGATTCTCGTGTATGGTCACCTTTCTTCGTGAAGACATCTGAGCGGATGACCAACAAATCATTTGATGCGATGTTGGCTACTTTCCGCAAATCTTTCCCAGATGCGCCTCGAGCTGCCACACACCCACAGAAATGAAGAATTTCCTTCGCAGCTTGGAATTGGATATGATATGATCCATGTTTGTAAGAATAATTGTGTTCTGTTCCTAAGGATTATGCCAACTTAAGTGAATGCCCGAAATGCAAATCACCAAGATGGAAAGATGGCGATGATGTGAAGAGGATTCCTCATAATGTTCTGAGACATTTTCCAATTACACCAAGATTGCAGAGGTTGTTTCATGATGCTGAATCAAGAGAGGATGTACGGTGGCATTCTAGGAACCAAGAGTACATAGATCAGAATGTAATGATCCATCCATCTCATGGTATTGAGTGGAAAAGCTTCAATGATAAACACAAAGAGTTTGCTGCTGACCCGAGAAACATTAGACTTCGGTTAGCTTCAGATGGATTTAACCCATTTGGCCACCAGAGCGCCACATATAGCATGTGGCCGCTTGTTATCCTTACAACATGCCTCCAAATGTCTGCACCAAAGAATCAAACTACATGATAGCCTTGCTCATCCCAGTCCAAAAAGTCCCGGAAAGGATTTTGATTTGTTCATGGAACCTCTTGTGGAGGAACTTCAACAGCTATGGAAGGGTGTTCTCACCGAGACCTATATAGCAGCCCACCAGCTGATTTTTTCTCAAGGTGTTATAATTTGGTGCATCCATGATTATCCGCTTTGGGCACTATGTCGTGGTGAATGACACATGGTTACAATGCATGTGTTCACAGACAGGAATCACTGTCACACGCAATACTTAGCAAGATCTGTTACATTGACACCGCCGCTTCTTTGCCAAGGACTAGCCGCATCCTAGAAAATACCAAAGACATGTGTTCAATGCAAAGCATGAAACCGTGATGCACCAAAGAGGCTCACCGCCATGAGTTGCAAGTGGAATTAGAGAAGGTCAGTATATTACACCGTGAAACCATCCTGGTAATGGTAGCGGAAAAGGAAGCGGGCAGGGTAGAAGAGAGATTATTGTTTACCCGCAGTCCACTTTGTGGGACTTGGAGTATTGGAAAGATTTGGATCTCATGGCATACTCTTGATGTGATGCACATCGAGAAAAATATATGTGACATCATTATCGCACACTTCTTAATATTGAAGGCAAGACGAAAGATACCTTAAAATCTAGGATTGATTTGATGCACACTGGTATCGTAAAGGATTTGCGGTGCAAGATGAAGGTAAACCACGGATATGGCACCAGCTGTAATGCCTTGGACAAGGTAAAAGAAAAGAATTCTGCGAGGTCCTCACACGTGTGAGATTCCCACATGGATTTGCTTCCAACCCCGAAAGGAGAGTCAAGCAGATGGAAACAAGGTACAAGGGTTGAAAACTCATGACTGCCACGTCCTACTTCAAAGGGTTTTACCTGTTATCCTTAGAGGATTGGGCCGCCCTGACTTATATAAAGCAGTTGCAGAGTTGGGACAATTCTTCAGGGAACTCTGAAGTAGGAATATCAGGATAGATGCTTTGGAGCATCTTAGATACAAGATACCAACTATCTATGCGACCTTGAGAAGATATATCCTCCAGCCTTCTTTGATGTGATGGTGCATTTGGCTGTTCATCTACCTGATGAGGCACTACTTAGAGGTCTAGTATAGTATGGCTGGATGTACCCTATTGAAAGGCGGCTAGGCACTTTCAAGGGCTATGTTAGGAACAGAGGTAGACCCGAGGGTTCCATTGCAGAGGCCTACATTGTTACAGAAGCGTTGACATTCTGCTCAAAATACATTGAAACAGCTGATCAGCTTAGCAAAGAGGTGGGTGAAGACAATACCGGGCTCAATGTTTTCGATTATTCTGTTCGAGTTACAGGGAAGAGTCGACAAGAGGACAAACCTAAAGATTTGGACAAAATGGTTTGGTATGTGTTGAATAACTGTCCTAAGATACTACCGTATATCAAGTAAGTGCAGTACTGCAGCTTATACATCGTAATCTACTAAACTTGTAGCACATTCTTATATATTTAGATGTTTGACGCGATTACTATGTTGGGCAGCATCTACAATGAGGAGTTACTGCTGCAAAATCCAAGAAACATTGAAAAACTGGTTATGGCAGGATTTATAAATGGTTCAAGAACCATGTAAGATTTTGAAGTGCGGCGTCAGTTTTTTAATATATTGAGTACATAAGATGATCAGCTTGTCTATTTTCTAACCATAGGTTAAGAAGATGCGGAGGATGGGCAGCAGTTGATGATGCCCTTTACTCACTAGCAATGGGTCCCGATACTGGTAAGACATTATGAATCTTATGTTGTTGGAGATGTGCGCTACAACACCCTTGCACGAGACGAAGGCAGAAGACACAAAACAATGCCATCATAAGCACGATACGTATGACAAAGAGACAACTGAAATGTATGCTAACATAACAGACATTGTTCAGCTTGCAATATATCTCCAGCTTCGAGGATTATCGTGTGTGGTTCACAGCTGTCATTGGTATAACCTATTTTCCAGATCGCAAAACCCAGAGCTGATGATTATTTCAAATCCATCAATGTCAAGGCGGCGTGCTGCATCAACGAGCCTTTTATTTTGGCAAATCAAACAACACAGATATTTTTCTTGGAAGACACATTTGCACGAAGCGATGATCGGAGAGTATTGCAAAGGTTTAAGCAGAGAATTTGTTTAATGAAGTTGCACAACAAGATGATGCTTACACCGCTCCCGATGTACAAGATAACACAGATGTTCCTAATATCTTTGAGAACCATCACATCAATGACGCCGATTTAAAAGATTGCCTGTCGTGGCTGTGGACATACAAGAGTTGATCAAGAAGAAGCCAACGCTCGAGGACGTTGAGGACGAAGAAGAAGATGACACCGTGGGGAATTACGATTCAGACCGATACACATGGCTAAGATGTTGATGCTGCTGCTGCGGATGATGATTACATTGCTTTTGTCGATTTGCCTCGTCAAAAGACGCTTTTTATCTACTATGTGAAATTGTGTTTGCTATGACAACTCAAACCTGATGAACATGTTGTTTAGTATTTTGTCGTGAGAACATCACTTGTTATGTATGCTGATTTGTGTTTGGTGATTGTATGACAACTAAAACATGATGTCATTGTTGTTTAGTTGTACTCATATTTGGCTGTGAAACTTGAATTTGATGACATAGTTTGCTGTTGGACTGCAATTTGCTCGACGCCTTCGAATGAGAACAAAGCTGACCCGACAGTGGCCTCTCGCTATTTATTTATTTATATGAGAAAAAGGATACCCCTGATTTCGCTTAATATAAATTATTAGATGTTCACAACACTACGCCCAGCCTGCTACACAGTGTTTCATTCATTACTAGTTTCAGAAATTGCTCATGTCGAGCTAATCGAATACATCACGAAAAGCTACATACATCGCAAATAAAGAGACAATCATCCCACAGAGCACATCGATTTTTCCCATATATTCACAAGCTCTTTCATCTCTCATTGTCAGTTAAGGCCGCTCAGCAGCTGTTGCTTGGCCATGATCGAGGAACTACATCTTTAACCTTCGCTCAGATCTTCCTCTTCTCGCTGCTCCTTCAGCCATTTGTCCAACACCCCAACGTGCTGGTATTGGGATTCCTCGCTAACTAAATAATCAGCGAGTTGCATTCTCCCACATCAAGAACTTCCCGTAAATACAAATCACACGAATCTTCCCTTTTCTCGCATTTAATCAAATTGGAAGATCATCAACCAAACTATTAAAAAATCAGCAACCGAGAGCAGCAGAACAACACTTAAACATATTATTACCACATGATTCGGCATTTGTAGAAGACTCGCCAGGGTTGCGGATTGTGGTTGAGACGCCGACGGATGACTCAAGTGATTTGCAGCAAGTGGCACCACACCAACGGCAGCGGGTTGCAATGAGCAATCGGCTGCGGCGCGCGGTGCGGGCGGGGTGTGATGAGACCCACAAAGCGATGGTACGGGTGGCGACTTGGCGATATCTGGTTGTTGCTCATCAAGAGCGGTGGACGAGCAGCCAAGGGACATGGTTGCTGCGCCGAGCTTCCGATGCTAGGCAGTAAGTAGAGAAGAGGAGAAGCTTAACGTTGATATGTCGGCCATTACTTGCAGAGTAGCATATCACCATATATAGTCATAGTCTAGGTTTGATACGCCTTTCTTTTTTCTAAAGCTCGCAACGCCTCTTTACCGGTACACTAGCTTTTTCTCAGACGCCTTCCCAAATCTTTGATTTTCTTTCCTTTTTGCAGGAAGGAAGGAGAAAAATTGAGAGTTCCTCGACTCAACCTCAAGACCTCTCGGTTGAAAACCTGTGGTGCTAGTCACTTATGTGGCTTAACGCCTTTGAGGAGGATGGCGATTTAACACATTTTCCTCGCAGTTTTCTTCCTATATATAAAAAGTATGCTACTTGGTGTCCGCTTAGTCAACAAACGATTGTGCTAACCTTGACCGTTGGATTGACATTCAACGCCTGCTGCATTTCTTCGCCTCTTCTTCCTCCACCGCCAAAGCTAAACCAGCGCCAAGGGACCGCCGCCTCCCGCCTCCCACGGCTGGCTGTGATCTTCCCTGCCCTGCTCGCTCTCGGCCCGAGGCCTCACCATCGCCCTCCGCCTTTGGTTCGCCATCACAAGGCCACCCTCCGTGTTGTCAATATGGTCAACAACCGAGAGGAATAAGGAGATAACTGACATGGTGAGGATGACAAGAGGGACCCAGCAGCAGCCTGCAGTAATTTTGTTTTTTCGGGACGGAGAAGGGTATCAACTGGCAAAGGGACCCGGGGTCTGCCTAGCCCAGTGCTTTTATTTCATATGTTTACCACATGACCAGCCCAGTTAGTTTTTTTTTCCTTTCTAAAAATGGCTAGCCAGCTATTTTGTTTTTGCGTAATAACCAACGAGACCTACTTGTTTTTCTACGCTCACCAATGGAAATCTTTCAAGACGAGGAGCATTTTGCCCAGAAAATGGGCTATAAGTAATAAGAAATGGGCTATAAGTAATAATAAATGGGCTGTAAAATGAAAAAATACAGCAAACATGCAATTAGTTCCAAAATACTGGCTAGACTTAAAATTAATTTGAATCTGGCTAGCTGTATGCTGTTTGGGACAGATTTGGAGGCTGACTTGTGGGTCTACTAGGTTGACGTGTACTTTGGCTTTGTCAACTTAGTCCACAAACGATTCTAGCAGCAGTGAGCGTTGGATGTTAATCCAACAGCCATGCTGCTTCTTCAATATCTGATCTTCTTGCTCCAGCCACCCAAACCATCTCCGGTGGGACTGCCTGCTCCCGCCTCCCGTGGAAGGCTGTGCTGCCGCACAGGCCGCACCGCCCCACCCTACTTTGTTGCTGGCCAGGCCATTCCTCTACTCACCCACACCTCATGTTATTTTCCGGCGACGGCAGCCGGACCAAGAACGCCAGATTCCCACCGCTGGGCAACCATTGCCTAGTCTTCCCCGACCGTGTCGCTCTCGCCTAGGCTCGCCGCCGCCCACCGCCATGGTGCTTCTCGGCGCTGCCTGGTCAACATGGTCAACGAACGACATCCATCGGCCGTGGACTGTACGAGCAAAATAATGATTCCTCCACCTGACAGATGGGACTCACCGGAAGGGCCTCTCAGATTTCGCGAAAAAACGCTCCTACCGACATGTCCAACCCACCAGCTATATCTTCGCACGCAAGGAAATGCCTCCTTATTACACACAAAAAAATGAATACCCCCTAGCTAGCTGGGACCCACCATAGTGGGAGGATGACCTGTGGGCCAACTAAGTTAACGGGGACGGAGGGCTTTGTTAACTTTGTCAATATGAACGATTCTAGCTCCAGTGACCGTACGATGTCCATCCAATGGCCGTAGTGCTTCTTCAACCTCCGGTCTTCTTGCTCCACCCGCCAAAGCAGCGCCGGTCCTGCTGCATGCTCCTCGCCTCCGTGGTCGGTTGTGCTTGCAGCAGAGGCCTCACCGCCTCTACTATTCCCACCGCTGGCCAGTGCCCTACGGGCGACGGCAGCCTCACACTGCAGCCAAACCAAGAACCTCAGATTCCTCTCTCATGCTGGCTTCCACTATCAAGGTTTTCCCGGCTCCGCCATCCCTTCCTAGGCCTCGCCGCCCACCGACGTGGTGTTTCCACAAGGCGTCGCTAACGTGGTCAAGGAACGACTTCCATCGAAAGAGTACTGTGACGGAGAGGCCGACACCGGGTCCACGGCCACAGCCCAGCTTTTTTTGTGATTTGCCAAGTAAGTCACTTTGTCGCCTGTTATTGCAAATCGCTCAAGACGAGGAGAGCTTTATTCGGCTGGCCGTGAAAATGGCCCATCAAGAATTTAGAAATGGGTTGTACATTTTTAAAACATATCAAACCGGCAATTAGTTTCAAATATCTTTTTCTTCATTTCAAGATTTTAAATTACATTAATTGTTATGCGCGGAGAATTTGTTGGATTTTATATTCATATTCATTTACTTTTAAAATCAGTTTTAATGTGAAGTCGAAATTTCGGGATTAAAAACAGTTCGGATCGCACCGAAATATGCAAATTTCTTATAATTTTTTAACCGTGGCCACAATATGGGCTGTAATGCTAACAAAAAGAATATGGGCTTCAAAAAAATCCTTAAGAATTAGCAAATGGGCTTTAAATTATTAGAAATAATGGCAGATGGGCTGTATGCTGTTTTCCACAGATTTGAGGCTTTCCTAAAAAGGTTGACACATTAAGACCGATCGTTGGATGTCCATCCAATGGCCGCTATGCTTTTTAATTTCTGCTTCTTCGCTCCAAATGGCCAAACAAGCGCTACCAAGGGACTGCCTCGCTCCCTCCTCCCCGCAGCCGGTTGTATCGCTGCAGAGGCCTCACCGCCCCACCATACTCCCATCGCTGGCCTAGCCATCCTCTACTCACCCACACTGCTGTTATTCTCTCGCGACGGCAGATTTAACCAAGAACCCTCATACAAGAGTACTCCTCCGCTGGGGAAACAATTGCCGTGTCTTCCCTCGGCCCATGTCGCTTCTTCCTAGGCCTCGCCGCCGCCCACCGCTATGGTGCTCTCGGCGCAAGGCGTGGTCAATGTGGTCAACGACCGACTTCCATCGAAGAGTATCGCGCGGAGGCGCCGATACCGGGTCCACGGCCATAGCAAGGAAGTCTCCTTATTACTCGCAAAATAATTATTCCTCCACCGACAATGGGACCCACCGGACGGGCCACCGATTGTGAAAAAACGCTTCTCGACTGCTGGGACCCACCAGCTACACCTTCGATGCAAGGAAGTGCGCCCGCAAAAACAAAACGATTCGCTTCGACTGCTGGGACCCACTAGCTACATCTTCAAGACGCAAGGAAGTCCTCGATACCAGACCCACCTGGTCGGCGCACGAAGCGTTGTCATTCTGGTCGTGAACGGTACGCATATATATACCGTGGATGTAGAGGCGCATGAGGGAGTCCTGGACTAGGGGTGTCCGATAGCCAACTATCATCTTGGCCGGACTCCTAGTCTATGAAGATACAAGATTGAAGACTTCGCCCCCGTCCGGATAGGACTTTCCTTGGCGTGGAAGGCAAGCTTGGCGATACGGATATGTAGATTTCCTACCATTGTAACCGACTCTGTGTAACCCTAACCCTATTCGATGTCTATATAAACCGAAGGGTTTTAGTCCGCAGGACGAACAACAATCATACCATAGGCTAGCTTCTAGGGTTTAGCCTCTCTGATCTCGTGGTAGATCTACTCTTGTACTACCCATATCATCAATATTAATCAAGCAGGAGTAGGGAATTACCTCCATCGAGAGGGTCCGAACCTGGGTAAAAACATCGTGTCCCTTGTCTCCTCTTACCATCCGCCTAGACGCACAGTTCGGGACCCCCTACCCAAGATCCGCCGGTTTTGACACCGACATTGGTGCTTTAATTGAGAGTTCCTCTGTGTCGTCACCTATAGGCCCGATGGCTCCTTCAATCATCAGCAACGACGCAGTCCAGGGTGAGACTTTTCTCCCCGGACAGATCTTCGTATTCGGCAGCTTTGGACTGTAGGCCAATTCGCTAGGCCATCCGGAGCAGATCAAAAGCTACGCCCGCCATCAGTCAGATTTGAAGCTTGAACTATACGGCCGATGTCCGCGGAGACTTGATCTTCGACGGATTCGAGCCACAGCCGAGCGTGCCGCACCGCCTTGATGGGTACGATCTAGCTCAGCCGCCGAACAAAGGCCCTGAGGTCGCATCGCAGTGCCTCGCCCGACCCTTAATCCGGAGCCGGTTTTGCCGACGAGGACGGTTGGTTGACACCGCCGGGGCTGAAATCTCTATGGCGATTGAGCCGAACACCATCCTGTGCTTTGCAAAGCTCGGGACTTCCTGTGTGCCGGACTTTTTCCGACCAACCTCCTCTACCGCCAATGAATCCGATCGACGCCGTTATGGAGTTCACCATCATGACATCTTTCAAAGACTCGCCTTTGGCGATATCCTGAACTCATTAAAGTCTCTCTCTTGTCGGGGAGCCCTAGCCGAACCACGGTCGAAGGTTTGGATTCGGATGATGAAGAAATTCAACGGCCACCCACCACCCACTTTGTAGCCACTGTCGATGACTTAATAGACATGCTCGACTTCGACTCCGAGGACATCGACGATATGGACGACGACGCCGAGACGATTAAGAACCAGCGCCATTGTGGCAATCGGATGGCCACCTCAACTTACGATATATATATATGGTGGACACACCTAAGGGAAGCGATAACGAGGAACGATTTAGACGCTGCGAAAGAAAATTCCTCGAAGGGGCAAAGCGGCGCGTAAGCGCCGCCAAAACCCCACTCGACAAAGATAGCACCCGCACGCATCAAGCCATAGAGCAGGTGAGCCGCCGACGCACTTAACATGCCGAATGAGATGGAGTAAATTACTCAACACAGCAGACAAATATGGCGACAGCCGCCAAGCAAAGAGCTACCCAAAGCGCAAACTACGCCTGAATTCGATGAGGAGGCTGTAGAGCACCCACGATCAAAAAACAAAGAGGCCGCTGGTCGGATAGACGCACCACATGGAAAACGAGCGCAAGCGCGCCGCACACAAGTCGGCACGCGATCCGCATAAGGATTCACACCAAAAGGATGGCCCAGTTAGATCTATCTACGGGCCAAGGAAACAAGTTCTGGCGAGCAATACAACATGTAAAATATCCGAACATCACGGCACACCCAACATAGGGCGCCACAAGACCTCTATGTTTCACCGATGAGGTGCTGGATCATGAATTTCCAGCGGATTCAAGCCCGTAAACATATAGGCATACGACGGAACGATGCACTGGAGTCTGGATTGAGGATTATATCCTCCACATACACATGGCCGAGGAGATGATCTCCACGCCATAAAATACCTACCCTCAAGCTCAAAGGGCCAGCCCGCATTGGCTTAAAAGCCTCCCCGAAACACCATTGGTAGTTGGGAAGAGCTTGAGGATGCTTTTCGCCAATTTCAGGAACCTATGCCCGACCTCCTGACGCAGACGATCAAAGTCACATAACCCAACAGCCCGGAGAGTCAGCTCGAAAATTCTCGAACAGGTTCCTCACCAAAAGAACAAAATAGTCGATCGTCCGGACGCCAAGCCTTAGCAGCTTTTAAACACACCGTCCGAGACGAATGGTTTGCCGTACACCTTGGCCAGAAAAGCCAAGAACAATGGCCGCACTAACAAGCCTCATGACCGCTTTACTGGCTAGCAAGATGCAGCACCAGCGACCCAAGTACATCCAAGTCGTGGATGGAATGGGAAACCACGATGCATCAAGGACCAGACCGGATTAAGGGGAACGGTCCAAAGAGCGCGCAGCCAATGCCGGATTCAAAAGCTCACGCAGTAACAATAGAAAACTACCCCTTAAGGACAATAGCGATGAGCTATCCAACTTAAACAAAATCTTGGACAAGATATGCCAAATCCACAAGATTCCGGAAGCTCAGAATCATACCCACAGAGATTGTTGTCTTCAAGCAGTCCGCAGACTCAACGCCAACACAAGGGGCTCGACACACCAAGTGAGGATGATGATGAGCACCACAAGCAGAGCCCCTGAAAACAAAAGAATTTCCCACAAGAGGTCAAAACAGTAAACTTACTTCAAGTAACAAAAGGGGAAAACAGAGCGCACACATTGAATTACGCTACCGCACAATCTACCTCAATGAGTCCCAACACCGGTTGTCAAAACCAATTACCTTCGACCATCAGACTACTCCGAAAGTATCCGGAATGCAGGATGGACTGCCTTGATACTAGAACCTATAATCGACGGTCTTCAATTTACGCAAGTCCTAATGGACAGCGGCAGTGATTCAAACCTGCTATGTCAGGACACAATCCGCAACATGGGGATAAACCCAAACAGGATTAGCCATAGCAACACTTCCTTCCAAGGAATAATGCCAGGCACATATGCCCATTGTACGGGCTCCCTACTATTGGAGGTTATGTTCGGCTCACCCGACAACTTCCGTCGGGAAAAGTTGGTCTTCCACATCGCCCCATTTAAAAGTAGCCATCAAGCACTACTGGGACGCGAAGCTTTTGCTCGCTTTAACGCAATACAGCATTATGCATCTCCTAAACTTAAAATGCTCGGTCCACGAGGCATCATTTCATTGAAGGGAAGCTGCGCGTGTCCCTCATGGAAAGAATGTGAGACTACCTTAACAACCTCACACTAATACGGCCTTGCTGGCCAAAAGCGTCTAAAGCAAGTCGTTCGCACTCGGACACGCTTAGGCGAGTCCGACATAAATAAACATGATGTTTACTAGCCGCTGCACTTCTTACAAGGGCTCCACGATGTACAACAAGAGACAATAAAGCTCAATTTTACTCATTTTGAATCATACTCTATTTTATTTCCAATTACATTTTAGCGCCGATCTTTTTCAAACTAAGTTCCTCTCTTTACAGATGAACGCCGCTATACCCGCCCCGTGATACGGCGAATGAAGACACAGCGCAGACGCAGCAGGGACCCGCTGTAAGGATTCTTTTCAGATTAAGACCCCGCGTAAACCTTTTTCACTGTCTCTTGTTGTTACTCATCCCCGGTCTCTTATTATAACCGAGGAGGAGGTCTGGCGCTGGCATCGGGCCGCATCGAAGTTTGCACGCACTGACACCAGGGGCTTGTTACCAATGGCATTGTTCGCCCGCTTTATAAAAGACCGAATACCTTAGGGAGTGTTCGCGCCTCGAGTTAGGGCCTTATATGCATCAGTTCAATCATGTCTTTGGTCAAATGTTGGGTTTGCCCGCCCCGTGTTTTGCTGCCTTCCGCCCGCTCTATCGCTAATGCGGCACTGTGGAGAACTATCGTGATTGTGCCCCGTTCGCCGGGCGAGCACCTCAAGAGAGAAAGCCGAAAACTGACTGCATGATATAGCGAGAGACTGGTCAACCACTCGATGACTCACCGAATGTTTAGAATTCTCCGCATTAACGGGACCATTTTCCGTCAGCACATACGCACTTCGACCGGGAGAGTGCGGTATTCTGTGGGCTATATAGTAGCCCCACCATCGAACTCCTATGGCTAAGTGAAAGTGATAAAGCATTATAGTCCGTTGCCTAGTTTGCTATGCTACCACCTCCTTTATAGTACCAAGACGTTGGATTATGTGAAAGCGCGACTTTTTGTAAACACCCCGCACTATGTGCGTAATGAAGTTGAATGCTGCCATCTTTCAAAGTTATATACATATATACATCAACGGCCGCACAGAGGTAGTTTGCTACTTGAAGGCACAAGTATAAAAAGTTTACATTAAATTGAAACGTTGTTTCATAAAATTATACATGTCATTCAAACATAACATCCTTCGAGCATCAAGCGTTCTATTAAATGTTACCCCGGAAGAACTTCCTCAAAATAGCGCTGATCGGTACTCGCCGTCGTCCTAATCAGGGGATGCAATATCGGTGGCCTTCATCTCAGCCCAAGATGCCTTGACACGGCAAGAGCCATCCGCACCCTCAATACACGCCGACCGCTTCATTGCGCCGACACACGGTACCGCACCAAGGAACCGCTGCACTAAGCCAAAATAACTCTTCGGTTGGGTCCGCTCGCCACAAATGAGTCATGACATGCTTCATGGAAAGTCCGGATAATCGATTCAGCTCGCCCATTCGCCAACCGATCGGTCAACGGAGAGGACGCCCGGACTATGGAATTGCGACCAAAATAGCTCTTCCTTCGTGCCCTTCTCCGCCTCGGTGCTCAATCGCGTCCGCAGACTCGCCGCTAAGTCCAGATAAGCATCCTCCGAACTCCACAGCTTGTCCAACTGAGCATACTTCGATCCGATATTTCTCCGCAGCAGTAAACGGTTTTCCACCGCAATATCCTCGGCCCGACTCAGCTCCTCCTTGGCAGCTCTCATAGCGAACGGGCATCCTTGGATTCGGCGGTGGCCTTTTTCAGGTCCTCTTGTTCCGCTTTGATGTTCTTTTTTCAAGAACCTCGCACCGGTCGGTAGTATTCTTCAGTTTCAGGTCCAAATCGCCATTTCCTCTTGCTTCGGCAAAGGAGCAGCCCGCTCGGTTTTCAGCTCTTCGCCACCTTTAAAGCGGCCGATTACTCTTTCGGCTTGCTTTTAGCTCGGGTAAGTTCCGCCGCAGCCTCTCCACAAAGAGCGCACCGTCTGCATCAAAGCATACAAGTAGTAAGGCATGGGCGCCAAGCTCCCTTACCAGTGTCCGTGGAGAAGTCGATACCTTGTGACTCGTCAAACCGCTTATTAACCAGCGCGATGTCCGTGATCCGCTTCGCTGTTGCCGCTTAGTTCGCAAATTCATCAGTCCGCTAGCCATCGGACGCCCGCCACCTACATAGGAACGGCGACATGTTAGTATCGACATTATGATCCGCGCATGTTGTCGCCAGACAAGATACCGAGTCTCGTGGGCTACTATCTATACAGGTGCATTCTATATGCATAACTCGCTGAAGGTACATCATTTTTTCGCACTCAAACCCCGCCAAGAACTTCGGCAACTTCATGCAATCCGCTTCAGCGGACGCAATTCTTTCAATTACCGTGAGCTATTAGCGCACGGTGATCTTCTCGAGATATACGCCGCCTCGAGCAGGTTCTTCAGCCTCCGATCGCACGCCATTGGCGCTGGACCGTCCGCCCCGCCGACTCGGGAAACTCTCGCGATTTACACTGCAGGGTCGCCTACCGCACGAAGGCACGATAGGTGGAGGCGTTTCACTCTATCATCTCCGGACAAAGATCCTCAAGACGAAGCTCACGAGAAGGGCTGAGATCCGAACTACAAGGTACAATTTCGTTATCTTCGTAAATAAATACAGGATGTTCTTTATTCACAGACCCCTTCTTTTACTTACGGCTCATTGAGGGCTGATCCCTTGGGGAAATAGTGCGGTGGGGTACTTCCCGCCGCCGACTTTCTAACAAAGACTTCTTTCCCTGCTTTGAGGCCTTGGCTTCCGGTCTTCGAAGCGGTCCTCTTCTCCCTTGGAGGGAGGATACCGATCCCTCTTCCTTGAAAGCCTCCTTCAAGGATGCGCTTGCTTCCCTGCCCCCCCTTCGCTTTCTTTAAAAGGCGGGCCTTCAACATCTTGGTCAACATGGATCCGGCGTGGTCTCCGGAGGGGAGCCGACACCTTATCAACTTTGCCTTGGCTATCCACTCCTGTTCCGAAACGGCTCCCTTTAAAGGGCATATATATGATAAATGAATGAACAGCCTGTCCGTTACAGTGGTTACTTACTTGAGTATCTGGGTGATTGCAGCTTAGACCTGCGCCCTCGATCAAGTCCGGACACTTTCTTGTGATCCAAGAACAATTTGTACATCTCCTTGGGCGCCGCTACCATAAAATGTTGGAGAGCTCATGGTCCTCCGGATTAAACTCCCACAGCATCGAGGGGGCGACGCTTGCAGGCGTATATGCCGAATCAGCATAATCTGCGCCGCCACGACCAGATTGATCTCTTTCTTGGAGGTCTCAACACGGCCCTACAATAGAGGAACGCCCTTGGTCAGCCCCCACGATCCCCCGCTGACCCATGATGCCACCGCTGTGGTGGACCTCAGCGAAGGCGGTGGCGCCACCCATTTGGTGCCCCCGAGCGGTGATATAAAACCACCCCTGCTGCACAAACCAAGCTCCTTCTTGAAAAGAGCCCTCGCCACGGAGCATCAACACACTTGCTTATGACCGACCCTCCGACTCGCTTGTTGCCCTCGATCATCTTCAGCTCCACCTTGAAGGTCTTGAGCCACAATCCAAAGTGAGGGGTAATATGGAGGAAGGCTTCACATACGACAATGAATGACGAGATATGGAGGATGGACTCGGATTCAAGTCATGGAAATCCAGCCCATAATAAAACATGAGCCCCCGACAAAGGGATACGCCGGGAAACCTAAACCCCAAGGAAGTGAGACACTTAACACCACGCCTCGCCAGCTCGGAGTGGGAATGACCTGCCTCGAGCAGGCAGCCTGCGCGAATCTCGCCGTTAGATACCTAGCGCTCGCAGCTTTAGTACATCTTCTTCAGGACGGAAGAAGCCATCCATCGGCCGAGCTGGTCGGAGCCGACATCGTCAAGGTCCGGCGCCTAATTCAAGCTTTGGCTGTTAGAACTCGAAGCGCGAGGCGAATTCGATGGAGGGTGGAAAAAATAAGAAGGCCTTGGTCTCATTATAAAGACGTTGAATACCAAGATCCCTCCCCATGGTCGATTGGACTCGCCTTCGATAGAGGAGGCGTGCCAACGGGCACGGTTGGGTTACTCACGTCCGTATTGATAAGAATCCTGGAATAAGGGGCACGATCCACGCTTTGATAAGACGTGCAAGGAAACCGCCGCTAAACGCTACTGAGGTGGGACAAGAAAAACGATTCAATAAAGGCCCGGCCGTGGTGTGATGTCACGCTGAATACGCCAAACAGATCTGGCAAAAAT
Source organism: Aegilops longissima (assembly GCA_021605205.1). Taxonomy (NCBI): domain Eukaryota; kingdom Viridiplantae; phylum Streptophyta; class Magnoliopsida; order Poales; family Poaceae; genus Aegilops; species Aegilops longissima. The sequence continues at coordinate 139,932,005 of CM038681.1, forward strand.
TATTCTCTACGGTGGTATGTGGAACTTGTTTTGCGAGCCGACACTATCCTTGTGTTCAAAACCTTCTATGAAGTATTCGAGGAGGAACCCGCTTTGCAATGTCAAGACAATATGCGTTTGACTCGCCGTCATTGAAGCCCGGTTCAGGGCTACCGAGGAGTCCTCGACTAGGGGTGTCCGGATAGCCAACTATCATCTTTGGCTGACTCTAGACTATGAAGATACAAGAGTGAAGACTTCGCCCCGTGTCCGGATAGGACTTTCCTTGGCGTGGAATGCAAGCTTGGTGATACGGATATGTAGATTACCTACCATTGTAACCACTCTGTGTAACCCTAACCCTATTTGGTGTCTATATAAACCAAGGGTTTTAGTCCGCAGATTAACAACAATCATACCATAGGTTAGCTTCTAGGTTTAGCCTTTCGATCTCGTGGTAGATCTAGTCTTGTACTACCCATATCATCAATATTAATCAAGCAGTAGAGTATTACTCCATCGAGAGGACCGAATGGGTAAAAACATCGTGTCCTTGTCTCGTTACCATCCGCTTAGACGCACGCTCGGGACCCCTACCCGAGATCCGCCACGACAAAGGCACGCAAGCCGTAGTAGAGGCGCGCACGTAGCATGTACACGTACGTACAGCGGCCAGGGTGCAAGAAAGAAAATACGGCCACGTATGTGTACATACGGGTGTCGGTGTCAAAACCGGCGGATCTCGGGTAGGGGGTCCCGATCTGTGCGTCAAGGCTGATGGTAACAGGAAGCAAGGGACACAGATGTTTACCCAGGTTCGGGCCATCTCGATGGAGGTAAAACCCTAGTTCTTGGTTGATTAATATATATGATATGGGTAGTACAAGAGTAGATCTACCATTTAGATCGCATGTGCTAAACCCTAAGAGCTAGCCTATGATGGTATGATTGTAATTGTGATCGGCCTTCTATGACCAACCTCTCCGGTTTATATAGACACCAGAGAGGGCTAGGGTTTATATGGAGTCGGTTACAAGGAAGGAAATATAATATCCGGATCGCCAAGCTTGCCTTCCACGCCAAGGAAAGTACCATCCGACACGGGCCAAGTCTTGAGTCTTGTATCTTCACGCTCAATAGTCCGGACGCTGTACATAGTCCGCAGTCCGGATACCCTAATCCAGACTACCTCGTAGCCCCGATCCAGCTTCAATGGCGGCGAGTCGGGCGACAGTATTGTCTTCGCATCGCAAGGCGGGTTCCTTCTCCAATACTCCAAGGTAATTATCGAACACTCAAACCATGTCCGGATCCACAAGATGATCTTCGATGCCACCGTAGAGAGAATGATGTTTCACAAATGCAATGGGCGACAACTTTTTAGGCAACACGACGTGTCACTACGGTCGGTCATTATTCGAATCGTTTTCCACAACCAGCCACAACGATATTGCGAGGCGGTTTCCTTGACACGTCTTGTCAAAGCAGAGATCGTGCCCCCTCATTACGGGATTCTCATCAATACGGGTACGGGTAATCCCACCACATCATTAATCGTGGCGCTTGGAAAGCAAGCGATTTCCAACGGGCAAGTGGGGAGGCGCACCCCTTTCGTCGCCTCTATAAAGGGACAAGATCTCATCATTTTTACCCACGCCCATTCTTGCCCCCTCGAGCTCCAGCGCCCAAGCCCAAGTCTCCTTCGCACAGCTAGACATGTCGGGAGCAGGAGACAAGTGGGTGGCTTCCATCGTCGAGGATAAGCACATCACAAATCTTCGGGCGGCCGGGTACTTGGCCGCAGACATAGCGCACCGGCACGGACGCCGGCAGGTCATTCCACCCCAGTGACCCCATGAGAGAGTCGTGTTCGCCGCCCACTTCGTCCGTGGACTCGATTTACCCATCCATTCGCCTGCTGGCTCATAGCCTCTATTACGGGCTAGATTTCCATGATCTAGCCCCGTATTTTGTCCTCAACATCTCGGCGTTCATCATCGTATGTGAGGCCTTCCTCCGCATCCGGCCTCACTTCGGCCTGTGGCTACAAATCTTCTTTGTGAAGCCGAAGGTCGTACGTGGCCAGCAAGCGGAATGCGGAGGGGCCATGGTGGGCAAGATGCCTAATGTCACCTGGCCGGACGGCTCCTTTGCGGAGACCGTAAAAGGGTGGCAATCGGGGTGGTTCTACATCACCGAGCCGCGCGGCGCCAACTGGGCGGCGGCCCCCGAGTTCAGATCCGGAGCCCCCATGCGGCTCACCTCCTGGGAAAGGAAGGGCCTGGCTTGGGGCGAACCTACAGAGCTGACCGGATTCCAAACCTGCATCAAGAGCATGAAGGACAAGAACATCAAGCTCGTCAACGTGATCCAGGTCATGCTCGTTCGCCGGATCTTACCTTGCCAAAGGCGGGCGTTCAATCTTTGGGAGTTCGTCCCGGCCGAACACCAGACGCTCCAGAGGCTCTACGGCATGAAGCACAAGGACGCGTGGGAGGAGCTGTTTAAGGCCTCCGAAGTGCCTCCTCCCACATCCGAGGACCACGGGCTTCACGCCGCGGGCTTCTAGTCAAGTGAGTTCTCAGACTGCCACCGACCCAATTTTTCACAATATATTCACGGGAGTCCCTTAAGTAATCATGCATATTTGTTTCAGGACTATGTGGAGACAGCGGAGCAGGTCTACTGTCCGGCTCCGCTGCCGGAAGGCCCAACGGATGCTCTCCTGACTGAGATGCTAGTCCCGACACCATACAAGGTGCCGGAGAAGAAGGCCGAGAAGAAGGCCCCGGGGACCCGAAAGAGTCCCCGTCGTAAGGTTGTGCCAGAAGCCTCATCCGAAGATGACGAGGCAGACTCCTCCCACAAAGGGGAGGAGGAAGAAGAAGAAAACGCCCCATACGGAAAGGATGAGGAGCCCGACGAAGCGGGCCAGGGGGTCGGAAAAGGCCCTAGGCGTAAGGCCGTTATCCCCCTGCCGTCCGATGACGACGAGACAGATTCCTCCCGCAGAGGCGGGGAGAATCAAGAAGAAATTTGACCTCCCCAAGACCGGGGGAGAAGAAGAAAACCACCCCGGAGGGGGAGGCTGGGCGTCTAAGAAGGGGAAAACCTCCCTTCCGGACTACTCCACCACGGCCGCCTACAGCGATGAAGGGTGGCTGCCCAGGGGGAAGCCCCTGGTTCGATCGTAAGTGTCCGCACTCTACCGTGATTTTAAGCCATAGCTGTTTAGTAATGCCGAGCATATATGCAGTCCGGCCAGGGCTCATCCGGAGGAGTCGTTTTGACGGGTCTCGAGCGCCGAGATGAACTGCCCCGAGGGCCACCACTCCTCAGCCTGCGGATGACACGGAGGTGTTGTCCCGGAGGTTCCCCGAGCAGGGGGAGGTGACCCTCGAGACGCCCCAAGGCGGGCTTCCGGATGTCGGACATGCGGGGTTCAAGATCTCACGGATCGCGGCCGATGAGAGCCACAACAGGCGGACTCGACCGAACATCGCTCCGGAACCTCCGACGGTTCCGACTTGGGCGGCAGCCCGCTGCTAGGGAGGGCGAGCCGCGCCGGGACTTCCGCCGCATCAACGGCGCCGATAGCCTGGTGGAAGCACTTCAAGGTGCTTCCATGGAAGAAGAGCACCGTACTCTTATGAGTGCGGTGATTCAAAAGGTTCTGTCCGCCAAAGGCGGACTAACCGAAGCCTGCACAAGCATCGTGACGGGCATTGAGGTAAGTAATAAAAATGTATGAAATTATCACCCGATAGGTAGTAGCCCACGATACTCTGTTTGTTGTTCGGAAAGAAAAGCCAAACGGAGGTTCAATTATAATCCGCTGGAGTCTAATAATAAGCATTGTTGTGAATAAGCAGGTTGCGCTGCTTGCTGCTGCTGCCCGTACTGCCGAGGTTGCCGAGCTGAAGCGGACTCGAGCAGCGCAGGAGAGCTCGCCTCACGAAGAGGCAGCTCAAGAGAACAAGGTAAGTGATTCCTGCTCTTGTGTATTTGAAGATAGGCAAAATTTTCAATCTAACGCGAAAAGCATCGTGGATCGTGGTAACAGGCCACCGCCAAGTGGCGCCCCTGAAGAAAGCGTTGTCCGAGGTCAAGACAAAGCGCCTCGAATGCAAGGAGCGCTAAAAGCAAAATGCTAGAGTGGGCGAGAGCAAGAAGAGCTCCAGACCTCGCAAGAAGTGCGAGTCCGTGGAGCATGTCCTCAAGGCAAAGGAGGCCGAGCTATGGGAGGCCCTTATCAGTTTGAAAGATGCCAAGGCCGAGGCCGAGAAAGCACAAATAGGGATCCAGGAGGCCAAGAAGATAGCAGCGGTAAGAAATTTTTATGCAAAGCAAACATGTGGAGGAGGCGCTTTTAGTTACTCAATACGGAGCCTCCAGGGGCATTTGCAGATCTGCCACGCAGCGCCAGACGCTATGGAGTTCTACCGCGCCTGTGAGGGGAGCTCAACGGAGAAGCTGTTCTCGTTCCAGATGTCAGTAACATCCGATGCCTCCGAGCCACCAACTGAAGCAATTGGTCGAACTCCACAGGCGGCCGAACTGGCTATGAAAGACTTCATAGTCGGATGTGAAAGACTTCATAGTCAGGATGTGGCCTGGTGAGCTACCGCCCAGTAGCTACTTTGGCCTGATCAAGCGGATGGTGGATGCCTGCCCGTGGCTTGAAGTGATCAAACGATTCGTTTGCATCGAAGGTGCCCGCCGATCTTTTGCCCGCGTCAAGGTGCATTAGGGCAAGCTGGATGCGGAGAAGCTGGTCAAGGATGGGCCGCCGGAGGGCAAGGCGCATCGCCATCCCGAAATGTACTACGATGGCGTGATGAAGGGTGCTCGTCTCGTCGCCAATGAGTGTACCAAGGACGCCATATTTGAATGAATTCACTTCTGTCGTGTTTGTAATTAAAGATGAAGTTACTTGCGCTATGTAGCGCTTTTGTTATTTAAAATATTACCTTCTGTGCGGCTGTTTAAAAAATCCTGAAAGTAGGCCAGTCATCGGCTTCCGCCCCCGCGTGACTAGCACTAGGGTGTTCATGGAAAACCCGGACACCGTTTACCCAAATGTTTGGTCCCTTAAAGAGGTGTCCGGCGCAGCGAACAAGGCAATCGGACTATGCGGCTTTATAACTTTCACTTAGCCTAGAAGTCTACAATTTTAAATTTTGGCGAAGCCCCTAGAATCCGGAAGACCGAATCGGGGCGCTATACACGCCTAGATCGGACGAAGCCGATTTATCGCCTAAAGCGGACAATCTTTAAGGATTTTAAAACCTCTCGAACAGCGACCAGCTCTCGCCACATCATGCAGGTTGTTTTCGGCTTTCTCCACTGAGGTGCTCGTCCGGAAGAACCGGGACACAATCGCAGTAGTTCTCCATGTGCTACCTTAGCCGATATAATGGAACGTAAGGCACCAAAACAAGGGAGCCGGGCTATCCCAACTTTAGACCCAAGACATGATTCAGAGCTGATGCATATAGTGCTATAAGTTCGGGGTGCCACACTGTTGAAAGTGTTCGGACTTTAGTTGCCATATAGTGGGGCGCCATAAGAAGCCCCTTGCAAACCGGCCGCACCAAGGTGTACGGATGGAATATCAAATAAACATTTATAAGAGAAAAATGCTCAAATGAGAATAATAAGATGACGCTATATATAATCTCTCATTGACGAAAAATACGTTTAAGCATACATTTACAATGGATGCGTTAAGCAGATATGAAATTGGACTATTTGACATGTCCTATCCAGGGGCAGGCTGTGTTCAGGTAGATAAAGCAGGTATAATGATCGCACTACTAGGAAAAGGGCTATAGATGGGATGGGTACTAATGGCGCACCTGTCAGGTAGTGCGCCACTACTATATACTAATGGCGCACCTGTCGTAAATAGATTCCACCTCGGTATTTTCTTCTGTGCACAATGTTTATTGCCTCCTTGGATGTCTCTTTCCTATAAGTCCGGCAATTCAGCTCTTTTGAGGATGTTGCACCAACGCGGTGTCCTGAAAGGTAAGGGGAAAGAGTGTGAAAGTATTTGGCGGTTACCCGCACTATTGACTGAGTCGTTGATGCGCCTCCACCTATGCCCATGGTATTTTAAGTGCGTAATTGTGTGCACATGGCACGAATGCTGCTTTCATGGGGCTTAAGCGGAGGCCGGACTGCTAGTCGCGCTCTTGGCGTGCCTGATGATCCTTGTTGCGGGGTGCTCCGGACTCGCTTGACTGTGCTCGAAGTTGTTGTCGCCGGATTGGTTTGTCGGAGAAGGCCACATTGTACTTCCGCCGCAAGGGCTGCAGTATGTTCTTCTGTTCGTGGGGAGCGGTCCATATTTCCGTTCACCGTTATGACCCCGCGTGGTGCTGGCATCTTGAGCTTGAGATATGCGTAGTGTGGTACCGCATTGAATCTGGCGAATGCGGTTCGTCCAAGCAGTGCATGGTAACCACTGCGGAAGGGGACGATATCGAAGATTAACTCTTTGCTTCGGAAGTTATCCGAAGATCGAAAGACCACTTCCAATTTTATAGAGCCCGTACAGCGAGCCTCTACTCGAGGAATTACATCTTTAAAGGTGGTTTTAGTGGTCTTGATCCTTGAAGGGTCAATGCCCATTTTGCTTACTGTGTCCTGGTAAAGCAGGTTCAGGCTGCTGCCACCGTCCATAAGGACGCGCGTAAGGTGGAATCCGTCAACGATTGGGTCTAGGACCAATGTGGCCGAGCCGCCATGACGGATGCTAGTAGGGTGATCCCTATGATCAAAGGTGATCAGGCAAGCTGACCACCGGTTGAATTTGGGGGCGACTGGCTCCATTGCATAGACGTCCCTTAGTGCCCGCTTCCGTTCCCGCTTGGGGATGTGCGTGGCGTAGATCATGTTGACCGTTTTAACCTGGGGGGGAAATCTCTTCTGTCCCCCCGTGTTCGGACGTCGGGGCTCCTAGTCATCGTCCTGTGCAGCCCCTTGTCATTGTCTTCGGGGTTTATCTTGTCGGCCTGTTTGAATACCCAGCAATCCCTATTGGTGTGGTTGGCTGGCTTGTCCGAGGTGCCATGAATTTGGCACGAGCGCTCGATATCTGTCCGGTGGACGGTCCCTGATTATTTATTTTGAACGGCTTCTTCCGCTGACCGGGCTTGGATCCACTGAATCCGGCGTTGACTGTCGTGTCTTCAGTGCTGTCGCCGTTATTCCATCGCTTATGTCATTACGCCGTGGCTTGCCGTTATTATCGCGCCATCCGAATTGCCGGTGCGGGCGTAGTGCTGCTGCGGGCCAACCAACTGTCTCGCCCGCACAAAAGCGGTCATTAGTGTTGTGAGAGCTGCCATGGACTTGGGTTTTTCCTGGCCGAGGTGTCGAGCGAGCCACTCATCACGGATATTATGCTTGAAAGCCGCCACGGATTCGGTGTCCGGACAGTCAACTATTTGGTTCTTCTTAGTTAGGAACCGAGTCCAGAATTTTCTGGCTGACTCTCCAGGCTGTTGAGTAATGTGGCTCAAGTCGTCGGCGTCAGGTGGTCGCACATATGTGCCCTCGAAGTTGTCGAGGAATGCATCATCCAGGTTTTCCCAGCTGCCAATGGAGTTTGCTGGCAGGCTGTTTAGCCAGTGCCGGGCTGGTCCTTTGAGCTTAAGGGCAAGATACTTGATGGCGTGCAGATCGTCTCCGCAGGCCATGTGAATGTGGAGAAGAAAATCTTCGATCCATACTACGGGGTCTGTTGTGCCATCGTATGATTCGATGTTTACGGGTTTGAACCCTTCTGGGAATTCATGATGGATTACTTCATCAGTGAAGCAGAGGGGGTTCGCGGCGCCTCTGTGCCGGGCTATGTGGCAACGCAGGTCGAATTCCTCTGGGTGGCTATATTCGGCCCAGCCGGACTTGTTGAAGGTGTGTCCGGCGTGACGGTCCTCGTCGCGTACCGTGGCGCGCCCCCGCGATCCGTAGATCGATCTTGGTTGTCCTGATTTGTTGCCTCGGGCGTATTATGTTGGTGTGGGGGTGTTGGCTGGTATGCGGACTGGTATGCCGTTTTATCCCGGCCACGAGGTGGTCGGTCAGTCGTGTGGTGCTCGAGTCCGTATTCCTCGGCTTCCGGACTTCAGTCCATCTGTCTGTGAGCAGGTCTTGATCAGCTTGAGTTTCTCCTGCTTCTTTTTCAGGTTCCTCGCAGTGGCTATAAGCCACCGCTTGAAGTGCTCCTGCTCTACGGGATCCTCAGGAACGCCGAACTCGTGGTCGCCGAGGCTAATCTCGTCTTTGGAGGGGGGCATGTAGTTGTCCTCCTCCGGGTATTCGTCCGTCGCCTGTTCTTCCGGGCTGACCTGCTCATCATCCTGTTCGGCCTGCTCGAAGGCGGGCTGTTCAGGGTTGTATTCTTCTTCGCCACCATTCAGATTGTTTTCGTCTTCTAGGCTGGTATTAGTGTGGCGGGGCTTGGAGTGGCGCCGACGACACCCATTCTTTGCTTTTTTCCCTGAGGTTTTATCCTCCGTTGCCTCATCGCCATTTGTTTCCTTCGGAGTGTCCACCGCCCAGTGAGCGGTGGTTCATGTTCTTCTCTTGCATCGTCGTTTATACCGTCGATGTCTTCGGAGTCGAAGTTCAGTACCTCGGTTAAGTAATCAACTGTGGCAATGAAGTTGGTGGTGGGTGGGCAACAAATTCCTTCGTCGCCTGCCTCCCACTCGAGCCGGACATAATTTGGCGAAGAGCCTCCTGACAAAGAGAGAGACTTTAATGAGTCCAGCATGTCGCCAAAGGGCGAGTGCTAGAAGATATCCGCAGCGGTGAACTCCATTACCGGAGCCCATCCTGGCCCGACGGGCTCGGGAGCGTGCGGACTGGAACCAACGTCCGGATAAGAATCTGGGGATTCGGAGTCAGAGGCCACCGCAGAGGTAAGGCCTGTGTTCGGCTCCACCGCCGATGAGTGTGCGACCTGGGGGGCGGGGTCCATCCCTCCGTCCTTAGGCAACGCAGCCTACTCCGGATCTAGGTCCAGGGATAGTACGGGGATAATGCCCCGAGCTTCGTCCGACGGCAGGTCTAAGCCATGCTCGTCGTGACTGTCCGGTGCACCAGGCATAGGCCCAAATCCATCGAAGATCAAGTATCTGTGGATGTCCGCCGTGTAGTTTAGGTTTCTGAACCTGACCTCATGACCTGGGGTGTAGCTGTCGATCTGCTCCAGATGGCCAAGCGAGTTGGCCCGCAGTGCGAAGCTGCCGAACACGAAGATCTATCCGGGGAGGAAAGTCTCGCCCTGGATAGTGTCGTTGATGATGATTGAAGGAGCCATCGAGCCTGACAGCGACGACACAGAGGAACTCTCAATGAAAGCACCAATGTCGGTGTCAAAACCGGCGGATCTCGGTAGGGGGTCCCGATCTGTGCGTCAAGGCTGATGGTAACAGGAAGCAAGGGACACAGATGTTTACCTAGGTTCGGGCCCTCTCGATGGAGGTAAAACCATACTTCCTGCTTGATTAATATTGATGATATGGGTAGTACAAGAGTAGATCTACCACGAGATCGTAGAGGCTAAACCCTAAGAGCTAGCCTATGATGGTATGATTGTAATTGTGATCGACCTTCTAAGGACCAACCTCTCTGGTTTATATAGACACCGGAGAGGGCTAGGGTTTACATGGAGTCGGTTACAAGGAAGGAAATACAATATCTGGATCGCCAAGCTTGCCTTCCACGCCAAGGAAAGTCCCATCCGGACACGGGCCGAAGTCTTGAGTCTTGTATCTTCACGCTTCAATAGTCCGGACATTGTACATAGTCCGGCATTCCGGATACCCCCTAATCCAGGACTCCCTCAATGGGTGGGGTCTCAAACGCCTACTCGCGCATACGTACGGGAAGGGCTCGTTGACATGGCTGGGTCGGAACGGAGAAACAGCGTCGTCATCGTGTTCATGGGGAGGCAACGGAATGCGTCGTGTTCATGGGGAGGCAACGGAATGCGTCGTGTTCATCGGGAGGCAACGGAACGCGTGGGAGCCAACCGGCTGGGTCGGAACGGAATGTGTGGTTGTGTTCATCAGGAGGGCTTGGATGGAACAGGCGATGGAAATGAGGCCTGGCATAACGCAGAACGGAGGAAACGGCCTTGTGTTCGACCGGCCACGTTCAAAACGGGATCCTGTTCATAGGGAGGGGTCTGGCGTACCGCAAAACGGAGCAAACGGACCTCCTACGGTCGAAACGGGGGTCCTGTTGATCGGGAGGGGTGTGGCGTATCGCAAAACGGGACGAAAACGGACCTCCTACGGCGAAATGGGGTCTGTTGATCGGGAGGGTGTGGCGTACGCAAAAGCGGACGAAACGGACCTCCTACGGTTGAAACGGGGTCCTGTTCATCGGGAGGGTGTGGCGTGCGCAAAACGGACTCCACGGGATCTGTTCATCTCCATCGTCGACCTCCTCCAGCCTCCACGGGCTACCGTCGACCTCCTCCAGCCTCCACGGGCTCTTGTTCATACAGCCTCCACCGCGCTAATCCACCGCTCTTGTTCAACCACCCCTCCACGGGCACCCTCCACCATCTCTGCTCATCCAGCCCTCCACACCACGGGTCTGTTCAACCACCCTCCACGGGCACCCCTCCACCGTCTCACTGCTCATCCAGCCCTCCACACCACGGGTCCTGTTCATCCAGAGGCAACACCACCGCTCCTGCTCATCCAACCCCCCCACAACACTCACTGTTCATCCCAGAGGCAGCATCGATCGGCTTCAGTTAGCAGCAGTAGCAAAGGAATCGCTCGATCGGGTTCAGTTAAAAGCCATCGATCAATCGCTCGGGTTCAGTAACGCGTAGCCTGCATTGCAATCGCTCGGGTTCAGTTAGAGCCCAACGCCTCGCTAGGGTTCAGTTAGATCCAACGCCTCGCACACACACGCGTACGTGTACGAGAGAAACGCGCATCGCTCGGCCCCCGACCTCCCACCGTAACGGGGAACTCCCCGAAATTTTCCTCACCCTCGCTTCTACCACGGTTTTTTCCATCATGGAAGGCCCAAAGAATTTCATGCAGCTGAGTCTCCAACCCGTCCAGGACGAAAAGCCCATTTTCTATCATGATTTTTTGTCATAGAAGTAGGAGCCCACCACATCTATGATGATACCGGGATTGTCACAATTATCGTCATAGAAGTGTCATATGTATGACCAAAAAAAATTCGTTCGGCCCAAAATGTCATGGATGTGTCTTTTTTTGTATTGTAAGGAGGTTTATGTGTGAAAGAGCGTGTCATATCACGGGGTTTGGATGCACCGGCGAAGTTTGCACCAACTCTCAATGTGAGAAAGGGCAATGCACGATACCGAAGAGGCTAGCAATGATGGAAGGGTGAGAGTGCGTATAATCCATGGACTCAACATTAGTCATAAAGAAATCACATACTTATTGCAAAAATCTACAAGTCATCAAAAACCAAGCAATACGCGCATGATCCTAGGGGGATATATTGCTAGGAAAAGACCATCGCTCGTCCCCGACCGCCACTCATAAGGAGGACAATCAAAGAACACCTCATGTTTCAAATTTTTTACATAACGTTTACCATACGTGCATGCTACGGTACTTGCAAACTTCAACACAAGTATTTCTCAAATTCACAACTACTCAACTAGCACAACTTTAATATCACTACCTCCATATCTCGAAACAATCATCAAGCATCAAACTTCTCTTAGTATTCAACACACTCATAAGAATTCTTACAAATCTTGTATGCCTAGCATATTAAGATTATTTAAGCGAATTACCATGATATTTAAGACTCTCAAAATAATATAAGTGAAGCATGAGAGATCTATAGTTTCTATAAAACAAATCCACCACCGTGCTCCAAAAGATATAAGTGAAGCACTAGAGCAAATGACAAACTGCTCCGGAAGATATAAGTGAAGCACTAGAGCAAATGACAAACTACTCCGGAAGATATAAGTGAAGATCAATGAGTAGTCAAATAATTATACAACTATGTGAAGACTCTCCCATTTAAGAATTTCAGATCTTGATATTTTATTTAAACAACAAGTAAATCTAAAGAAAATAAAACGACACTCCAAGCAAAACACATATCATGTGGTGAATAAAAATGTAGCTCCAAGTAAAGTTACCGATGAACGAAGACGAAAGAGGGGATGCCTTGGGGGCATCCCCAAGCTTAGGCTCTTGGTTGTCCTTGAATATTAGCTTGGGGTGCCTTTGGCATCCCCAAGCTTAGGCTCTTGCCACTCCTTATTCCATAGTCCATCGAATCTTTACCCAAAACTTGAAAACTTCACAACACAAAACTTAACAGAAAACTCGTAAGCTCCGTTAGCGAAATAAAACAAAACACCCCTTCAAGGTACTGTATTGAACTCATTCTTTATTTATATTGGTGTTAAAACTACTGTATTCCAACTTCTCTATGGTTTATAAACTATTTTACTAGCCATAGATTCATCAAAATAAGCAAGCAACACAATGAAAACAGAATCTGTCAAAAACAGAACAGTCTGTAGTAATCTGTAACTAACGCAAACTCCTGGAACTCCAAAAATTCTAAAATAAATTGGTGGACCTGAGGAAGTTGTCTAGTAATCATCTGCAAAAAGAATCAACTAAATAGCACTCTCCAGTAAAAACATTAAGCTAATCTCGTGAGCGCTAAAGTTTCTGTTTTTTACAGCATGATCATAAAGACTTCACCCAAGTCTTCCCAAAGGTTCTACTTGGCACAAACACTAGTTAAAACATAAAACCACATATAAACAGTAGCTAGATGGATTATTTATTACTAAACAGAAGCAAAAAGCAAAAAACTAAAATAAAATTGGGTTGCCTCCCAACAAGCGCTAACATTTAACGCCCCTAGCTAGGCATGATGATTTCAATGATGCTCACACAAAACATAAGAATTGAAACATAAATAGAGCATCATGAAGAATATGACTAGCACATTTAAGTCTAACCCACTTCCTATGCATAGGGATTTTGTGAGCAAACAACTTATGGGAACAAGAATCAACTTGCATAGGAAGGTAAAACAAGCATAACTTCAAGATTTTAAGCACATAGAGAGGAAACTTGATATTATGGCAATTCCTACAAGCATACATTCCTCCCTCATAATAACTTTCAGTAGCATCATGAATTAATTCAACAATATAACCAGAACCTAAATCATTATTTTCATGATCTACTTGCATAGAAATTTTACTACTCTCCACATAAGCAAAATTCTTCTCATTCAGAATAGTGGGAGTATCATAAGAGACTTGAATACTATAAATTGTTTCCACATTAAGAGAGTAATGTTCAGAAAAAGGGTAATCATAATCATGACAAGTTTTATAAATATAATCATCACTACTTTTTATAGCATAAGTTTCATCACAATAATCATCATAAGTAACAACTTTGTTCTCATCATAATCGATTGAAACCTCTTCCAAGATAGTGGATACATCACTAAATAAATTCATGACCTCTCCAGATCCACTTTCATAAATATTATAAGATCCAACGTCCTCCAAAATAGTGGGATCACTACTTCCTAAAGTTGACACTCTTCCAAACCCACTTTCATCAATATAATCATCATAGGTAGAAGGCATGCTATCATTATAACAATTTTGCGTATCAAAACTTGGGAGACTAAAAATATCATCTTCATTGAACGTAGCATCCCCAAGCTTGGGACAAACATTAATTTCAGCAAATATATTCTCAAAAACATCATCTTCATCAAACATAGCATCCCCAAGCTTGGGCCTTTTCATATCATAAGCATAATCACTCTCATCATTAATAGTATGGATAACACCAATAGTATAGCAATTATCATATTATTCCAAGCAAGTGCCAAAAATATTTTCAAGATCATAAGAAGTATGATTATCTTCCCAATCATAATCATCACAACGAGCAATAGGCATAACGAGATCATCATCAAGTGCATCATCTTCCACAATTATTTTTGATTCATTTCAATGAGGCACAACAATGATAGGAGCAACATTATTTGGGAGAGATATCTTTTTACCTCTCTTCCTTTTTCTTTTCTTCTTCTTCATCCCATCATGTGTGGGTTCAATCCTCTTTTTGGAGCTCCTTATTGATGAGATTGGTTGAATAGAAGGCTCCTCCTCATTTGATTCATCATAAGAAATAATAGGAGGATATTGGGAAGTCTCTTCCCTTTCATTAGTATTCTCTTCATCCTCTATTTCTTTTCTTTTCTTTATGTAATTGGCAATATAAGGATTCTCAACGCAATTCACCGCACAATACATATAAATTTGCTTTAGATCAAAACCTAGAAGTTTGTAACGGGCAAATTCTGGAAGATGCTTAGTTAGACGTTTCATTTCTTCGTAGCCCATAAGCAAACTAAGTTCATTATAATGTGCAAGGGAAATCAAGTCATTACAATTTTTGGACACTATTAGATCATGAAACAATTTGCATCGGATAGCTAAATGACCCTGTTCATTGCAAAGTCCACAAGTACGGCCAAGAAAATTTAAATCTTCAGCACAAACATCTAGCCTTTCTTGCAACAATTTAGTTTCTAAGTGCTTATGCCTCTTGCAATATCTATCTTCCCTATTTGGTGTGTACTTGCAAACCCAATGCACTCCACAAAAATTGACATGTTTATAGGAGACATTTTCATCATAACTAGTGCAATCATCATTAGTACCATGGATATTCAAGGAGTTCATACTAACAAGATTGCAATCATGCTCATCATTCTAAGATTTAGTGCCAAACATTTTACTTCATTCTTCTTCTAACATTTTGGCAAAAATTTCCTTTCCATCATACTCATGAAAGATATTAAAAAGATGAAGCGTATGAGACAAACTCAATTCCATTTTTCAGTTTTCTTTTATAAACTAAACTAGTGCTAAAACAAGAAACGAAAAGATTTGTTTGCAAGATCTATAGATATACCTTCAAGCACTCACCTCCCCGGCAACGGCGCCAGAAACTGCTTGATGTCTACTACGCAGCCTTCTTCTTGTAGACGTTGTTGGGCCTCCAAGTGCAGAGGTTTGTAGGACAGTAGCAAATTTCCCTCAAGTGGATGACCTAAGGTTTATCAATCCGTGGGAGGCGTAGGATGAAGATGGTCTCTCTCAAGCAACCCTGCAACCAAATAACAAAGAGTTTCTTGTGTCCCCAACACACCCAATACAATGGTAAATTGTATAGGTGCACTAGTTCGGCGAAGAGATGGTGATACAAGTGCAATATGGATGGTAGATATAGGTTTTTGTAATCTGAAACATATAAAAACAGCAAGGTAACAAGTGGTAAAAGTGAGCATAAACAGTATTGCAATGCGAGGAAACAAGGCCTAGGGTTCATACTTTCACCGCAAGTTCTCTCAATAGTAATAACATAATTGGATCATATAACTATCCCTCAACATGCAAAAAAGAGTCACTCCAAAGTCACTAATAGCGGAGAACAAACGAAGAGATTATGGTAGGGTACGAAACCACCTCAAAGTTATTTTTTCCAATCAATCCGTTGGGCTATTCATATAAGTGTCACAAACAGCCCTAGAGTTCGTACTAGAATAACACCTTAAGACACAAATCAACAAAAACCGTAATGTCACCTAGATACTCCAATGTCACCTCAAGTATCCGTGGTTATGATTATACGATATGCATCACACAATCTCAGATTCATCTATTCAACCAACACATAGAACAAGAAAAGAGTGCCCCAAAGTTTCTACCGGAGAATCAAGATGAAAACGTGTGCCAACCCCTATGCATAAGTTCATGAGCGGAACCCGCAAGTTGATCACCAAAACATACATCAAGTGAATCACGTGATATCCCATTGTTACCACAGATACGCATGGTAAGACATACATCAAGTGTTCTCAAATCATTAAAGACTCAATCCGATAAGATAACTTCAAAGGGAAAACTCAATCCATTACAAGAGAGTAGAGGGGGAGAAGCAACATAAGATCCAACTATAATAGCAAAGCTCGCGATACATCAAGATCGTGCCAAATCAAGAACACGAGAGAGAGATCAAACACATAGCTACTGGTACATACCCGCAGCCCCGAGTGTGAACTACTCCCTCCTCGTCATGGAGAGCGCCGGGATGACGAAGATGGCCACCGGTGAGGGATCCCCCCTCCGGCAGGGTGTCGGAACAGGGTCTTGATTGGTTTTTGGTGGCTACAGAGGCTTGCGGTGGCGGAACTCCCGATCTATTCTGTTCCCCGAAGTTTTTAGGGTATTTGGGTATACATAGGAGGAAGAAGTACGTCAGGGGAGCCACGAGGGGCCCACGAGAGTGGAGGCGCGCCCTAGGGGGGTGGGCGCGCCCCCTACCTCGTGGCTCCCTCGTTTCTTTCCTGGCGTGCACTCCAAGTTTTTCCGGTAGCTTTCCTTCCAAAAATAACTTCTCTAGTTGGTTTCATTCTGCTTCGACTCCGCTTGATATTCCTTTTCTTCGAAACACTGAAACAAGGGAAAACAGAACTAGCACTGGGCTCAGGGTCAATAGGTTAGTCCCAAAAGTAATATAAAAGTGTAAAATAAAGCCCGTAAACATCAAAAACACATAATATAATAGCATGGAGCAATCAAAAATTATAGATACATTTTAGACGTATCAAGGCGAGACGACGGGGGCGAAGACAGGAGGCGGCGACGTGCCGAGGCGCGACGGGGCGGCGACACGGGGACGGCGCGACGGGACGGGCGGGGCAGCGACGAAGACGAGGGCGGTGACGGGGGCGGGGGTGCCGACGTCAACGGCGCGCGATGGGGGCTGCGACGGGGACGGCACGGGACGGGGGTGGCGACGGCGTCGATCGAGGGGGGGGGGTGTGCAGGCGGCGCATCGTCGATGGAGAAACAGAGGAAGAAACAGAGGGAGAATGAAAAATTTCCAAGTGTTTATATAGGAGGGACCTTTAGTATCTGTTGTGGCCACCAAACGGTACTAAAGGTCAAATTTGGCCAGGCCAAACGGCGAGCACGACATCTCTTTAGTACCGGTCGTGGCTCCAACCGGTAATAAAGACCCCGTACGGTTGGAGCCACCACCCGATACTAAAGGTGGTGCGCTGCCAGGCGAGGGGCGCAGAAGTTTAGTCCCACCTCGCTAGCCGAAGGGCGCCCGCACCTACTTATAAGCCCCGCCGCCGCTAATGTCTCGAGCTACTCTCTAAAGCAGGCCTTCTGGGCCTACCTCCGCTGCGATGCCCTGTTGGGCCTACTGGGCTAGTGGGCCTGCATCCTGGCCCAACTAGAGGTTGGGTTTCTAGTCGTATGCAGGCCGCTGTGGCCCAGTTGGCGGGCTTTTTTATTTATATTCTTCTTCTTCTTTTTCTTTTCTGCTTTATTTATTTTTGAGTTGTTTTTTTGCTGTATTTAGAGTTTCTTTCAGAATATTTTTGCTTTAGATACAAACAATTACAAACTTTCTGTTAGTGCCGATAGTTTTCAAATTTGAATAGTTTAAATTTGAATTATTTGAAATTTGTGTGAATCACTAGTTTGTGAATAACTTAACCTTAAAAATAGATTTTTAAGTGATCCTTTTTTCTTATGTTTAATATTAGTGTGTTTTATCATTATATTCAATTTGGTAATACTTAGGTTATTTAAAAAATGAAATGCCTTTGTAACAGATGAGTTTTCGTCCGAAACCCTGATACTTCGAAAGAGATTGTTGATACGTCCATTTTGCACCATGTTTTTATATCGATATTTATTGCATTATGGGCTGTTATTACACGTTATGCCACAATACTTATGCATATTCTCTCTAATTTACAAGGTTTACATGAAAAGGGAGAATGCCGGCAGCTGGAATTCTTGGCTGGAAAAGGAGCAAGTATTAGAGACCTATTCTGCACAAATCCAAAAGTCCTGAAACTCCACGGAAGTTATTTTTGGAATTAATAAAAAATATTGAGCAAAGAAAGTACCAGAGGGGGGCCACCCACCATCCATGAGGGTGGGGGCATGCCCCCCTGCCTCGTGGGTTGATACGTCCATTTTGCATCATGCTTTTATATCGATATTTATGGCATTATGGGTTGTTATTACACATTATGTCACAATACTTATGCATATTCTCTCTTATTTTACAAGATTTACATGAAGAGGGAGAATGCCGGCAGCTGGAATTCTGGGCTGGAAATGGAGCAAATATTAGAGACCTATTCTGCACAGCTCCAAAAGTCCTGAAGCTTCACAGAAGTTATTTTTGAATTTCTAAAAAATACTGGCGAAAGAATCCACCAGAGGGTTGATGCTAGTTGGTTTATTTCGTGGAAGATCATATGTTCAGATCCATTATGCATATTAATACCCCTCTGATTATGAACATGAATATGATTTGTGAGTAGTTACGTTTTATCCTTAGGACATGGGAGAAGTCTTGCTATAAGTAGTCATGTGAATTTTGTATTCGTTCGATATTTTGATGAGATGTATGTTGCCTTTCCTCTAGTGGTGTTATGTGAACGTCGACTACATGACACTTCACCATTATTTGGGCCTAGATTAAGGCATTGGGAAGTAATAAGTAGATGATGGGTTGCTAGAGTGACAGAAGCTTAAACCCTAGTTTATGAGTTGCTTCGTAAGGGGCTGATTTGGATCCATATATATCATGCTTTGGTTAGGTTTACCTTAATACTTCTTTTGTAGTTGTGGATGCTTGCAATAGGGGTTAATCATAAGTGGGATGCTTTTCCAAGTAAGGACATCACCCAAGCACTAGTCCACCCACATACCAAATTATCAAAGTAACGAACGTGAATCATATGAGCGTGATGAAAACTAGCTTGACGATAATTCCCATGTGTCCACGAGAGCGCTTTTCTCTATATAAGAGCTTGTCCAGGCTTGTTCTTTGCTACAAAAAGGATTGGGCCACCTTGCTGCACATTGTTTACTTTCATTACTTGTTACCCGTTAAATATTACCTTATCACAAAACTATCTGTTACCGATAATTTCAGTGCTTGCAGAGAATACGTTGCTGAAAACCGCTTATCATTTCCTTCTGATCCTCGTTGGGTTCGACACTCTTACTTATCGAAAGGACTACGATAGATCCCCTATACTTGTGGGTCATCATGGGCCCCCTGGCAGGCCTCCGGTGCCAATCTTCTACTATATGAAGTCTTTTACCCTGGAAAAAAAATCATAAGAAAGCTTTCGGGAAGAAACTCCGCCGCCACAAGGCGGAACCTTGGTGGAACCAATCTTGGGCTCCGGCGGAGCTGTTCTGCTAGGGGAACTTCCCTCCAGGAGGGGGAAATCATCGCCATCGCCATCACCAACGATCCTCTCATCGTGAGGGGGTTAATCTCCATCAACATCTTCACCAGCACCATCTCATCTCAAACCCTAGTTCATATCTTGTATCCGATCTTTCTCCCAAAGCCTCGAGATTGGTACTGTGGGTAGCTAGTAGTGCTCATTACTCCTTGTAGTTTATGCTAGTTGGTTTATTTGGTGGAAGATCATATGTTCAGATCCTTTATGCATATTAATACCCCTCTGATAATGAACATGAATATGATTTGTGAGTACTTACGTTTGTTCCTGAGACCATGGGAGAAGTCTTGCTATAAGTAGTCATGTGAATTTGGTATTCGTTCGATATTTTGATGAGATGTATGTTGTCTCTCCTCTAGTGGTGTTATGTGAACGTCGACTACATGACACTTCACCATTGTTTAGGCCTAGAGGAAGGCATTGGGAAGTAATAAGTAGATGATGGGTCGCTAGAGTGACAGAAGCTTAAAACCTAGTTTATGAGTTGCTTCATAAGGGGCTGATTTGGATCCATATGTTTCATGATATGGTTAGGTTTAACTTAATACTTCTCTTATAGTTGCGGATGCTTGCAATAGGGGTTAATCATAAGTGGGATGCTTGTCCAATAAAGGGCAGTACCCAAGCACCGGTCCACCCACATACCAAATTATCAAAGTAACGAACGTGAATCATATGAGCGTGATGAAAACTAGCTTGACGATAATTCCCATGTGTCCTCGGGAGCGCTTTTCTCTATATAAGAGCTTGTACAGGCTTGTACTTTGCTACAAAAAGGATTGGGCCATCTTGCTGCACCTTATTTACTTTCATTACTTGTTACTTCTTACAAATTACCTTATCACAAAACTATCTGTTACCGATAATTTTAGTGCTTGCAGATAATACCTTACTGAAAACTGTTTGTCATTTCCTTCTGTCCCTCATTGGGTTCGACACTCTTACTTATTGAAAGGACTACGATAGATACCATATACTTGTGAGTCATCAAGACTCTTTTCTGGTGCCGTTGCTGGGGAGTGAAGCGCCTTTGGTAGGTGGAATTTGATAAGGAAAAATTTATATAGTGTGCTGAAATTTACTGTCACTTGTTACTGTGGAACATAATCCTTTGAGGGCTTGTTCGGGGTATCTTCACCCCGACCAGTAGAGCAAAGAGTTGTTCCTCAACCTACTAAAAATGTTTACTTTGAAATTCCTTCGGGTATGAAAGAGAAACTACTAGCTAATCCTTTTACAGGAGATGGAACATTACATCCCGACCGATTTGCACCTAATCTCTGTGGATGAAGTTTGTGGATTATTTAAGCTTGTGGGTATGCCCGAGGATGTTATCAAGTAGAAGGTCTTCCCTTTATCTTTGAAGGGAAGGCATTGACATCTTTTAGGCTATGTGATGATATGGGATCGTGGAACTACAACCGATTTATATTGGAATTTCATCAGAAGTTATCCTTTGCATCTTGTTTATCGTGGTCATAATTATATATATAATTTTTGGCCTCACGAAGGAGAAAGAAAGCATCGCTCAAGCTTGGGGGAGGCTTAAGTCAATGTTATATTCATGCCCCAATCATGAGCTCTCAAGAGAAATGATTATTCAAAATTTTATGCTCGGCTTTCTCTCAATAATCGCTCCATGCTCGATACTTCTTGTACTGGCTCTTTTATGATGAAGACTATTGAATTCAAATGGGATTTATTGGAAATAATTAAATGCAACTCTGAAGATTGGGACCTCGATGAAGGTAAGGAGTCAGTTATAACACCTAAGTTTGATTGTGTTAAATATTTTATGGATACCAATGCTTTCCGTGAATTTAGCACTAAATATGGACTTGACTCTGAGATAGTAGCTTCTTTCTGTGAATCCTTTAGTACTCATGTTGATCTCCCTAAGGAGAAGTGGTCTAATATAATACTCCCATTGAAGTAAAAGTAGTTTCACCTATTAAAGTTGAAGAAAAGACTATCACTTATAATGATCATGTCGTTCCTACTGCTTATATTGAGAAACCACATTTCCCTATTAGAATAAAGGATCATGCTAAAGCTTCAACTGTGGTCAACAAAAGTAACATTAAGACACCCAAACCCTCTGACCAAATTAAAGTTAAACCTAGTATTGCTATGGTTAAGGATCTCTTGGCCGATAATATTCATGGGCATGTTATTTACTTCTGTGATGAAGCTGCTAGAATTGCGAGACCTGATACTAAAAATAAACATAGACCTGTTGTAGGCATGCTGATGTTTCTGTTAAGATAGGAGATCATTGTTATCATGGCTTATGTGATATGGGTACTAGTGCAAGTGCAATACCTCATTCTGTATACAAAGACCTGCTTACAAGCCCCGGGCCCAAAGCGCTGGGCCCCCTTCCGAAGCCGCATAGCCCCAGGCCCAAAGGGCTCGGGCTGGTTGGGGCCGGTAAATTGGGCGGGCCCCAAAAGCTCCCCTTGGCGGCGGGGGGGGGGGGCCCCCTTCCTTCCCAAAAGTGTCCGCAATGAAGGGGGCATTCCCTTTTCATCTCCCCTTTTTCCCAAAAGGGGGGGCCCCCCCCAACCCCTTCTTCCCTTCCTTGTTCCGAAAAAAGTTGGAAAGGTTTCCGGGGGGGCCCCCCAGATCGGGCCCCCCAAGGGGTGGAAGGGTTGGCGCCGGCGTCTTTGAGGCCTTGGTGGGCGGTCCTCCGGTTCCGACCCTTGCGCCCCCCGGGGCTGGGGGTGTGGCGGGGCCCCGGGCCGGACCCTCCTGGGCTTGTTCGCCCGGAACCCTCGGGCTTCCACTTGGGGGCTGTGCCCCAACCGGATTCTTCCTGGTTTTTCCTGAATGCTGGGGACCCTCGGCTTTTTTGCCCGCCCCCGAGAAGGTTAAGTGTCTCCCGGCAAGGCCCCCGGGCTGGGGAAGGCGGGGCTTTGCCCTTTGGGGCCCTCCGCCCACGATTGGGCTTCCAGTGTTCTTCGGCTTTCGGGGGTGGCGGGCGCCTGGGGGCCCGGGGAGGGGGCTGCGGGCCCCCGCGGGCCGACTTTGGGGTGGGCCCTCCCAATCTTGAGAGGGCAGGGATTTCCCCGGTTCGGTGGGGGGGGGACCCGGGTTTTCTGGATGGGGTTGGGCCCCCTGTTGTTTGGAGGCGCCCCCGGGGGGGTTTTAACTCCCAGGTTTTGTATTTTTTCCCTCGAAACAAAAGGTACCCGTGGGGTTAAAAATGTAAGTCTTTTGTTGTAACCCGTTTGGCGAAGCCCTTGTTGGGGTTCCCTTTCCCCTCCAGGCGTTGCCCGAAGGGGCGGCCCGCCGGGGCCGTGTGGTAGTAGGTCGCGGCCTTTGGGGGGTGGCGGCCCGAGGTCGATAAAGGCCCGGCCCGGACTGGGGGTCCCCTTTCCTCAACCTGGCTAAGGGGGCCCCCAGCAGGGCGCGGCCAGGTCCGTTAGCCAACGGGGGGAGACATCTTGGCGGTTTGCGGGCTTTTGCAGTGCATTTGGAAGGGACCCTGCGGCCTCCCCTCTTCTCCAATTTCCTTGTGCCATTTGGGGCCCTAAGGGCCGCCCCCGTTATCCGGGGCGTGGGAAGGGGGTGGGGGGGGGAAGGGGGGTTGGGCGTGCGGAGGCCCCCTTTGCCCAAAAGGTGGGGGAAGGGGTGCCGGGGCCCTTTATTTCATGGTTCTGCGATGCATGAAAAATCGTTTGATTATGTTGCCCCGCCCAAACTCTCCGGAGGGGGCCCGGGGGCGGTGAGGGGCTTTGGGGGCTGTAGACTGATTTTTGGGGGGGGGGCCCGGGAAAACCGGGGATGCCCCGGGGAGGGCAGTGAGGTTCTGGTTTGTGGGCAAACGGCTTTTCCCGGGGAAAGGCTGGGGCGGGCCCGGGGGGGAATGCACAAGGGCCCCAATAGGAAGCAAAAGACAAAAGGGATCTGCCACGGGGGCGTACCCCGGGGGAAGGCAGGGGGGCTCCTAAAATGAACTTGGAAAACCCCTTTTTGAGGAAGGAGGGACGCTAAAGGAGGAAGGGTTGCTCCCCCGAGCCCGGGGCCTGAGTCGGGGGCCGGGGTCTGGTGGTTGGGGCCGCTCCATCTCCTGGGGGCGTGATGCGGCCTCAGTGGTGCAACAATTCCCGTAGGGGGGGGGCGGGAAAGGGCACACTGCGTGCGGGGCCCCTGGGGACCCCCCAGGGGCCCTAAATCGGCCGTTCCCCGGGGCGCCCCCCGAGCCCGGCATCCTTCCTTGGGGGCGCGGGGTCCCCCCGGGTTCGTTTGCAGTTTAGGGTTGGGAAGGCTCTTTGGGTGCCCGATGTTCCCCGGGGGGCATGGGCCTAAGGGTCCCGGCACCCCTGGAGTTGGAAGGGGGGCCCTCGGAAGGACCCCGAGGCCCGGAGTGCGGGTCCTTCCTTCAAGGAGGGGGCCCAGGGGGCCCCTATTGGGGTTGGCCTCGCCCCCCCAGGCCCGGGGCGAATTCTTTTCCTTGGGGTGGCGTCGGGAGGCTTTGCCCTTGCGCGGGTTGTGATTCTGGCGGGCGTCAAGGAGAAGCATCCTTTTCCGCGGCCGGATGATTCCGCCCTTGGTTTGAGGCATTGCCTGGGGCCCGCCAAACGGGGGCTGGATACCCGGAAACATTTTGGGGCGGTTGGGTGGGCCTGAGCTCGTCAAGTTTTGCATTTCCCGGGTTAACAACCCCCTATTGTGGTGGACCTCGGCCCTTGGGAAAACCGGGTCTGAAGATTCAAGGCACTTAGGGTTTCGAGGTGTCGCCGGCTCGGAGCCCGGCCCCCGAGGGCCCTCTTCCCGTTTCGGGGGTCGGGGCTCGGCGCCGCCGCGTCCCCGAATGGGTTGGGCCTTGGAACCCGGGGTGTGGTCAAGTTGGGGAGGCGCAATTCTTCCGGAAACTATTTGGTCTTTGGAGGC
Organism: Aegilops longissima; assembly: GCA_021605205.1. Classification (NCBI taxonomy): domain Eukaryota; kingdom Viridiplantae; phylum Streptophyta; class Magnoliopsida; order Poales; family Poaceae; genus Aegilops; species Aegilops longissima. The sequence goes on from CM038681.1 coordinate 139,956,260, forward strand.
TGGGTTGGTCCCCAAGATGGGGGCCTTTCCTCCCCGCCCCTACTTGAGGGGCTCTTTCTTCTTGGGGCGGGGAGTGGGGAAGAGTTTCCTTGGGGATTGAGGCTACCTCACCCCTGGGCCTGGCGGTTAGAGGCGGTCGCCACTTGGAAAGGGGTGTGTCCTTCCCGGGGCCCCCGGTTTTGGGGCGCCGTCCCCGTGGTCAAGTTTGGCATTTGGGTTGTGGGTTCAGGAGGAACGGGGGGTGCCGGATGCTCTGCTGGGCCATGTTTCGGTTCCCGCCTGGCTCCTTCCCTTTGCCGGCTTTTCCCTTTGCCCGGGGCCGGGGGGAAAGGGGCGCCCTTTCCCGGCTTTGCCCTTTTGCCGGGGTTGAAAGCCGGGGGTGTGCACGCCCTTGTGGAATTGGCTACCCTTCTCCCGCAGGGCGCCGAAGCGTGGGTGAGGCCCGCCGTCACCTTGGGGTTTGAGGGGGTTTTGAAGTTTTTTACGGGGGCCTGGTTGCTTGCCGGCGCCTCCCCCGGGGGCGCGTGCCCGAAGTTGGGAAAGGGCGGTTGCCTTGGGGAGGGACGAGGGGGGGTTGGGGCCCCGTGGCGCCCTTTGGCGAGCGTTCGCCAGCTTTCTCCGTTGGCGTCGGCCAGCTCGTGGCCGGGGAACCCGGGTCGGGGGCCACGGGGGGGCGTTCCGGGGGGGGGCGGGCAACGCCGGGGGAAAGGGGCACGGCTGTGTCCTGGGCCCGCGGGGGGGCCGGGGGCGGTGCCCGGCGGCGAGGGCCTGGCGGCAAGCGTTGGCGCCCGCGGTGCGACGGGCGTCCGCTGAGGACTTTTGAAGTTCCCAGCGGGCCCTGGGGCCTTTGGTTCGTTGGGCCCCCCTTGGGCGAAGGGGTGGAGGTCTCCTACTCGCCCTAGGGCAAAGCGGGAGGGGCGGGGAACCCCCCCCGAAACTTGGATCCGGGGGATCCCTAGGGTGGTGGGGTAGCCGGGCTTTGGGGCAGGGGCCCCGGGGTGAGGGTGGGGGTGGGTGGGGGGGGGGCCGGGGCCCCCCACCAAACAATGTGTGCTTCCTGGGGGCGGGGCCAAAAGGAGGGGCCCCCGGGACCTTAAGCGGCAGGGGGAACCCGCCCGGGCGGAAACCGGCCCCCTGGGGGGCATGGGCCAGGGGGGGGGCTTGGCCCCTCCGGGCCCAAATGGGACTGGGTTGGGAAAACCCTTTTAAAGGGGGTTGCGTTCTTTCCCCCCGACCCCCTGGTTGCAAGCTTCCGAAGGGCCCCACAAAAAACCCCGATTTTTGGTTGATCCCGGTTTGGGAAACCCTCTGGTTGGGTGGTGGGGAGTCTTGGGTGGGTTTCGGGAAGCAACCCCCGAGGTTGATGCTTGTGTTGGGTGGGCTAAGGACGGGTGAGAGCCTGGATGACCCACCAAATTCCCCCCCTCCGGGGGCTATTCACATATAGGCCCTTTCCCCAAAATTTGGGGGGAAAACCACCCCGGGGGAGAGTAAGCTTTGAAAAAATTTTTGGAAAACTGTTGGCCCCCGGGTATTGCCTTTTGGCCCTTCTTGGTCTTTGCAGATAGAAATTTGTTTCCTGGTGGGTGCCTGGTTCCTTTCCCAAAAACAAGGAACCCGGTGGGGCCCCGGGGTTGTTTGTCCGCCTAAAGCCTGCTTTGCCTTGCCTTATTCTCCGCCCCCATGATTTGGTTAGGTGGAAAGGATTTGTTCCTGCCCCAATTCCCCCGGGCCTTGAACCTTGGATTCCCGGGGACTGTAACAAACCTTGGGGCCCAAAATTGGGACCCCGTTGAAAGAATATTGTTAGTTAAAAATGAAAAAAAGTTAATAAGTACACACCTCGGGATTGTTAAATTTAAGTCTTTGGGGGAAAGTTAAATATCCGCATTTTTTTTTGGCCCCCAAAAATTTTGCCCTTTAAGGTAACCCTTTTGAAAAAATGTAATAATACAAAAGGGTTTTACTTTTTTGGGGATAGTCCATGAGTTTAACTTTCTAAATTTCTAAAAGGAGAAATTGCCTAGTAAAGATGAAATTTTTTCGTTTATTAGGTGTTATTGATTTTAAAAATAGCTACCTAAAAGATATTTTAAATTAAAGAAAAATGTGAAATTTTTAAACACCATTTTGCCCTTCTTTTGGTATGGGTCCTCCTCCACCCAAGGGTGAGGTTTAGAAACCATTACTCTTTTACTTTCTTATAGAAAAGTTTTTGTTATTATTTGTGCTAACCTTAGGAAGAAAAGAATTTTTGAAAAGAGTCGGTTTTTTCTCTTAATGACTTGGGATTATCCTTAACCACTAAAAAAATTGAGAAAGGGAAACAATTTGTTTTTGGGGGAAATCCTAAGTAAAGAAGTGGTGGGAAAAAAAAAGAAAGGTATAATTTTTTTTGGTGGGTGGGTTTTGTCCCAAGAAAGGTTAAGTTCCTTGTAAAGGTTATAAAGTTATTAAGGTTTAAATGGTAATTATTTCTAAATTAAATTCTAAAAGGATATTACCCTTTACCTTTTAGTAAATCTAAAAATTTCCAAAAAATTTTTCTTTTGATTTATTGGTTTCTTCCAAATATGTAAAAGGGTCAAGAAAAGAATTTTACTTTTTTGGTACCTTTGCTTAACCTTGCCTTTTGGAGAATATTACCTTGAAAAGATTGGCATTTTGTTTTTTTAAAAAGGTTCGGTTTTATGGTGATTTTCCTAAGGAACTTCGATATTGCTTAAAACCCATTTTGGAAAAGGAAGAAACTAACTTGTTTTAATTGGGGGTCCACTTTATTTAATGAATATTGTTTGGGGAAATTTTGGGGTTTTTAAAGGGTTTTCATAAAATTTTCCCAAAAAATTTTTTTTTGGGTCTTTTTGATTTATTTAAATTTTTAAATTTAACTATTTTAAAAAAATTTTTTTTTCTTTATTGTTCAATTTTTTTTGGTTTTTTTTACCCTTTAAATTATTGGTGTCTCGAAGCTATAGGGGCAGGATAAAGGGATAAAAATTAAATGTTTTTTTAAAAAAAAGGAAAATTTTTACTTTAAAAAATTTTTTTGTATTTGTTGGGTAAGGGCCTTATATTTTATTCTAAAGGCTTTAAGGTTGGCTTTAAATAATTATGGGGTCTCCTAAATTTTAATTTTTCTAAAATTTGATTTGTATTATTGTGAAAGGGAAAACCCTTCGACAACTTTTAGGTTAAGAATTTCTTGTGCCCCTATATTGATGTAGTTTCCATAAAATTAGTGCTTTCTTTCTTCTAGGTATGTTGTTATTAATTAATTGTTCTAAATTTAACCACCTAGTTTCAATAAAGAAGAAAAATTTTTCAGATTTAAAATTCGGGAAAAATTTTAAAGAAAGATGGTGTTATTGCATTGAAAAAAATTAAAAATTCCCTAAATTTAAGTTAGGAACACCACCCGAATAAAGACATAAAGTATTGCCCTTTTTGGCCATTTTCAAAATGCCCGTAAGTTTGATTATCTTTGATGAATGAAAGAATTGGTTATTAGACCAAAAAGTAGAAATTAGATTGAACCAGATTTTGGGGCTTTGATTTAATGGGGGTTTTTTTTGGGTATACAAAATTTTAGTTTTTGGAACTTCTAATGGGAGGCTTTCCAATATAGGTATCTAACCCTCATTAAGTTTTAAAAAGATTTTCGAGGTTTGGGTCCCAGATAATATATTGGTTAATTTTATTATGGTGCCAAAATTTGAAGTAGGAATATAAAGCATTCCAACCCCAAATTAGGGAATAGTTGAGTAGTAAAACTCAAAAATTTTAAAGAATTTTTGTTGAAAAATTTAAAAAATTGAATATTATGGGAAGAACGCAAAAAACCAGGGAGCCCTAAAAAGGACGGAAAAATTTTTCTTAAACATAACTTTGGGCCTTAAAATCAATTATATTTCAAATTGCCTGAAAACATTTACTTACTTTGATGTGGAGTCAGGCCGAAATTCCCTTTAAAAAAAGTTAAAAGATGGCTGCAAAAGGATAAAAAGAGAGAAGAGGGATTAGGAATTGTTTAAGATTTTTGGAAAATTCCCAAAGGGAAGGCCCTTACTTATCAATTTCTTACCCAAAAGCCAAAATTGAAGGCCAAATAAAGGGGGTCAAAATAAAATTATATCTCTAATTTATTGTTGAAAAAAGATAAAACCGAACCCGGAAATCATGGGGACCTTTCCCGTTTGACTTAAAAAAATTTTGGGAAAGAAAAAATCCAAAAAGCAATCTTTTCCCTTTTGGAAATTTGAAAATAAAATAAAATCCAAACCGGCCCCGGGGGGCCCCCCCCGCCCCGGGGATCGTTGTTGGTGTTTTTTCCCATCTTCTTTTTGGAAAATTTTTATATTGAAGGTTTTTTGATCAAAAATATTCTTCTTTGTTTGAGGTTTTCCAGTTTAAAGGGGATCATGTGTTCCCTTTAAAATGGTACAAAGTTGGTAAAAAAAAGAAAGAGGAACCAATAAAAGGATGTGGATAAAGGCCATAGGAAAGTTCCAAAAATAAACATCCTGAATATAAATTTTTACCCCAAAATTGAAGCTTTAAGAGTTGATTACCCAAAAAAAATGTATCTTTCCCTAAATATTTTGTTAAGGACATTCAACCATAAGGGCATTTATGGGGAAATTTTTGGGGATACCATTCCCAAATTCCTTACCCGTTTCCATGGGTTCCCCCCTTGGTGGAAGCTTGGGAATGCCCGTTCATCAAAACCTCCTATTTTAGTTTTTAGTTGTTTTTAATTTGATCTTGAATAAAATTTCGTTGATTAATTTTAATTTTGCCACCTTTCTTCGGGAGGTTTATTGTAAAATTATTTTAATCAAGGGCTTGATTATCTTACTTTTTAGGTAAAACGAAAAAATGTAAAAGATATTTATCATGGAGTAATACTTACTATAAATTGATAATAAAAGGTTGGGGGCAAACATAGTTTTTTCTTGCAATTTAAACTAATAAAAAAGGTTTTCCTATTAACATTTGGAAAATTTTATGATTGTGAGATATTTTGAAGCTAAAATTGATTTTCAAGGAAGAAATTGGGTTTGCTTTCATACCAAAATAATATTTGTTGGTCTCCAAATGGAGTTCCATTCCCCTCTGCTGAAATTTTTGACCAATAAGAATCTTTGCCAATATTTAAAAATTTTTATAATAATATTATATGGTTGGTGTTTGTGTTGTTGTTAGAATAAATATTTCCTCAAATTGGTATATTTTTATTTGGAAAAATAAACTTTTAAATTTTTCTTAAATTTCCTCCCCCAAAAAAGCCAAGCAACCTTTTCCCCTTGGGAGGGCCTTCTTTCTTTTTTTATATTATGCAAGGCTGTATTTCACCTTTCCTTTTCTTTTTCCTTTCAAAGGGTTTAAATAGAAAAATCCAATTGGATTAAGTTAGAGAACATTATTTTGACATTCACATAAAAGGTTGGGAGGAAATTAATAAATTTTCCTGTGATTTAAACCCAACCCATAAGTTTGGTGGGTTTACAAGGAAAGCTAAATGTGGGTTTTTGGACTTTTGAAATCTTATATTGATCTTTTATTTTGAAAATTCAAGCTTAAGAAACAAGGGGCCAAGAAGCTTCAACACTTGGTAGTTAACTTGAGCAAAGAAACTTTATTTATAAAATTTATTTAAAATTAATTTAATAATTTTTGGGGTTTTTTTTGGGGTTTTTTTTGAATGATTTGCCCCAAGATTATTTTTACGAATCTATTTAAAATTGGTATTTGTTATGGTTATTGGGAAAGGATCTAATTGGGGACTTATGCCATTTTATACTTTTATACATATTTATTGATTATCGTTTTACGATGAAATCTTGCATATTCCTTTTATTTTAAAGGTTTAATGAAGAGGGAAAGGGGCCTTTGGGTGAAAGGAGCTTTGACCTATTACCTCCCAAAAGTTGCTAGGAAGATTTTTGGAATTAATAAAAAATTGAAGTGGGAGGGGCCACCCCCATAGATGGGGGTACCAGGGCCCCTTTTGGGGCCCCTTACCTCCGGTGCCATCTTGCATGAAGTTTTTCAAAAAATCTCAAGAGGGAAAAAACCCCACAAAAACCAAAAATTAGGGTCATTGGCTGGCCCCCGAAATATTCCATGTCTCCCCGTCTCATTGGGAGGGTCAATTCCTCAAATTTCCCAAATCCCTTCAAACCCTTCATTCCTTGTTCCGTTTTTCCAAAAATTTTTAAATTCATAGGTTAATTATCCTTGGGAGAATTTTTTTTGGGGAAGTCATTATTCGTCCTTTATGTTTAAACCCCTTATTATGAAAGAATATGATTTGTTTATTACTTTGTTGGGACATAAATCTTCAAAGTGCCATTGGTTTGGTATTAATTCTATTTTGGAAATGTTGTTGTTTTTATGGTTTATGGACTCACCTTGAATTCAATTGATTGGGCCAAGGGAAGGCATTGGGAAAATAAGTAATGATGGGGATTTCAAGCTTAAAATTTTGGTTTCCTTTGGGGCATTTGGCCAATTTTTCAGTTTTTAGGTTTTTAATACTTCCTTTAGTTCGGACTTCAATAGGGAGTATAAGTGGGAGCTTTCCAAGGGGCTCCCTGGGTCCCCCATCCTTTCAAAGGAAACTAATCATTAGCTGTAAAATTTGATGAAATTCATGCCTCCCTTTTTTATAAACTTTCCCAGGTTTTTTCCAAAAAAGGGGGCCTTTGTCACCTTATTATTTCATTAGTTACCTTAAAATTCCTTTCCCTTTTTCCTAATTTAATCTTAAAATCTTTCTAAAAACGTTGTATTTCTAGCCCCATTGGGTTGACCTTTCTTTCGAAAGGCTTGATAACCCCTTCGGTTTTTCCTTTTCAAAACAATTTTTAAACCCCCTTACTTTTCAATGCTTTTGGGTAAAATATAATGCCCTTTCCCTTTTGGGGTTCATTTGAATTTTTTTAATTTGGGTCTCTACTGAAAAATCGTAAATGATAAAATTTTTCCATACTTTTTGTTTTAAATGGAAAATTGCCCAACATTACAAAGTTTCCCTACGGGTTAAGCTGGCCCCTATATAACGGAAATCCTGTAAGGTATCGGTAAACCGTACTCCCGGGTGGGTTTTGGGTTTTTTTTCTTCAGGGCCCGCGAAATGGAAACTTATTTTAAGTGGATGCCGGGTCAATATTTTGTTCAACTGCTTTTCATAATCTTAATGCCTATCGCACCATCCCCGTGTTTTTTCAAAAAAACTATGTCCTTTGGCCTGATGTCTTCGCTACCTTATATTTTTTTTTTGGCTTTGGAACCTTCAAAGAAAATTTGAAATTCAGGCAAGGTTAAATCTCTGCAAGTTGGAGCCTTTGGTCATTTTAAAGGTTTGACCCCCTCCTACACCCATTTGCAGAAACAAAACCTTAAAATCCATGTAATTCCCAATTCCTCAGAACCATAAAGTTTCCTTTGTTTGGTTTTGTAGGGCCCCATTTTGGTTGGCTTCTTCTTATCGGGCATCTGAAAATTATTCCCATTTTCTCCCCTTTAAAATATTTTTTAAATATTTTTGGGAAACAAGACGGTACTTCAATCGGCTCATCAGGGATTCAAAGGGCGAAAGCCCCGTTGTTCCGTCTTCCGTCATCGGGTGCCCGGTTTAGTTTGAAAATTTTGTTTTCGGCCCAAAGGGAATTAGTAAAATTGTGTTTGGAGGAACCCCCTCAATTAGTTCCCCCCTTAGGTTCTTTTCCACATGCCCTTTTGGTTGGCAAAGGTTGGCGGGAATAAAGCAATCAAAATCTGACCTATCTTTTCATGGCCCTTAATGCTTCCCGGCCTACCTTATCTACTTTAAATTCCTTCAAAGGGAAAATTTGTGAGAAATCGGCCAAAACGTTAAATTTTTTTAAAACCCCTGGGTTTAAAAATGGGGCCCCAAAATCGCATTGGAAATCATTCTTTTAAAACCTTGGGTTTGGGAGGTTTTACCGGGTTGCATGGGGCAAAGCCAAAGGCAAGAGCTTTTCGGTCCCCTCAAGCCTGAAAGCAAGGCTTCCGGGAAGGGCAGGGGAATTTTCTGATTTTTTATTCCTTTATTTAGAAGCGGTCCCAATGACAAAGTTTTCCTTTTCATTTGGTAAGGGGGCGGCATACGAGTTTCTCTTTTGCCATTTCTGGTCCTCCCGTTCCCGGAATTTTTTTACCCACCCGAGTGAAGATTTGTCATTTACATGTTTTGGATGGGCTAGGTTTTCAATACAGGTCCCAAAAATAGATTTTTTTCCACTGGGTTCCCTTTTCATTGGGCAGGTTTCCTTTTCCAAAACTATTCAAATCCTTGACCAATTCGGAATCACACAAGCCAGGTTTATCCTTTGGGCCCACCTTTGTGTTTCCTTTCTTTGGGATGCCTCTGGAAGAAATAGGGGACACCTTCCTAAATTTAAATTTCTTGTCGGTTTCCAAAAAATCGGGGTTTTGTTTCCACAGAATACACTTTCCTCCCATGGGGTGGGCAAAAGGCTTTCCCCATGGGGGGAAAGGGAAACAAAAAATAAGGGACAAAACACTTTTCCCCCCGCGGTGCCAAAAAGGCCTTTGTGGGGGGCAAAAAAATCCGGAAATTTTGTTGTTTCTTAAAGGGAAACCTTTTAAGCTGGAAATTTGGGCCCTTTCCTCCCAAAAAGGGAAACAAGATTTGAGTTTGGGGGCTTTGGATTTTTTAAAATTTAAGGGGTTTCCCTTTTTCCCCCCCCCCCAGTTCAAAGAAATTTTTTGGGTGAAAATTTAAAATTTAGGTTGGAAACCCTTGGTGAAACCCATCCCTGTGGGGTTTTTTGGGGACCCGGGAAAAGGGGTTTGGCCGGGGGCAAAAGGGGAAACCCCAAAATCCCCAAAAACCTTTTTGGTGGGGCCCTTTGTGGGTTTCCCTATGGGGGGGGGAAAAACCTTTTTGGGGCTGTTCTTCTTATCTGGGGCGATCGTGTAAAATGTATTCCCATTTATCTCATACCCTTTAAAAGTCATTATATTTGAAGATGGTTACTGGGACAACAAGTACAGGTCATCTTCAATAGCGGCGTCATGCATGGCACGTGTCTGCAACCAGCCGGCGAAAGTCCCCGTTTGTTCACGTCTAATCCAGTCATCAGACTGCTCCGGGTGTTTGGAGTTTAGAAAATTCTTGTGTTCGTACATATACGGAGCCACAAAGGCGGAATTATGTAGAACATTGTAGTGTGCTTGAGTGAGAGAATGCCCGTCCATACATATTATTTGTTCCCCTCCTAGCGTGTCTTTTCCATCCAGTCTGCCCTTATGCCGCGATTCAGGAACACCAATCGGCTTAAGGTCAGGAATAAAGTCAATACAAAACTCAATGACCTACTCATTTTCATGGCCCTTGGAGATGCTTCCTTCTGGCCTAGCACAATTATGAACATATTTCTTTAAGACTCCCATGAACCTCTCAAAGGGTAAAATATTGTGTAGAAATACAGGACCAAGAACGTTAATCTCTTTGCATAGGTGAACTAGGACGTGCGTCATGATGTTGAAGAAGGATGGTGGGAACACCAACTCAAAACTGACAAGACATTGCACCGAATCATTCTCTAATTAACCTTGGTATGATTTCTGGATCGATTACCTTCTGAGAGATTGCATCGAGGAATGCACATAGCTTCACAATGGCTAATCGAACGTTTTCGGTAGAAGCCCCCTCAATGCAACTGGAAGCAATTGCGTCATAATCACGTGGCAGTCATGGGACTTTAGGTTCTGGAACTTTTTCTCCGCCATATTTATTATTCCCTTTATATTCGACGAGAAGCCAGACGGTACCTCAATACTGAGCATGCATTCAAAGAATATTTCCTTTTCTTATTTGGTAAGAGCGTAGCTGGCATGACCCTGATGTATGTCGTCTTTTCCGTCCATACGTTGCTGGTCCTCCCATGTCTCCAGGGTATATTTTGTCTTCCCATACGCACCCAAGAAGCCAAGTAGGGTCACGCAAAGATTCTTCGTCACGTGCATCACATCGATTGCGGAGTGGATGTCTAGGTCTTTCCAATAGGGCAGGTCCCAAAATATAGATTTCTTCTTCCACATGGGTGCGCGTCCGTCAGCGTCATTCAGAACAGGTTGTCCGCCAGGACCCTTTCCAAAGACTACCTTCAAATCCTTGACCATATCGTGTACATCAGCACTAGTACGGTGGCGAGGCTTTATCCGGTGATCCGCCTCACCTTTGAAATGTTTGCCTTTCTTTCTTACGGGATGCCTGCTCGGAAGAAATCGACGATGTCCCAGGTACACATTCTTCCTACAATTATCCAAATATATACTGTCGGTATCATCCAAATAGTACGTGCATGCGTAGTATCCCTTGTTTCACTACAGGAATCAGCTACTTTGCCATCTGCCATGGACGGTGGACGGCAAAGGTCTTTGCCGTCTGTCGCGGACGGCAAAAGGAGACGGCAAAGTAAGGTCCGACAAAGAGCTACTTTGCCGTCCTCCTCAGGCGGCTGACGGCAAAGAGGCCTTTGCCATCAGCAGAGGACGGCAAAGAATGCAGACGGCAATGAATGTGTTGTTACTCCGTTAGGTGGTTAACGGCAGGCCTTTGCCGTCCACCGCAGACGGCAAATTTTAGCAAGCCTTTACCTTCCGCCGAATGATGTCAGCTGGACGTCACTACACAGCAGGCCTTTGCCGTCCGCCGCTGTAGACAAATTTTTTACTCGTTGCCGTCCGCCGCGGACGGCAAAGCCTTCACCATCAACCACTGTAGGCAAACTGACCAAATTGGCCAGCCTCCCAGGAAGCACAGTTGCCTGCCACGTGGCCTCTTTGCCGTCCGCTGCTGATGGGAAAGAGCCCTTTCCCGTCGGTGACAGACAGCAAAGAGCCTGCATATTGTCTCTTTTTTCTGTTTTTTTTAATTCAACAATTTTCACAGCAAATATATATGACATATATAGATATATTTCACAGGGCTATTTAAAGCAATCATATCACATATCCAGCACATAAGTTTCATCCATTCATACATAAGCAAGTTCCATCCATACACATTGTTCCATCCATATACATATTACAATGCAAAGTTTCATCAACATAGCAAGTTCCATCATAGCAAGCTAGATACAATGCAAAGTTTCATCAAAGAAAAAGCAAGCACTCCATCATAGCAAGCTAGCTTCCATGAAGTGAATGAAATCTGCAAAATGGCAAATAAGAAAGTTAGAAATAGGTGACTAGAAGAAGAAGACTAGAACAAGAAGTATATGTCATTTATGAGCTAACTTAGGTGAAATGGATCATATATGAGCTAACTAAGTTGAAATGGGTCGTTTATGAGCTAACTTAGTTGAAGTGGATCATTTATGAGCTAACTTAGTTGAAATGGGTCATTTATGAGCTAACTAAGGTGAAGGGCATCGTTTTTGAGCTAACTAAGGTGAAATGGATCGTTTTTTAGCTAACTAAGGTGAAATGGATCGTTTTTTAGATAACTAAGGTGAAATGGATTTTTTTGGGGCTAACTTAGGTGAAATGGATCATTTATGAGCTAACTTAGGTGAAATGGATCATTTATGAGGTAACTTAGTTGAAATGGATCGTTTATGAGCTAACTATGGTGAAATGGATCGTTTTTGAGCTAACTAAGGTGAAATGGATCGTTTTTGAGCTAACTAAGGTGAAATGGATCGTTTTTTAGCTAAGTTAGGTGAAATGGATCATTTATGAGCTAACTTAGGTGAAATGGATCATTTATGAGCTAACTTAGGTGAAATGGATCATTTATGAGCTAACTTAGTTGGAATGGGTCGTTTATGAGCTAACTAAGGTGAAATGGATCATTTTTTAGCTAACTAAGGTGAAATGGATCGTTTATGAGCTAACTTAGGTGAAATGGATCATTTATAAGCTAACTTAGTTCAAATGGGTCGTTTATGAGCTAACTAAGGTGAGATGGATCTTTTTTGAGATAACTAAGGTGAAATGGATTGTTTTTTAGCTAACTTAGGTGAAATGGATCATTTAAGAGCTAATTTAGGTGAAATGGATCGTTTTTAGCTAACTTAGGTGAAATGGATCGTTTAGGAGCTACTCTAGGTTAATTGGGTCATTTTAGAGCTAACTTGGATAAACTGGATCATTTATAAGCTAACCTAGGTAAGATGGGTCATTTTGGAGCTAACCTAGGTGAAATGGGTCATTTTGGAGCTAACCTAGGTGAAATGGGTCATTTTAAAGCTAACGTAGGTAAAATGGATCATTTAGGAGCTAATCTAGGTAAAATGGGTCATTTTAGAGCTAACTTGGATAAATTGGATCACTTATAAGCTAACTAAGGTAAAATGGGTCATTTTAGAGCTAACTTAGGTAAAATGGATCGTTTATGAGCTAACTAAGCTAATTATGCAATTTTTGACATAAGTAAGCTAAGTACAGATTGTTTTAGAGCTAACTTAGGTAAAATGGATGGTTTATGAGGTCAATAAGCTTATTTAGTCATTTTGGAGGAAAAGAAGCTAACTCTAGGTCATTATGGTAAGCATATTGGAGGAAATAAAGCTAAGTCTAGGTCTTTATGCATTTGTTAAGCAAAACACTAGAGAAACTTACCGTGATCAGGGAGGTGTAGGAGGGCTGGCTCGTGCCGGTAGCTGGAGAAGGATTGTGCGATGCGTGTCTGGAGTTAAGCCGCACCAAAGATCGTTTCCGATGTCTCGTTAGCATTATGACACTCAAACGTTAAGACTAGCAAGTAATGTCCATTCAAATTAAACTCACCGTGCTCCCAGGAGCAATCACTTGCATCGGCGGAGCGGTCTGACGGACTTCTCGCACACAATTGCACATTTGGTTTTCTAGCAGAGTCATACTAGTTAGTAATGGGACTCAAATGTTAAGACTAGCAAGTAATCTGCAGAAGAAACTTACCACAAGGAGCTCGTACATGGCCCTTGCACGCATGTCATTCGTGCCCTCTCCTCCTCCAACATCTTTGTCGTCTTCTCCTCCAACTCCGCTGCCTCTCCGCCGCCTCCTTGAAGTTTCTCCGTTCTATCTCTCTCACTCTGTATAGTAGCCTGCAACACCACTCACATGACCATTTGTAATCATTGATGGAAGCGCACACAATGTAATGGAGAAAGATAGCTGAGTACGTATAACTAACCTTGATGGCGAGTTGGACTGGCCGTTCACGAGGCCTTATCTCAGGAGCGGAGCTCGACTGGCGCGCCTTGATCTCCGGGAGAGTGCTAGGACAACGGATAAGTCCATCTCCCATGGCTATGGAGCCATGGGACCTCCCGCCACCAGATATCATCAGCAGCTCTGTATCAATGGGTCCCTTGCTCGGGGTAAAGTCCTCCCCTTTCCTCGCCTTCCCCTGGTCTCTATATTGCACGAGCTTGTCGTGGGCGGAGATGTTGGTGAAGTTCTTTGGATCATCGAGGTCAGACGCAGAGAATGCCTTGACTTTCTTGTAAGGGCCAGTGTGGGCCATGGCATACAGGTCGTACACCTCGGCACCTTATCCGCCTTATTGTGGCGTGCACGAAAGAGAGAAACAAAGTAAATTAGTAATTAAAGGGCTAAAGCTAGCATGATGAATGAATTGCATGAATCATGAAGCAAACCACATACCCAGTTCTGCCTGTACTGAAATAAGTTGGAGCTGCCTTGATGGTGTAGCACACCTTCCATTTGGGCACGTTTGTCCTTGGCCTCGTTGTGGGTGGCCCGCCATTCTTTTGAGCACCACGCATTGACCAACACCTCCCAACAATCCATCCGATCCGCACACCATCTCGGAGGGGCCTAAGTTAGCAAATAGAAACTTGAGGGCTACGGCTATGAATTACTAAATGAAGGAAGTAAGTACAAGGCCTTAAGAATTACCTTCATGTACTGCTCCTTACTCAAGAACTTATTGCGGCACTCCTTCTTGGGCTTCTTGATACCACGCCCGGTGTAGTAGTCTCGAACAGCCTACACCCGAACCTCATGCCGTAAGTTCTGCAGTAGGCGCTTGCACTCCTTGTTGATAACATCTACCTCCTCCTCCTCATATCCCTCCTCACACCTGTAGAATTTCTGCAATCAAATGAGACAATATTCATTCGTACAATTAATAAATAGCTAGTTGAAGATTTTTAATTGTGTAAAGGAGAATTACCCAGAACTTTCTGATCACCACGTCTGCCCTCGTCTTGCACAAGACACCGTCGATAATCTCACCCGGCGGGGCCGGGGCAGCCAAGTAGTGCTCCCAACTCAATCCAACCTCTGAAGCCGACCCTCACCGAGCAGCGTGACAAACCCGGGAAGTTTTGCCGAATCAGAACTCCAAGGACGGAGTTGGGCCGGCGGACACTTTCATGGTGGTCCCAACCCCTGCAGCATGACAAGGCCAACACATTAGTTATTTGAAGAAACGTGAATGCAGAAGGTACAAAAAGATTAGATGCACTTACCTCTCCCCATCAGGGAAAATCAACCACCTCCGCTCGCGGGTCGCCGGCACGGACGGGAGCCGTGTAGCACCACGCTGGTAGACGTTGCCCAACTCCTCCTCAATATCAGTCGGCTCCCCGCCATCATCAGCATGGCCAGTCGGCTCCCCGCCATCATCAGCATGGCCACTCGGCTCCTCAGGCTGACCCGACCAGGTACCCCATCCATACGTGTGGTCCTCCGGGGTATCGTGGGCCCAACTCTCGTGGGCCGAAGGCCCGTCGACCGGAGGCTTGTGGGCCGGAGACCTGTGGACCGGAGTCCGTCTAGCCTCCTCCTCGGACGAGTCCACCCTAGCAGTCACGTGCTCGGGTGAAACAGCTGGGGGTGGCGGCGAGGAAGGCGCCGTAACAGTCACCCTACCTCCTCTCCCGCGACCACGTCCTCTCTTCTTCTTACCTCGTCCCCTGCTGGGCACTGCGGTCGACGAAGAAGGGCCCGGCGGTGTCGCCATACTGTCCAGCAACGCTCGGCTGGGAGGTGCGTGTGGAATGGAAGACCTCGCACCACGCGCCGACGAAGAAGGGGCCTCGGCGCGCTCCCGACCAGCGCCCACCATCTTTCAACACCTTTCATGAAAAAGAATAAATGAAATTAGTACAACATAAAAAAAAAGTACCGACATGAATAATAATATGTATATCACTTAAGTGTATCATCATCAAGTACAACATAAAAAATTTGAATACCTAACACTACTAATAATCTCGATCAGTATCATCAATAAATGCATAATCATCATCATCACTATAATCAATGATGGGCTCATAGGGTTCAGTGGCATGAACATGTGCAAGGCCACCTTCACGTAATCGGTCAAGCATTGACAGGGCATCCGCAACAGTAACCTCTTCTTGTTCCGGCTCTTCTTGTTCCTCCTCTGGGGTGATGTCGGATTCACTGTCGCTGTCTACTTCAATGTTTTGGGGTGAAGTATAGCGGTTCTTGAAACGCTTTTTGGAAAGACGTGTCTCTTGGAAGAATTCTCCTTCATACGTGTTTGGGTTAATGTGAGGTTCATAATCCTCTTCCTTTGGGGGAGAAAGTCTAGCACGTGGTGGCACTTCATAAACGACATCCCAACCTTTCACATTTGGATTAATTCGGCAGGCCCACGGTAGATAGAATACTTGGGTCACCTGTTGAGCCGTAATATAGACATCAGGAACATCTAAATGGGTGCTTTGGTTGATTTCAACTAGCCCTATATGTTCATGAGTCCTTCTAGTCTCCTTCGGCTGAAACCAATAACATTTGAAGACATTCGGTGGGTTTTCACCATAGAACAGAAGTTCATAAATTGCTTCAACTCTCCCATAATACTCGGTACCTCCTTCGCCGATAGCAGATACACAACAATTTGTAGACTTTCGGTCGACCATAGATAGCTCTTTGCCATAGGTACGAAAGCGATGCATGTTGATGTCGTACTTGTCAAATGAACGGACCTTATAGTTAAAACCATTAGCGACTTGTCTCAATTCGGCGTCCATAGACTCTGAATTAGCCTACAAGTTTAATATGAAAGGATTGTTGCATTACGAACAAATTAGTGAATGAAATGAAATTGTCTAATAGAAATTACCGTTTGTTTGAACCAAGAGATGAAACCGGGATAGCCGCCTCCTTGCTTTGCGAGAAGCTCATACTCTTCGACGGAATCCTTTTGGATCACCGCTCCATACGAGAATATGGCGACGTATCGACTGTATGACATATCCAGGAATAAGAGCAGTTCAAAGGAAATAGAAGTTGCGAAACAATGTCGAGAACTTACTCGATGTCTTGCCGCACTTCTATCGAGGTTGTTGAAGATATACAACAAAATGGTCCACCATTCTTCGTTATCCAAAGATCTTGGATGTGAAACACTAGCTGGTGCGAGATTCCCTTTGAATAGGCTGAGGTTGGATCCACCCTTTTAGGGTTATCGACATTATACCGAGGCTTGGATTATGCAAATGGCGATTTTGGCTTCGTAGTGTGCTGTTACGAAGTTTGCCGCCTCCTCTGTGATGAATGCCTCAGCCATCGATGCTTCAATTCTCGTTTATTTTTACATTTTTCTCGGCGTCTTACGCATCCTCTCGGTTAGGTAGCACCAACGATTTTGCAGGCCCCCCAATCTTGCCTCGGTGGGAGATGCAAAATCAAATGCTGCATTGGATTAAAGAAGCCCGGTGGAAAGATCTTCTCTAACTTGCAGATCAACTCCGGCGCCAACTCTTCCATTTCTTCTAGCACGCCAGGCGATAGTTCTTTCGCACAAAGGACACGAAAGAAATATCTGAGTTCTGCCGATCTTGGCCATTCATCCTCGAGGATGAAGCCACGCAACATCACCGCATTACCGCTCAATCCATATGTGCCAATCATGACTCTTGAGACCAAATATCTTCAATTTATCAAGATTCGCTCCCCTCTTTAGATTCGTTGCATACCCATCGGGGAACATCAACTGTTGTTGCACCCACAAGATAATTTCCCTCATAGCTGGCCTTCCAAGATTGAACCGTGCCTTTGGCTTCGTCCAGTTCTGCTTTCCTTTCGGTTCTTTCATGTTTTGTAACGGCCTATCACATAGCGCCTCCAGATCGACTCTAGCCTTAGTATTATCCTTTGACTTCCCATCTATTCCGAACAATATACCAAAAAGTGCCTCGGCGATATTCTTCTCAGTGTGCATCATGTCGATGTTGTGTGGGCAAAGGAGGTCTTTGAAGTAAGGTAGATCCCATAAGCATGTTTTGTGAGTCTAGGTGTGCTTAGAATTATACCCCTTGAAGTACCTTGGACGTTGTGGATCTAGCTCGAGAGCGATTAACTGATCCAGGGTTTGTTGGCCTATCAATGCAGGTGGTGCAGAGTTTTTGACAACTCTACCTCTGATGAAGTTCTTCTTGTCTTTCCTGAACTTATGGCGAGGATCCAGGAACTGTCTATGCATGTCGAAGCAAGAAAACTTGCGACCGGCACAAAAATAGCGAAACTCAACAGCTCCCTTGCATGTGGGGCACGGAACCTTCCATGCACACAGCAGCCAGCGAATAAGCGCATCGCCCGACAAGTCATCGTCGAGTACATGTACCGACCGCATTATGAAGTTCTGTTTGCTATAGGCGTCGTATGTCTTGCACCCATTATCCCAGGCATCATGCAATTCGTCCTTAAGTGGCTACATGTACACATTCATATTTTTCCCCAGTTAGTTGGGCCCTGGAATTATCAACGTCGGAAAAATGTTCTTTCTTTGCATAATCTGTTCGGGGGGGGGGGGTGGAGATTGAGTGGAAAGACAAGTACGGGCCAACAACTGTATTGGGCTGCCGTCATACCAAACATAGTGAACCCATCCGTGTTGATGCCGACTCGAGGATGCCTCGGATCTGTCGCTTTGTCAGCATGTAATTCATCAAACTTTTTCCACGCAACACCATCCGATTTGTGTACCATCATCAGATTCCCATCTGCATCTAGTTTGGTTCTTTTGCATGTTTTGTGCCATGTCATCTGTCTGGCCGTCTCTTCGACCACGAAAAGACGTTGAAGTCTTGGTACGATTAGCATATACCGAAGAACACTAACGGGGATTTTGGTGTGTGTCTTCTCACCCATACCGTTGTCTACCACAATATACCTGGAAGACTTGCAAATGGGACAATAGTTCAAGTCCGCATAGTCATGCCTAAATAAGGCACATCCTCTCTCACAGGCATGTATCTTCTCATAGGGCATCTTAAGTGCACGGAGGATTTTGTCCGACTGGTACAGGTTTGCAGGCATTACATGGCCTTTGGGTAGGAAGCGTCCAAATACTGTCATAATTGCGTCATAGCATTCTCTGCCCAAGTTGAACTGAGCCTTGAGCCATTACTTGTGAGATGGCATCCAGCGACAAAGCTCGGTGTGCTCGTGGAGCGGACGTTTGAAGACTCAACATTTTATTGAAGGCGTTGCAGATTCCTCCATCTCCTCGTCCGAATCCGAGCATCAACATAGTCTTGCACCATGTTTTCCATCCGGTACCATGCTCGTCGGTGCGACGACGATCCACCTCAGCTCGGTCACGTTAGGCAGACTCACCATGAATTGTCCAGACCGTATAATCGGGCGTAAAACCACTCTTCTGCGGTGTTTGCACATTTCAGCCTCATCCTCTTTTCCCAATTGCCTTGCAAACAGGGGCACCAGGTTTTCCTCGGCCATTTACAAATCGGCTTGCACAAACCGCTTGGTTTTGTGAACCATTCAGCGCTCCATTTGTTACGACCGGTGTGACGGTATACATCCACATACGATCACTCATCTTGACTTTCGAGCTCTGGACACACAACAATTATATATGTAATTCACCATGTATATATTCATCAGTTGATCTACTTTGTCAATTTTATTACGTCCATGCAACCTACACTCTAATAGGTAATGATAGGTCCTAATCCCACCCGTGTATGTGTAGATTGGGTTCATTTTCCCATGCTATGCTCCGGATCCGGCCTAAAATTTGGCAGCACCTCCTGCTGTTCTCCTAATACGTCTCGCAATAAGCAGAGAGGATGTGTACCGGAGAACAACAGGGGAGGCAACGAAATTTATCGTCGAATCGAGCTCTTATGGGAAAACGAACCCAATCTACACATACTGGCTATCCATGGATAGCGTTGGACAATTCAAAAGAATCAAGGTTATAAATATGCAAATGCATGCATATTTATAACTATAACGCTTTCGAGCAGGAGACACATATTGATTACGCATCTTGATGATTCAAGACACATATATAGCTAGCTATCAAGTTTCATCGGAATAGATCAAATAATTAATGGGGAGGACATGTCATTTGTGCTCACCCACGAGCGAAGAGCAGAGCTCGTCAAGCGCCGGCGAGGTCGTCGAACACCAAACCTCGCAGCGATGAAACAACTGCACATTTAAAACTACCCGATCAACACAATTATATATGATGTTTTTCATAACAAAATCGAAAAATATATGACCTAACTAATAATTCACAAATAGATGACCCCATCAGCCTCTGGAAGGCCAAAGAACACCTTTTCAGGAGGTGTCGGGGGTCGGGGTGTCGTGTCGGTGTCGGGGTGGCGTGTCGAATTCGGGATGCTGTTTGAGTCGGGGGTCGGGGTGTCGTGTCGGGGTCGGGGTGTCGGGGTTAGGGGTCGGTTGTCGGGTGTGGTGTCGGGGTCGGGGTGTCGGGGTGTGGTGTCGGGTTGGGGTCGGGGTTCAGAGGTCGGTGTCGGGGTGTCGGGGTGTCGTGTCGGGTCGGGTGTGGTGTCAGTGTCGGGGTGAGGGTGGGGTCGGGGTGTCGGGCAGGGTGTCGGGTTGCGTGTCGGGGTCGGGGTGTCGGGGTCGGGTCGGGGTGTCGAGTGGGTCGGGTCGGGGTGTCGGGTGGCGTGTCGGGTCGGGGTGTCAGGGGTCAGGGTCGGGGTGTCGGGGGTCGGGGGTCGGGGGTCGGGGTCGGGGTGTCGGGGTGGCGTGTCGGGGTCGAGGTGTCGGGGGTCGGGGTCGGGGTGTCGGGGGTCGGGGTTTTTCCTCTTCTATATTGTTCTGTTTTTCAACTTTCTTCTTATTCTTCTTCCTTTTTTCCCTTTTTCCTCTTCTTCTACTTCTTCATCTTTTTTTCAACTTTCTTCTTCTTCTAATTATCTAAACCTAAATCTAGCACTAACCTAAACCAACCACTAACCTAAACCTATCAATAACCTAATTAAACCTAAACAACAAAGAAAAACAGTAGAAAAAAACAAAATAATGCTCACCTTGGCTCCTCTCGATGGAGGATGGAGGGGGCGGCGCGGGCGCAAGGCGGCGGCGAGCCTGGCTCGGGCGGGGGCGCGAGGCGGATCTGAGGGGGCGCGAGGCGAGGCGCAAGGGCGAGCCTGCCTCCGAGGCGGGCGGGCGCGGGCGGCGTGAGCTCGCTCTAATCGAAGATTGCCTTTGCAGAACTCGCGTTCTTGAACCCGGCGATCGATCGATGGCTGTGGCGAAGCCGATGGGCGATTCCTTCCTTGTTGCTGCTAATCAAGCCGATCGATTGGATGAGCAGTGGCGTTGTGGGGGGTGGATGAATAGTGGCGGTGGCGTTGCCTCTGGATGAACAGGACCCGTGGTGTGGAGGGCTGGATGAATAGTAGGCGATGGAGGGTGGCCGTGGAGGGTTGTTGAGCAGGACCCGTGGTGTGGAGGCTGGATGAGCATGAGCGGTGGAGGGTGCCCGTGGAGGGTGGTTGAGCAGTGGCGGTGGAGTAAGCGCGTGGAGGCTGGATGAGCAGGGCCCGTGGAGGCTAGAGGAGGTCGACGGTAGCCCGTGGAGGCTGGAGGAGGTCGGCGGTGGAGATGAACATTATCCGTGGAGTCCGTTTTGCGATGCGCCACACCCTCCCGATGAACAGGACCCCGTTTACGACCGCGGTGCTCCAACACAAGTCCGTTTAATCCGTTTTGCGGTCGCCACACCCTCCCGATCAACAGGACCCCGTTTGACCGTAGGAGGTCCGTTTCCTCCGTTTTGCGATCGCCACACCTCCCGATCAACGGGACCCCGTTTGACCGTAGGAGGTCCGCTTCCTCCGTTTTGCGATGCGCGGACCCCTCCCGATGAACAGGATCCCGTTTGAGCGTTGCGGTCGAACACAAGGCCGTTCCTCCGTTGTGCGATGCGCGAGCCTCGTTTCCATCACATGTTCCGTCCAAGCCCTCTGATGAACACGACCACGCATTCCGTTCCGACCCAGCGGTTTGGCTCCCCATGAACACAACGACGGCGCTGTTTCTCCGTTCCAACCCAGCCATGTCACAGAGCCCTCGCCCGTGCGTATCGCGCGAAAGCGTTCAAGACCCTGCCGTATGTACACATACGTGGCGTATTTTCTTTCTTGCACCTGGCGTTGTGCGTGCGTGTACATGCTACGTGCGGCGCCTCTACTACGACGCGTGTGCGCCTCTACAGCGACCGGTATGTGCGCATACGTTCGCGACCAGAATGACAACACTACGTGCGCTTGAACAGGTGGGTCCCGACTATCGAGCACTTCCTTGCTGTGAAGATGTAGCTGGTGGGTCCCGGCAATCGAAGCGAATCGTTTTGTTTTTTTTTGCCGGGCGCACTTCCTTGCGTGCGAAGATGTAGCTGGTGGGTCCCAGCGGTCGGGGCGAATCGTTTTTTGGGCGCACTTCCTTGCGTGCGAAGATGTAGTTAGTGGGTCCTAGCGGGCGGAAACATTTTTTCGCGAAATCGGTAGCCCGTCCGGTGGGTCCCGCTGTCGGTGGGCGAATAATTATTTTGCGTAATAAGGAGGCACTTCCTTGCTGCGGCCGTGGACCCGGTATCGGCCTCTCCGCGTCAGATCCACGTCCGATGGAAGCCATTCCTTGACCACCTTGACCACGCCGCACCGAGAGCACCAGGGCGGTGGACGATGGCGAGGCCTAAGAAGGGACGTCGCGGAGCCGGGGAAGACGCGGCTGTGGATGCCCACGCGTAGAGGAGTATGAGGGTTCATTCGTTCGGCTGCGGTGTGAGGCTGTCCTCGCCGTAGAATAATAGGGGTGTGGGTGCATAGAGGATGGCACGGCCAGCGGTGGGAGTAGTAGGGGCGGTGAGGCCTCCATGGCATCACAGCCGACCGCGGGCGGCGGGAAGCGGCGGCACGACCGGCTCTGCTGGTGGTAATGGAGTAAGAAGACCAGAGTTTGAAGAAGCACTATGGCCGTTGGATGGACATCGTGCGGTCACTAGAGCTAGAATCGTTCATATATTGACTAAAGTTGACAAAGGCCTCCGTCGATCAACTTAGTAGGCTCTAAGTCAGCCTCCCACCAAGGTTGGTCCCACCTAGCGGGGGTATTCATTTTTGTGCGTAATAAGGAGGCACTTCCGGTGGGTCCAAGGCGACAATGGGGAACGTTTTTTCGCGAAATCTGATGGCCCGACACTGTGGGTCCCAGCATCGAGAAACATTTTGTCATGAAATCTGGTGGCCCGTCCGATGGGTCCCGGCTGTCGGTGGAGGAATAATTATTTTCCGTGTAATAAGGAGCCACTTCCTTGCGGCTGCCGTGGACCCAATTGTCAGCCTCTCCATGTCTGATACTCTTGATGGAAGTCGATCGTTGACCACATTGACCACGCCGCCGAGAGCACCACGACGGTGGACGACGGCGAGGCCTAGGAAGGGACGACTTCGGGCAGGGAAGGCGCGATAGTGGAAGCCAGCGGAGAGAATCTGAGGGTTCACCGGTTCGGCTGCGGTGTGAGGCTGTCGTCGCCCTTGAGAATAACGAGGGGTGTGGGTGAGTAGAGGATGCCACGGCCAGCGGTGGTAGAAGGCGCTGAGGCTTGTCTTGGCAAAGCACAACCGCCACGGAGGCGGAGCAGGCGGTCCGCCGGCGCTGCTTTACGGTGGAGCAAGAAGATCGAAGATTGAAGAAACCACGGCCGTTGGATTGACATCCAACGTTCGTCTGCTAAATTGTTTGTTGAAGTAGTATATAATAACTAAAAAATCTTGCATCTGCGTCATCTAAACAGGCCCACAAGTCAGACCACTCCCTCTTTTTTAATATTTTATATATAGCTCATGGCAACTTCTTATGCAATTTATTGCGATCGTTTTTCGTTGGCGGGGCCAATTTAGCATATTCTGTGGGTTCCAAACTATTTTAATACCGAAATGTCGAGCCAGATTTAAAGTACTTTGAAGATGTATTTGAATTATGTTAATGCCAGTGAAATAGGAATCTGAAAATGTGAAAAAAAATCAGAAATTATAAAGTAATTGCCAATTTGTCATCTATTTTTATATTTACAACTCATTTCATATTACATTCAAGATTTACAGGCGTCTTGAAAGAGTTGCAGCCCATCAGGGCGTAGAAAAATAAGTAGGCCTGGATTGGGTATTCTTCAGAAAAAATAAATCTGGGCTCATTTTACAAAGAAAAATAGCTGGGCTGGTCACATGGTGAACATAAAATATAAGCACAGGCTAGGCGGGCCACAACCAGTTCAAACCCTGCTCCGTCTCAACAATACCAAGCAAAAAAATACTGCTCGGTAGCTCGTCCCGGTGTCGGCCGATCTTGTGATGTTCTCTTGTCTATTGACTATATCGCTCACAATGTCGTGGGTCCCAGATGTCGAGAAAACACTAGGAGAAAGCATTTTATTTTTCCATACGCTGACGTGCTGGCCCCTACTGTCATCCTCTGCACATTCTTCTGCCGATTCCTATTGTTTGTTGACCATGTTGAAAACGCGAGAGGGCGGCACCGCGGCGAGCGCACCAAAGCACGCGGAGGACGTCGGCGTTAATGATTTAGGAGACGGTGGGGCGGTGATCGTGCCTGGCGCAGCCCGATCGTGGGAGGCGGAATCGGGTGGCCCGCGGCGCTGGTTTGGTTTTGGCGGCTAGAGGAAGACAGGATGAAGAAACACGACAGATTGTAAAAGCAGCAGGAGTACTTAACAACCTTAATCAAACCAGCGGGGCACTTAACAACCAAAGCTGGAAGCGGTATGAGTACTTATCTGAGTTCAACCGTACAAAGCACGCCTCGAGCGGTGCTACTTTGCCTCTGATTAACCAAGGGTGAGGCCGCCAAGGACCAGGCGCCACCCAGCGCATCCACAACCTTACGGCGGCTTCATCTCGCAGCGTGGTCAATAAACAGGATATTAAGCTTTAGAGCCATGGAAAAGCATGAACATAATATTCTGTCCTATTCTCCAAGATGGGCGGGCCTTCATTATCCGAGACCACCCACGAATAAGTATCTTTTCACCTCCAGGGGAATTGAGTAGGCCGACATAAACATCATGTTGTGACCAAGCGCAAGTCGACCCGACCATGGTCGGGCATCGTATAGGAACAATAGAACTCGGCAGTTCTGTTTCAAGAAGATCACAGCTGTAAAACTGTGTATAAGCAATAGTTTATGAACAACATATATAACGAAAACAGATCATACCATAAGTTTCTCGACACGCTTGGACCTGTTCAGCGAGTGCAGCGATGGCACACATATCCCGTGGCCTTCCACCATTGAAACGCCCCACAAGGACCTCAAGGCGATCAATAAAGTGTAGGAACTTGTGGATGTCGATCCATTCTACTTGAGTGCCATTAGTAACGATCGAGTTATTACAGAGTAACAAGCGAGCAGACTGTTTAACTCTGAAAAAACCTACGTGCCACCAATTATAAGAAAATATTAGTTAGAAGTAGCATCTTAAGTGAGAGATTCGTTGCTACTTCTAAAGTTAAATTCTGATTAGTTAGACAGAATAGGTGGATTAAGAAGTAATCGAGGCAACAGGCAAGAACCAGATACAAAACTAACATGGATGAACAATTGGAACGACGTCGGGGTGGAAGATCGCAGTGAAGATGAGAGCAGGTTCTGCTATTTCCATCAACATTCGTGTGCCAACTTTCAGTCCGTAACACTTTAGAAAGCTTATCCAAGTTCGGCCATAAAACAAGCAGCGATTTTCTTGGTTCATGAACCCAACTCGGAAGTCATATCCATGGCTTGTCTTCACTTTGACCATTAAACTAGTGTATTCAGTTATGGCAAGGCTGAGCATCTTGAGTACATGTGTTCTGGCAGAGTAAATAATACATTGTAGGAAAAATAATATGACAACAAAGCATGTTCAAAAAAGCCCCCACGCTCCCGGATAGAGAAGAGGATTCTAGGAACGTACTGTGCGCATTTCAAAATGCTGTGTGGTAGGATGAGAAGTAACAAGTGTGGCATCTCGCCGAGGGCGCAGAAATATGTAGGGTACTCGCACTTTGGGCACTGCAACTGAAACACACTAGATTCAGTACGAAGAAAAATGCATCAGCAATGGCTGCCATCCTAGGATTACTGCGACCAAGGGACTTGGATTTATCGGGGATGGATGAAGAATTCATACCTGGTTCTCCATGAGAAAACCCTATGCAATCGCCGAGCAGGGGTTTTCTCTGAACAAGAAGACGAGGGAGAAGAAGATTCAGGCCTAGTGAAATATTGCCGCTTCGTCCGTCCAGCTTTCTGCTAAAGCTGGAAAGGGGGGGTTGTGATTTGACGGCTCATTGGGCATTACTGCGGCGCTATGACCGGGGTGTGTCTACCGTGATGTTGTGCACTCTAATTTGTGCATATGGCACGTGGACCCCGTTGCCGGTTGCCCCACATATCAGCGAAAGGAAGTAGAAAGACAGGAGTAACTAGTTACACATAAATATATTTTTAGACACAGAGATACTCCCTCGTAAAGAAATATACAAATCTTTTATATCACAGGCTCACCTTGCCGAAATATACTCCCTACGCAACGCGTGCATTATGGGGTTCAGCTTTTTTATGGGGGTTCAGCTGAGAATATAATACTCAGATTTTTATTTTTTTACTCGAGATAGGCTCACGGTTCGAACTTTGGGCATGAGCCGACCACATGTTTGGGGGCCCATGTGTTATACCTCGGCGCTTTTCATATTGCAAGCAATCGATCTGCACTGGTTTTAGATCTTTGTCATAAGGCGAATACACAAAATTGAATAAAGCACAGCAGTTGTTGGAATGAAATCGAGCAGCGTTCTAACCAGCAATCGAGTTGCAATTCTATCAGCGATATACCATGTGATAAATAATCTTGTCGTACTACTTATACACAGGACACTTGTTCCACCATGCAGTTATTATTACATCAAAATCTCTTGGAGGATAGATCAGTTCGGCGATTCGCGTCTGCTCTTGAAGAATTTCAAAGTTGATTTGGACCATCTCTCCTTGCCGAGAAAGTTCGATTTTACATCATCCCCTACCGCAAGATATGATTTAGATTTGAACCTTGACCATCCTTTAGCATCAATCATCATCGACCATCATTTGTACTTACGGTATATTGAGCAGGTTCATTCACACCAAGGCTGCGCATGGTAAGAGAAACTTGGCCGTGGTCGCCGGATAGTTGAGCGACTCCTCGTTGCTCTAGGAATTCTCTATTTGCAAACAAGAAGACATACCCAAACAGTTAGATCAACACGGTGAATCATGTGAAACAACATGGAAAGAAAAAAACGAAGCACTTGGGAGGCCAATGCTTACCAAGAAGGTGGACATGTCGGTTTGTGTAAGGACTTTGGTATATGAAGTCTGAACTGCAGCCCGATCATTGCGGTGCAACCTGCATGGGCGGACCAAATGCAAGTGCAAGTGTTGGTGCAGGTGCCTAAGCGCCGCTGCTGCCGTAGATGGTGCTCCTTGTAGAGCTGGTGCGGTGTCAATGCCCGATCCTCCGGTGGATCGGATGATCATTGACGGTCGGTGCCCAATCCTCGGTTGGATCGGTGAGCTGCTGCTTATTGTCGATGCTAAACAGCTGTCGGTGCTCGATTTGTCTTGAGACAATGGCGATCGTATGCGGTCTGCTATGATCAGCTTTCTAACTTGACTAGGATCCGTGACCGTGATCCAGTTTTTCTTCATTTCTTTTAAGCGAGAAGGACTAATTGTGGCGTTTTGTTAAACCAAACTGCAGTTCATCATAGGGATTCAGCTTGTACTCGGACAACGGTGATCAATTTTTCCGATAACATAAGTGATGGACTGTGCCTTCGTTCTTGACCACGACATGAGAAGTGAAACCTGCAAAAATAGCCATCGTAGAGCAAACCAAACGATTTATTCTGTGATGAATGTCACATGGCAAAACCTGCATCATAAAATTGCAGGAAAAGAAAGAAAACATGACATTAAATCAATAAGATTTAGACAGTAAATCAATAAGATTTACTTGATGTGACACGAGTGAATCCTTACCAGGAAATCACTATGTTGAAGTACTAAACAGAAGATTGATCGTCCAACTACGCGTGGCATGGAGGGGCCCTGCCTACTCCAACAAGCAGGACGGTCCAAAGGTCGTGACAAATCATATGGACCGAATATCCATGGGACTGGAATTCCTGGTGGGTGTGATAAACCCTACAATGCATACAGATATTGGATTGTAGCCATAATTGATAAAACAAACTCACAAAAAATATGATCCGGATACTTCAAAATGTACAGACTGAATAGAGTGGACAGACATTAACATAGACCGTTCTCAGGACTGACCACACACCAAAAGCGGCAGTACTAATAAACAATACAGGGTTCACAAACACAAATCAAGTACTGAACAATAGTACTTACTACAGACAAGCAAAGTTGCACTAACTAAACTCTGCAGACTATTTCTTGCCACCGACCTACGAGATGAACCCCGCATAACTGACTACGCCATGGACTTCGTGTGAGATGTCTACATGCACCATCACCATGTTGTCAACCTTGGAGAACCTAACAGAGTGGTCTTTCCACTCATAAACATGATGATGAAGACAGGCCGCATCAGATTTGTTGGGAAGCTTTACAAGAACCACACCCTTCCTAATTGAAGGCACAGCCAGGAAATTGTTGTGGTCAAGTACAGCCTCGAGAACACGCCTGACAACAATGCTACAGGAAAAACACTAGTTCAGGACACGTGGCGACAAGGACACAGCAGCTGGATAGTTCAGCAGTAGAACTCATCATCAGGTCTTCCAGTTCACATGG
Source organism: Aegilops longissima (assembly GCA_021605205.1). Classification (NCBI taxonomy): domain Eukaryota; kingdom Viridiplantae; phylum Streptophyta; class Magnoliopsida; order Poales; family Poaceae; genus Aegilops; species Aegilops longissima. The sequence goes on from CM038681.1 coordinate 139,984,394, forward strand.
CATGACTTTGAGAACTTCATCTCCACCGCGGACCTGGTTCTAATTCAAACAGAAACCATATTTCATTACTACCTCCGTTCAGAAATATAAGATGATTTTCGATATTATACTCCATATATGACTACATATACGCACAGAAATGAGTGAACAAAGACACTAGAACATGTTTTCAAAGGCATGAGAGCAGAGAGATTACATGCAATATCCATAACACAAGTTACTGAGGCAAATATACCCTATTAAAAGGTAGCATTGATGTTCATAAAGTACTCCAGCCATCTCAAAATTCTTGTCTTAGATTTGTCTAGATACGGATGTATCAAGTCACATTTTAGTATTAGATACATCCATATCTAGACAAATCTAAGACAAGAAATTTGGGACAGAGGAAGTAGTTGAAAGTAATCTATAAGAAATCAGTGTCAACCTCTCGCATGTTTTGGTCAAAAGAGGAATTTAGAACCGTCATTTGGCACACAAAAATCACATGCAAGATCACCCAGAAAGTTGTACTACCAGTACTAGTACTGCGTGTTAGATGAAAAAACACAATCAAGATCGAGAAAAATATCGTCAACAAGAAACATTACCTGGACTTGCTTAATGAGGGATCCCGGGGAGGGGGGCTTGGACAGGGCGATGGCTTTGAGCTTGTCTGTGGTAGTCTCGGCGCGGTGCTTGCGCTTCTTCGTACCATAAGCCTCGACGGTTTTGGCCAGAGCCATAGACATCACGTCGGCCGGTGCTTCGACGTCCATCCAAGAGAGGAAGCTAAGAGAGAAGAGTGAAAGGAGGAACGAGATGAGGGAGAAGCAAAGCGAGTGGGGTTTTCTTCAAGAGAGGAAGCTGAGAGAGAAGAGTGAAATGATGGTTGCTTCGTCAGTCAACTTCTTCTTTGGAAAGGAGGGGTTTTGTGATTTGATGGCTCATTGGGCATTCTGCGGTGGTTCGATCGGGGTAGTCTACCGTCACTCTACTACGGAGTAATTTAGTGCATGGCTGGTGGACCCGGTGTTGGCTGTCCCACACATCGGTGAAAGTGAGTAATTTAGTGCATGGTGGAGGAGGATCTGCGGTAGGCGTGTCCACTGTTTTCATTCGAAGAAAAAAAATGATTACAACAAGCGTTTCCACTCTTACGATGGAGGAGTGTGAAACACGGCAGCCACTTGAACATACAGTGCTCCTACTACTAGGCATGTGCGATGGTTCATCGTCGATAGTACTACACAATCTTGTTGCTAGTGTAGTAAGATATGAGCGATAACAAATGATGTTGTCGCATGTCAACTACTCCTATGTGTAACATAGTACGCTTTTTCGACCGTCCGGTCAAGAATGAGCAGTGAGATCAATGTTAACAGAACTAGGTCCACAGCGCCGCGGAGAATGCGGTGCTACAGATACTCCACGAAACATGAACCATATGAAGCACATCCTATAGTGTTAGGCAGGGTGTATGAAGGGTGCAGGATGGGAGCAAAAGTTCCTTCTCGACCCACTTTTGGGTGTTTGGCGAGCACATGAAGGGTGCATGAGTCCACACTAGTAGGTTGACAAAAATACGAAGAGGAAACAACTATATTGAGATGAGAATGCAACCAAACACACCCACACGCTTTGTGCTCACGATGATCTGATCTGCACCGTCGAGTTTGATCCAACGGTCATGTTGCGCGAGACATGGACATGCCCATCCGGAGGTGCCTAAACACCACGAAGTCCCTCTGCTTCTCGAGGCGCCTGACGTTGGTGATGCAGGGTGCAACCGCCCATGAGCCCGCTCCCGGTCGACGGGTGCCAGCTCGTCAAAGACGGCGTCCAATGGCACGAATGGATTCCGGTGACGGAGCCCTGAAAGGATTCGCCCGGCAACGGCGACGACAACGCGTAACCCCTCCTTGTCCAGCTCAGCCCCCACCATCGCGCGGAGACGGCTCAGCTCCTCGGAGATATAGGTGAAGAAGGAGACCAAGTTAGGAAGCCGCAGCTCGTTGAAGTCGACCGGGTGGTCGAACGGGTTTAGCCCAACGGCCGGCATCGTCGCGCTGGCACGATGGTAGGCATCACGCAGCCGCAACACGTGCGTGGCAACTTCAGTCACCAAGTGGCTAAGGCGATCCAGGACCTCGTCACGATCGGCCCGCTCGCGCTCCAGCCGGCTCCCCTGACGGCCTATCGTATCTCCCGCTTTCTACAGCAACGCCGCCGATGCCTCGAGCATCTTTGTAGTGGACGCCTGCCGCTTTTGAAGCTCTGTGAACTCCTGCACATAATGGAGGAGCATGGCACTCCTCTCCTCCTTGAGCTCACGGAGATCAACGTCCTTGGCCCTGAGCTCCGCATCCTTGGCATGGAGCTCTGTGTCGAGCGCCTCACCTCGGACTCCGTGATCTGCTGCGCCGCCATGGCACCGGGTAGAAGCAATGGGAGAGGAAGCAAAGTGGTAAAAGCGGCTGAAAGGCAATGCAATCTCGGGAGGCGGAGGAGCCAGCCGAGGCGGGGAATCTTTGGTTTTCACCACGGTAAAACACCGGTCGGCGACTTCTCACATCGGGGAGCGGTGGGTTTTACTGGTAGTCATCGTGACTAATTGCTACGCGCCTGCTCCGTCAATGAAAAAATTTAAAATCCTGCCGCGCTGCTCCGTCAATCAAAAATTAAAAATCCTGCCGCACCCAAACACGAGCAATGCCGCGGTGGATATTTAAATTACCTGCGAAAAGTAGATAAAAAGGGTGAAAAAACAAATGTGGCGGCCTAGCTAATCGGTCGAACTAGCCCAACTAGCTAGCCACCGTGCTTCACTGATGTACTCAGCGGGAAAGGTGGTCTTTCGTGATTTGACGACTCATTTACTTGCTTCGGCGCTACGACCGAGGAGGACCCAGAAAATGCGCGGTAGGGCATCCCACGTCAGGAAGAATATATGCATGCACCACCCGGGAGGACCCCGAAACCGCGCGGTAGGGTGTGCCATGTCTCGGCATGGAGGAAAAATGTGCGTGTAAAAATATACTGTATCAGCATAGTACCTATGGTTCGACCTCGGGACCCAGCCAGTCGATCAAAAACACCCCACTAGCCACACTGCTTCATCATGCAAACGTGGCACAGTTAGCTCCGTCTCGACCAGCCACAAAGTCTCTTGTTCTAGGAGATTCTTCTATTTTCCAAGCTTTTTTTTAGTTGTAATAACACCACGGCAAGCTAGCGGTGCTCTTCGTGTGTGCCCATGCAAAGGTTAAACGATGGAGAGAAGAGAGATTGACATCGCAGACCTGGGACCCACCCGTAAGTGAGACAACGGTCATGCACGTGTTGACGAGGCACTCCCTCTACTCTACTCAACGCAAGTACTGTATAAAATCAAGTTATGGGACAAAGCCAACAACCGTTCGTTTTTTCAGGCTATCGACTTACGCTTTGTAGTCCAGGTTGCCAGTTCGAATCTCGTCGTTCAGATTTGTTAGTTTTACGTCCAAATTTGATTAATGACAAGTGGGACCCCCGTGTGTTGTTCCAATATTTCAGTGTAGGATGGTTTTTTTGAACAAACACTTTGCGCGGTTAGACAAGCAACGTCACGAGTTACACGTATTTTGCAAGTTTGAAGAAAAATGACAGCGGCATAGAATATCACATCCACCCCGCAGCTTAGATACTATGGTGATCGAGTTTTACACGTTGGAAGTGAGATCAATGGCTTGGGAGTAGTCTTTGTAATTATCATAATTTCCAAACTCTCCAAAGTTTTTTTTGCAAATAAAACATTCAGGCCTCATGTGTGCTGCTGCATCTTCGATCCAATGGCTCCCCGGTGCTCATATTAGGTGCTCCTCGTAGCTTAACTACCCGCTACGGTGATATGAGCATCTAGGTTGTATGACCAGTGATCAGATGGCACATGCATAGTACTTGTACTTTCTGCGCATTTCCCAAACTCTATCAGCCGTGTATTGCAAAAACATTCAAACCTCCTATTGTGGGCCGTTAGATCTCAGTGAACTCATATCAACATAGAATCTACGGTGCGGGAGCACCTCATACTCTCCCGTGCGAGAAAACATAAGGTGCTATCACAGCTTGGATGTTACGGTGATACGAGCTTGGAGGTCGTTTGATCTGAGATCAATGGCATCTGGCAGTCTTTGTGCTTATGGCGATGGCGAACTCTTTTGGGACTTTTACGCAAAAACCATTGAACCACCGAGGAGGTGTTGGGTCACAAATCAACGCCTCAGAAGAGCTGTATCACCAAAGCATCTAAGGTGTGGTGGCACATGATATTTTACATACATGAGAATATGATGTCCACCTTCATCTTAGATGCTACTGTGATCTGACTTAGAGGTCGTGGATATGGGATCAAAGGGCATCTAAGAAGTTTTTGTACAAATTGTGTGCAATTCTCAAACTGATCAAGGTTTCCTGCAAAAAATTAAGACACATCATGTGAGCTGCTATATCTCAGATCTACAAGCTCCAAGCAACTCGTGTCGGCATATAGCATCTAAGGTATGGGGCATGATATTCTCCCGTGGAGGAGGGTGGGGGTGCACAACCAATCGGTGGTTGGGAGGGTGGGGACAAATATAATCTAAATAACCCTAAGCAGAGCTCCACAATTTTATCTAAGGTCGGGGGTTGACCCCGACAATCATAGCTCCGCCTAAACACAACATTTGCATGTCAGTGAGTACTAGACTTAATATTCATGTTTCAGTTTCATGTTCACTTTAAATATTGAGCTGAGGACCATGGATCTCTTACATTTACTCCTTAGTTCCTAAACATTAGTCTTTTTAGAGGCTTCAAATGGACTGGCACATACGGATGTATATAGACATATTTTAGAGTCTAGATTCACTCATTTTGCTCCGTATGTAAAAGACTAATATTTAGGAATAGAAGGAGTATTTTTGAACTCGTGTCATACATGCATGGGTTGGAAAAATAGATGCACTATACTTATTGGATTGTTGTTGTGTTCGTGCATGTGTGTGTGTGTGTGTGTGTGTGTGTGTGTGTGTGTGTGTGGTCATATGCTTGATACATACAAAGTTTTCTCACCTCCATATTGTTCATCTTTTAAATTAGAATTTGCATTGGAAAACTTACTAGGGATACCATGAAATGTGAAATCCACGTTGAGATCACTATGTCACAAATTCACTCTAATTCAACAACTCGTCACAAATCAATTACCATGTTGAGATTAGTATTTGCAAGGAAAATACGGGTATTGTAATACATATAGATTCGTTCGTCTTTCGTATTCTCAAATGGTAGGACCCAACGGCGTACCAGCCAGACCTTGGCTCGTGTTGATCCTAAAAAAATGGGCTCGTGTCCTTCGGTGGCGTGCGTGGTACACACATTAGGCAACCCCAACTAGTCAAGCCTCAGCGTTTCAAGTCGAAATATCTGGCGGCCAGAATTCCAGCCCTAGGAAATTCCCCTCATGTCCCCGGTCCATAATGACTACCGATGAACAACGGAGGGATGCTTTTGTAACTAGACAACGTTACCTACTGTGCCAATCACGGTTCAATTCCCTCGGTCGCCGCTCGTCAAGGTCACCCGTCAACTGCATTGCCTAGTAATACTAATACTACACTAGGATGAGCACAGAATTGAGCCCGTTTGTTCGTGCCTAGTACTTGAGTTAATATATCAGGCAATGCACTGGTACGGAGGAATTATCCTTTACTCCCTCCTTTCTGGTTTATAGGGCTTATCTCAAAATTTTAGTTTTCCCATTTTATAAGTCTCAATTTGGTTGTTCCTCATCACATGTTCAGATTTCAAGGTGCAATAAATCATTACATGCAAGTATTAAGAGAAAATTGACCAATGCGTGTACTTTATGCATGCATGCATTGCAATTAAAGGATTCGTAAACACAATTTTTGAGGAAAACAAGCGCATTAATTGAGTGGTTTTGCAAACTCCAACAATTGTTCCACCACTCACCATCTACCTTGGTTGGTGAGATTTTTGAATTGAGCCCTATAAACTGGAAAGGAGGTTTAACTCAGCAAAATGTTTGACCAAATCCTTTCTTAAGAAATACAATAGGATAGATGTACGGCTTGAAAATTTATTGCACGATGCAGGTTATGATATTGTTTCGAATCCTGGATCTTAAATTTCAGAAAATCCAAAAGTGAGCATAAATTCTTGAAACTGAGCATGGTCACGTGATATGGCACAAATATTACTTAAGTAAGTTTTTCTTCAATTGAGACAAGCTGCTTATGACAAGTTGCACAAATGAAGAGCCAAGGTATTTTGGAACAAAGACATGTCACGTTAAAGCGAACGCTTTCACTATTGAAACCGTGGGCGTTCACGTGCCGCCACGAGTCCCGCTTCTCATCGGCGGTGTGCCGTCCCAACAAGCGTGTGAGTCAGCGGAGGCGTCTTGAGGAGACCGTTCTTGCGCCGGGCTGTCGAGGCGTCGCGAGCAGACAGCTGTCTGAGACTCACGGGAGGTGAGCCCTTTGACCAGGCTCCGGCGTCCACCGTCCTCCCAACTGCCCCCACTTTTAATGTCGCCGGCGCCACAGTTTAAAATCAGCCCCACACCCGGTATCGCTACAGTCCTCTCTCTTCCTCTCCAATTCTCCTGTCGTCTACCTCCAACTAGCCTGACCTAAACATACGCCATGCCGCATCACGATGGTCTGCCCTTAGTGTTCCGATTTCATGAGGAAGACACCCAGCGGAGTCTCAAGAACATAAAGGCGCTTTGGGACAAGCTTGAACGGCCTTGCGGAAGGCGTCGCGCTGTCCCGCTCCCGTTCGGCTCCGTCGCCCGACTGCGCCAGCGCCCATCCCGTGGCATTGATGGGCTGGGAGCCGCACATTGTCACCGAGCTTGATGCCACGGGGTTCCACGAGGTCCCGCCGACTTTCCGCAGCGCCGTGCACCTTCCAGCGCATGCGCTTCTTGGCGTGCTGCAGCGCGCGCGCCCGTGCGGTGCCGTGCACCTGCCAGCGCATGCGCCTCGCGTCTGCGACATGCGCGCCCGTGCGGTGCCGTGCACACGAATGTCTCTGCCGCGCCGTTGACGGCGCTGTCCCGCGGGTGCGGTGCCCCCCCTCGGCGGCATGGATGGCTGCCGTCGACCGCTTCCTTGCACCAGCGCGATCGCCTCCTCCCGCCAGTTGACTTCGCTCGAAGTCAGAACATTTTGGCCTTCCTTGAAGCTAGGCCAGCGTCCGGAAATACGCCAACAACGGCGCAAGACCGCCACCGTTGCCTTCGGTCAGTGGCCCAACGAAACACAGAGCACGGCAGAGGAGCTGCTTCCCACCGCGAGACGCCCCCGCCGCCGCCGCGTAATCTAATTTGCCATAAAAAATGTTCGGATTGCCATGATTGAAATCCGAACGTTTATCATTTCCGTTTATTTTATATCGATCGTCGTATAATTTAAAGTCGGAGTCAGACTGAACGAAATGTATGGTTTGATCGGTCGAATGTTCTGCTAGAGCCGTATCAAATTAAATATAAAACGTCATCAAGCCACATGTATTCCTTTAACATCCAACGACTTAGACTGCTTCAATGTCGAGCGCTCAACACGTTTAGTGTGCAGTTAATTTCATGCCAAAAATAGTGCTAATCACATGACTACACGCAAATAATATCCTAGTAGTTAATATCAGCATGCACTTAATATACTTCCAAATTAAGGTGCATTGCACGTACACACTGACTAGTGCTGCTAGTACGTGAAACTGGTGTTGTGACTTGTGAACGCGTCCAGATATGGTCAACGGCAACATCGCCCGCGAGTTCTTCCTGTTTGCCCGTGCGTCTAAACGCATAAGTGGAGGAGAGAGAGACATGGAACCCACCAGTAAGTGAAGGCGAATAGTACTAAAAATAATATTACATGTTATCCATTAATTAGGCTGTGGTAATATAAAAACATTATGTGAACAAAGGGGGTACAACACACATTGCTATTCTATGAATGTTGCCTATTGACGTGCGGCTTGAAGGCCCGGTCGCATGTTTGATCCTCGTCCTTTATTTTTTAATTTGTATATGGGTCCAAATTTTTTCATGACATATGGGCCCCTCGGTGTGTAGTTTTAGCACTTTAATTTGTGGGTGAAATTTGTTCCATTCCAAGTGGACTATCGGTGTGTAGTTTTGTAGCTTATTTATAATAATTAAAGAGAACAACATTGTTTTTCAATAATACCATGGTGCGGCGTTGAAGGCGAGAAAGGGCGTCTGAGAGGCGATGACCGAGCGGAGGAAATCAACTAGGGGAGTTGCGTGGGTTGCAGCGGCGTTTGGAGTAGTTGTGGGCGAATGCTACAAAATATAATCTAAACCGACGGAATAAATGCCTACAAAAATTAATCCAAGGTTGGAGTGCCCCTCGCAATGTAAATAGCCTCGGCTTTGCGAGGGATGGAGAGGTAGTAGCTTCAACGCGTGGAAGATACGGTATGAGAAAGCAAGGTCAATCGAGAGACATATATATAGAGAGACAAAGGTCCGACATTCGTTAAATAAATATATATGCTCTAGAGAGATATTGTCCGATTGAGCTTTTGGTAAGGGTGAGGGCTGTAAGATAGAGCTTGAGAGATGATCCAGTCACAGACGTGTAGATATATTTTGTGCGTGCGAGGAAGCAAGGTCAACCGATCACATAGGGTCGCCGTGCAATCGAAAGATTGAGACGGGTTGGAGAGAGTGACCTAGATAGACGATGTGCGTGAGAGAGTATACAATGTGAATAGGTTGAACTGGGCTCAAACATGGTGATATATCGTTTTTGTCCGAGAAAGAGCGAGGTAAATCGAGACATCTGAGAGAGAGAGAGAGAGAGAGAGAGAGAGAGAGAGAGAGAGAGAGAGAGAGAGTGGTGGCGTAGCTCACCATGAGGTCGAAAAGAGTGGCGGTGGCTTGGATGGACTGACCTAGATAGACAATCTGCGTGAGAGAGTATAGAGTGTGTCGATTGAGGCCGAACAGGAGATATATCATTTGTGTGTGAAAGAAAACGGGGTTAAGCGAGACTCGAGATAAAGAGAGCTAGATTGAGCGAGTGTGGCCCGACGTCGGAAGAAAGAGTGAGACAGTCTCGATGGAGTGACCTAGATATACAACGTGCGTTAAATGCGCCGAGAGAGGTTGAGGGGCTAGATAGGCAATGCATGTATTTAGCGAGAGGGTGAGAGGAGAGGGGAGAGAGAGAGAGAGCTCGGCATGGGGTGCAATGGCGGGTGTGTGAGGTAAATACATTTGGTAACAGGTGTGGAAAAAGGGGTTGTGTAGTTGAGAGACTTAGAGATCGAAACATGGAGAGAAAGAATGAAAGTGTGTTGGAAACCGATAGCTTGCTTAGGTGGTTAGGAGAGGAAGATTGACCGATACAGGAAGTATGTAGCGTTTGTCTTGTGAGGGGCTAAAACAACATTTGAATGTACATAGTCGAGACTTAATATCGATGTTTCAATTGATTGTACATTGTAAGATTTGAACCGAGGACCAGGCATACGGGTAATTATTTCGAATTCGTGCCATACTAAGTTTTGAAAAGTTGACATTGGCTCAATTTGTTGTGCTATTTTGTAGGTCATATGTTTGAATCCATCCAAAAGTTTTCTCACTACCATGGTGTTCATCATATACATATGAATTTGTATTAAAAAAAGTAGCATGGATACAGTGAAATGCGAAATCCACGTTAGAATTGGAGATCTCTACGTGACACACACTCTAATTCAAAAAACTAATTATGTGACACACTCTAATCCACGTTAGCGTGGGTACCGTTTCGATTTTTCTTTCAAATAACTCCTCATTAATTAATTTATAGTACTCCCTCTGTTCACTTTTATAAGACCTTGAAGACATTTCAGACAATGTGCAAAACAGTTCATTTTAAGTTGTCCGAAACGACTTACAAAAGTGAACGGATGGAGTATCTCGTTTCGAATGACTAATTATTGCAAGGAAAACACGGGCATGGTAATACATACAGATTCGTTTGCAAATGAAAGAAGATTTGTTTGCATTCTCAAATGTAGGCGCACCAGGCAGACCAGGGTCGTGTCAGGGTGGACGCTGCTTCGGTGCCTTAAAGGCAACTACCCTTGGGTGACTGACATGTGGGCCAACCACCTGTTGGGCCCACATGTCATGGACACAAAGGCAGGTGCCTTAAGGCACCGAAGCATAGTACAGTCGGGGTGGTCGCGTGTGTCGGACGGACGCGTAGCACCCAGCCACCCACCCCCCTCCCCCCAATAAAAAAGACGATGACAATATAAGTTCGCGCTTCCATGTTTCGGATTGAAATATCTGGCGGCCCCAATTCCAGCCCTGCAAAATCTCTCTTCTCCACCGTCCCCTTCCGCACCCAGATTGCTCAAATCCCTAATTCGCCGCCATCCCTCGAATCGCCCCTCGTCTTGTCTCTTTCCCCACCGTTCCCCACATCTGTGACGGACGACGGTCGCGCTTCACCGCCGCACCGGAGCTACCTCATCTACGCCCTCGTCCAGCGCACGGGTGGTCCACCGACAACGTCGGCCGCCCAAGCGAGCGTGCCTCCACAGACACCGAGTTCCACCGCATCAGTGCGCTTCACCGACGCCGTCTCCCAGCTCACGGGGCTACTTCACCGAGCACATCGTCGCACCTCCGCCCCGAGGCCGTTGGGGCTTCACCAACATCTCGTCCACCACATCGTGGCGCTCCCCTGCCACTCAAGATCTGCATCCGTGCGCGCCAGCCAACGCCATTGCGCATCACCCTCAACGGCTCTGAAGTGACCCGCACTCTAGCTAGGTGAGCATGCCCAAACGCCGCCCGAACTAGGTATCCACATCACTCCCTTGTGCCTTGTTCCGGCGATGTTTGGATATCCTTTCACTGCTCTCTTAGCTTACACGCCTATGCAACTCGACTTTAACTCTTATTTCTTACGGAGATATCATCTGAAACAAGCAAATCCATTTTTAGCGAAGCATGGCGGAGCTACGGATCTGGTACACATCCTGCACACCGTATAACCTTGTAAGTATCTCCTCGGTACAACATCAAGGTCGATTCCTCTTATTTGATCAACCATTCATCGTGTCAAAAATGTAGAGGGGATGCAAGGAGCACAAGGCCTGCACATCCAAGCAAGTGGTAACATGGACTTGTACATGGAACATCCCAAGCATAAGCGAGCTGCGATGAGCCTGTACAACAAGCTAGCGTAAGTCCACGCATTTCATTTAATTCAAATCTTGGCATTCGTGTATGATTTGTGTGCGTGGCTGATCCACGAATTCAAGTTACCAGGCGAACATTTAACTTAAAAATACGAAGGCACTTGCACTCCGAAATCAACATAACTTGAGAAATGTGAAGCTACATGCGCTTTGAAAACCAGCTAATGATCCAAAGTAGTTCAGATTATAAACACTAAATGATGCAAGCACCAAAAAACACAAAATGCAACATGGTGTACAAGGACTACAAACATGGTCTGTACCTGCTTGAATTATTCGTTCTCTGGCTGAAAATATCGAAGTGTAATTGCACGTATAACCAGTGCGAAAACTGCATATCAATATATCTATCCTGCACAAGTATGCCAACAGTTTCAAACAATAGATTTGGAAAGTATTTATGCTATGTTGTCATGATATGGGGACTTTCTGGTAGATGGCCTCGACGTTTCCTCAAGCTATGAAAATGCACTATAATTTGCTTGTCATCAATGCCTGCAAATCTCTGTCTCTCTCAACATAGTAGATCATCATTAGACACCAAATCCTTCAATGAGCTTGCAAAATGCTTGCATTAGATCCCTCATTAGACACTATATGTTCATCACCGAAGCATGTAAAATGCTTGCATCAAATCCTTCATTAGCGATCTGTTCATTAGACACTTGGGCTCAAGAACAACATGAGCTTGTATGTTTGCACGGAAACTTGATTAGATACATCAGATTCATCGATTCGGTATTGATTGGGGAGTTATAAAATAAGTAGAAATTGGTTTCATTTTCTCATAGATTCCCTACATACAAGCAGCTTTACAACACCGTCGAGTTTAACTATTGGCCAAAATTGAAGAGTTGAATTAGATATAATCAGGGATGTGATGTACCTGCTTTCGTTGCGCATGCTACTCTTGCAAGCTGCGATTGTCCGTTTCATAAGCTCGATGCCATGCCCGTGTTGCCGCCGCTGCCTCCCACGGAGGCTACACCGAGGTTGGATCTTCATCTTCTTGTCCTTCGTTAAGCTTGAAGCCGGTGGCGCCCTCCAACGAGGCGCGAGGAAATCTTGTGTCGGTCTGTCCCAGTGGCGGCTAGGTTAGGGCGAACCAGGTGGAGGCTGGAGTGAATGAATTGGGATTTTCCTGCTTTGTCGTCGATATGGGGCGCTCGTTTGGGCCTGAGCCTGCTATAGGGCCTGCCTTGCACTTATGTTATCGTCCCATCCAAATTGAAACATTTTTCTTCATTTTTTACATTGCCTGCTCGTGCGTTGGGATGAACAAAACTAGATTGGGCCAACTTGGACGACTCAAACAAGGTGCACACTTTCCAGCCAACTGAGGCGGCCGCCCATACCAGCCCCTATGGTGTCGTCGCCCCTTTTTGCGTGTATGATTGGATAGTGAAAAATATTCCAGGGGCGCTTTTGATTTACCCACAGAATGGTTGAATTGCTTGTTTCTATGAACTGAGTTCGCCAATAATGTGAAGGATGCCAGTCTTTTCATCCTATTGTAGATTGCTTACATCTCGATATGCTAAAAGTGATCGCATGAAATATACAGTAAAAGCCAGTGTGATGTGTTTGGCTACAACTAGTTTGTATACACGTCCTCATATAACATATCAAGGACGCACCATCTTACCAGATTAACCATTCGACTTACCCATGCAGTGTGGGAAGAAAGAAGTATTGGGACTTCGTATCCAAGCAATTGATGCCATGGACTTCTTTGTACAACCTTGTAGCGAAAAAGAAGTTGCAGTGTGCTGTACAAAGAACTAGCGTAAGTTCGAGTTACACTTCTCGAATTTTAGTTAGCCACTTATTGCAAAATTGTTCAATTATGTTGCTTGGCTTAATTTAGTTTGCTACTGATTACATAATGGCACAGCCTGTTAATCATATTGTAGACTGCGCCTATCTATGTGTTTGATACTTATTGTTAAGAATTACCTGTTTGCCTTAACTTAAATATCTACTTGTTTGTTTAACTTCTTTGCTGCTGCAACAGCGGGTTACAATGATGTTAATAACTAGTACTTTTCAGAATCCAATTGAAACTCTTTAATTCCTTGTTTGTTTAACTGGTTTGCTGTTATAACTCCCAGTTGAGATGTTTTGCTAACTTCAAATTTTCTGAATCCAATCGGAACTTTAATGGCAAAACAGGTTAGCCTAAGATCAAAGAGTGAGGTCCCCATGGACGTTGCATCATCCCACAGCAGTGGCACCGGCCCAATCATGCATTATGAATTGCCAACTGCTGATGCTCTAGAGGCTAAACTAGTGGTAGAAAGAGATTCTGCTTCTGCACTTAGAGATGAAGTTGACATGTTGAGGAAGCAAACAACACAATCACAAGCAGTACTCAAGACAACCATTAAATATTTGGTGGATTTCAAAACGAAGCAAGCTGAGACTGATCAGATTGTTAAGGTCCTGAAGGAAAAAAGGAAACTAAATTCCTACTTGGTAAATCATAGGTGAAATGTTCTTTCCATAGTTGAATAACTTTTGTGTTGTCTGTTCATGTAATCAATCAAACCATTTGTTTTAGAGCTCATGTAATAATTGTTTTTTTTTGTTTTTTGGTTTGTAATTTTATTTGAGCACAAGTCAGTATTAATTGATAAGACTCGGAGACATTTCAATTGGATTGTTGTGCGAGACCTACAAATATGCCAATCGGGCTGAATGTGCATTCAGCAATATTAGTAGTATAGATGGACCATAAGTGGCACGCATCGGAAAGGGCCAAGATGTTGGCTAAAAAGGATCTTGTTGTAGCCAAAAAAAAGTACAATGACCTGGCTTATGTATGTTAGTTGATATTATTGATCCATATACTCTATAAGTGTTTATATGTCATTAGTTCTGTACATTCTTGGTTGATTGACTCGGTATTTGAATCTTGATACATCGCTTGTACATATCTAAATGGGAGTACACATTATGCTGCGTGTGACATTTGAGTTGGACATGAAGTGTTCCAAATATTCGAATTCACCTTAAACTGGATACTAGTTTCTGAATTTGAGTATCGGCATTTGTAACCCATATTCATATATGACAGTGGAATACATCTTTGTCGTCCTTTTGAAGATATATAAAAACACATAGAATGATTTACAAAGATTCATATATGAATACAAAATGGATTGAATTTAGTTGCCGGGAGTAGCGTGGATGCTTATTGTCCCAAAATTCGAAAGAAGCAGCAAAATGTCCACTCCCACGTCGGCTGCCCGAAGCCAAGTGTTTGGGAGATGGAAATTACTGTCTACCCATTACACGGACAATCCATCGACCCAATTTTCACTGCTCTAAATAGGGGTAGGTTAGTAACTTCAATTAGACGTGACACGACCGCCTCTGAGCCCATTCCGACACGGTAGGCGTCAAACATGGGCGGCAAAACACATTTGATTCAAGCTCATCCGAAAGACCTCTGTTTCTCCCTCCATTCCCCATTCATACACGGTGGGCGGCAAAGCAAACTCGACTCGGCTGAAATCGATGTAGGCAAATATTTTCAATAGGGGCAGGTTTGTAACTTCACTCACACGTGACACAACTGCCCTACCTGTCATCCCTGTTCATACACCGTGGGCGCCAACCATGGGCGCCAAACACCCTCTCCTCGCCCGAAATCGCTCTGGGCAAATATTGGAGAGATGCGAGATTACCGTCCTATCCCCAACCGACGAGACGTCCAAATTTTAAACGGGGGCTAAGTTCGTAACTTTCCCATATTTCGGACAGGAGCGTCCCAAAAACATGGTTCCCCGTACCTCTCCCCCCATTTTCCCATTCATACACCGTCCGCGCTAGAACACCCCATCCCCACACCAGCCTCCGTCCGCCACCCCATCCATCGCCACCGTCCTCCACCACATCCATCGTCACCGTCCTCCACCATGCCGGAGCGCCTACCAAGACCCGTCGTCCACTGCTAGAGATGGATGTTTCTCATCCACGGCGACGGACCAATAGCCTTGCATCGCGTCCTCTCGCTTCATTGGCACCGTCGTCCTCTTTGCCGGGGCCGCTCACACGACCTTCTCTTCCACCGCAACGGGACTTATCCCCCGATGCACCCGTCTACCGTCGTAGATCTCCTTCAACACCACCGACAGCCATCGCACCCCCGATGGCTACACGGCGCCGCAAGAGAGGTGGTACTTCATATCTCCTGAACCTTTTGATCTCAACCAGAAAATAGATCTTAACTTGGTTACTCTACTTTATTTTCAGCTCTTAGAATTTAGTTCTTAGTTCGAAGCAAACAATGGATGCTAAATATCATTTCTCCAGTTTGCAGCTTCAAATCTACCATGGCACTGTTGGGGAACGTAGTAATTTCAAAAAATTTCCTACGTACACGCAAGACCATGGTGATGGCATAGAAACGAGAGGGGAGAGTGTCCGTCCCACGTACCCTCGTGAACCCGAAAGCGAGCGTTATAACAACGCGGTTGATGTAGTAAATGCGTCTTCACGATCCGACCGATCCAAGCACCGAGCGTCGGCACCTCCGAGTTCTGCACACGTTCAGCTCGATGGCGATCCCGGACTCGATCCAGCAAAGTGTCGGGGATGAGTTCCGTCAACCGACGGCGTGGTGGCGATGATGATGCTCCACCGGCGCGGGGCTTCGCCTAAGCCCGTGACGATATGACTTCTCGGCGCGGGCTTCGCCTAAGCTCATGACGATATGACCGAAGTGGAATATGGTGGAGGGGGCACCGCTGCGGCTAAGGAACGATCCGTAGATCAACTTGTGTGTCATGGGGTGCCCCCTGCCCCGTATATAAAGGACCAAGGAGGAGGTGGCGGCCAAGGAGGAGGCGCACCAGGGGGAGTCCTACTCCCACCGGAGTAGGACTCCTCCTTTCCTAGTAGGAGTAGGAGAGAAGGAAGGGAAGGGAGGAAGGGTGCGGCCCCTCCCTAGTCCAATTCGGACTAGGCCTTGGGGCGCGTGGCCTGCCCTAGGCAGCCCTCTCTCTTTCCCGCAGGGCCCAATAAGGCCCAATACTTCTTCCGGCGAATTCCGTAACTCTCGGTACTCGAAAAATACCGAATCATTGGAACCTTTCCGAACTCGAATATAGTCGTCCAATATATCGATCTTTACGTCTCGACCATTTGAGACTCCTCGTCATGTCCCGATCTCATCCGGGACTCCGAACTCCTTCGGTACATCAAAACTCATAAACTCATAATATAAGCATCATCGAAACCTTAGCGTGCGGACCCTACGGGTTCGAGAACTATGTAGACATGACATAGAACCATTCTCGGTCAATAACCAATAGCGGAACCTGGATGCCCATATTGGTTCCTACATATTCTCGAAGATCTTTATCGGTCAAACCGCATAACGACATATGTTGTTCTCTTTGTCATCGGTATGTTACTTACCCGAGATTCGATCGTCGGTATCCAATACCTAGTTCAATCTCGTTCTTGGTAAGTCTCTTTACTCGTTCCGTAATACATCATCTCACAACTAACTCATTAGTTGCAATGCTTGCAAGGCTTATGTGATGTGTATTACCGAGAAGGCCAGAGATACCTCTCCGAGCAATCGGAGTGACAAAACCTAATCTCGATTCATGCCAACTCAACATATACTTTTGGAGACACCTGTAGAGTACCTTTATAATCACCCATTTACGTTGTGACGTTTGGTAGCACACAAAGTGTTCCTCCGTAAACAGGAGTTGCATAATCTCATAGTTGCGGGAACTTTGTATAAGTCATGAAGAAAGCATAAGCAACATACTAAGCGATCAAGTGCTACGCTAACGGAATGGGTCATGTCAATCACATCATTCTCCTAATGATGTGATCCCATTAATCAAATGACAACACATGTCTATAGTTAGGAAACATAACCATCTTTGATCAATGAGCTAGTCTAGTAGAGGCATACTAGTGACTATTTGTTTGTCTATGTATTCACACATGTATTATGTTTCCGGTTAATACAATTCTAGCATGAATAATAAACATTTATCATGATATAAGGAAATAAATAATAACTTTATTATTGCCTCTAGGGCATATTTCCTTCAGTCTCCCACTTGCACTAGAGTCAATAATCTAGTTCACATCTCCATGTGGTTTAACATCAATAGTTCACATCTATATGTGGTTAACACCCATAGTTCACATCGACATGTGACCAACACCCAAAGGGTTTACTAGAGTCAGTAATCTAGTTCACATCGCTATGTGATTAACACCCAAAGAGTACTAAGGTGTGATCATGTTTTGCTTGTGAGATAATTTTAGTCAGCGGTTCTGTCACATTCGAGCCGTAAGTATTTTACAAATTTCTATGTCTACAATGCTCGCATGGAGCTACTCTAGCTAATTGCTCCCACTTTCAATATGTATCCAGATTGAGACTCGAGTCATCTAGATCAGTGTTAAAACTTGCATCGGCGTAACCCTTTACTGACGAACCTTTTTCAGTTCCATAATCGAGAAACATATCCTTATTCTACTAAGGATAATTTTGACCGCCGTCCATTGATCTACTCCTAGATCACTATTGCACTCCTTGCCAAGCTTAGTGGTAGGGTATGCAATAGATCTGGTACACACATGACATACTTTATAGAACCTATGGCTGATGCATAGGAATGACTTTCATTCTCTTTCTATCTTCTGCCGTGGTCGGGTTTTGAGTCTTACTCAATCTCACACCTTGTAACACAGCAAGAACTCTTTCTTTGACTGTTCCATTTTGAACTACTTCAAAATCTTGTCAAGGTATGTATTCATTGAAAAACATATTAAGCGTCTTGATCTATCTCTATAGATCTTGATGCTCAATATGTAAGCAGCTTCACCGAGTTCTTTCTTTGAAAAAACTTTTCAAACATTCCTTTATGCTTTGCGAGAATAATTCTATATTATTTCCGATCAACAATATGTCATTCACATATACTTATCGAAATGTTGTAGTGCTCCCACTCACTTTCTTGCAAATACAGGCTTCTCCAAAAGTCATGTATAAAACCATATGCTTTGATCACACTATCAAAGCGTTTATTCCAACTCGAGATGCTTGCACCAGTCCATAGATGGATCGCTAAAGCTTGCACATTTTTGTTAGCTCCTTTAGGATTGACAAAACCTTCGGTTGCATCATATACAACTCTTCTTTAATAAATCCATTAAAGAATGTAGTTTTGACATCCATTTGCCAGATTTCATAAAATGTGGCGATTGCTAACATGATTCGGACAGACATAAGCATCGCTACAGATTGAGTAAATCTCATTGTAGTCAACACCTTGAACTTGTCGAAAACCTTTCATGCGACAAGTCGAGCTTTGTAGATAGTAATACTACTATCAGCATCTGTCTTCCTCTTGAAGATCCATTTATATAATATGGCTTGCCGATCATCGAGCAACTCCATCAAAGTCCACACTTTGTTCTCATATATGGATCCCATCTCAGATTTCATGGTCTCAAACCATTTAGCGGAATCTGGGCTCATCATCGCTTCCTCATAGTTCGTAGGTTCATCATGGTCTAGTAACATGACTTCTAGAATAGGATTACCGTACCACTCAGTGCGGATCTTACTCTGGAAGACCTCGAGGTTTGGTAACAACTTGATCTGAAGTTTCATGATCATCATCATTAACTTCCTCACTAATTGGTGTAGGAATCACTGGAACTGATTCTGTGATGAACTACTTTCCAATAAGGGAGAAGGTACAATTACCTCATCAAGTTCTACTTTCCTCCACTCACTTCTTTCGAGAGAAACTTCTTCTCTAGAAAGGATCCATCTTAGTAACAAATATCTTGCTTTCGGATCTGTGATAGAAGGTGTACCCAATAGTTACCTTTGGGTTTTCTATGAAGACGCATTTCTCCGATTTGGGTTCGAGCTTATCGGTGAAAACTTTTCACATAAGCATCACAACTCCAAACTTTAAGAAACGACAGCTTAGGTTTCTTGCTAAACCATAGTTCATACGGTGTCATCTCAGCGGTTTAGATGGTGCCCTATTAAACGTGAATGCAGCTGTCTCTAATGCATAACCCCAAAACGATAGTGGTAAATCGGTAAGATACATCATAGATCGCATCATATCCAATAAAGTGCGGTTACGACGTTCGGACACACCATTATGCCGTGGTGTTCGGTGGCGTGAGCTGTGAAACTATTCCACATTGTTTTCATTGAAGACCAAACTCGTAACTCAAATATTCATCTCCACGATCAGATCGCGAAACTTTATTTTCTTGTTGCGATGATTTTCCACTTCACTCTGAAATTCTTTGAACCTTTCAATTATTTCAGACTTATGTTTCATCAAGTAGATATACCCATATCTGCTCAAATCATCTTGTGAAGGTCAGAAAATAACGATACTTTCCACGAGCATCAACACTCATTGGATCGCATACATCGGTATGTATTATTTCCAACAAGTCAGTTAGCTCGTTCCATTGTTCCGAGAACAGAGTTTTAGTCATCTTGCCCATAAGGCACGGTTCGCAAGCATCAAATGATTCATAACCAAGTGATTCCAAAATCCATCGAGATGGAGTTTCTTCATGCGCTTTACACCAATATGACCTAAACTGCGATTGCCACAAATAAGTTGCACTATCATTATTAACTTTACATCTTTTGGTTTCAATATTATGAATATGTGTATCACACGATCGAGATCCAACAAACCATTTTCATTGGGTGTATGACCATAGAAGGTTTTATTCATGTAAGCGAACAATAATTATTCTCTAACTTACATGAATAACCGTATTGCAATAAACATGATCAAATCATATCCATGCTCAGCATAAGCGCCAAATAACATTTATTTAGGTTCAACACTAATCCCGATAGTATAGGGAGTGTGCGATGATGATCATATCAATCTTGGAACTACTTCCAACACTCATCGTTACTTCCCTTCAACTAGTTTCTGTTCATTCGCAACTCCGTTTGAGTTACTACTCTTAGCAACTGAACCAGTATCAAATACTGAGGGTTGCTATGAACACTAGTAAAATACACATCAATAATCTGTATATCAAATATATCTTTGTTCACTTTGCCATCCTTCTTATCCGCCAAATACTTGGGGTAGTTCCGCTTCCGATGACCAGTTCCATTGCAGCAAAAGCACTTAGTCTCGGGCTTAGGTCCAGACTTGGGCTTCTTCACTCGAGCAACAACTTGCTTGCCGTTCTTCTTGAAGTTCCCTTCTTCCTTTGCCCTTTTCCTTGAGACTAGTGGTCTTGTCAATCATCAACTCTTGATGCTCTTTCTTGATTTCTACCTTCGTCTATTTCAACATCACGAAGAGCTCGGGAATCGTTTTCGTCATCCCTTGCATATTATAGTTCATCACGAAGTTCTAGTAACTTAGTGATGGTGACTAGAAAAATTCTGTCAATCACTATCTTATCGGAAGATTAACTCCCACTTGATTCAAGCGATTGAAGCACCGGACAATCTGAGCACATGCTCACTAGTTGAGCGATTCTCCTCCATCTTTTAGCTATAGAACTTGTTGCGACTTCATATCTCTCAACTCGGGTATTTGCTTGAAATATTAACTTCAACTCTGGAACATCTCATATGGTCCATGACGTTCAAAACGTCTTTGAAGTCCCGATTCTAAGCCGTTTAAGCATGGTGCACTAAACTATCAAGTAGTCATCATATTGAGCTAGCCAAACGTTCATAACGTGCGCATACTGCTCCTGCAATAGGTCTGTCACCTAGCGGTGCATCAAGGACATAATTCTTACGTGCAGCAATGAGGATAAACCTCGGATCACGGATCCAATCCATAATATTGCTACTAACATTTTTCAATACAATTTTCTCTAGGAACACATATAAAAACACAGGGAAGCAACAACGCGAGCTATTGATCTACAACATAATCTGCAAAATACTACCAGGACTAAGTTCATGATAAATTAAAGTTCAATTAATCATATTACTTAAGAACTCCCACTTAGACAGACATCTCTCTAGTCATCTAAGTGATCACGTGATCCAAATCAACTAAACCATAACCGATCATCACGTGAGATGGAGTAGTTTTCAATGGTGAACATCACTATGTTGATCATATCTACTATATGATTCACGCTCGACCTTTCGGTCTCCGTGTTCGAGGCCATATCTGCATATGCTAGGCTCGTCAAGTTTAACTGAGTATTCTGCGTGTGCAAAACTGGCTTGCACCGTTGTAGATGGACGTAGAACTTATCACACCCGATCATCACGTGGTGTCCGGGTACTCTGAACTTTTAGCAGCGGTGCATACTCAGGAGAACACTTCTTGATAATTTTAGTGAGAGACCATCTTATAATGCTACCGTCAATCAAAGCAAGATAAGATGCATAAAGGATAAACATCACATGCAATCAATATAAGTGATATGATATGGTCATCATCATCTTGTGCTTGTGATCTCCATCGCCAAGCACCGTCATGATCACCATCGTCACCGGCGCGACACCTTGATCTCCATCATAGCATCGTTGTCGTCTCGCCAACTATTGCTTCTCGACTATCGCTCTGCTTAGTGATAAAGTAAAGCAATTACATGGCGTTGCATTTCATACAATAAGCGACAACCATATGGCTCCTGCCGATTGCCGATAACTTCGGTTACAAAACATGATCATCTCATACAATAAAATATAGCATCACGTCTTGACCACATCACATCACAACATGCCCTGCAAAAACAAGTTAGGCGTCCTCTACTTTGTTGTTGCAAGTTTTACGTGGCTGCTACGGGCTGAGCAAGAACCGTTCTTACCTCGCATCAAAACCACAGCGATAGTTTGTCAAGTTGGTGCTGTTTTAACCTTCGCAAGGACCGGGCGTAGCCACACTCAGTTCAACTAAAGTGAGAGAGCAGACACCGCCGGTCACCTTTAAGCAACTAGTGCTCGGAGTGGTGAAACCAGTCTCGCGTAAGCGTCTGCGTAATGTCGGTCCGGGCGCTTCATCTCACAATACCGCCAACCAAAGTATGACATGCTGGTAAGCAGTATGACTTATATCGCCCACAACTCACTTGTGTTCTACTCGTGCATATGACATCAACACATAAAACCTGGCTCGGATGCCACTGTTGGGGAACGTAGTAATTTCAAAAATTTCCTACGTACACGCAAGACCATGGTGATGGCATAGCAACGAGAGGGGAGAGTGTCCGTCCACGTACCCTCGTGAACCCGAAAGCGAAGCGTTATAACAACGCGGTTGATGTAGTCGTGCGTCTTCACGATCCGACCGATCCAAGCACCGAGCGTCGGCACCTCCGAGTTCTGCACACGTTCAGCTCGATGGCGATCCCGGACTCCGATCCAGCAAAGTGTCGGGATGAGTTCCGTCGACCGACGGCATGGTGGCGATGATGATGCTCCACCGGCGCGGGGCTTCGCCTAAGCCCGTGACGATATGACTTCTCCGGCGCGGGGCTTCGCCTAAGCTCATGACGATATGACCGAAGTGGAATATGGTGGAGGGGCACCGCACACGGCTAAGGAACGATCCGTAGATCAACTTGTGTGTCATGGGGTGCCCCCTGCCCCGTATATAAAGGAGCAAGGAGGAGGTGGCCGGCCAAGGAGGAGGCGCGCAAGGGGGAGTCCTACTCCCACCGGAGTAGGACTCCTCCTTTCCTAGTAGGAGTAGGAGAGAAGGAAGGGAAGGGAGGAAGGGTTGCGGCCCCTCCCCTAGTCCAATTCGGACTAGGCCTTGAAAGCGCGCGGCCTGCCCTAGGCAGCCCTCTCTCTTTCCCGCAGGGCCCAATAAGGCCCAATACTTCTTCCCGGCGAATTCCGTAACTCTCCGGTACTCGAAAAATACCGAATCATTGGAACCTTTCCGAACTCGAATATAGTCGTCCAATATATCGATCTTTACGTCTCGACCATTTCGAGACTCCTCGTCATGTCCCGATCTCATCCGGGACTCCGAACTCCTTCGGTACATCAAAACTCATAAACTCATAATATAACTGTCATCGAAACCTTAAGCGTGCGGACCCTACGGGTTCGAGAACTATGTAGACATGACATAGAACCATTCTCGGTCAATAACCAATAGCGGAACCTGGATGCCCATATTGGTTCCTACATATTCTCGAAGATCTTTATCGGTCAAACCGCATAACGACATCGTTGTTCCCTTTGTCATCGGTATGTTACTTACCGAGATTCGATCGTCGGTATCCAATACCTAGTTCAATCTCGTTACTGGTAAGTCTCTTTACTCGTTCCGTAATACATCATCTCACAACTAACTCATTAGTTGCAATGCTTGCAAGGCTTATGTGATGTATATTACCGAGAAGGCCCAGAGATACCTCTCCGACAATCGGAGTGACAAAACCTAATCTCGATTCATGCCAACTCAACATATACTTTTGGAGACACCTGTAGAGTACCTTTATAATCACCCATTTACGTTGTGACGTTTGGTAGCACACAAAGTGTTCCTCCGGTAAACGGGAGTTGCATAATCTCATAGTTGCAGGAACTTTGTATAAGTCATGAAGAAAGCATAAGCAACATACTAAACGATCAAGTGCTACGCTAACGGAATGGGTCATGTCAATCACATCATTCTCCTAAAGATGTGATCCCATTAATCAAATGACAACACATGTCTATAGTTAGGAAACATAACCATCTTTGATCAATGAGCTAGTCTAGTAGAGGCATACTAGTGACTATTTGTTTGTCTATGTATTCACACATGTATTATGTTTCCGGTTAATACAATTCTAGCGTGAATAATAAACATTTATCATGATATAAGGAAATAAATAATAACTTTATTATTGCCTCTAGGGCATATTTCCTTCAGGCACAGCCATAATACGGTTTAATTGATCATGCTTAGGGTTTAATTGATCATGTCGGTTCCGTGGTAATTTCTTTAATAGAAATCGGAGGGGAAACCCTCTTTTGCTAAAAAATATGCTTAGAGTTTCCCCCTTTTATGATCACTATACAATCAGAATACATGCTTCGTGTCATAATAACACTGCTCCACGCATCAAGCTAAACAAGCTTAGATGTTCAAATACGAATCTGATATTATTAAAACAGAGTTGTTTAATTCTTCAGCTAAATGTTCCTAAATAAGTGTCAAAAATACATGTTACTTCTGGGTGTTATCTCTGAGGTGCCCACGGTGGGCAGCCCACCCTAGGATTTTGGGTCATCCAGGCCTGATTCCCCTCATTACTGCTGCTGGCTTCCGATCTCTACTACCTGACCGCTTGCCTCGCTGACGACTTGCCGTCCCGGACGGCATGACTCTAGGAGGAGGCAGCGGACTAACAGGAGGCCAGGAGCCGCTCGCCCAACAGCGTCACCGCTGCACAGGCGCGCCGCCGTGCCTACCTTCCCAGTCCGTTCGGGGCTCAGCGTGCAGCACCCACCAAGCCAACCCGATTTATCTGAGATCGTCCTCTAGACTCAAGAGCCACTCCTCATCACCCATTTTCTAATTGATTCATTACTCATTAGGCAGGACCGTCATTAGGGTTTATTGTGTGCTCAGTGCTACCTACACTTAATGGTTCAGATGTATTAGGCACTACCAACACTCCACCCTTGAAGCTAAACATTCGCCACTCATAATTGCTTAGTTAATTTGTTCAAATCTGAATTTCATATGATTCTAATGTTCCTACTTCAGTTTTGAAATGTGTGCCTGCATTATAGAGACATAAGGGGTTTGTATTTACGTGTGTGGTCCGCAGTCAAGACGGTTGGGGAGGTGAACTTTGCATATGCAGGGGTTTATAGGGAGACACTCTCGAGTTGAATCCGTAATGCATTCCATAGATAATCGACAAGTTTTTATGTTTTCATGAATCTCATATTCTGAACAGCATCATAATGATTATGAGCTTGCGGCATGAAAAGAATAAAAGCGTTACAATGCCATGGCTGTCAAACTTGGCATTAAGGGACTGAAATCAAGTCTGGATGCAATGCAATGCAAATGCTCTCCACCTATAGATTCATGCTCGAATATGATCCTAACGGTGATTACGAGCTAGAGGGAGACCTAAGTCAATGTAGCTCCCTAGTGGAGGAGTCGAGAGAAGATGCCCTATCTTATTCACCCATCAATGTACTTGCTCTAACTTTCCAAGGTTACATTGCTCGCACATATCTTGCAACTGATGCTTTGCATTGCTTCTACTTTGTTGAAATGCCATTAGCTTAGTTTACACATCGTGTATGTGAATACGCCCTGCCTATCCATTTTCAAAGACATATTCCATCATCATCATACCATATTTATCCATTCAAATGTTGTTCTTGTGTATCAAGCGTTCAAAAGGAAGAGGCGATTGCTGATCGTGGAGGAGCACAAGCAAAGTATTTGGAAAAGGTAGTGGCACCTGATAAATCAAATAGCCCATTAGGTGTAGTTGCAATATCACCCGACCCACAAAATACCCCAACTCTAGCAGACTCTAGCCCTACTACACTTTGTCATTTCGATGCCCCAACTCAATGACCCCAAGCTGCAGCAAGCAGTATGATTATGCCAGTTGACATAGCACCAATATGCGATGCAAAGCCCCATTCCAGCAAAGAGTACACCAAATCCAGTTGCCAAATCCTTTTGAACCGAGAGAGCCCCAATTGCAGCAAATAGGACCCCTGTTCCATTTCTTCCCAGTTTAGAAGACGAAGCTTATGTTGTTGTCAGGAACTTTGTGCGCATCTTTCCTTCATGGAAAGATTATACCTCAGACACAGAACAATTTCCAGTCTTCCTCCGCAACTTACGCGTTAGTAATGTACTAATGTTATTCATGGTCATTACTGCATATGTTTCTGCTGACAGAAGGCACAAGATTTCATTCTTTTAAATAGGCGAGGAGCAAACTGGATTGTGATGACGAGCAAGAGTTGGTTGCGCTTTTCGAGCACTCGTTGATGAAGTATCGTTCCTACCTGAGGCAAGCGAACTTCGATGGCAAGCCTCTGAACAAAATTTCTGTAAAGTCTCTGGTGCTAGATTTATCGGCGGTGGTGGAATAATCTTGTTACACATTGGTCTCGGCTGCAGCGTAAGTACTTGTCTATGATATCACATCACAATTTGAACTACATTTCTGCATTTGCCTTAATGTCTCACTTGTATGAAAACTGTTAGCGTAAGAACATTAGTTCTCAAGGGACCCTGAAATCTCGCAACTATCTTGCATAATTGCATTGCTCTTGTGAGTACCTCTTGCCTGTATGACCATACTTACTTTCATAGCTATTTGATTATGTAGCATCACTGCACATGTTAGCCTCGTAATCGTCCATTTGGTGGACAATATAAGATCCGTATGGACTCTTACAAAAATTTAGAATCAACCCAATGCTTTTGAAGTGGTTTAGCTCTGCAGTCCTCTTGTAAGGACTGGACGTGGTCTATCACTTTACTTACATTAACAGCTACTCCCTCCGTCCCATAATATAAGAACGTTTTATACAGTACACGGTGTTCAAAACACTCTTGTATTATGGGAAGAGGGATTGGTTCATTTTGTAGCATTCTGCATCTTATCTCCCTCGCCCACCATTTACTAAAAAAGATCAGATCTATATTTAGTCTTACCAACAAGTAGAATACACAGACAATGCCAGTGCAGAAGTGTAGCCCATTGCTCTTGTTAGTACATTTTGTCCTGTAACACTTGTACTTCCAGGGATTGGTAGTTGATTATGTAGCATCAATCTGCATCTTATCTTCATTATCCTCTATCCCTTCCAGTATTATCATATCTATAATTACTCTCTACAAAATGTAGAGTACATGCAATGCTTATGAAGAAGATTCTGTGCTGAAATTCTTGAGTTATCCTTCCCTTGACATGGAGAAGGGCATTATAAAGCCGGTGTTAACTGTTAATGTAAGTCAGTCCTTCTAAAGCCTTTATCCTCAACTGCTGTTTAATTTGCTCATACTCCCTATCGTTTACTGCTGTTTAGTTTGTTGTTTCTACCAAAATGCATGTTCGTAAGAAGCAGTTCTAAGTTTTACTTGTAAAACCAAATTTCTTATTCATACCATGCACATTACTTAATACTCCCTATATGTATGCTTGGTTTTGTGGATCTATAATCCAGTGTGTGGTGAAGCAGCCCATGTTTGCACCTTGTCATCTCCTGTTTTATGATGTGGCTGATGATATGAACAACATGCCATGCACATTATCCAAAATAGATACAATGATTTTCTTTGCCCTTCATCTATGCTTGTTATGTTGACATGGTAATCCAGTAGTGTGGTGAAGCTCCCCGCATTATGAACAATGCCAAATTATGCTATTGATATTTTAAACTTACTCTTTATTTTCTAATTTGAAATTGGATAGAATTGACAGAACAGTTATCATCTTTGTTTATACACGTGCAAATACTGTCATCTCTCTGCTTTGTTTCAGGGTGATATGCCTGATGGCATGCACAAGTCTGCTGAAGGCTGTGAGACAAACCCAACATATATTGCAGCAAAGAAGGCAAAACATCTTGAAAATAGCGAGACAACCCCAAAGTCTTGTCTTGATGGAGTGTTCAAGTTACTTGAGACTAACAGTCAGACAAGCTCACAGAATTCGTTGTCTGAATCAGTTCGACTTCTTTAGTCCCAAGTTCTAGCAGAAAGACATTCTGCAACTCAACTTCGACTTGAAGTCCTATCTCTAAGAAAGATTGCGCAGAACACCAATGAGAACCTCATCGCTAAACAGCTACACCTGGAAGCTATGACCGACATGCTAGGCCGGTCTCAACAGCCTTGCTCAGCAGCTTGCGCAGCTGTTCCCACGCAAGGCTAACCTTTCTTGAACTTTCTTGGAAGTGGTCTCGGTTCAGTATTATTTTGTTACGCTGCAATGGTGCCCAGTTTTTGTAATCTGCTTCTTCGTTGCGCTTTATGATCACTGGTGGTGAACTTCGATGCCCAGTGGATGTAATATACCTTAAATCCTTTATTCTATAGTGTAGGTTTATTCTTAGTTACTATGTTGTAATTTCTTTATTGTAAAGAGTAGGTTTGTTCTTAATTCCTACTTGTTACTGCCATCATTCGCTATCTGAAAAAAAAATCAGATGTAGTCGACTGGGCTGAAACATTCGATAACGGGCCAAGTTTTTAGCGGGACACAATTGGGCTGGCCTGCGTCATTCTTGGGCCCGAATGATTGGGGCCTTCACACATTGCGCTAGGCCCACACTTACACCGGCCTATATTTTAGTTGGGCCTTTTGTCGACCAGTAACTTAGTTTGGCCCGGTAGCGTTGGGCCATTAACGGGCTGAATATTGTCTTGGCTCATTTACGGTGAGATGAAACCACGGGCCTTTAGCAGGCCAAAATGCATGTTGGGCCTCAATTTTCACTAGTCGTTGACGGGCCTTCAACAGGCCGAAATGTAGACCGGGCCGTTATGGGCCCAGTTAGCTCACGGGCCGTTACCAAGCCGAAACATATCTCGGGCCTTAGTTGGCCCACTGATATCATGGGCCTTTAAGAGGCCGAAAGCTTAGTGCAGGCACCAACAGGCCGAATTACGAGATAGGTCTTTACCAGGCCCAAAGTCACGTTGGGCTTAACTGTTGCCACCTTTAGCACGGGCCATTAGTGGGCCCGGTGTCCCGTCGGACCATATATGGCCCATGGGCAGCACGGGCCATTCCTAGGCCAAAAGTCACACCGGGCTGAAATGGGCCCATGTCTACATTAGGCCTCTAACAGGCCGAAAGTCACTGGGCTGTAGTTGGGCCCAAATATTCGGCGAACAATTAACGGGCCAGATCTGTCTTCGGGCCATAAATGGGCCCAAATATTGGGCGAACAATTAACGGGCCTGATCTGGTTTCGGGCTGTAAATGGGCCTTTATTAAGCAGGCCTTATTGGGCTGGCCCACTAGTACCTGATTAAGTTCTACGAGCATTTGACTGGGCCGGCCTTTTTAACCTATATGGGCCTCTGTTGGGCCCAGCCACGTGTCGACATACCATAGGCATGTCTCCTACAATGGACGGGCGACATCTGGCCCACTGACGGCCAATCAGAATTTTACACGTGGAAATTTCCCATTGGTCGGGGCTGTTAACGGGTTATCGGGTCCAAAATCCGACCCGATAGCTTAACGGCGTTCCGTTACGGTGGATGCCACGTGTCGGTCACCCTTGACGAAAGCACTTCTGTGACGCGCGATTTATCGTCATGGAAGTGGACACTTCCGTGATGATAATTTAGGGAATGACATGGTACACTTCTACGACAGCACAGGTATGACTATCTTGATTCTGTCATAAATTTGTCATGGATGTACATTCATGGCAAAAAACGCGACCTACTGTGACAAACACGTATCACCACGGAAGTGTATTTTTTTGTAGTGTCAATACAAAGTTCTCCTCGATCTTCTTGGAGATCTATTTGATGTAACTCTTTTTACGGTGTGTTTGTCGAGATCCGATGAATTGTGGGTCTTTGATCTAGATTATCTATGAACAATATTTGAATCTTCTCTGAATTATTTTATGTATGATTGGTTATCTTTGCAAGTCTCTTCGAATTATCATTTTGGTTTGGCCTACTAGATTGATCTTTCTTGCTATGGGAGAAGTGCTTAGCTTTGGGTTCAATCATGCGGTGCTCGATCCTAGTGACAGTAGGGGAAACGACACGTATTGTATTGTTGCCATCGAGGATAAGAAGATGGTGTTTATATCATATTGCATGAGTTTATCCCTCTACATCATGTCATCTTACCTAATGCGTTACTCTGTTCTTACAAACTTAATACTCTAGATGCATGCTGGATAGCGGTCGATGTGTGGAGTAATAGTAGTAGATACAGGCAGGAGTCGGTCTACTTGTCGCGGACGTGATGCCTATATACATGATCATGCCTAGATATTCTCATAATTATGCACTTTTCTATCAATTGCTCGACGGTGATTTGTTCACCCACCGTAATACTTATGCTATCTTGAGATAAGCCACTAGTGAAACCTATGGTCCCCGGATCTATTTTCCATCATATTAATGTTCCGTCAACTAGCTATTTCTATCGCCGTTTATTTGGCAATATTTACTTTTTATCTTTATCTTAAAAATACCAAAAATATTATCTTATCATCTCTATCAGATCTCGCTATTGCAACCGGCCGTGAAGGGATTGACAACCCCTTTATCGCGTTGGTTGCAAGGTTCTTATTTGTTTGTGTAGGTACGAGGGACTTGCATGTGGCCTCCTACTGGATTGATACCTTGGCTCTCAAAAACTGAGGGAAATACTTATGCTACTTTGCTTCATCAGCCTTTCCTCTTCAAGGGAAAACCAGCGCAGTGCTCAAGAGGTAGCAGAGCATACCACATCACCTTGGCAGGAATCTTTTTCCTGGGGCACTCGCCCTCGACATCACCAGGGTCATCTCGGCTGATCTTATAGCGCAATGCACCGCATACCGGGCAGTCGTTCAAATCCTCGTACTCACCGCGGTAGAGGATGAAGTCATTATGGCATGCATGTATCTTCTACACCTCTAACCCTAGAGGGCAGACAGCCTTCTTTGCTTTGTACGTACTCTCGGGCAATTCGTTTTCCTTTGGAAGCATATCCTTTATCATTACCAGCAACTTTCCAAATCCCTTGTAAGATACACCATTCTCTGCCTTCCATTGACGTAATTCCAGTGTGGTGCCCAGCTTTTTCTTGTCAGCTTTGCAATTCGGGTACAACAATTTTTTGTGATCCTCTAACATGCGCTACAACTTCTTCTTCTCCATTTCACTTGTGCAGTTTCTCTCTGCATCGGCAATGGCCCGACCTAGATCATCAGTTGGCTCATCCGATGCCTCTTCTTCAGCTTCTTCCCGCAGTGCCAGCTCAACTTCTTCCCCCATTGTTGTATCATCGTAGTCAGGGAACCCATGGCCAGGATAGATGTCGTCGTCCTCTTCTTCTTCATTGTCTTCCATCATAACCCCTCTTTCTCCGTGCTTGGTCCAAACATTATAGTAGGGCATGAAACCGGACTCACACAGGTGGATGTGAATGGTTCTTGAGTTAGAGTAATTGTGATCATTCTTACAGCCAGCACATGGATAGGGCATAAAACTATCCCCCCGCTTGCTTGCCTCAGCCGCAAGCAGAAAAGTACGCACGCCATTAATGAACTCGGGAGAGCATCGGTCATCGTACATCCATTGTCAGATCATCTTCATTACACAACACCGAAAAGACCAAATTAATACAAGTTCATACATAAAGTTCATAAAAAACTTAAATGCAACAAACAAATAACTCTCTAGCTAAAGCATTTAAATGCAACAACAAATGCGATCAAGATCGCAACTAAGGTAACAATTGATCCAACAGCATAATGATACCAAGCCTCACTATCAATGGCATATTTTATAATCTTTCTAATCTTCAAGCGCATTTTCTCCATCTTGATCTTGTGATCATCGACGACATCGGCAACATGCAACCCAATTCCATCTTCTCCCCATCAATTCTTTTCAATTTTTCTTTCAAATACTTGTTTTCTCTTTCAAATAAATTTAACCTCTCGACAATAGCGTCGGTTGGAATTTCCGGTTCACATACCTCCTAGATAAAAATATCTATGTGAACTTGATGGGCATAATTTGTCATAAACACGAAATGCAACAAACAGTTTAAAAAAGAATATACCACATCCAAATCATAACACGGACGAGGGCCGACGGGAACGGATATCAAAACCATGGCACTATGTATAACAAACAACGTACGGGTAAGATAATTATACGAGTAACTATATATCCAAATCACACAAACATGAACTTTTTTATATAAAAAAGAAAAGAACAAGAGGCTCACCACAAGGTGGTGCCATGACAGAGACGGTGCGGGCGATCAGCAGTGAATTCTGACGGAGATTTAGAAGGCGCTAAGTAAACCACACCTACATATGCAAACTAAGTGTAATTTTGACCTCAAATTGCATATAAATCAAATACTACCACATATATATATAATTCCTCCCAAATTACTAAACCCCCCAAATTAATCACTATATAAACCATTGCAAGAGCTAATCTAGCAATGAGAGATGAAAGGACAAAGTTGCTAACCTTTGTGATCATTTGAATGGATGGGGGCCTTCAAATCTTGACAAAATTTGGGCAAAATTTGTGGTGAGCTCGAGAGGAAGAAGGGAAGAACAGAGAGGAGAGGGGAAAGGGGGAAGAACAGAGCGCGGGTGGACGAAGGGTTTATATAGGACGACCTTTAGTACCGGTTCGAGACATGAACCGGTACTAAAGGTGCTGGAGGGGCCCCAGACTGAGAACATCCTGCCACCACTCTCTTTAGAACCGGCTCGTGGCACGAACCGGTGCTAAAAGTTCAGCACGAACCGGTACTAATGAGAGCGGCCCACCTAGCCGTTGGAACCGGCACTAATGGTCGAAATTAGTGTTGGCTCAACTTCAAACCGGGACTAATGAGCTGAACATTTGACCCTTTTTCTACTAGTGGGTGGTGCCCTGGTGGGTGCACAACATGGATTGGCGAACGGGCATGGCATCCAGAGCTGGGTCCCGCTCCTATCCCCGCCCGGTCGTCGTTCTGTTGCAACCTGGGTTACGATGCGATGCAGAGAGCAGGAACATGTGTTGCTGCCCTTCCCGAGGGCGGTTCGGCTCAATCCGGGGCTCCTGAGGCTGGTCATAGTGGAGAGTAACATGCATACGTTACTAGTCCATGTTACTATCTTTATAATGTGTAGTAACATATGAATGACAACATACAAGCCTTCATTAATTGAGACTTAGACTTATTTTACCTCGCGGTGTGTTATGTTACAGTAACATATTATGTTACCACAAGCTTCTCTCCCCTCATTAACTCCATGACACATAAGCAAATTTGTCTTGGGATGTTAGAGCAACTCTAGCAGACCCCGCATCCCGTCAGCCTGCAAAACGTGTTTGCAGTTCGCGGAAAAATGCCTTTTGCGGGCCGGTGCGGACGGCCCCAGTTGCAGACCCCGCATAACGGACCCATAAAAAAGGATATTCGTAGAATATGCTCTTTTACGGGTCGGGTTTGCGGGGTCTGATCTGGCGCAGCTCCTCTAGCCCGGAAAACCTTAATTTGCACCTTAATTTGATCCTAAATTCACGGAATATGCTGCGGGAAATGCTCCCCGACCACTCCATCGCTTGGCGCAGCCACCGGCGGCCGGAAAAGCCAAATCCGGTGGCCCGCAATGAAGGTCCGTAGATCCGCAAATCCGGCAGCCTGCCGACGCGGGGGGGAGGGGAGGCCTCGTGCGTGTGGCAGCCTTTCGGGAAGCTCTTGCCGGCTGCTTTCGCCGGAATCTTGGGCGGTGGCCTGGCGGCGGCGCGAGGGGGAGAGGGGAGGTGGTTGGTGGGGAAAGCGTCGGCTGAAATATCCCCACACCAACTACTTTCGCTTATATGCAGGGCACCGCAGCGGCGAGGGGGAAACCCGCGAATACGCGGATTCGGGCCGAGATTTTGCCGTGCCCCTCAAAAAAATTTCTGGGCCGGGACGGGATGCGGGGTCTGATCGGATAGGTTTTTCTGCACCGACCCGCATTTTGGCAGTTATTTTGCGGGCCGGAGCGGGATGCGGGGTCTGCTAGAGTTGCTCTTACTACCTAAGTCAGAGCATCTATAGCCGTTCGGCCCCCTACGGCGTCGAAAAAGCGCCATGCTACCTCTTGAGCTTGTGTTGGTTTTTTCCTTGAAGAGGAAAGGATGATGCAACAAAGTAGCGTAAGTATTTCGCTCAGTTTTTGAGAACCAAGGTATCAATCCAGTAGGAGGTCACACACAAGTCACCTTGTACGTACACAAACAAATAAGAACCTTGCAACCAACGCGATAAAGGGGTTATCAATCCCTTCACGGCCACTTGCAAAAGTGAGATCTGATAGAGATAATAAGATAAATATTTTTGGTATTTTTATAATGTAGATTGAAAGTAAAGATTGCAAAGTAAAAATAGATTGGAAACTTATATGATGGAAAATAGACCCGGGGGCCATAGGTTTCACTAGTGGCTTCTCTCAAAATAGCATAAGTATTACGGTGGGTGAACAAATTACTGTCGAGCAATTGATAGAAAAGCGCATAGTTATGAGAATATCTAGGCATGATCATGTATATAGGCATCACGTCCGCGACAAGTACACCGAAATGATTCTGCATCTACTACTATTACTCCACACATCGACCGCTATCCAGCATGCATCTAGAGTATTAAGTTCATAAGAACAGAGTAACGGATTAGGCAAGATGACATGATGTAGAGGGATAAACTCAAGAAATATGATATAAACCCCATCTTTTTATCCTCGATTGCAACAATACAATACGTGCCTTGCTGCCCCTGCTGTCACTGGGAAAGGACACCGCAAGATTGAACCCGAAGCTAAGCACTTCTCCCATTGCAAGAAAGATCAATCTAGTAGGTCAAACCAAACTGATAATTCAAAGAGACTTGCAAAGATAACAAATCATACATAAAAGAATTTAGAGGAGATTCAAATATAGTTCATAGATAATCTTGATCACAAACCCACAATTCATCGGATCTCGACAAACACACCGCAAAAAGAATTACGTCAAATAGATCTCCAAGAAGATCGAGGAGAACTTTGTATTGAGATCCAAAGAGAGAGAAGAAGCCATCTAGCTAATAACTATGGACCCGAAGGTCTATGGTAAACTACTGACACATCATCGGAGAGGCTATGGTGGTGATGTAGAAGCCCTGTGTGATCGATTCCCCCTTCAACGGAGCGCCGGAAAAGGCCCCAAGATGGGATCTCATGGGTACAGAAGGTTGCGGCGGTGGAAATAGGGTTTCTTGGTGCTCCTGGATGTTTTGGGGGTATATGGGTATATATATAGGAGGAAGAAGTAGGTCGGTGGAGCTGCGAGGGGCCCACGAGGGTGGGGGCGCGCCCAGGGGGGCAGGCGCGCCTCCCTGCCTCTTGGCCTCCTTGCTTCTTTCTTGACGTCCACTCCAAGTCCTCTTGATCATGTTTGCTCAAAAAAATCACTCTCCCGAAGGTTTCATTCCGTTTGGGCTCCGTTTGGTATTCCTTTTCTACGAAACACTGAAATAGGAAAAAAAACAACAATTTGCACTGGGCCTTTGGTTAGTAGCTTAGTCCCAAAAATAATACAAAAGTTCTTAGTAAATCCCATTAAACATCCAAAACAGATAATATAATAGCATGGAACAATCAAAAATTAGATACGTTGGAGATGTATCACGCCATCTGGGACCGAACCTGCATTCAATTTCGGCGTGGGGGCGATTGTGTTCCCAGTCGCCGCCCCCAAATCGGCACAAACACGACACAAACACGGCACAAACTTGGCGATTTCATTCAAATTTGTACAAAAATAGGAAACAACTATGCCCTAGCCGTACTACACCGCCACGCCGCCCGCCTTGTACATGCCGAGGAGCTTGTAAAACAGGGTGTAGTCGCCGCAGCCGTCGTCGTCGTCACCACCACCCTACGTCCCGTCGGAGCCGCCGTCGCCGCTCAGCCTCCACGAGCCCGGCACCCGCAAGTCTGGGAGCGCCGGGTAGTCGGCCTCATAGAGGAGGCGCGCCTTGTCCTTGTTGGAGAACTCAATAATTTTAAACAATTTCCTACGCACACGCAAGATCCATCTCGGTGATGCATAGCTATGAGCGGGGAGAGTGTGTCCATGTACCCTCATAGACCGAAATCGGAAGCGTTTAGTTACGCGGTTGATGTAGTCGAACGTCTTCGCGATCCAACCGATCCAAGTACCGAACGGACGGCACCTCCGCGATCTGCACATGTTCAGCTCGGTGACGTCCCTCGTACTCTTGATCCAGTTGAGGCCGAGGGAGAGTTTCGTCAGCACGACGGCGTGATGACGGTGATGATGAAGTTACCGACGTAGGGCTTCGCCTAAGCACTACAACGATATGACCAAGGTGAAAATCTGTGGAGGGGGGCACCGCACACGGCTAAGACAGCTGTCAACTTGTGTGTTCTAGGGTGCCCCCTGCCCACGTATATAAAGGAGGGAGGGGGAGGCCGGCCGGCCCTCATAGGCGCACCAAGGGGGGAGGAATCCTCCTCCTAGTAGGAGTAGGACTCACCCCTTTCCTAGTCCTACTAGGAGAAGAAGGAAGGAGGGGGACGAGAAGGAAGGAGGGGGCGCCGTCCCTCCCCTAGTCCAATTTGGACTAGGCCCATGGGGGGCGCGGACAGCCCTTGGAAGCCCCTCTCTCTCTCCCCTGGGCCCAATAAGGCCCATTACTTCTTTGGTGGTTTTGATAACCCTTCCGGCACTCCAATATATATCTGGTGACCCCCGGAACTCATCCGGTGTCCGAATATAGTCATCCAATATATCAATCTTTATGTCTCGACCATTTCTAGACTCCTCGTCATGTCCGTGATCATATCCGGGACTCCAAACTACCTTCAGTACATCAAAACACATAAACTCATAATACCGATCGTCATCAAACGTTAAGCATGCAGACCCTACGGGTTCGAGAACTATGTAGACACGACCGAGACTCATCTTCGGTCAATAACCAATAGCGAAACCTGAATGCTCATATTGGTTCTACAAATTCTACAAAGATCTTTATCGGTCAAACCGCATAACAACATACGTTGTTCCCTTTGTCATAGGTATGTTACTTGCCCGAGATTCGACCATCGGTATGTCAATACCTAGTTCAATATCGTTACCGTAATGCATCATCCCATGAGTATTTCATTAGTCACATTGCTTGCAGGGCTTATAGTGATGTGCATTACCGAGAGGGCCCAGAGATACCTCTCCAAAACACGGAGTGACAAATCCTAATCTCGATCTATGCCAACCCAACAAACACCATCGGAGACACCTGTAGAGCATCTTTATAATCACCGAGTTATGTTGTGACGTTTGATAGCACACTAAGTGTTCCTCCGGTATTCGGGAGTTGCATAATCTCATAGTCATAGGAACATGTATAAGTTATGAAGAAAGCAATAGCAACAAACTAAACGATCATAGTGCTAAGCTAACGGATCGGTCGTGTCAATCACATCATTCTCTAATGATGTGATCCCGTTCATCAAATGACAACTCATGTCAACGGATAGGAAACTTAACCATCTTTGATCAACGAGCTATTTAAGTAGAGGCATAATAGTGACACTCTATTTGTCTATGTATTCACACATGTACTAAGTTTCCGGTTAATACAATTCTAGCATGAATAATAAACATTTATCATGATATAAGGAAATATAAATAACAACTTTATTATTCCCTATAGGGCATATTTCCTTCAGTCTCCCACTTGCACTAGAGTCAATAATATAGATTGCATTGTAATGATTCTAACACCCATGGAGTCTTGGTGTTGATCTTGTTTTGCTCGTGAGAGAGGCTTAGTCAACGTGTCTACAACATTCAAATCCATATGTATCTTGCAAATCTCTATATCTCCTTCCGACAATTGATGGCGGATGGAATTGAAGCGTCTCTTGATGTGCTTGGTTCTCTTGTGAAATCTGGATTCCTTCGCCAAGGCAATTGCTTTAGCATTATCAAAAAAGTTTTCATTGGACCCAGTGCACTAGGTATGACACCTAGATCGGATATGAACTCCTTCATCCAGACTCCTTCATTTGCTGCTTCCGAAGCAGCTATGTATTCCGCTTCACACGTAGATCCCGCCATGACGTTCTGCTTAGAACTCCACCAACTGACAGCTCCACCGTTCGATATAAACACATATCCGGATTGTGACTTAGAGTCATCCGGATCAGTGTCAAAGCTTGCATCGACGTAACCATTTACGACGAGCTCTTTGTCACCTCCATAAACGAGAAACATATCCTTAGTACTTTTCAGGTATTTCAGGATGTTCTTGACCGCTGTCCAGTGATCCACTCCTGGATTACTTTGGTACCTCCCTACTATACCTATAGCAAGGCACACATCAAGTCTAGTACACATCATTGCATACATGATAGAACCTATGGCTGAAGCATAGGGAATGACTTCCATTTTCTCTCTATCTTCTGCAGTGGTCGGGCATTGAGTCTCACTCAACTTCACACCTTGTAACACATGCAAGAACCCTTTCTTTGACTGGTCCATTTTGAACTTCTTCAAAATCTTATCAAGGTATGTGCTTTGTGAAAGTCCAATTAAGCATCTTGATCTATCTCTATAGATCTTGATGCCCAATATATAAGCAGCTTCACCGAGGTCTTTCGTTGAAAAATTCTTATTCAAATATCCTTTTATGCTATTCATAAATATTGTATCATTTCCAATCAGCAATATGTCATCCACATATAATATTAGAAATGCTACAGAGCTCCCACTCACTTTCTTGTAAATACAGGCTTTTCCAAAAGTCTGTATAAAACCATATGCTTTGATCACACTATCAAAACGTTTATTCCAACTCCGAGATGCTTGCACCAGTCCATAAATGGATCGCTGGAGCTTGCTCACTTTGTTAGCATCTTTTGGATCGATAAAACCTTCTATTTGCCTCATATACAACTCTTCTTCCACAAATCCATTCAGGAATGCAGTTTTGACATCCATTTGCCAAATTTCATAATCATTGTGACGCCTGGATAATTAGGCTACAGTAATCCCACATTAACGATGCCACATCACCTCGGTTACTGTTGTTAATCTCGCGTAGTTCAAAACTGATTCAAATTTGAAATTTATGGCAAACGTCAAAAAATTTCAAACACCAAAGTAAAATGTTCGGAGTGTGCCAATTAATGCCTAGATATTTATGGTGAAGGAACCAGGTTTTAAAATGATGTCTAAATAATTTAAAATGAATTAAAACAATAGAGAAAATAAAGAAAAAGGAAAAGAATAAAAATAGAAAACAAAACTACAAAAAATAGAAGATAAACAACCCCCCCCCCCACTGGACCAGGCGGCCAAGCTCACCAGGCCGGCCCACCTGGCCAACCGGCCACCCCACTCCCTTATCCCCCGAGCAACTGAACCCTAGCCACTAACGCACCCACTCGCCCCCCACCCCACATCGCCAACTCCTTCCCCCGATTCTGGATCGAGATCGGGGGCTCGATGCCGATGCCGCCCAGTGCTGCCCCGCCATCATTGGCGCTCCCCGCCCCGTCCGCTGCCGCCCAAAGACATCCCCGACGTCGTCACCTCACTGCCGTCGGCCCGGAGCTGCCACGCCGTCACTGGACCTCGTCGCCGCCTCGCCGGACCCACCCTGCCGGCCTGCTTCCTCTCCGCCGCTCGTCCCCGACCTCCTCCTCAACCCCCGCTGCCCCGTCCCCTACGCTCCCTCGATGAGGCCCGCGGCCTCCTCTTCTCTCCCCGTCAAAGTCGTCCGTCTCGTCGCACCAACTGGATTGCCGAACGGCACCATGACCACCGCACCGCACTGCCTCCCCCCTCCTTGCGCGCCCATGGTCGCTCGCTCGCACCGACTGCAGCTGCTCCTGCACTTCCCTGATCCCCTGTGTGCCCCCCACCCTCCCCCGCTGCGGCTCCCCTCACTGCCGACCCGCGCCCACCCAGGCTGCCCCAGGCCACCGACCTCCCTCTTCTCCGGCGCCCTGCCGTGATCGCTGGCCTGGGTCGGGTGTGCCCTGTCGGTCACGCCAAGAAGACTGAACGCTGCGCCCGACGCCCGTGAACCCCCCACACCCGCTATGGCCCCCTGTGCCAATGACAGAGGGGCCCCACCCCCA
Source organism: Aegilops longissima (assembly GCA_021605205.1). Classification (NCBI taxonomy): domain Eukaryota; kingdom Viridiplantae; phylum Streptophyta; class Magnoliopsida; order Poales; family Poaceae; genus Aegilops; species Aegilops longissima. The sequence goes on from CM038681.1 coordinate 140,024,496, forward strand.
GAACGTTTTTAAAAAAAGAAAAAGAAAGAAAATAATAATAATAAAAGTAAATTTAATTAATTAAGTAAATTAATCATATTTAATTAATCTAATTAACCTGTTAGTTTAAATAAATAGTAATTAGTTTAACCTAAATCCTAATTAACCTAACAGTGTATGACAGGTGGGTCCCACTGGGCCCACACGTCGGTTTGACCAGTCAACACCTTTGTTGACTGCTGATGTCATGATGATGTCAGCAAACACTATTCTGGATAATGTTGAATTAAAATATTTAAATTAATCCTAAAAATGATTTAAATATTTTAAAATAAATATAAAATAAACCGTAGCTCAGATGAAAATACTTTCTACATGAAAGTTGCTCAGAACGACGAGACGAATCCGGATACTCAACCTGTTTGTCCGCCACACATCCCTAACCTATCGAACTCGCAACTTTCCCCCTTCGGTTCATCTCTCCGAAAACGCGAACCACCGGGAATACTTTCCCGGATGTTTCCCCCCTTCGCCGGTATCACCTACTACCGCGATTGGGCACGCCTATCATCACGCTTTGTCATGTCATGCATCGTCATGCATTTGTTTGCATTATATTTATTGTTTCTTCCCCCTCTTCTCTCGCTAGACACCGAGACCGACGCTGCTACTACCCAGTACGACTACGGTGTTGACGACCCCTCCTTCTCGGCTGAGCTTCCAGGCAAGCCCCTTCCCCCTTGATCACCAGATATAGCCTATTCTTCTCTATACTGCTTGCATTAGAGTAGTGTAGCATGTTACTTCTTTTCGTTAAACCTATCCTGATGCATAGCCTGTCCTTGCTACTACTGTTTTTACCTTTACCTGCAATCCTACATGCTTAGTATAGGATGCTAGTGTTTCATCAGTGGCCCTACTTTCTTGTCCGTCTGCCATGCTATACTTTCGGGTCGTGATCACAGGTATATACTATATACTTTATACATGATACATGTGGTGACTAAAGTCGGGTCGGCTCGTGGAGCACCCGCGAGTGATTCACGGATTGGGGGCTGAAAGGACCTTTGTCCCGGCGGCCCTCTGGGTGGATCTTTGTGGCGGAGTGACAGGGAAGGTGCAGACCGCCTAGGTGAGAGGTGGGCCTGGCCTTGGTCGGTGTTCGAGGTTACATCCATTAACACGCTTAACGAGATCTTGGTATTTGATCTGAGTCTGGCCATTTGGTCTATACGCACTAACCAACTACGTGGGAAAGATATGGGCACTCGGCGTCGTGGTATCAGCCGAAGCCTTCGTGACGTAAGCGCGCGCGCCGGATTGGAACGTAAGCCTGCTCTTGTATTAAGGGGGCTAGTTCTACTTCCGGCCGCCCATGCAATGTGCAGGTGTGCTAAGGGCGATGGGCCCAGACCCCTGTGCGCTTAGGTTTAGACCGGCGTGCTAACCTCTCTGTTGGCCTAGGTGGGGCTGCGACGTGTTGATCTTCCGAGGCCGGGCATGACCCAGGAAAGTGTGTCCGGGCAAATGGGATCGAGCGTGTTGGGTTATGTGGTGCACCCCTGCAGGGAAGTTTATCTATTAGGATAGTCGTGATCTTCGAGGACGACTTGGAGTTGTACCTTGACCTTATGACAACTAGAACTGGATACTTAATAAAACACACCCTTCCAAGTGCATGATATAACCCGGTGATCGCGCTCTAACAGGGCGACGAGCAGAGGATTGCAGGGTAGGATTATGCTATGCGATGCTACTTGGAGGACTTCAGTCTACTCTCTTCTACATGCTGCAAGACGGAGGATGCTAGAAGCATAGTCTTCGACAGGATTAGTTATCCCCCTCTTATTCTGGCATAATGCAGTTTAGTCCACTGATATGGCCCTTTACACATATACCCATGCATATGTAGTGTAGCTTCTTGCTTGCGAGTACTTTGGATGAGTACTCACGGTTGCTTTCTCTCCCCCCTTTTCCCCCTTTCCTTTCTTTCTGGTTGTAGCAACCAGATGCTGGAGTCCAGGAGCCAGACGCCACCGCCGCTGAAGACTCCTACTACACTGGAGGTGCCTACTACTACGTGCAGCCCGCGGACGACGACCAGGAGTAGTTAGGAGGATCGCAGGCAGGAGGCCTGCGCCTCTTTCGATCTGTATCCCAGTTTGTGCTAGCCTTCTTAAGGAAAACTTGTTTAACTTATGTCCGTACTCAGATATTGTTGCTTCCGCTGACTCTTCTATGATCGAGCACTTGTATTCGAGCCCTCGAGGCCCCTGGCTTGTATTATGATGTTTGTATGACTTATTTATGTTTTAGAGTTGTGTTGTGATATCTTCCCGTGAGTCCCTGATCTCGAACGTACACGTTTGCATGCATGATGTACGATTGAATCGGGGGTGTCACAAGTTGGTATCAGAGCCGACTACCTATAGGAATTCCCCTTTCCAACTCCTTGGTCGAAGTCGAGTCTAGTCATTGAAAACTTTTACTAACATGGTTGTGTGGCTTACGGGCCCACGTCGCCATTGGGTGGTATTAGGATCTATTATTCCTCGACCTATACTCTGGGACTCTGACCTCTCTTCTATTCGGATGAAATGATTTTACTAACTCTGACTCTAGGTTCTCGTAACTACTTCCTCCCGGAGAGCCCCTCACTCCAGATGATTGCTTGGTGCACCGAAGGATTTCGAAGATACTCTCCGATGTTCGCGAGCCTTTCTACTCATTGCTTTTGCAATTCCCTACCACTGATTTATCCCTATGGATAAATACTTACACCGTCATTCTTAATTTTATTCCAAGTTGATCTTGTTAATACAAGATGCCCCTAACCGCTATTCGTTGTTCCAAGAATCCTTTGATCTTATTGCTTTACAGTTCTTGCCTCATGAATACCCTTAAGATAATTCCTCGCACTTATCGAGTATCCACTCTTTCCTAGTTGTTCATGTGTTTCACAAGAGTTTTTGAAATACCATTCGATCTTCCAAAAATCCCGAGCATCCTCTTGCTCTTGAAATTCTTGCTCGTTTGCATTATGGTTAATCCCATAAGTCTCATAATCTTATTGGCATCTCTTGTCATTATCATTTTGAGTCCGTTGATTCAATTTGTTGCGAATGCTCGCAATCCTCAATTAGATCCTAGAATTCATCCTTCTAGCTCAGACGTCATTTTAAACGTGAGTTGGTCCTCGACCAATCAAGTTGTCATCGAATATACCCCTAAGTCTATTCAGCTTGTCCATTCTTAATCAGAGCGTTTTCTTCTGATCCCTTGATTTGGCAATCATAATCATTTGCGTTTGAGCTTTGAATTAGTCAATGGTTTCTATAATGTGATACCTTGCATTCTTTTCCCTTCTGATTGAGTACCGATACTCACATCAGGTTCCTTGTGGTCCGCGAGACCATTTGCTTGGTTATTATCCGACCGTGTCCTTCATTTCCAATAACCTTGAGAGTTTCTCACCTGATACATAATTCCTTTGGTAAATTATGTCTTCTGCGTTTGGCAACTTATATCCTATGCCTTGTCAACCATGCTCTGCTTCGAGCACGTGTTAATTGACCCTAATGTTCATGCTATATGTTCTAAGATGCCCCGATGGGTTGAACCTATGCTTTCCATAATCCGTGTGAACCCGAAAGTTTTCACGGGTCATACTCCTGTGGTAATTCACCAGGTAGGTTTTGACACTGAAATCATTTTTATTTTGAGGAGTGAATGAAGGGTTATGCATTGGAGAAGTGGAAGTCGACCTTGAACTTTGCGTTCATGCCCATGTACACGATGTAGAACTTATCATGGAAGCTGCTCGTGAAAATAATTACCCTTGTTATGAGTTCATCTTGTATCCGTGTTTTGATCATTTATGACTGTGGTTCCGACCATAATTTCTTCCTTTGGTTCCATTTCTTAGACAAGTTAAAGCGCTTGTCTTCTATAGATCAATACACCCCACTTCAACATTTAATTTGATATGCCTTCGAGTATTATCCACCTGGTATCTCGAGGATATCATGCCATTGCACTACATCTTATGAATTTGTAATGGAGTAATACATTTCCCTGTCATAGTCACTCCACGAGTTCTGGGTTGTCGTCAACCGAGAACACCGAATAGTGGACCGAGTCCGCACTGCGATTCGATAACTTTTAGTAATCTTCATTGCTTACGAGTTTGCACTTGATCATGTCATTCCCAACGGATTGACTACATCATCATCGTCAGGTTGACTGCTTGACCATTCTACCTATGTCCTTCATCCCCGGGACACAATCCCGACAGTGCTCTAAGCTTACATCGAACTTTCCGCATCATATTGTTTGTCTTGAGAGACAACTCCGAATTCTGAGATGGCATCTTATCTATGGTTATAGTAACCTTTTACTTCACCATTTCCTTGATGTGATGTCTTCGCCGATCGGTTACATCTTCTTGAAACCTCTCGATAAATGTGTCATGATCATAGTCAGCATTTTAACTTCTTCCGAGACGTACATTGAGTTCCTGATGAGAAATTCCATGCTTGCACCCTCGATGATTTGGGTTAGCATCGACAACATTATTGCATTCCCTCCAACACAAAACTTGTTCTTGTTTTGTGTTGTACCTTGAGTTCGGTGCTATCCAACAATTGTTCTTCTTTACCTTGGAGTATTACCATCTGTCTTGTCAAGAATGTCATGAGAATTTCACCACCTCTTATGAATTATTGATGCAAGTAATACTTCTCACCATAACCTTCCCTTCTTGGTCCCCATGTTGATTCTAACCGAGATTCCAACAAATGAACGGTACTGCGTGGATTTTGTACTTCTAACAACCCTATTGCTTTGAAGTTGATGGTCGATAGTTCGTTCTTAGATTATTGGTTGTTGAACCACCATTCTAACGTTGATCATGCTACCTAAACCCATCCTTTCGAAATCTCGATGAATTGTCACTGAGTTCATCAACTACCTCCTTATCCCTTCATTGGTTTAATGATGAGCTCTTGTTCTGGAACTCCCTTCCATAGTACATTTCCTGAGAATCTTACAATGTCATCTCGTCAATTTGTTTTGCACCTTTTCTTTCTCAGGCATCCTGAGTCTGAGGTATCCTGACACCAATCAGATCTGAATCTCGGTCAGATATGATGGTGGGAACATATTTCCAAGAGTTATAACATTGGTCTTTATATGACTCGGTAAGGTGATGTCATGCCTAGCACACCTGACCGAGGACCTATTGTTATAGTTTCCTTTTTAGCAAGGAGAACCATTTTTCCATGAAGAACTTGAATGCCTTGTTTAATAAGTTATCCTGATGGATCCTTTGTGTTTCCAAGGTCTGAACTTTGCTTGAAGACCATGTCAGTGCTACCTCGAAGCATGTTTGTGGTACTTCGGTTTTCAACAAAAAACATTTGAATCCCAAAGCTAAATGTTTCTTGCCTAGTTATCCAAACACCGTTTCTTGGGTAATGTCATGAACGCCCTCCCCCCTTACCTAAATGGTTTTCTATGTTATATCTTGTCATGGATATCATGCTCTGCTTGTCCTTGGGAAGGATATAGCCCCGAAATATGTGATTAAACACATTTTTCTTTCCATTGTTCTAATTAAATATGATAGAAACTTTTCCCATTCCATTGGTTTGTTTAAAACCTTACTGTGAACTATATGATAAAAGCAGTAATAATTCCCTGCTTGTGCAAACACCTCGATGTATAACTCTATAAGTAAGACCCTGTTACTATTGTTGATAGCATTCCGGTAACCAATGATGGACGAGAACTTTGCCTATTGGTCCGCCTCGTTCAACGAGCAGGAGAATGGTTCTCTTCGTCCCTCGCCCTTGGTATCGATGTTGTTGCCGACATAACCGACAGACTATCCTCTGACATGCCTTGCTCACATGATCGTGCAATACGTCATCGCCCTTCATAATTTTAACCCACATGGTGGGCCCATAACCCATAGTTCCACAGGATCGAAAACTGACTCTCATGTACAACCTATTGTCAAAGTTATTCCTCGTGCTTGACTTCGTATGTAATTCACGGGCCACCTGCTTAGTGATCTATTCTGGTATCTGATGCAATGCTTATTCACATTGCTCTAAACGCCTTCAACACTTCGTTTTAGGCAATGAACGAATGCCTATGCGCTTGAAACTTCTATTTTGCGCCTTCTTACTTTGCTCTCGATATTTTCTTAAGTTTCAATTCGAGAGTTACTATCCGGTATCCGCCACCTTCCCTGATGTTGTCGACTAGATAGTCGACCTTGCAGAGATTTGTTCTCCCGGAATGCCCACCATTTATTCTTTCGGAAGTACGATGGAGTTCCCGAAGAAAGGATGTCGACTTCATCATGATGACCTGAAGCAGAGAAATGGAGACATCAACGTAATGGATTGACCTCTTCAGGAAGAGCAACCAATGACCAAGAAGAGTTGTTAGAATTTTGTAACCTATTCTTCCCCCTTACTTCCCTCTTAAATCTCCGGACGAGATTTCTTGTATTAGAGGAGCATTGTGACGCCCGGATAATTAGGCTACAGTAATCCCACGTTAACGATGCCACGTCACACCGGTTACTGTTGTTAATCTCGCGTAGTTCAAAACCGACTCAAATTCAAATTTGAAATTTATGGTAAACGTCAAAAAATTTCAAACATTAAAGTAAAATGTTCGGAGTGTGCCAATTAATGCCTAGATATTTACGGTGAAGGAACCACGTTTTTACATGATGTCTAAATAATTTAAAAGGAATTAAAACAATAGAGAAAATAAAGGAAAAGGAAAAGAATAAAAATAGAAAACAAAACTACAAAAAAAGGAGAATATAAACAACCCCCCCCCACTGGACCAGGCGGCCCAGCTCACCAGGCTGGCCCACCTGGCCCAACCGGCCATCCCACTCCCTTATCCCGCGAGCAACCGAACCCTAGCCACTAACGCACCCACTCCCCCACATCGCCCACTCCTTCCCCCGATTCTGGATCGAGATCGGGGGCTCGATGCCGATGCCGCCCAGTGCTGCCCCGCCGTCGTTGGCGCTCCCCGCCCCATCTACTACTGCCCGAAGACATCCCCGACGCCGTCACCTCACTGTCGTCGCCCCGGAGCTGCCACGCCATCACCGGACCTCGTCGCCGCCTCGCCGTCCTCCTTGCCAGAGCCACGCCGCCGGCCTGCTTCCTCTCCGCTGCTCGTCCCAGACATCCTCCTCAACCCCCGCTGCCCCGTCCCCTACGCTCCCTCGGTGAGGCCCCCAGCCTCCTCTTCTCTCCATGTCACCGTCGTCCGTCCTGTCGCGCCGACTGGATCACCGAACGGCACCACGGCCACCGCACGCACTGCCTCCCCCCTCCTCACGCTCGCTCGCTCATGGTCGCTCTCTTGCGCCGACCGCAGCTGCTCCTGCCCTTCCCGTTCAACTGTGCCCCCGGTGCAGCTCCCCTCACTGCAGACCCGCGCCCACCCAGGCTGCCCCACGCCACCGGCCTCCCTCTTCTCCGGCGCCCTGCCGTGGTCGCCGGCGCCCAGTCGGGTGTGCCCCTGCCGGTCACGCCCGCAGCGCCAATACGGGCTGCGCTTGCGCCCGACGCTCGTGAACCCCCCACACCCGCTATGGCCCCCTGTGCCAATGACAGGGGGCCCCACCCCCAGAACGTTTTTAAAAAGAAAAAAAGGAAAGGAAATAATAATAATAAAAGTAAATTTAATTAATTAATTTAATTAATTAAGTAAATTAATCCTATTTAATTAATCTAATTAGCATGTTAGTTTAAATAAATAGTAATGAGTTTAACCTAAATCCTAATTAACCTAACAGTGTATGACAGGTGGGTCCCACTGGGCCCACACGTCAGTTTGACCAGTCAATACCTCTCTTGACTGCTGACGTCAGCAAACACTGTTCTGGATAATGTTGAATTAAAATATTTAAATTAATCCTAAAAATGATGTAAATCTTTTAAAATTAATATAAAATAAACCATAGCTCAGATGAAAATACTTTCTACATGAAAGTTGCTCAGAACGACGAGACGAATCCGGATACGCAACCCGTTCGTCCGCCATACATCCCTAACCTATGGAACTCGCAACTTTCCCCCTCCGGTTCATCTGTCTGAAAACGCGAACCACCGGGAATACTTTCCCGGATGTTTCCCCCCTTCGCCGGTATCACGTACTACCGCGATTAGGCACGCCTAACATCACGCTTTTTCATGACATGCATCGTCATGCATTTGTTTGCATTGTATTTATTGTTTCTTCCCCCTCTTCTCTCGCTAGACACCGAGACCGACGCCGCTGCTACCCAGTACGACTACGGTGTTGACGACCCGGCCCTCCTTCTCGGCTGAGCTTCCAGGCAAGCCCCCCCCCCCCCCCTGATCACGAGATATCTCCTATTCTTCTCTATACTGCTTGCATTAGAGTAGTGTAGCATGTTACTGCTTTTCGTTGAACCTATCCTGATGCATAGCCTGTCCTTGCTACTACTGTTCTTACCTTTAACTGCAATCCTACATGCTTAGTATAGGATGCTAGTGTTTCATCAGTGGCCCTACTTTCTTGTCCATCTGCCATGCTATACTTTCGGGTCGTGATCACTAGGTAGGTGATCACGGGTATATACTATATACTTTATACATGATACATGTGGTGACTAAAGTCGGGTCGGCTCATGGAGCACCCGCGAGTGATTCACGGATTGGGGGCTGAAAGGACCTTTGTCCCGACAGCCCTCTGGGTGGATCTTTGTGGCGGAGCGACAGGGCAGGTTGAGACCGCCTAGGTGAGAGATGGGCCTGGCCCTGGTCGGTGTCCGCGATTACATCCATTAACACGCTTAACGAGATCTTGGTATTTGATCTGAGTCTGTCCATTTGGTCTATACGCACTAACCAACTACATGGGAAAGATATGGGCACTTTCGGCGTCGTGGTATCGGCCAAGCCTTCGTGACGTCGGCCGAGCGAAATGCGCCGGATTGGAACGTAAGCCTGCTCTAGTATTAAGGGGCTAGTTACGCTTCCGCCGCCACGCAACGTCTTGTGTGTGCTAAGGGCGATGGGCCCGGACCCTGTGGCGCTTAGGTTTAGACCGCGTCTTGACCTCTCTGTTGGCCTAGGTGAGGCTGCGGCGTGTTGATCTTCCGAGGCGAGGCATGACCGAGAAAGTGTGTCCGGCCAAATAGGATCGGCGTGTTGGGTTATGTGGTGCACCCTACGCAGGAAGTTTATCTATTCAATAGTCGTGATCTTGATAACAGGACGACTTGGAGTTGTACCTTGACCTTATGACAACTAGAACTGGATAGTTAATAAAACACACCCTTCCAAGTGCGGATATAACCCGTGATTGCTCTCTAACAGGGCGACGTGGAGGGATTGCGGGTAGGATTATGCTATGCGATGCTACTTGGAGGACTTCAATCTACTCTACGCTACATGTTTGCAAGACGGAGGCTGCGAAGTGTAGTCTTGACGTGATTAGTTATCCCCTCTTATTCTCGGCATTCTCGTAGTTCACCCCGATATGGCCCTTTACACCTATACCCATGCATATGTAGTGTAGCTCCTTGCTTGCAGTACTTTGGATGAGTACTCACGGTTGCTTTCTCCCCTTTTCCCCTTTCCTTTCTTTACGGTTGTCGCAACCAGATCTTTGGAGTCCAGGCGCGGCGCCACCGCCGACGCGACTCCTACTACTACACCGGAGGTGCCTACTACTACGTCCAGCCCGCTCGACGACCGGAGTAGTTAGAGTATCGAGCGGGAGGCTTGCGCCTCTTTTGATCTGTATCCCAGTTTGTGCTAGCCTTCTTAAGGCAAACTTGTTTAACTTATGTCTGTACTCAGATATTGTTGCTTCCGCTTACTTGTCTATGATCGAGCACTTGTATTCGAGCCCTCGAGGCCCCTGGCTTCTATTATCATGCTTGTATGACTTATTTATGTTTTAGAGTTGTGTTGTGATATTTTCCCGTGAGTCCCTGATCTTGATCATACACGTTTGCGTGCATGATTTGTGTACGACTGAATCGGGGGCGTCACAATCATAAAATGCGGCAATTGCTAACATGATTCGGACAGACTTAAGCATCGCTACGGGTCAGAAAGTCTCATCATAGTCAACTCCTTGAACTTGTCGAAAACCTTCCGCAACAAGTCGATCTTAGTAGACAGTAACATTACCGTCAGCATCAGTCTTCTTCTTGAAGATCCATTTATTTTCGATGGCTTGCCGATCATCGGGCAAGTCAACCAAAGTCCACACTTTTTTCTCATACATGGATCCCATCTCAGATTTCATGGCCTCAAGCCTTTTTGCGGAATCTGGGCTCATCGTCACTTCCTCATAGTTTGTAGGGTCGTTATGGTCTAGTAACATGACGTCTAGAACAGGATTACCGTGCCACTCTGGTGCGGATCTTACTTTAGTTGAACTACGAGGTTCAACAGTAACTTGATCTGAAGTTTCATGACCACTATCATTAGCTTCCTCACTAATTGGTGTGGGAATCACTGGAACCGATTTCTGTGATCAACTACTTTCCAATTCGGGAGAAGGTACAATTACCTCATCAAGTTCTACTTTCCTCCCACTCACTTCTTTCGAGAGAAACTCCTTCTCTAGAAAGGATATACTCTTAGCAATGAATATCTTGCCTTCAGATCTGTGATAGAAGGTGTACCCAACAGTCTCCTTTGGGTATCCTATAAAGACACATTTCTCCGATTTGGGTTTGAGCTTATCAAGTTGTAACTTTTTCACATAAGCATCGCAACCCCAAACTTTCAGAAACGACAACCTGGGTTTCTTGCCAAACCACAGTTCATAAGGTGTCGTCTCAACGGATTTAGACGGTGCCCTATTTAACGTGAATGCGGTCGTCTCTAAAGCATAACCCCAAAATGATAGCGGTAAATCAGTAAGAGACATCATAGATCGCACCATATCTAATAAAGTGCGGCTACGACGTTCAGACACACCATTACGCTGTGGTGTTCCAGGTGGCGTGAGTTGAGAAACTATTCCACATTGTTTCAAATGAAGACAAAACTCGTAACTCAAATATTCTCCTTCACGATCAGATCATAGAAACTTTATGATCTTGTTACGATGATTTCCACTTAACTCTAAAATTCTTTGAACTTTTCAAATGTTTCAGACTTATGTTTCATTAAGTAGATATATCCATATCTGCTCAAATCATCTATGAAGGTTAGAAAATAACGATACCCGCCGCGAGCATCAACACTTATCGGACCGCATACATCAGTATGTATTATTTCCAACAAGTCTGTTCTCTCTCCATTGTTCCAGAAACGGAGTCTTAGTCATCTTACCCCTGAGGCATGGTTCGCAAGTATCAAGTGATTCATAATCAAGTGATTCCAAAAGTCCATCAGCATGGAATTTCTTCATGCGCTCTACACCAATATGACCTAAACAGCAGTGCCACATATAAGTTGCACTATCATTATTAAACTTATATCTTTTGGCTTCAATACTATGAATATGTGTATCTCTACTATCAAGATTCAACAAAAATAGACCACTCATTAAGGGTGCATGACCATAAAAGAAATTACTCACATAAATAGAACAACCATTGTTCGCTGATTTAAATGAATAAACGTCTCGCATGAAACAAGATCCAGGTATAATGTTCATGCTCAACACTGGCACAAAATAATAATTATTTAGGTCTAAAACTAATCGCGAAGGTAGATGTAGAGGTAGCGTGCATCGTCACCTCGATTCTGGAACCATTTCCCACGCGCATCGTCACCTCGTCCTTAGCCAATCTTCGCTTAATCCATAGCCCCTGTTTCGAGTTGCAAATGTGAGCAATAGAACCAGTATCAAATACCCAGGCGCTACTGCGAGCATTAGTTAAGTACACATAAATAACATGTATATCAAATATACCTTTCACTTTGCCATCCTTCTTATCCGCCAAATACTTGGGGCAGTTCCGCTTCCAGTGACTAGTCCCTTTGCAGTAGAAGCACTCAGTCTTAGGCTTAGGTCCAGACTTGGGCTTCTTCACTTGAGCAACAACTTTCTTGGCATTCTTCTTGAAGTTCCCCTTCTTCCCTTTGCCCTTCTTCTTGAAACTGGGGGTCTTGTTTACCATCAACACTTGATGCTCCTTCTTGATTTCTACCTCTGCAGCTTTTAGCATCGCGAAGAGCTCGGGAATTGTCTTATCCATCCCTTGCATATTATAGTTCGTCACGAAGCTTTTGTAGCTTGGTGGTAGTGATTGAAGAACTCGGTCAATGACACTATCATCAGGAAGATTAACTCCCAGTTAAGTCAAGTGGTTGTGGTACCCAGACATTATGAGTATATGTTCACTGACAGAACTATTCTCCTCCATCTTGCAGCAATAGAACTTATTGGAGACTTCATATATCTCAATCCGGGCATTTTCTTGAAATATTAACTTCAACTCCTGGAACATCTCATATGCTCCATGACGTTCAAAACATCGTCGAAGTCCTGGTTCTAAGCCGTAAAGCATGGCACATTGAACTATCTAGTAGTCATCAGCTTTGCTCTGCCAGACGTTCTTAACGTCATCAGTAGCCTCTGCAGCAGGCCTAGCACCCAGCGGTGCTTCCAGGACGTAATTCTTCTATGCAACAATGAGGATAATCCTCAAGTTATGGACCCAGTCCGTGTAGTTGCTACCATCATCTTTCAACTTAGCTTTCTCTAGGAACGCATTAAAATTCAACGGAACAGTAGCACGGGCCACTTATCTACAACAACATAGACATGCAAAATACTATCAGGTACTAAGTTCATGATAAATTAAAGTTCAATTAATCATATTACTTAAGAACTCCCACTTAGATAGACATCCCTCTAATCATCTAAGTGATCACGTGATCCATATTGATACGTCTCCAACGTATCTATAATTTTTCATTGCTCCATGCTATATTATCTACTGTTTTGGACATTATTGGGCTTTATTATTCACTTTTATATTATTTTTGGGACTAACCTATTAACCAGAGGCCCAGCCCAGAATTGCTGCTTTTTTGCCTATTTCAGAGTTCCGTAAAAAAGGAACATCAAACGGAGTCCAAACGGAATGAAACCTTCGGGAACGTGATTTTCAGAACGAATATGATCCGGGAGACTTGGACCCTACGTCAAGAAACAAAGGAGGAGGCCACGAGGTAGGGGGGCGCGCCTACCCCACCAGGGCACGCCCTCCACCCTCGTGGGCCCCCTGTTGCTCCACCGACGTACTCCTTCCTCCTATATATACCTACGTACCCCCAAACGATCAGAAACGGAGCCTAAAACCTAATTCCACCGCCGCAACTTCCTGTACCCACGAGATCCCATCTTGGGGCCTGTTCCGGAGCTCTGCTGGAAGGGGAATCAATCACTGAGGGCTTCTACATCAACACCGTAGCCACTCCGATGAAGTGTGAGTAGTTTACTTCAGACCTTCGGGTCCATAGTTAGTAGCTAGATGGCTTCTTCTCTCTTTTTGGATCTCAATACAATGTTCTCCCCCTCTCTCGTGGAGATCTATTCGATGTAATCTTATTTTTGCGGTGTGTTTGTTGAGACCGATGAATTGTGGGTTATGATCAAGATTATCTATGAACAATGTTTGAATCTTGTCTGAATTCTTTTATGTATGATTGGTTATCTTTGCAAGTCTCTTCGAATTATCAGTTTGGTTTGGCCTACTAGATTGATCTTTCTTGCAATGGGAGAAGTGCTTAGCTTTGGGTTCAATCTTGCGGTGTCATTTCCGGTGTGATGAGGGGCAGCAAGGCACGTATTGTATTGTTGTCATCGAGGATAACAAGATGGGTTTTTTTTTATCATATTGCATGAATTTATCCCTCTACATCATGTCATCTTGCTTAAGGCATTACTTTGTTTTCATGAACTTAATACTCTAGATGCATGCTGGATAGCGGTCGATGAGTGGAGCAATAGTAGTAGATGCAGGCAGGAGTCGGTCTACTTGTCTCGGACGTGATGCCTATATACATGATCATACCTAGATATTCTCATAACTATGCTCAATTCTGCCAATTGCTCAACAGTAAATTGTTCACCCACCGTAAAATACTTATGCTCTTGTGAGAAGCCACTATTGAAACCTATGGCCCCCGGGTCTATCTTCATCGTATTAATCTTCCAACACTTAGTTATTTCCTTCGCTTTTTTTCACTTTGCTTTCATTTTACTTTGCATCTTTATCACAAAAATACCAAAAATATTATCCTATCATATCTATCAGATCTCACTCTTGTAAGTGGTCGTGTAGGGATTGACAACCCCTTATCGCGTTGGTTGCGAGGATATATCTGTTTTGTGTAGGTGCGAGGGACTCGCGCGTAGCTTCCTACTGGATTGATACCTTGGTTCTCAAAAACTGAGGGAAATACTTACGCTACTTTGCTGCATCACCCTTTCCTCTTCAAGGGAAAACCAACGCAGTGCTCAAGAGGTAGCACATATCAACTAAACCATGTCCGATCATCACGTGAGATGGAGTAGTTTTCAATGGTGAACATCACTATGTTGATCATATTTACTATATGATTCACGCTCGACCTTTCGGTCTCAGTGTTCCGAGGCCATATCTGCATATGCTAGGGTCGTCAAGTTTAACCCGAGTATTCTGCGTGTGCAAAAATGGCTTGCACCTGTTGTATGTGAACGTAGAGCTTATCACACCCGATCATCACGTGGTGTCTCGGCACGACGACCTCTCACAATGGTGCATACTCAGGGAGAACAGTTATACCTTGAAATTTAGTGAGAGATCATCTTATAATGCTATCGCCGAACTAAGCAAAATAAGATGCATAAAGGATTAACATCACATGCAATCAATATAAGTGATATGATATGGCCATCATCATCTTGTGCCTTTGATCTCCATCTCCAAAGCACCGTCATGATCACCATCGTCACCGGCTTGACACCTTGATCTCCATCATAGCATTGTTGTCATCTCGCCAACTATTACTTCGACGACTATCGTTACCGCTTAGTGATAAAGTAAAGCAATTATAGGGCGATTGAATTTCATACAATAAAGCGACAACCATATGGCTCCTGCCAGTTGTCGATAACCGTTACAAAACATGATCATCTCATACAACAATTTATATATCATCACGTCTTGACCATATCACATCACAGCATGCCCTGCAAAAACAAGTTAGACGTCCTCTACTTTGTTGTTGCAAGTTTTACGTGGCTGCTACGGGCTTAGCAAGAACCGTTCTTACCTACGCATCAAAACCACAACGATTTTTCGTCAAGTGTGTTGTTTTAACCTTCAACAAGGACCGGGCGTAGCCACACTCGATTCAACTAAAGCTGGAGAAACAGACACCCACTAGCCACCTGTGTGCGAATCACGATGGTAGAACCAGTCTCGTGTAAGCATACGCGTAATGTCGGTCTAGGATGCTTCATCCAACGATACCTCCGAATCAAAGTATGACATGCTGGTAAGCAGTATGACTATTATCGCCCACAACTCTTTGTGTTCTACTCGTGCATATAACATCTATGCATAGACCTGGCTCGCATGCCACTGTTGGGGAACGCAGTAATTTCAAAAAAAATCCTACGCAGACGCAAGATCCATCTAGGTGATGCATAGCTATGAGCGGGGAGAGTGTGTCCACGTACCCTCATAGACCGAAAACGGAAGTATTTAGTAACGCGGTTGATGTAGTCGAACGTCTTCGTGATCCAACCGATCCAAGTTCTGAACGCACGGCACCTCCGCGATTTGCACACGTTTAGTTCGGTGACGTACCTCGTACTCTTGATCCAGCTGAGGCCGAGGGAGAGTTCCGTCAGCACGACGGCGTGATTACGGTGATGATGAAGTTACCGACGCAGGGCTTCACCTAAGCACTACAACGATATGACTGAGGTGGAAATCTGTGGAGGGGAGCACCGCACACGGCTAAGACAACTGTCAACTTGTGTGTTCTAGGGTGCCCCCTGCCCCCGTATATAAAGGAGGGAGGGGGAGGCCGGCCGGCCCTCATAGGCGCGCCAAGGGGGAGGAATCCTCCTCCTAGTAGGAGTAGGACTCCCCCCCTTTCCTAGTCCTACTAGGAGAAGAAGGAAGGAGGGGGAAGAGAAGGAACGTGCGGGCTCCGCCCCTCCCCCTAGTCCAATTCGGACTAGTCCCATGGGGGGCGCAGCCAGCCCTTGGCAGCCCCTCTCTCTCTCCCCTAGGCCCAATAAGGCCCATTACTTCTCCGGTGGTTCCGATAACCCTTCCGGCACTCCAATATATACCCAGTGACCCCCGGAACTCCTCCGGTGTCCGAATATAGTCATACAATATATCAATATTTATGTCTCGGCCATTTCGAGACTCCTTGTCATGTCCGTGATCATATCCGGGACTCCGAACTACCTTCGGTACATCAAAACACATACGCTCATAATACAATCGTCATCGAACTTTAAGCGTGCGGACCCTATGGGTTCGAGAACTATGTAGACATGACCGAGACTCATCTCCGGTCAATAACCAATAGTGGAACCTGAATGCTCATATTGGTTCCTACACATTCTATGAAGATCTTTATCGATCAAACCGCATAACAACATACGTTATTCCCTTTGTCATCGGTATGTTACTTTCTCGATATTCGATCGTCGGTATCTCAATACCTAGTTCAATCTCGTTACCGGCAAGTCTCTTTACTTGTTCTGTAATGCATCATCCCATGACTAAATCATTAGTCACATTGCTTGCAAGGATTATTGTGATGTGCATTACCGAGAGGGCCTAGAGATACCTCTCCGATACACGGAGTGACAATCCTAATCTTGATCTATGCCAACCCAACAAACACCATCGGAGACACGTGTAGATCATATTTATAATCACCCAGTTACGTTGTGAGGTTTGATAGCACACTAAGTGTTCCTCCGGTATTCGGGAGTTGCATAATCTCATAGCCATAGGAACATGTATAAGTTATGAAGAAAGCAATAGAAACAAACTAAACAATCATAGTGCTAAGCTAATGGATGGGTCATGTCAATCACATCATTCTGTAATGATGTGATCCCCTTCATCAAATGATAACTCATGTCAACGGCTAGGAAACTTAACCATCTTTGATCAACGAGCTAGTTAAGTAGAGGCATACTAATGACACTCTGTTTGTCCATGTATTCACACATGTACTAAGTCTCCGGTTAATACAATTCTAGCTTGAATAATAAACATTTATCATGATATAAGGAAATATAAATAACAACTTTATTATTGCCTCTAGGGCATATTTCCTTCAGTCCTCCCGCAGATGGCATCGGCCGAAGCCGTTCACCGCCGCGGCATCGCCTGGGTAACGCTCGGCCATTGCTCGTCGGCGCGGGAAGAGTGAGAGAGAAGGGCTACGGTGGCGAGAGGGGGTGAGAGGTGGCGAGTTGTGGTGTTCATCAGCGGGGAGCTCGGCTTTTATAGCCGAAGATGGGCAGTGATAGCTGCCCGCCGAGTGTCGCGTGGCGGCAGCAGACCGGACGCGCGCCGCGGTACCTTCACTGCTCCGCCTGTGAGGTATCAATGGAAAGCTGACCGGTGCGACAACCTTGGCATTGATTCCCGCGGGAACCGAGGCAATGAGGAAGACGAAGGCGGCGAGTCGCTGACTTGGCGAACCCACTCCTTTTCGCACCAAAATCATTCCCACCGACGCCCCCGGGCGCCCCCCAGCGCGTCGGGTTCGGCCTGGGTCCGCCGGCACCAAAATCGGCCCGAGCCGGCAAAAATTGGGCTTTGGGGGGCGCGGCTGTGCCGAATTTTCGGTGCCGACGCGAAAAATTGGGCCTGGGGGTGTTGTTGGGGGCCCGGCTGGAGATGATCTTACTCCCACTATGACTAGTCTCAGAGTATGGTTAGTAGTACAGCCAGCTGCTGGCTATATGATGTTGACACGTCATCTATAGTCAAACTTATAACCGGCAAATATAATAGTTAGATGTAAATAAGTACTACTTTAATGATATATGGTCCACCTTCCTCTCTGACAAAGTGTACAGGAGCACGTGCTACAAATGCCTGTTAGTTAGAGTAAGTATAATAAGGTGACGTAAACGGCCTATAAGGATTTAAATATTTTTATTATTATTGGGTTTGAAGAGAGAGAAGAGGAGAGAAAAGAGAAACGTGCAGTAGACTTATAGCCGGCTGTAACGCGAGCTCGAAGAAGTTTTGTGACAATGAAAGGTGGGTCATATATTGACAAAGTTGTACTTTTTTATAGCCAACTATTATCCGTGTTCTCTATTCCATTAGCTATAAATGACATGGCAACGTGTTATAGCCAGCAACTGGCTATATTATTAACCATGCTCTTAGTAGCCCGCTTCTCCTCTCTCTTCTCTTCTCTCTCTTCCAACCCAGTATAAATATACTATTTTAAGTCTTACATTCCGCCTACGTCATCCTATTATACTTGCTCTGATAGGGAACCGTCGTGTCTCACTCCTCGCTCAACTAGCAGCGCCTGCTCCGACTCGACGCAACACGGTCGGGCTCCAAGGCGGGTCAAGTGGCGCGCAGTTTGCGTCCGTCGTGGAGATACTCCGACGCCCCGCGGCCTTTCGAAGGCGAGACGTGTCGGGTCATCCGCGGTGCCCATATCTTCCAGAGGAGTTGCTGGCCGGGGAAATACAATGTACACCACTGCTCGTTCCAGATGCCAGATTGCTTCAGGCCATAAAGGTGTCATTCCTGATGCCTCTGAATCCTACCGTATGCCGGTTCCATCAATATTAGGATGAACTTGCATAATTACAAAATAGCGTCGACCAAAAATATTATGAGCTCTCTAGTGTAATGGGCACAAAATGGGGTCGATGCTCTTTGGCTAGCTTATATCATCTCCTCTGTGTAAGGCCTATCTATGGCACTTTAATATTTGTATCTACCTTTTGATTATTTGCAATTTATTATTGTACTTTGTATAACTTTAATTGTGGCAATAATTTAGGTTTCATCAACTCATATTAAGTTTAGGATTTGCTGATGACTCCGGCCAATACTTTACTTATAGGTAAAATGTTGAATCTTCTTTACACTTATAACTTGGATCGTTAAGAATTCTCAAAGACACGTGCTCATGCGAGCATCAATCTTGAATGCCGCACACACCTTTCGCGTGTGTCATGGGCGTGCTTCTTAGTACCAGATGAAGGATCTAGTGGTACATTATTTTCAGGTATTAAGTAATACCAATAATTTTAACAAGACATGCAAAATAGGCAAGATAGACATGCAGTAGTGGTACAAAGGAACAGTGGTATTAAAATAATTTCAATGCACGGTCGAGAGACTTTCCATAACAAAATTGAACTAGGTATGGAAATATCGACGATCGAATCTCCAGAAAGTAACATATCGTCGGACAAAAGGGAATTGAATATGGGATTAACCGAATCCTTGACATCGTGGTTCAATCGATAAAGATCTTCGTGTAATATGTATGAATCAATATGGGCATCCAGGTCCCCTATTGGTTATTGACCGGAGAGGATTCTCGGTCATGTCTACATGATTCTCAAACCCCGTAGGGTCGCACGCTTAACGTTCGGTAGCTCTAGGGTGGTAATGAGATATTAGTATGGTGAAGTCCGAACGGAGTCTCGGCTGGGATCCGAAACATCATGCGGAGCTCCGGAATGGTTTGGAGGTAAAGATTTATATATGGAAAGTTGTTATCGGGGCTTTGAAAAAAGTTTAGTTTTTTCGATATTGTAATGGGAAGCTTCCAGATGGTGCCAGAGGATTCCGGAGGGGTCCAGAAGTCCACAAAGGGTTCCACCACTTTAGGTCAGCATGGGCTGTAGGGGGCGCCCTGGCCTTATTGGGCCAGGCGCACCACCCTCTACTTGGCCCATGCGCCAAGGGATGGAAACCCTAGGGGTGGAGGCGCCTCCACCTGGCATGGAGGGCACTCCACCCCCTTAGATCTACATAAATCATGCAATTGAAATTCTACGTTCTACCCTAGCTAATCTTCGTCGTTGGAGATGTCCATGACGTCGGTGCTTGGTGCCAGGTGGACGGGCACGTAGGAGGGCTTCTGCTCCTGCTCCTCGACCTCATCCATGTAGGTGAGCATGTCCTCCTCCTCAGCGCCGTGCTCCACCTCCATCTCGTGCCAACGACGGGGTCCGGCCTCCGCATCCGACTTCGAGCGGAGGAAATCAAGGATGGCCTACTGCTCCGCCTGCTGATTTGCATCCCCAGCATCCTCCACGTCCTTCTCCTCAAGCACCTCCACCACCTCCTCCTCCACCTCCGGATCCACTGCATCCGGAGGTAGCCCCGTGGCGATCCGGATTCCGTGCCTTGTCTGGCTCTGCTCAGGGAGCTGCAGCCAGCGCTCCGGCATTAGAAATAGGTAGCACCTCACCCTGCGGCATGGGGGTATGGCTATTAGTGGTGGCACGCGTGGAGTGGAAAGTGGCGGCGATGGTGGACGGAAGAGGAAAATGTGGAGGAGTAGGGTTTCGGTGCTGGTGGCCGGCTTAACTAGCCGGGCTAGGCACTACGCGGCCCGTCATAGCAGAGCCGCGCGACGACATTGGTCTGACGGAGGAGACAAGCTTTGGACCGTCGGGTTTCAGAAATTTTTGTGTGGGACCCTAGCGTCAGTCTGACATGGCGGACGGACCCGGACGTGCCCGGGCGCCCCCATATTCGCCACATATTTGGACTGGAAATAAGGGGTGCCAGTCAGCCCGGTCATTTAAGGCCCGTTTAAGGCGCCCATTCGGGTTGAAATTTCACAATTGGTCACTGACCGGGTTGTTTGTCCGGACGTTTGTGGCGCGTTTGGGGCGTCCGGATGCTCTGACCACAATTTATACATGTTATCCCCTTTTCCGAAAGGCATAGACCATAAAAAAAATGGGACAATTCCATTTCTCCCCCTAACTTGAACCCACACCTGGCATTTACCCCTAATTTTTGAGTATGCTCAAAAATTCCCCTCTTCCGTCTAGTACCGTTATAGGAATGCCCTTCCATGCCGTTTCCGTCAGGTCAAAGGGCTTTGACCATCTCCATGGCGTTTTTGGACAATTATACCCCTCCTTACAAGTGGGGCCAATCAGTAGAAAAAAAACCTATCAACAGGGACTAGTCAAATTAGAGTTGGGGGCCCACATGTAATTGTCTCTTTAAGATATTTATTATCTGTTTTGGTTACTAGAGGGCCCATGGGTCAGTGTAATAATTAAGAGAGAGGGTTAGGCTAATTAAACAAGTTTTTAACGATAGTGGTTAAACACCGGCGACTGCACGAAGGCACGGCGGCGACGTACACGAGGATGCTGGCGGTCTAGGTGCTGCAGAGTGGTCCTGCAAGGCTGCTGGCGCGAATCCAGAGTGAACCTAGGTGGACGGAGAGCGTGGCGTTGTAACATCCCAAATTTCCAATTTGGAATGTTATACATAGAGCATCATTGCATATCATATTTTTCTTTTGCATTTTTGCTCGATCCTAGAAATTGTACACAACTCAAGGACCCATGGGGAGAGTTGGGGATTTTCGTTATTTTCATATTTGAGTTTTCTCAAATTTTGAAAATAGGATCACTTGATTTTAATTATTTTATCTTCAATTATTTCTATTACAAAAATATGACAGAGGGAATAAAATGACTTTCCCAAAATAAAGAAATAATGAAGATTTAATAATAAAATCAAATAAGATTTTATTTTGGAGTTTTTCGCCTTTTATTTGAATTTAGGAAAATGCGTTTTCAAAATTGCATTTAGGCCCCAAATAAATGTTCATTAAATCCGGCTTGATTTTAGAAGCCGGGGAAAATTTATTTCGGGATTTTTGGAGTCCGTTTAGTACTTCTTTTTATTTATTTTTCTGCGCGTAAATATTTAAAAGAAAACGCACTTCTTTATCGACGTCTGTGGCGGGACTCCGCCGGGCGCTTTATAAGCGGAGCCGCCCGAGCTCCCAGCCCACCCGAGCACCCGGCCTCCCAAACCCAAACCCTAGCCGCCGCCACCATCACGCCACCACCTCCTCCGCCTGAGGCCAGCCGCCGCCCCTTAGAGGTTCGCCGCGCCTCGATTTCCGTGCGTTTTTTTTTTATAAAACCGAGCGGTTTTTTCGGGTTTTATTATTTTTATTTTTTATTATTTTTATTATTTTTAATTTTTTTTTATTTTTTTATTTTTCGGTTTAGGTTAATTAACGAACGTCCGTTCGTTAACCCGTTCGTCGTTTTTCTTTTTCTCGGATTTAATCCGCGATTTTTCTGATCGTGATTCGAGATCCGATTTTTGTTTTAGTATAACTTTTCGCTCGTTTATCGGAATCAGGCGATTCAAGCGCCTGGAGTTTCGTCTCGAAACCCTCTTTCCGAATAATCTACTTAAACAAGTTTTTGCTTCTGTAAAATTTGACCTAGATCCAGATTAGTAAAACAAAGCTGTTTTCTTCCGCCGTTTGATTTTCGTTGCTTCGTTTGATTTGATTCTTTTTGCAAACCGGAGTTCTTAAGTTGAACTATCTGGTTAGATCTATTTGAGTTTTACTCGTGCATTAGATGAGTACTTATTGTATGCTTGTTTGTTTGTCTGCGATAGAATACCCGGAGTGCGCCGCCTGTTACTTCGAGTCTCTAGGTTTCGCGGATCATCAGCAAGGCAAGTAACTCTTTGATCATACTTTCCTCATACCCAGTTTTTATGCATTAGATCTACCCTCAAACACTTGCATGAATAGGATCTAATTAAATTGTGGGTTATGGGAAGTAGTTGAGGTAGTACCTATTACCTGTTTTAATATCAAACCTTTGGGAGTTACTTCTACGTTTGCTTATTATGCTATGTTATGCTAGTAGAGTGGATTGGGTGAGTGTATCCATGACAGATGTGAGATTGTTATTTAATGGTTTATTTAAGGTGGCAACTTAAACACACATCTGGGTGGATTGAGGCACCTGGTTTCTATCAGGACTTGCCTGTATTTCTTCGGACCGCCACCCAGGCTCAAAGGGATCATGAGATTGTTCAAACTAGAAACTTCCGTGTGCAGCCACAAGCCATTATGGGCTCTGGCGTAGTTGACTAAGTTGTGCGAACTCTTACGGGTAGGCTAGCTGATG
The DNA here is from genome assembly GCA_021605205.1 of Aegilops longissima. NCBI lineage: Eukaryota > Viridiplantae > Streptophyta > Magnoliopsida > Poales > Poaceae > Aegilops > Aegilops longissima. Next base: position 140,047,665 of record CM038681.1, read on the forward strand.
TAGGGGATGTATGTTGGTACGGTCTACCCACATGTAAGGTGCTAGCGCTTCTGAAAGACTATGTCTCGGTCATCCGTCTCTCAAACACCATATAGTGCGAGAAACCAAACGGAGGCGATCGAGTCTTGTGGGGAAAAGTGCGCAAACCTCTGCAGAGTGTATAAACTAATCATGGTTAGCCATGTCCCCGGTTATGGACATCTTGAGTATCTAGTACTTGGATATCATGTGAATCTCATCATGTTACTTCTAAATTAATATTGTTGGGTTTGTTAATGAGTATTTTTAATTGGGATTGAGGATGCTGTCAACCATTCTCAATGTTTCACAACCACCATGATAGTTAAATAAACTTATTCCTTTGCAGTAGGGAAAAATTGGCTTTATGCAAAACTGTTACCATAGAGCTTTCCACCAGCCAAATATGCATGTAGTATAGGAATATCATTCCATTATTCTCTATGTGTTACATTACCAGCATATTCCATGTGCTGGCCCGTTTTTGGGCTGCAACGTTTCATGTTGCAGACTTTTCAGACAACGAGTAAGGTGCATAGGTCGTGGTTCTATACTCAGTGATGCCGTTGGAGTTGATGGACTCGCTTATTCTTCCAAGCCTTCCGCTGTTATCGTTATTAGATGGCCTTAAGCCATGTTTATTTTATTAAGTTCTCTCTTGAGACATTCGATTGTAATAAGTGTGTGATTGCTACTCGTTATAAATCCTTGAGTCTTGTGTGTTGTCGGCATTCTTGATCCGAGGATGACACCGAGCACGAGATCGATCGTTTGAGGTCCGGTCGCTACAAAGATGGTATCAAAGCACATCTTGATTGTAGGACACGACCATTAAGCTAAAGCCCTAGATTACTAATCTCTCTTCTCATTTCGACTCCTCATCTTTTCTACTCTTTTAGGATGACGAAGCGAGGATCAAGTTCACTCAAATTGGATGAAGATACACCCTTTGGGCGACACCGAAGGAAGTCACTAAGTACCTTAACATCGGATTACGAAGCTTCACCGGGACCTACAATTCCACTTTACCCGAAGAAGAGCGCTGGAAGATTCAAGCTAAAGTTCCCGGAAGGACGTTTGCGCCAATCACAGAGCCCATAGAGTGTGTTTTTAATGCACCAACCTGGAGTCTGGGAAAGAGCATGGCAGCTCACATAACCATGGGGCGCATTGGAGAAGTTTACAAAGAAGACCTCAAGGATACTATCTACCAGATTTGTGGGTGCCGAGATGAACAATGGGAGATAGTTGGCACTAAGAAGGATAGATCCATTGCAGCTTTCATCCAGGAGTTAAACCAACACATTCGACGTCAGGAGAACCAGATGTGCGCAGACATGATGGAGTTGAAGACAGCAAAAGCCAAGATTATCGAACTAGAAGGAGAACTGAAGGCCACTCGCAAGGACTACATGGAGGAGATTGTAGCTCTAGTGGTACAAAACAACGATCTTAAGGAGAAGATTGAAGAACTCATGGGAAATTCAGCACCTGGAGGAGAAGATGAAGATAGCACCTGTCCAGAGAACTACATCATCATCGACGACACCGATTCCGATCCTAGTGATGATGATTACGAAGATGAAGCTGGAGCAGATATCATGGAGCCTTCATCGGAGCAGTTTTTCTAGTTGACCACCATAACAGTAGTAGATTACCCCCATGTTATTTTAGTTTTAGTTCAGCACTTTGTACGATAGATAGACCGTTGTATGCCCTTGCTTGATTGATTGGAGTGATATTGTGTGATTTGTCTCATGTGCATATGGGTAGTGTTTCTCTCTAGACCTCATTCTATTCTAAATTCTCGTCTTTTCTTAAACCCCTCAGATGCCTCCGAGACGCGACCCCGGATTTGTTTTCCCGCCAGAGATCACTCAGTTGATTCAGCAGCAGAATGCCTTGATTCAAACATTGGTACAGAACCAAGGCAACAACAACAACAACAACAACAACAACAACAACAACAACAACAACAACAACAACAACAACAACAACAACAACAACAACAACAACAACAACAACAACAACAACAACAACAACAACAACAACCCACCACCACCACCACCGCTGACCATTTGACCCGTTTCTTAAGGCTGAATCCGCGGTGTTTTCCAAAGAGCACCAAGCCGATTGTTGCAGATGATTGGCTCCGTAAGATAGGGAGGGAGTTGACCACTGCAGGATGTACAGATGGAGAAAGGGTGAAATTTGCCGCCCATCAGCTTGAAGGACCCGCAGAAGCATGGTGGGAGGATTTACAACCACTTACCACAGAGACACCGCCACATGGGATCGGTTTCAACAAGCTGTCCGTACTGCCCATGTTTCAGCAGGAGCTATGGCCATGAAGAAGCGTGAGTTTCGCAACTTACGCCAAGGAGGACGGATAGTTTGCCAGTATGTAGATGATTTCAGTAAGCTAGCACGTTATGCCCCAGATGACGTTGCTACAGATGCAGCTAAGCAGGAGAAGTTTCTAGAAGAACTGAATGATGAGCTGAGCATGCAGTTGATGGTAGCCACCTTAAATAACTACCAGGATTTAGTAGATCGTGCTCTCATGATTGAAGGGAAGCAGCAACAGATCGACAATCGCAAGAGGAAGTATGGACAGGGAAAGTATAACTCTGGAGCTCAGCAGAAACTTCGCTTTACCCCGAAGCCAAGAGGACAATTTCAGCATACCCATGGAGGAGGTAGCTCGCACAACCATAATGGCACCAAGAATGGGAACAGGAATGGAGGAAGCAATGGACAAAACCGCACCAACCCGTCAACACCATCCAAGGTAGACCTGAGCCACATCACTTGCTTTAAGTGCCACAAGACTGGGCATTATGCAAACGAATGTCCAGAAGGCCAAAATGGGAATGGCAATGGAAGCTCAGGAAAGAAGCCGAGCCCTTTCAACAAAGGACAAGTGAACCACGTTACCGTGGAGGAGGTTGAAGCTCAGCCAGATGCAGTAATAGGTAAGTTTTTGGTTAAGTCATTTACTGCAGTTGTTCTTTTTGATATTGGTGCATCGCATTCATACATATCAAGGGATTTGTGGATAAGTATAAATTACCAACCCAAGCCCTTAGGTCACCCATGCTAGTAACCTCACCCGGAGCAGAATACATGGCTAGTATATGGTGTGATCGACTGCCATTAAGGATTGGACACTATGTATTTCCCTCGGACCTAATAGTTCTGGAATCCCAAGGATTGGATGTGATATTAGGCATGGATTGGTTATCAAAGTATGGAGGGAACATAGATTGCGCCAGTAAGTCAATTTTGCTTACCACCCTAGAAGGAAGGAGAATCAAGTATGTATCACGGCATGAGCCGAGGAGAGCACATGTAAATTCCTTAACAGGAGTTGTGCAGGAGGAAGTACCAGTGGTAAAGGATTACCCGGACGTGTTTTCGGTTTTTTTTAATTATTTTTTATTATTTCTATTTTTTTTATTTTTTTTATTTTTTTTTCTTTTTCGGTTTAGGTTAATTAACGAACCTCCGTTCGTTAACCCGTTTGTCGTTTTTTTTTCTTGGATTTAATCCGCGATTTTTCTGATCGCGATTCCAGATCCGATTTTCGTTTTAGTATAACTTTTCGCTCGTTTATCAGAATCAGGCGATTCAAGCGCCTGGAGCTTCGTCTCGAAACCCTCTTTCCGAATAATCTACTTAAACAAGTTTTTGCTTATGTAAAATTTGACCTAGATCCAGATTAGTAAAAGGAAGCTGTTTTCTTCCGCCGTTTGATTTTCGTTGCTTCGTTTGATTTGATTCTTTTTGCAAACTGGAGTTCTTAAGTTGAACTATCTGGTTAGATCTATTTGAGTTTTACCTGTGCATTAGATGAGTACTTATTGTATGCTTGTTTGTTTGTCTGTGATAGAATACCCGGAGTGCGCCGCCTGTTACTTCGAGTCTCTAGGTTTCGCGGATCATCAGCAAGGCAAGTAACACTTTGATCATACTTTCCTCATACCCAGTTTTTATGCATTAGATCTACCCTCAAACACTTGCAGGAATAGGATCTAATTAAATTGTGGGTTATGGCAAGTAGTTGAGGTAGTACCTATTACCCGTTTTAATATCAAACCTTTGGGAGTTACTTCTACGTTTGCTTATTATGCTATGCTATGCTAGTAGACGTGGATTGGGTGAGTGTATCCATGACAGATGTGAGATTGTTATTTAATGGTTTATTTAAGGTGGCAACTTAAACACACATCTGGGTGGATTGAGGCACCTGGTTTCTATCAGGACTTGACTGTATTTCTTCGGACCGCCACCCAGGCTCAAAGGGATCATGAGATTGTTCAAACTAGAAACTTCCGTGTGCAGCCACAAGCCACTATGGGCTCTGGCATAGTTGACTAAGTTGTGCGAACTCTTACGGGTAGGCTAGCTGATGTAGGGGATGTAGGTTTGTACGGTCTACCCACATGTAAGGTGCTAGCGCTTCTGAAAGACTATGTGTCGGTCATCCATCTCTCAAACACCATGTAGTGCGAGAAACCAAACGGAGGCGATCAATTCTTGTGGGGAAAAGTGCGCAAACCTCTGCAGAGTGTATAAACTAATCATGGTTAGCCGTGTCCCCGGTTATGGACATCTTGAGTATCTAGTACTTGGATATCATGTGAATCTCATCATGTTACTTCTAAATTAATATTGTTGGGTTTGTTAATGAGTACTTTTAATTGGGATATAGGATGCTGTCAACCATTCTCAATGTTTCACAACCACCATGATAGTTAAATAAAATTATTGCTTTGCAGTAGGGAAAAATAGGCTTTATGCAAAACTGTAACCATAGAGCTTCCACCAGCCAAATATGCATGTAGTATAGGAATATCATTCCATTATCCTCTATGTGTTACATTGCCAGCATATTCCATGTGCTGACCCGTTTTTGGGCTGCAACGTTTCATGTTGCAGACTTTTCAGACGACGAGTAAGGTGCATAGGTCGTGGTTCTATACTCAGTGATGCCGTTGGAGTTGATGGACTCGCTTATTCTTCCAAGCCTTCCGCTGTTATTGTTATTAGATGGCCTTAAGCCATGTTTATTTTATTAAGTTCTCTCTTGAGACATTCGATTGTAATAAGTGTGTGATTGATACTCTGATATAAATCCTTTGAGTATTGTGTGGTGTCAGCATTACTGATCCAGGGATGACACTCAGCACAGAGATCAGACTGTTTGAGGTCTGGTCGCTACAGGGGTCGCCGGGGGGATGGGCATCAGTGAGCTCGAGCAGCGGCGACGAGGGAAGCGGGCGACGGAGCTTGGAACTCGCAAGAAGACGTGCTCGGGGTCGTGCGGCTCCAAAGAATTGACAAGAATGACTTCAGGAAACACCAAGGAACACAAGAAATATGGCGTAGAGACCGGGGGCTCACCATGGCCAGAGATCGGCCGCGGCGGCAGTGGACCGGAGCCGAGGAAGAAGGAAAGGGGCGCCAGCGATTAGGGCTATCACGGGACAACCCCTTCGGCTGGACGACAAATTTGACTATGACGAAGATCATGGACGCAATTTTTGAGCTCTGGGAGTCCGTTTGCCACACACACGAAAGACGGCGCCGACGGAGTTGGGGAAGAGAAGAAGTGCGCCGTCGATGCCAAGCCTTCGGGCCTCCCCTCTCCAATTCCTTCCGCCAGAGCACATCCCTTGTCGTGGCGAAGCATTATCCCTCTCCAAATGGTTGGCCGTGGGGTGGACCCCGACGACGCCCCGCCATGGCCGCGCATCTGTTGAGCAGGGCGATGCCTCCCTTGGCACCCGAGCGCAGGGCTCATCTCTCTAGGGTGCGGCAGGAAGTCGTGGTCTCTCTATGGTCCTCTGGGAGCGCTCCATGGCCGCGAGTCTTCGGCGATGGCCGGAGCCAGAGCTCCTCTCTTCCGTTTCGTGTGCGTCGGGAGGTTGAAGGAGGACGAACCGGTGCGGCGGGCCTCAATTTTTTTTACTGATTGGCCCCACTTGTAAGGAGGGGTATAATTGTCCAAGAAACGCCATGGAGACGGTCAAAGCCCTTTGACCTGACGGAAACGGCACGGAAGGGCATTCCTATAACGGTACTAGACGGAAGAGGGGTATTTTTGAGCATACTCGAAAATTAGGGGTAAATGCCAGGTATGGGTTCAAGTTAGGGGGAGAAATGGAATTGTCCCTCAAAAAATTAGCATGCAATCGTGACGGCTGGTATCCATTGTCAATTCATCATCATGGCATTTAGCTACTCCATTGTCAATACACCCTGTGGAGACGCAACAAAATTCTGGAGAGACAAAGGGTGTATCCGCTCAAAGGCCACGGTAATCATCCTCACCCGTCAAGCCGTCATGGCAAAGCATAATCAAGTCCATCGAAACATAATCTCACGGTGAACCAACGTTAATTCAAATCAAAGGTGCACCCGCAAAAAAAGAAATCAAATCATAGGTGTACATAACAATTGGCATGGCATGGGTTTCAGCTCGTGGGAGGGAGCGCCGTTAATCAAACCAATCAGGCTTTGTTGGGTTAATCCTCTCCCCAAGAGGATTGGAGGGAATTGGCAAGGATTAGTTCGTATTTTGACTTAGAAAAGGTTTAAATCCCCCACAAATCTCTTCAATTCATTCGGATTCACACGCAACCGAACAAGGCCTCAAGGGATTCGGCTGGATCGGGCGGCAGCGGCGTGGGCCAAAGGGGGCATTCGGCACTTCTTTCGTGAGGCCGGCCAAGGTGGGTGCAGCGGAGCTCCCGCGCTAACCATTGCTATGTTGCATGCTGTGGCATCATCCGAGGTGTCGATGGATTGTGGGTCGATCGTTGCCAATAAGTAACAACCGAGCGGGCGGTGAAATGCTACTGGTTAGCATGAGATATGTGTTTCTCAGAAAAAGTTTAGCATGAGTATACTGTATGTTGTTTTGTGGTTTGTCCTCCCTTTTTCGTGGCTGCTAAAAATTACAGTACTTTTCTTGGACAGCGACGTGAAATCCACCTACTAGTCTAGTCTAGTCTCCTGCTTAAGATAATGCGTCTAGGTTAGCAGTAGTGCGTGGTTGATACATAACTTCATTAAAAAAAATACTACTAGTAGCATATAAAATAACTCACGGAAATATAGAAGGCAGGAGACTTCCTCTTTTAAAAAATGAGGACTACTAGTAGTTGTGTACATCTCACTCGCAGGGTGTACCGCTTACGTGCGCACATGTAGTCCGTGTAGACTGTCGACCAATATATGTCTATAGTAGCTGGTGCGCTCTATGCTCAAAAAATAAAAAAAGCTAGCTGGTGCGCTCAGTATGTTCCCTCTCCAGCTTCAAATAGCACACTAATTAACTGGGCCCGTTATGTATTTTTATCTATGGCTACTAACTTACGTACTTCCTCCGTTCAGAATTACTTGTCATCAAAATGAATGAAAATAGATGTATCTAGAACTAAAATACATAGATACATCCATTTCAATGCCAAGTATTTCCGGACGGAGGGAGTACGTCCATCCACCGATTCCGCCGATCATAGACGTGACATGGAATCCTACAAGGAAAATGAGAATACGTGACATGGTATTATTGTGGTATAGTATACATTACTTTTTATTTGGAGGGAGCAATATATACGTTATCTACATAAGTAGTGCTAGCATTTCTTTCCCGTATATATTCGAGCCAGCAGTACGCAATGCAGTCTCGTACTCCATCCACCGGTCCGCTCCCCACCAGTACGTGACGGAGGAGTGTCGCGTCACCGTCACCGTATGAATTATGATTAATGCACGTCAAGTCGTCCCAAATAAACAATAAAACCGAAAAAAATCGGTTGGACGGCAGAGGCAGACGCTGCATGTGCAATGTTCAGTTATAGTGTACTAGCACCGTAGATAGGGTTAGTATAATACAGGTGCTGATGCTCGCAAAGCATGCCGCAGTAGTACCATGTAGCGGGGATTAGCAGTACGTGACCGAAGAGAGAGACAGGTGTGATGGTGGCCTGGTGGGTGCGCAACATGGCTCGGCAAGCGGGGCAACTTGGATGCGATGACGATGCCTGGAGCAGAAACAGCTGTAACTGCTCTTCCCGAGGGATGTTCGGCTCGATCCGGGGCAACTCAAGGAAGGGGAGCCTCGCTTCTCGGTCGTAGCCCAGCCAGCGGCATCTACTCCGACGCGGAGCAATTAGGCGGGGCTTGAGCACGGTTCAAGTGGCGCACAACTTGCATGGTTCGCGGAGATACTCCGATGCGACGCGGCCTTTCGGGTGCCGGATGTGTTGAGTCGTTCGCCGTGCCGGTGTCCTTCAGATGCGCTGCTAGCCGGAGCAAGGACTGGTACACCGCTACTCGTTCCACATGAATGGGTTTCTCTCGCAGTGAAAGTGTCATTCCTAATGTCTCTAAATCCTATCGTATCTTGGTTCCCTTGATATTAAGATGGTACAAGCTCTTAAGATGGACATGCATAAGTATAAAATGGTGTCGACCAAAATAGTGTGAGCCCTCTAGTCTAGTGTAGTGGGCATAAAATGGGTAGGTGCTCCTTGCCTAGCTTATATGTTATATCACATTCTCTCTGTGAGGCCGATCTATGACACTTTAATATTTTATCTATCTCTTGATTCTCTGCATTTGTTGGTGTACCATATACGACTTTACTTGTGGCAATAATTTAGATTTCATCGGTATAAAGTTCAGGATTTGTTGATGACTCAGGCCAATAATTTTCTTACGCCAATACTTTTCCTACGTAAGTTGTGGGTAAAATGTTCAATTTTTTTTTGTGCTTATAACTTGGATCACTAGTAGAATAAGGGTCAAACGTGAAGCACATTAGTGCCGGTTTGAATTTGAACCGGCACTAATGTATACATTAGTGCCGGTTCCAACGGCTAGCCGGGCCGCTTTCATTAGTACCGGTTCGTGGCGAACCTTTAGCACCGGTTCGTGCCACGAACCGGTACAAATGAGAGTGGTGGCAGGATGTTGTCAGACTGAGGCCCCTCCAGGCCCTTTAGTGCCGGTTCTTGGCACGAACCGGTACTAAAGGTCGTCCTACATAAACCCTTCGTCCACCCAAGCTCGCTCTGTTCTTCCCCTTTCCCCTCTCCTCTCTGTTCTTCCCCTCTTCCTCTCGAGCTCATCACACATTTTGCCCAAAATTTGTCAAGATTTGAAGGCCCCCATCCATTCAAATGATCACAAAGGTTAGCAACTTTGTCCTTTCATCTCTCATTGCTAGATTAGCTCTTGCAATGCTTTATATAGTGATTAATTTGTGAGTTTAGTAATTTGGGAGGAAATATATATATGTGCTAGTATTTGATTTATATGCAATTTGAGGTCAAAATAACACTTAGTTTGCATATGTAGGTGTGTTTTACTTAGTGCCTTCTAAATCTCCGTCGTAACCACCGTCGATCGCCCGCACTGTCCTGTCAGCCGCACCACCTTATGGTGAGCCTCTTGTTCATGAAATTTTATATAAAAATTGATGTTTGTGTGATTTGGATATATAGTTACTCGTATAATTATCTTACCCGTCGTTGTTTGTTATACATAGTGACATGGTTTTGATATCCGTCCCCGTCGGCCCTCGTCCTTGTTATGATTCGGATGTGGTATATTCTCTTTTAAAACTATTTGTTGCATTTCGTGTTTATGATAAATTATGCCCATCAAGTTGACATAGATATTTTTATCTAGGAGGTATGTGAACCGGAAATTCCAACCGACCCTATTGTCGAGAGGTTAAATTTAGTTGAAAGAGAAAACGAGTACTTGAAAGAAAAAATGAAAAGAATTGAGGGGGAGAAGATGGAATTGGAGTTGCATGTTGCCGATGTCGTCGATGATCACAAGATCAAGATGGAGAAAATGCGCTTGAAGATTAGAAAGATTAGAAAATATGCCATTGATAGTGAGGCTTGGTATCATTATGCTGTTGGATCAATTGTTACCTTAGTTGCTTGATCGCATTTGTTGTTGCATTTAAATGCTTTAGCTAGAGAGTTATTTGTTTGTTGCATTTAAGTGTTGTATGAACTTTATGTATGAACTTGTATTAATTTGGTCTATTCGTGTTGTGTAATGAAGATGAGCGGCAATGGATGTACGATGACCGATGCTCTCCCAGTTCTTGAGGCGTGCATACTTTTACGCTTGCGGCTGAGGCAAACAAGCGGGCGGATGGTTTTATGCCTTGTCCATGTGCTGGCTGTAAGAATGGTCGCAATTACTCTCGTCAAGAACCATTCATGTCCACCTGTTTGAGTCTGGTTTCATGCCCCACTATAATGTTTGGACCAAGCACGGAGAAAGAGGAGTTATGATGGAAGACAATGAAGAAGAAGAGGACGACGACAGCTATCCCGGCCATGGGTTCCCTGAATACGATGATACAACAATGGGGAAGAAGCTGAGCCGTAATGCGGGAAGAAGCTGAGCGGCAATGCGGAAGAAGCTGAAGAAGAGGCATCGATGAGCCCGTTGATGATCTAGATCGGGCCATTGCCGATGCAAAGAGAAACTGCGCAAGTGATTTGGAGAAGAAGAAGTTGCAGCGCATGTTAGAGGATCACAAAAATTGTTGTACCCAATTGCGTGGGTGACAAGAAAAAGCTGGGCATCACTGCTGGAATTGCTGCAATGGAAGGCGAGAGAATGGTGTATCGACAAGGGATTTGGAAAGTTGCTGGTAATGATAAAGGATATGCTTCCAAAGGACAACGAATTGCCCGAGAGTGCGTCTGAAGCAAAGAAGGCTGTCTGCCCTCTAGGGTTAGAGGTGCGTAAAGATACATGCATGCCCTAATGATTGCATCCTCTACCGCGGTGAGTACGAGGATTTGAACGCTTGCCGGTATGTGGTGCATTGCGCTATAAGATCAGCCGCGATGACCACGGTGATGTCGAGGGCGGCGCCCAGAAGAAGATTCCTGCCAAGGTGATGTGGTATTCTCCTATAATACCACGGTTGAAACGTTGTTCCAAAACAAAGAGCATGTCAAGGCGATGCGATGGCACGAAGAAGACCGTAAGAAAGACGGAAAGTTGAGAGTACCCACGACGGGTCGCAGTGGAGAAAAATCGAAAGAAAGTGCGGGAAGGAGTTTGCGATGGCGCAAGGAGCGTATGGTTTGGTCTAAGCGCAGATGGCATTAATCCTTTTAGGGAGCGAGCAGCAACCATAGCACCTGGCCTGTGACACTATGTTTGTATAACCTTCCTCCTTGGTTGTGCATGAAGCGGAAGTTCATTATGATGCGGTGCTCATCCAAGGCCCTAAGCAACCCGGCAACGACATTGATGTGTACCTAAGGCCATTAGTTGAAGAACTCTTACAACTGTGGAATGGAACAGGTGTACGTGCGTGGGATGAGCACATGGGGAAGAATTTGACCTAAAGGCGTTGTTGTTCGTGACCATCAATGATTGGCCTGCTCTCGGTAACCTTCGGTGACGGACAAACAAGGGATACCGCGGATGCACGCACTGTTTGGATGATACCAACAGATATATTTGAATAGTTGTAAGAAGAATGTGTACACAGGACATCGTCGATTTCTTCCGAGAAGGCATCCCGTAAGAAAGAAAGGCAAGCATTTCAAAGGTGAGGCGGATCACCGGACGAAGCCGCGCCACCATACTGGTGCTGATGTACATGATATGGTCAAGGATTTGAAGGTGATATTTGGAAAGGGTCTGGCGGACAACCTGTTCGAAGGACGCCGACGGACGCACCCATGTGGAAGAAGAAATCTATATTTTGGGACCTGCCATATTGGAAAGACCTAGAGGTCCGCTCCGCAATCGACTTGATGCACATGACGAAGAATCTTTGCGTGGCCCTGCTTGGCTTCTTGGGCGTGTATGGGAAGACAAAAGATACACCGAGGCACGGAGGACCAGCAACGTATGCACGGAGAAGGCGACATACATCGTGGTCATGCAAGCTACGCTCTTACCAAAGAAGAGAAGGAAATCTTCTTTGAATGCCCGCCGATATTAAGGTACCGTCGGCTTCGTCGAATATAAAGGGAATAATAAACATGGCGAGAAAAAGTTCCAGAACCTAAAGTCTCATGACTGCCACGTGATTATGACGCAACTGCTTTCAGTTGCATTGAAGGGGCTTCTACCGGAAAACGTTCGATTAGCCATTGTGAAGCTATGTGCATTTCTCAATGCAATCTCTCGAAAGGTAATCGATCCAGAAATCATACCAAGGTTACGTAATGATTTGGTGCAATGTCTTGTCAGTTTTGAGTTGGTGTTCCCACCATCCTTCTTCAACATCATGGCGCATGTCCTAGTTCACCTATCTTGAAGAGATTAACGTTTTGGGTCCTGTATTTCTACACAATATGTTCCCCTTTGAGAGGTTCATGGAGTCTTAAAGAAATATGTTCATAACTGTGCTAGGCGAGAAGGAAGCATCTCCAAGGGCCATCAAAATGAGGAGGTCATTGAGTTTTGTATTGACTTTATTCCTGACCTTAAGCCGATTGGTGTTCTGAATCGCGCATAAGGGCGACTTCGATGGAAAAGGCACGCTAGGAGGGGAACAAATAATATATATGCACGGACATTCTCTCACCGAAGCACACTACACGCTTCTACAGAATTCTGCCTTGGTGGCTCCGTATATGGATGAACACAAGAATTTGCTACGCCCAAACACCGGGCGGTCGATGACTGGATTACACGTGAACAAACCAGGAGTTTCGCCACCTGGTTGCGTACACGCACCATGCATGACACCTCTATTGAAGATGACCTGTACTTGCTGTCCCGCTTACCATCTTTGAATATAATGACTTTCAAAGGGTACGAGATAAATGGTAATACATTTTACACGATCGCCCAAGATAAGAAGAGCACCAACCAAAACAGTTGTGACGCCCCTGATTTAATCGTACACTAATCATGCACGCAAACGTAATGCGATCAAGATCGAGGACTCACGGAAGATATCACAACACAACTCTAAAAACATAAATAAGTCATACAAGCATCATAATACAAACCAGGGCCTCGAGGGCTCGAATACAAATGCTCGATCATAGGCGAGTCAGCGGAAGCAACAATATCTGAGTACGACATAAGTTAAACAAGTTGCCATAAGATGGCTAGCACAAACTAGGATACAGATCGAAAGAGGCGCAAGCCTCCGCTGAGATCCTCCTAACTACTCCTCGGTCGTCGTCGGTGGGCTGCACGTAGAAGTAGGCGCCTCGATTGTAGTAGTCGTCATCGACGGTGGCGCCGCTCCAGGCTCCATCGTCAGTTGCAGCAACCGGGTAAAGAAAGGGGAAAAGGGGAACAAGGCAACCGTGAGTACTCATCCAAAGTACTACGCAAGCAAGGAGCTACACTACATATGCATGGATATATGTGTAAAGGGCCATATCGGTGGACCGAATCGCAGAAGCCGAATAAGAGGGGATAGCTAGTCTTATCGAAGACTACGCTCGGTCACCTCCGTCTTGCAACAGGTAGAAGAGGGTAGGTTGAAGTCCTCCAAGTAGCATCGTATAGCATAATCCTACCGGCGATCCCTCATCGTAACCACGATAGAGAGCGACCACCGGGCTGTATCGGCACTTGGAAGGTGTGTTTTATTAAGTATCCGGTTCTAGTTATCATAAGGTCAAGGTACAACTCCAAGTCGTCCTGTTACAAGATCACGGCTATTCGAATAGATTAACTTCCTGCAGGGTGCACCACATTACCCGACACGCCGATCCCATTTGGCGGACACACTTTTACGGGTCATGCCCGCCGCGGAAGATCAACACGTCGCAGCCCCACCTAGGCATAACAGAGAGGTCAACCGCGGTCTAAACCTATGCGCACGAAGTGCAGGGCCCATCGCCTTAGCACACCTGCATGTTGCGGGGCGGCGGAAGCAGACCTAGCCTAGTGGCGTTCAGTCCAATCCGGTAGCGCTGCTCGCCGGTGACGTCACGAAATGTTTCGGTGATACCACGGCGCGGTTGCCCATATCTTGTCCCACGTGGCGGTTAGTGCGTATAAGGCCAACGACCCAACTCAGATCAAATACCAAGATCTCGTTAAGCATGTTAAGTATCCGCGAACGCCGAACAGGGCCAGGCCCACCTCTCTCCTAGGCGGTCTAAACCTGCCCTGTCGCTCCGCCTCAAAGATCCACTCGCGGGTGCTCCACAAGCCGACCCGACTTTAGTCACCACATGTATCATGTATAAAGTATGTAGTATATACCCGTGGTCACCTCCCGAGTGATCACGGCCCGATAGTATAGCACAGCAGACGGACAAGAATGTAGGGCCACGGATGGAATACTAGCATCCTATACTAAGCATGTAGGATTGCGATAAAGGTAACAACAGAGTAGCAAGGACAGGCTATGCATCGGGATAGGTATAACGAAAGCGATAACATGCTACACTACTCTAATGCAAGCGGTATAGAGTAGAATAGGCGATATCTGGTGATCAAGGGGGCTTGCCTGGTTGCTCTCGCAAGAGAGAGGGGTCGCAACTCCGTGGTCGAACCGGGCAGCAGCAGCGTCGGTCTCGTAGTCTACCGAGAGAAGAGGGGAAGAAACAATGAATACCATGCAAACAGATGCATATCGATGCATGACATGACAAGTAACTATGCTAGGGGTGCCCAATCGCGGTAGTAGGTGATACCGAAGCGAATGGAAATCATCCGGAAAGTATTCCGGTGTTTAGCGTTCGGCAGAGGAGTCGGAGGGGGAAAGTTGCGAGTTCGATAGGTTAGGGATGCGTGGCGGACGAACGGGCTGCGTTCCGGATTCGTCTCGTTGTTCTGAGCAACTTTCATGTACAAAGTTTTTTCATCCGAGCTACGGTTTATTTTATATTAATTTTTAAAGTTTTTAAACAATTTTCTAGATTTTCTGAAATTATTATATCTAGTTTAATCCGAATTGACCAAGTCAACTTGACTAGTCAAAAGGGCAAATGTGGCCCACATGTTAGACTATTTACCTAAACAAATAAATATAACTTATTTAATGGGGGCCTACGTGTACTACTAGACTAACTTAGCACTAAACTAGTACTACTAATTAAGCCTAGCCTAATAAAAAAATAAGGGCCGGCCGTGGCACAGCCGTGCATACACACGAACACACACACGACCATGGCCGTGGCCACGGCCATCAGCAGTAGCAGCGGCATGAGTACTACAGAGCAGTAACAAGAGTAGGCAGTAGTAGCAGCAAAGCAACAGCGCTACAAGGAGGAGGAGGAGCAGATGGCGGCAAGGAGCGAGAGCGATGGCGGTAGCAATGAATCAACAGCAGTAGTAGCAAGCAGGTGGGAGCAGCTGCGAGCGCACGCAGCAACGGGCGGCGACAAGCAGCAGGAAGCACGGCGAGGCGAGACGCGGGTGGAAGCGGCAACAGCAGTTAGCGGGGCAGCAGCGGGAAGGACGGCCACGCGCGGGCCAGCGGCTCGCGGTGCGCGCGCAGGGAGGGGGCTGCCGGCGCGGGCGATGCAAGCGTGAGATGGTCAGGGCACGCTCAACGGCTGTGAGTACGAGCTCCAGTGAGTCTGGCGTTGTGATGTGCGGCGTCTGGCGATGGATACGAGGGGAAAGGAGGGAATCAGTCGGGGAGGGCTCACGGTGAGGTCGGGGCGTGCTTGGAGAGGTCGGGGGGCGCCGAAGTTGCGGGTCGAGGCGGCGGTAGTGGCGATGCCGACGGTGGTGGAGCGAGGCGATCTGGCGGAGGAGAGCTTCTCGGCTCCAGCTGGTGGTCCATGAGGAAGAAGCAGTGCACGACGCACCTCGTAGTCAAGGTCTCGGCGCTCGGGGGTGCCAATGCCCGCGGGATCAAGCGGTGCACGGCGACGACAGCGTCGGCGAGATGCAGAGGGAGAGAACGAGGGATGGAGAGGGGAAACGGTGGGCTAGGGTTTGAGGGAACGAGCGAGGGGGTCTAGTAAACGCCAGGAAGCAACGGATGGACGGCGTGTGGCGATCCTGGTCACGGACGCACGCCCTGCGTCCACGGCGCGAGGGTAAACAGGAGGTAGAAGGAGATGTTGGCTGGGCTGGGCCGGCTCCTGTAGCGAGCAGGCCGAGTGCACAGTGTTATGTTACATATTGCCTCTCTTTCTTTAATCCTTTTTTTTACTCTGTTAGAGATCTATTTGTAAGACCAAATGAATTTAGTTAAATAAGAAATTTGGCCCAAGAATACTAGGTACTATACTTGGTCTGCACAAAAGGTTTGATATTTAAAAGACTTCGCAGGATTTTATTGTTAATAGAAATGAGCTATATGGGGTTGTTTTGGTCCTGATTTAAATAGGTCAGGAGCACCTAATTACCTCAAACGATTTTTGTTCTTATTTTAAAATTACTTAGTGATTATTTACAATAAAACCAACATTTTTATTTTACCTTCTGAAAAATTTAATTATTTGACTTGCATTTGAAAATTGAATTTGAACCGGTTTTGAAACAACGCGAGTAACAACAGTAGTCATGGTGATGTGGCATCATTAGCAAAGGATTACTGTAGCTTAATTATCCGGGCGTTACAACAGTGGTGTCCGCTTTGATGCAGAAACCAAGACGGGAAAGGAAACATATTATGGTTATATACAGGACATATGGGAACTTGACTATCGACGTGGTTTAAAGGTCCATTTGTTTCGGTGCAAATGGGTCAATATGACACGAGGCGGGGTAGCGGAAGACCCGCAGTACAGAATGACAACAGTGGATCTCAACAATCTTGCGTATGCAGACGAACCATTCGTCCTAGCCAATGATGTGGCACAGGTTTTCTATGTGAAGGACATGTCTACTAAGCCAAGAAAAAGAAAAGATAAGGAAGCGAATACATCGTACGATGAGCCAAAGCGGCACATAGTTCTTTCTGGGAAGAGAAACATCGTGAGAGTGGATGACAAGACAGGCAAGTCAAAAGATTATGAAAAGTTTGATTAAATCGCTCCATTCACAGTGAATATTGACCCGAGCATCCCGTTAAATGATGAAGATTTTTCATGGTTACGGCGCAAAGGGACACACGCGAAGAAAAAGTTTCACACCCAAAGATCTGGGATGTGATCGGCTTCACTATCATCACTTTCTTTTGTGTTTCACACCTAGAGGAGAATCTCTGTAATAGTTAGGGTAATTATGTGTTTTGGCATTTGAAACGTGAAGAAATTTTATGTGCAAACAAATTCTTTCATACGACTAAAGCAAAAATATTCACAAAGAAACTCTAAAAATACACAAAAAAAAAAATAAAAAAAGCCCGCCTACTAGGCCAGAGCGGCCTGCATACGACTAGAAACCCAACCTATTGTTGGGCCAGGATGCAGGCCATAAAAGGCTGTGGGCCTGAGGCAACAAAGAACACGTAGGCCCAATAGGCCTGCTTTGGAGAGGAGCTCGAGAGAGCGACCGCGCGGGGTTTATAAACCAGTCGCGGTCGCCCCTCGGCTAGCGAGTGGGACTAAACTTGCCGCACCGCTTTGCACTAGCGCACACCCTTTAGTACCGGGTCGTGGCACAAACCGGTACTAAAGGGGGGGCTTTAGTACCGGTTTGTGCCACCACCCGTACTAAAGGGGTTGCTTCCCGCCGCTTGTGCTGGCCAAAACAGACCTTTAGTACCGTTGGTGGCTCAACCGGTACTAAAATGCCTTCTATATATACAACACTTGAAAAATTTATTCTCCTCTGTTTCTTCCTCTGTTTCCCCATTGAAGCACCGCCCGCCCGATCGTCGGCGCCGTCGCCGCCCGTCCCGTCGCCGCCCGTCCCCATCGCCGCCCGTCCCGTCGCCGCCCTCGTCTCCTTCGCCGCCTGGCCCGTCCCCATCGCCGCCCGTCCCGTCGCCGCCCTCGTCTCCTTCGCCGCCCTGGCCTGTCCCGTTACACCGTCCCGTGTCGCCGTCCCACGCCACGCTGCCCGTCGCTGCCCCGGCCGTCGCCTCGTCGTCGTCGTGGCCCATGTGAGCTCTCCCCTCTAACCCCTCTCCCTCGCCCCGGCCCACCATGGCGCCGCCCTCCCGAGCCCATACACACACAAGCATGATGAACACACACACACACACACATGTATATATGTATGAATGCATGTATATATTAGTATATACGTATTTTATATGTTTAATTAGTTTAGATTTTTAGATTATTATTTTTCACTAGTATATATGTATGAATGCATGTTAGATGGATATAATTAGTGTTTAATTAGTATGGAATTTTTATATAATGTTGTTTTCTGTTTTTAATGGATGTATAGAAGTTGTTTTTCTGTTTTTAGTGTTAGATGCTTAATTAGTATGAAATAGCATATATAATTTTGACATATGCAATGATAGCATAATTAGTGTTATATAGAAATGTTAGAAATTTTAGTTATCAAAATCCAATCATTAAAATTTGTTACTTTTTATGGGCATATAGCTAGTATTTGTTCTCGACAATGCCGCCCGCATCCTCGCCGTCGACACGTCATGACGACGTCCGGCTGACCCATGTCCGGACCTGGCTCCGCTGGCTGGCACTGGAGGTGCTACTGGGAGGCGCACCGCTTGATGAGAACCCGCCCCGGTCCCTTCGTCGACCCGATCTCGTCTGGTGGCGTTCGCGTGGGCCAGTTTCGGTGCAGAGGGAGCCGACCCCGCCGGAGGTGGTACGTCGTCGTGTCAGGGAGGAGGACGAGCACGTCCTCGCTACAAGGTTGCATTAGAGGGCGGCAGTTTCTCCAATACCTGGCAGTTTCTTGAGGATCTCACTTCAGCTATGATCCCGTGAGGTTCCTTCTCTTTGGGTGTCCACAGCCAGCAGCAGAACCATGAGTGTCCTAGATTCTTCTGTAGTATTCGATCTTTATTAGCTACCTAGCCAGTGATGTATTCGAGATTATATCTATTATTCGAGACGATGTATTCGAGATTATATTTAAACACAGAATGTTTGTAATTTTTTGTACCTAAAGCAAAAATATTCATAAAGAAACTCTAAATACACAAAAAAAACAACACAAAAATAAATAAAGCAAAAAAAAGCCCGCCTACTAGGCCGTAGCAGCCTGCATCGACTAGAAACCCAACCTGTGTTGGGCGGGATGCAGGCCATAAAGGCCAAGTGGGCCAACAGGCAACAAAGAACACGTAGCCCAGTGGGCCTGCTTTGGAGAGGAGCTCGAGAGAGCGACCGCACGGGGTTTATAAACCAGTCACGGTCGCCTCTCGGCTAGCGAGTGGGACTAAACTTGCCGCACCGCACTGCGCCCAGCGCACACCCTTTAGTGCGGGTGGTGGCACAAACCGGTACTAAAGGGGGCCTTTAGTACCGGTTTGTGCCACCACCGGTACTAAAGGGGTCGCTTCCGCTGCTTGGGCTGGCCAAAACAGACCTTTAGTACCGTTGGTCGCTCCAACCGGTACTAAAATGCCTTCTATATACAACACTTGAAAAATTTCATTCTCCTCTGTTTCTTCCTCTGTTTCCCCATTGAACCGCCTTGATCGATCGACGCCGTCACACCGACCCGTCGCCGTCGCCGCCAAATCCCGTCCCGTCGCCGCCCTCGTCTCCGTCGCCGCCCTCGTCCCGTCGCCGCCCTCGTCCCGTCGCCTCCCGGGCCCTTCCCGTCGCGCCGTCCCTCGTCACCGCCCAGCAGCGTCACGCCCGACCCGTCGCTGCCCCGGCCGTCGCCTCATTGTCGCCGTCGCCCCTTGTGAGCTCTCCCCTCTAACCCCTCTCCCTCGCCCCAGCCCACCATGGGCGCCGCCCTCCCCGAGCCCATACACACACACACAAGCATGATGAACACACACACACATACGTATATATTTAATTAGTTTAGATTTTGTATGTTTAATTAGTTTAGATTTTTAGATTATTGTTTTTCACTAGTATATATGTATGAATGCATGTTAGATGGATATAATTAGTGTTTAATTAGTATGGAATTTTTTATATAATGTTGTTTTTCTGTTTTTAATGGATGTATAGAAATTGTTTTTATGTTTTAGTGTTAGATGCTTAATTAGTATGAAATAGTATATAGATTTTTGAAATAGTAGAAATGTTATAAATTTTAGTTATCAAAATCCAATCATTAAAAAATATTATTTTTTGCGGGCATATAGCTAGTATTTGTTATCGGCGATGCCCGCCCGCATCCTCGTCGTCGACCCGTCCATGACGACGTCCAGCCGCCCATGTCCGGACTGGGCTCCATGGGCTGGCACTTTGGGAGGTACTGCTGGAGGCGCGCCGCTTGATGAGAACCCGGCCCGGGTCCGTCGTCGACCCTGATCTCGTTTGGTGGCGTTCGCGTGGGCCAGTCTCGGTGCGGAGGTTCCGGCCCCGCCGGAGGAGGTGCGTCGCCGTGTCGAGGAGGAGGACGAGCACGTCCATCGCTACATGGTTGCGTTAGAGGCGGCAGTTCTCCAATACTGGCGATATCTTGAGGATCTCACATCAGCTATGATCCTGTGAGGTTCCTTCTCTTTGGGTGTCCACCGCCCGCGACGCAGAACATGAGTGTCCTAGATTCTTCATGTAGTATTTGATCTTTAATTAGCTAGCCATGATGTACTATTCAATATTATATATTATTCGAGGCGATGTATTCGAGATTGTATCTATTATTCTAGACAAAGTATTGAGATTATATCTATTATTGAGACGATGTAATTTGAATACTAAATTGTTTTATATTTCTTTTGAATTAGTTAAATAAAAGCTATGGCGGACAATACCGACAGAGAGGAGAACAGACCATGTTCGATATGATCTGTGGCGGATGATAATCAGAATGAAGAAGATTATGACGGCTCAATTTCTAAACAACACGGAGAGGGTGATATGATATTCGATCGCGACGACCGAATTGATGAAGTCATGTACTACGATTATGACGATGACGAAGAACATGTTGATCCTGAAACAACAAAGACCGGCGAGGTATATATATTTATATAAGCAGGTTTCGGTGATCATCACATGTTTTAAATGACTTGAAGATATATTAACGAATCGATCTTTGTTCTTTCAGCCATCCGGTCGAGCAAATCTTGAGCAAAAGGACGAAACGAGGCCCGAACAAAAAGTTGAAGGAGGCGTAAAGTACAATATCGAGGCGATCGGACCTAATGGCGAACCATTAGCGCCTAAGAAGATTGCGGACAAGTTCATTCGTCGGTCGGAGTTCTTGTGAAGGACCAACTCCGATCTCCCTTCAAGAGTGGAGAGAGCCAGCAAAAGACAAAGGACAAAAAGGCAAAGAGGACGCTGCTCCACGTCCGGATGTTACTTTTGTCGACAAGAATCAAAAAGATCTGCTTTGGGATACTCTCATGGAACATTTCACCCTACGGATCATTTCACGAAGCGGATGTGCGAGAAAGTCAAGGACGCTGCTCTTAGGAAGATGGCGGTTGCGTTCAAGAACCACAAGAATCGTGAATGGGACAAATGCGTCAAGGGAGGAAGGAAGACTCCAGTATTCGAGGGAACACTAGAGAACCAACGTGCTCATTGGGACGATTTCGTGAAATTCAAGGATTCAGAATTAGCTAAGGAACGATTCGAGAATAAACAAGAAGAATGCCAAAAAGGGATAAGTTCCATAAGTGGGGCCAGGTGGCTATCGCGGTGGCAATGCCTAAGTGAGATAAGTCGAGAAAGAGATGGAGGATGCAGGTGCCACTCCGGTTACTAAAAGCTAGCCCCCGGGTCGGGACTTGGTTCTATGCGCATGGGGGCGTTGGATCGAAGACAGCAATGTTTCGACGAGGCAAGTCTGAAGGAGTCGACGATGCGATACTTGTTGCAATAGAAGAGGCACGATCGGGGTGTTCCAGCCCAACAGAGAGAACGAGCGAGCTTCTGCGTGCCTGGAAATCCTGAACACCGGAAGAACACGAGGCAAGGGCGCTATTCCGTGGTACGAGGGTTTTCAGACCGGAACAATGACTACGAACCCGTGCGAGAAAGAAGATTGCGGAGGAGAAGAAGAGGAAGATGGGCGAGGAGCAGAGGAAGCGGTACTATGAACGCCTTCAAGGCCTAGAAGCAAGTCAAGCGGAATTGGCGGTCAAATTCCAGCAGCAGCGAGGAGCAGATCGACTCACTTAGCCAGCAAAGGGGTCTCGGCAGGTATGCAGCAGCTAGCGATGATCCAGCATTGGATAGCACCGCCCCATCCATGCAGAGAAGCAGCGTGGGTTCCGCCCGAGCGACGCGCAATGCTGGGTAGATACCCCGTGGATGACATCACGGAGAACACTAGCTGCGAGCTACACGTCAAAATGAAGAACATATCCATGAAGGTGGCGAACGGAGAAGCTTTTCCAGTTACCCCCAAAGCAACCTACCATTGCATCCCGATTCCAGAGGGCTATGCTCGTGTCATGGTTGACGAGGTGGTGCAGCCATATTCGGGGCTAGAGCTTGACATTCCTGTTGGGGAACGTAGTAATTTCAAAAATTTCCTACGATCACGCAAGACCATGGTGATGGCATAGCAACGAGAGGGGAGAGTGTCCGTCCACGTACCCTCGTAGACCGAAAGCGGAAGCGTTATAACAACGCGGTTGATGTAGTCGTACGTCTTCACGATCCGACTGATCCAAGCACCGAACGTACGGCACCTCCGAGTTCTGCACACGTTCAGCTCGATGACGATCCCCGGACTCCGATCCAGCAAAGTGTCGGCGACGATATGACCGAAGTGGAATATGGTGGAAGGGGGCACCGCACACGGCTAAGGAAAGATCCGTAGATCAACTTGTGTGTCATGGGGTGCCCCCTGCCCCCGTATATAAAGGAGGCAAGGGGGAGGTGGCCGGCCCAAGGGGAGGCGCACCAAGGAGGAGTCCTACTCCCACCGGGAGTAGGACTCCCCCCCCTCTCCTAGTTGGAGTAGGATTGGGGAGGGGGAAAGAGGGAAGGGGCGCCGCCCCCCCTCTCCTTGTCCTATTCGGACTGGAAGGGGGAGGGGGGCGCGCAGCCCACCTGGCCGGCCCTTCTCCTTCTCCCTTGAGGCCCATGAAGGCCCATATACCCCCCGGGGGGTTCCGTAACCCCGGTGTTCCAGAACATCCTGTTTTCACTCGGAACCATTCGAAGTCAAACATAGGCTTCCAATATATCAATCTTTATGTCTCGACCATTTGAGACTCCTCGTCATGTCCGTGATCACATCCGGGACTCGAACAAACTTCGTGCATCAATACTTATAAACTCATAATGAACTGTCATCGAAGCGTTAAGCGTCACGGACACTACGGGTTCGAGAACTATGTAGACATGACCTAGAACCATTCTCGGTCAATAACCAATAGCGGAACCTGGATGCCCATATTGGTTCCTACATATTCTCTGAAGATCTTTATCGGTCATACCGCATAACGACATCGTTGTTCCCTTTGTCATCGGTATGTTACTTACCCGAGATTCGATCGTCGGTATCCAATACCTAGTTCAATCTCGTTACGGTAAGTCTCTTTACTCGTTCCGTAATACATCATCTCACAACTAACTCATTAGTTGTAATGCTTGCAAGGCTTAGGTGATGTGTATTACCGAGAAGGCCTAGAGATACCTCTCCGACGATCGGAGTGACAAAACCTAATCTCGAAATCGCCAACCCAACAAGTACCTTTGGAGACACCTGTAGTACTCCTTTATAATCACCCGATTCGTTGTGACGTTTGGTAGTACCAAAGTGTTCCTCCGTAAACGGGAGTTGCATAATCTCATAGTTACAGGAACATGTATGGGTCATGAAGAAAGCATTAACATACTAAGCGATCAAGTGTTAAGCTAACGGAATGGGTCATGTCAATCAGATCATTCAACTAATGATGTGACCTTGTTAATCAAATAACAACTCCTTGTTCATGGTTAGGAAACATAACCATCTTTGATTAACAAGCTAGTCAAGTAGAGGCATACTAGTGACATCTTGTTTGTCTATATATTCACACATGTATTATGTTTCCGGTTAATACAATTCTAGCATGAATAATAAACATTTATCATGATATAAGGAAATAAATAATAACTTTATCATTGCCTCTAGGGCATATTTCCTTGATCTCCCACTTGCACTAGAGTCAATAATCTAGATTACAAAGTAATGATCCTTACACCCATGGAGTCTTGGTGCTGATCATGTTTTGCTCGTGGAAGAGGCTTAGTCAGCGGTCTGCAACATTCAGATCCGTATGTATTTTGCAAATCTCTATGTCTCCCACTTGGACTTGGTCCCGAATGGAATTGAAGCGTCTCTTGATGTGCTTGGTCCTCTTGTGAAATCTGGATTCCTTTGCCAAGGCAATTGCACCAAAGATTGTCACGAGAAGATCTTCATCGGTCCCGATGCACTAGGTATGACACCTAGATCGGAAATGAACTCTTTCATCCAGACTCCTTCATTCGCTGCTTCAAGCAGCTATGTACTCCGCTTCACATGTAGATCCCGCCACGGCGCTTTGTTTAGAACTGCACCAACCGACAGCTCCACCGTTTAATAAAAACACGTATCCGGTTTGCGATTTAGAATCGTCCGGATCAGTGTCAAAGCTTACATCGGCGTAACCATTTACGACTAGCTCTTTGTCACCTCCATATCGAGAAACATATCCTTAGTCCTTTTCGGTATTTCAGGATGTTCTTGACCGCTGTCGATGATCCACTCTGGATTACTTTGGTACCTTCCTGCCAAGCTTACAGCTAAGCATCGTCAGTCTGTACACAACATTGCATACATGATAGAGCCTATGGCTGAAGCATAGGAACATCTTTCATTTTCTCTCTATCTTCTGCTGTGGTGGGGCATTGAGTCGACTCAATCTTACACCTTGTAACACAGGTAAAAACCTTTCTTTGCTGATCCATTTTGAACTTTTTCAAAACTTTATCAAGGTATGTGCTTTGTGAAAGTCCAATCAAGCGTCTTGATCTATCTCTATAGATCTTGATGCCCAATATGTAAGCAGCTTCACCGAGGTCTTTCATTGAAAAACTTTTATTCAAGTATCCTTTTATGCTATCCAGAAATTCTATATCATTTCCAATCAATAATATGTCGTCCACATATAATATTAGAAATGCTCTGAGCTCCCACTCACTTTCTTGTAAATACAGCTTCTCCAAAAGTCATGTAAACCCATATGCTTTGATCACATTATCAAAGCGTTTATTCCAACTCCGAGAGGCTTGCACTGGACCATAAATTGATCGCTGGAGCTTGCACACTTTGTTAGCACCTTTTGGATCGACAAAACCTTCTGGTTGCATCATATACAACTCTTCTTCTAGAAATCCATTCAAGAATGCAGTTTTTACATCCATTTGCCAAATTTCATAATCATAAAATGCGGCAATTGCTAACATGATTCGGACAGACTTAAGCATCGCTACGGGTGAGAAAGTCTCATCGTAGTCAACTCCTTGAACTTGTCGAAAACCTTTTGCAACAAGTCGAGCTTTGTAGACAGTTACATTACCATCGGCGTCAGTCTTCTTCTTAAAGATCCATTTATTTTCAATGGCTTGCCGATCATCGGGCAAGTCAACCAAAGTCCATACTTTGTTCTCATACATGGATCCCATCTCAGATTTCATGGCTTCCAGCCATTTTGCGGAATCTGGGCTCACCATCGCTTCTTCATAGTTTGTAGGTTCGCCATGGTCAAGTAACATGACTTCCGTAATAAGATTACCGTACCACTCAGTGCGTATTTTACTCTGGTTGACCTCACGAGGTTCATAGCAACTTGATCTGAAGCTTCATGATCATCATCATTAGTTTCCTCACTAATTGGTGTAGTTGTCACGAGAACCATTTCTTGTGATGAACTACTTTCCAATAAGGGAGCAGATACAGATTATCTCATCAAGTTCTACTTTCCTCCCACTCACTTCTTTCGAGAGAAACTCCTTCTCTAGAAAGGACCCGAATTTAGCAACGAAAATCTTGCCTTCAGATCTGTGATAGAAGGTGTACCCAACAGTCTCCTTTGGGTATCCTATGAAGACACATTTTTCCGATTTGGGTTCGAGCTTATCTGGTTGAAGTTTCTTTACATAAGCATCGCAGCCCCAAACTTTAAGAAACGACAACTTTGGTTTCTTGCCAAACCACAGTTCATAAGGCGTCGTCTCAGCGGTTTTGACGGTGTCCTATTCAACGTGAATGCGGCCGTCTCTAAAGCATAACCCCAAAGCGATAGCGGTAAATCGGAAATAGACATCATAGATCGCACCATATCTAGTAAAGTACGATTCTGACGTTCGGACACACCATTTCTCTCTGGTGTTCGGGTGGCGTGAGTTGCTAAAACTATTCCACATTGTTTCAAATGTAAACCAAACTCGTAACTCAAATATTCTCCTCCACGATCAGATCGTAGAAACTTTATTTTCTTGTTACGATGATTTTCCACTTCACTCTGAAATTCTTTGAACTTTTCAAATGTTTCAGATTTGTGTTTCATTAAGTAGATATACCCATATCTGCTTAAATCATCTGTGAAGGTGAGAAAATAATGATACCCGCGCGTGCCTCAACATTCATTGGACCACAAACATCAAGATGTATGATTTCCAACAAATCAGTTGCTCGCTCCATAGTTCCGGAGACGGCGTTTTGGTCATCTTGCCCATGAGGCACGGTTCGCAAGTACCAAGTGATTCATAATCAAGTGATTCCGAAGCCCATCAAGATGGAGTTTCTTCATGCGTTTTACACCGATATGACCTAAGCGGCATTGCCACAAATAAGTTGCACTATCATTATCAACTCTGCATCTTTTGGTTTCAACATTATGAATATGTGTATCACTCTTGTCGAGATTCAACAAGAATAGACCATTCTTCAAGGGTGCATGACCATAAAAGATATTACTCATATAAATAGAACAACCATTATTCTCTGATTTAAATGAATAACCGTCTCGCATTAAACAAGATCCAGATATAATGTTCATGCTCAACGCTGGCACCAAATAACAATTATTTAGGTCTAAAACTAATCCGAAGGTAGATGTAGAGGTAGCGTGCCGACCGCGATCACATTAACTTTGGAACCATTTCCCACGCGCGCCGTCACCTCGTCCTTTGCGGTGCTCGTCTATTCCGTAGTCCCTGTTTGAGTTGCAAATATTAGCAATGAACCAGTATCAAATACCAGTGCTACTACGAGCTCTAGTAAGGTACACATCAATAACATGTATATCACATATACCTTTGTTCACCTTGCCATCCTTTTTATCCGCCAAATACTTGGGGCAGTTCCGCTTCGATGTCCGGTGCGCTTGCAGTAAAACACTCGATTTCAGGCTTAGGTCCAGACTTGGGTTTCTTCTCTTGATCAGCAACTTTCTTGCTGTTCTTTTGAAGTTTCCTTCTTCTTCCCTTTGCCCTTTTCTTGAAACTAGTGGTCTTGTTGACCATCAACACTTGATGCTCTTTCTTGATTTCTACCTCCATGCTTTTAGCATCGCGAAGAGCTCAGGAATTGTCTTAGTCATCCCTTGCATATTATAGTTCATCACGAAGCTCTTGTAGCTTGGTGGCGTGATTGGAGAATTCATCAATGACACTATCATCCGGAAGATTAACCCCAGCTGAATTAAGTGATTGTTATACCCGGACATTTTGAGTATGTGCTCACCGATGAACTATTCTCCTCCATCTTGCAGCTATAGAACTTATTGGAGACTTCATATCTTTCAATCCGGGCATTTGCTTTAAATATTAACTTCAACTCCTGGAACATCTCATATGCTCCATGACGTTCAAAACGTCGTTGAAGACCCGGTTCTAAGCCGTAAAGCATGGCACACTGAACTATAGAGTAGTCATCAGCTCTGCTTTGCGGACGTTCATAACTTCGGCTCAAGCATCTGCAGCAGGCTGTCACCCAGCGGTGCTTCCAGGGCGTAATTTTTCGTGCAGCAATGAGGATAATCCTCAAATTCTGGGACCCAGTCCGTGTAATTGCTACCATCATCTTTCAACTTTGCTTTCTCAAGGAACGCATTAAAATTCAACGGAACAACAGACGAGCCATCTATCTACATTAAACATAGACAAGCAAAATACTATCGGTACTAAGTTCATGATAAATTTAAGTTCAATTAATCATATTAAAAACTCCCACTTAGACAGACATCTCTCTAGTCATCTAAGTGATCACGTGATCCAAATCAACTAAACCATGTCCGATCATCACGTGAGACGGAGTAGTTTCAATGGTGAACATCACTATGTTGATCATATCTACTATATGATTCACGTTCGACCTTTCGGTCTCCGTGTTCGAGGCCATATCTGTTATATGCTAGGCTCGTCAAGTTTAACTTGAGTATTCAGCGTGTGCAACTGTTTTGCACCGTTGTAGATGGACGTAGAACTTATCACACCCAATCATCACGTGGTGTCCGGGTACTACGAACTTTGGCAGCGGTGCATACTCGGGAGAACACTTCTTGATAATTTTAGTGAGAGATCATCTTATAATGCTACCGTCAAACAAAGCAAGATAAGATGCATAAAGGATAAACATCACATGCAATCAATATAAGTGATATGATATGGTCATCATCATCTTGTGCTTGTGATCTCCATCGCCGAAGCACCGTCATGATCACCATCGTCACCGGCGCGACACCTTGATCTCCATCGTAGCATCGTTGTCGTCTCGCCAACTATTGCTTCTAGGACTATCGCTACTCCTTAGTGATAAAGTAAAGCAATTACATGGCGTTTGCATTTCATACAATAAAGCGACAACCATATGGCTCCTGCCGATTGCCGATAACTTCGGTTACAAAACATGATCATCTCATACAATAAAGTATAGCATCACGTCTTGACCATATCACATCACAACATGCCCTGCAAAAACAAGTTAGACGTCTTCTACTTTGTTGTTGCAAGTTTTACGTGGCTGCTACGGGCTGAGCAAGAACCGTTCTTACCTACGCATCAAAACCACAACGATACTTCGTCAAATTGACTCCGTTTTAACCTTCTCAAGGACCGGGCGTAGCCACACTCGATTCAACTAAAGTGAGAGAGACAGACACCCGCCGGTCACCTTTAAGCAACGAGTGCTCGGAGCGGTGAAACCAGTCTCGCGTAAGCGTCTGGCGTAATGTCGGTCCGGGCCGCTTCATCTCACAATACCGCTGAACCAAAGTATGACATGCTGGTAGGCGGTATGACTTGTATCGTCCACAACTCACTTGTGTTCTACTCGTGCATATGACATCAACGCATAAAACCAGGCTCGGATGCCACTGTTGGGGAGCGTAGTAATTTCAAAAATTTCCTACGATCACGCAAGACCATGGTGATGGCATAGCAACGAGAGGGAGAGTGTCCGTCCACGTACCCTCGTGAGACCGAAAGCGAAGCGTTATAACAACGCTGTTGATGTAGTCGTGCGTCTTCACGATCCGACCGATCCAAGCACCGAATGTACGGCACCTCCGAGTTCGCACGTTCAGCTCGATGGCGATCCCGGACTCGATCCAGCAAAGTGTCGGGGATGAGTTCCGTCAACCTGACGGCGTGGTGACGATGTTGATGCTCCACCGACGCGGGGCTTTGCCTAAGCTCCGCGACGATATGACTTCACCGGCGCAGGGCTTCGCCTAAGCTCATGACGATATGACCGAAGTGGAATATGGTGGAAGGGGCACCGCACACGGCTAAGGAAAGATCCGTAGATCAACTTGTGTGTCATGGGTGCCCCTGCCCCGTATATAAAGGAGGCAAGGGGAGGTGGCGGCCCAAGGGGGCGCGCAAGGAGGAGTCCTACTCCCACCGAGTAGGACTCCCCCCTCTCTCTAGTTGGAGTAGGATTGGGGAGGGGGAAAGAGGAAGGCGCTGCTGTTGGGAGCGTAGTAATTTCAAAAATTTTCCTACGATCACGCAAGACCATGGTGATGGCATAGCAACGAGATGAGAGTGTTGTCTCGTACCCTCGAGACCAGCAGCGAAGCGTTGACGCAACGTAGAGGAAGTAGTCGTACTTCTTCCCGATCCAACCGATCCAAGTACCGAGCGTCGGCACCTCCGAGTTCTGCACACGTTCAGCTCGATGGCGTCCCTCGAACTCCGATCCAGCCGAGTGTTGAGGAGAGTTTCAATCGACCTGACGGCGTGGTGACGATGATGATGTTCCACCGGCGCAGGGGCTTCGCCTAAGCTCCGCAGCGGTATATTCGAGGTGTAGTTTGGTGGAAGGGGCACCGCTGCGGCTAAGGAATCGATCTCAATGATCAACTTGTGTGTCATGGGGTGCCCTCTGCCTTTGTATATAAAGGAGGGAAGGGAGGGGCTGGCCGGCCACCTATGGCTGCGCACAGGGAGTCCTACTCCCACCGAGTAGGATTCCCCCAATCCTAGTCCAACTAGGGTTTGACCAAGGGAGAGGGAGAGAGCGCCACCCCTTCTCCTAATCCTAATAGGACTAGGGAAGGGGGGAAGGCTGCGGCCAGCATAGGGCCCCCTTTTCTCTTTCCCCTTAAGGCCCATCAAGGCCCATTGACTCCCCGGGGGGTTCCGGTAACCCCCCGGTACTCCGGTAAAATTCCCAATTTCACCCGGAGTGATTCCGAGTCAAACATAGGCTTCAATATATCAATCTTTATGTCTCGACCATTTGAGACTCCTCGTCATGTCCGTGATCTCATCCGGGACTCCGAACAACCTTCGGTACATCAACATCATAAAACTCATAGTAACAGTCATCGAAACGTTAAGCGTGCGGACCCTACGGGTTCGAGAACTATGTAGACATGACCGAGACACCTCTCTGGTCAATAACCAATAGCGGGACCTGGATGCCCATATTGGTTCCTACATATTCTACGAAGATCTTTATCGGTCAGACCGCATAACAACATACGTTGTTCCCTTTGTCATCGGTATGTTACTTGCCCGAGATTCGATCGTCGGTATCAATACCTAGTTCAATCTCGTTCTTGGCAAGTCTCTTTTCTCGTTCCGTAATACATCATCTCACAACTAACACATTTAGTTGCAATGCTTGCAAGGCTTATGTGATGTGCATTACCGAGAGGGCCGAGAGATACCTCTCCGACAATCGGAGTGACAAATCCTAATCTCGAAATATGCCAACCCAACATGTACCTTCGGAGACACCTGTAATGTACCTTTATAATCACCCGATTCGTTGTGACGTTTGGTAGCACCCAAAGTGTTCCTCGGGCAAGCGGAGTTGCATAATCTCATAGTCATAGGAACATGTATAAGTCATGAAGAAAAGCACTAGCAACAAACTATACGATCAGGTGCTATGCTAATGGAATGGGTCATGTCAATCAGATCATTCAACCAATGATGTGATCCCTTTAATCAAATAACAACTCCTTGTTCATGGTTAGGAAACATAACCATCTTTGATTAACGAGCTAGTCAAGTAGAGGCATACTAGTGACACTCTGTAGGTTTATGTATTCACACATGTATTATGTTTCCGGTTAATACAATTCTAGCATGAATAATAAACATTTATCATGATATAAGGAAATAAATAATAACATTTATTATTGCCTCTAGGGCATATTTCCTTGATCTCCCACTTGCACTAGAGTCAATAATCTAGATTACACTGTAATGATTCTAACACCCATGGAGTCTTGGTGCTGATCATGTTTTGCTCGTGGAAGAGGCTTAGTCAGCGGTCGCAACATTCAGATCCGTATGTATCTTGCATATCTCTATGTCTCCCACCGGACCAAATCCGGATGGAGTTGAGGCGTCTTTTGATGTGCTTGGTTCTCTTGTGAAATCTGGATTCCTTTGCCAAGGCAATTGCACGATATTGTCACAAAAGATTTTCATTGGACCCGATACACTAGGTACAACACCTAGATCGGATATGAACTCCTTCATCCGACTCCTTCATTAGCTGCTTCGAAGCAGCTATGTACTCAACTTCACATGTAGATCCCGAGCGGCGCTTTGTTTGGAACTGCACCAACCGACAGCTCCACCGTTTAATGTAAATCGTATCCGGTTTGCGATTTAGAATCGTCCGGATCGAGTGTCAAAGCTTGCATCGGCGTAACCGTTCTGACGAGCTCTTTGTCACCGCCATAAATGAGAAACATATCCTTAGTTCTTCTCAAGTACTTAAGGATGTTCTTGACCGCTGTCCATGATCCACTCTGGATTACTTTGGTACCTGCTGCTAAACTTACAGCAAGGCACACATCAGGTCTGGTACACAGCATTGCATACATGATAGAGCCTATGGCTGAAGCATAGGAACATCTTTCATTTTCTCTCTATCTTCTGCGGTGGTGGGGCATTGAGTCTTACTCAATTTCACACCTTGTAATACCGGCAAGAACCCTTTCTTTGCCTGATCCATTTGAACTTTTCAAAACTTTATCAAGGTATGTGCTTTGTGAAAGTCCTATTAAGCGTCTTGATCTATCTCTATAGATCTTAATGCCCAATATGTAAGCAGCTTCACGAGGTCTTTCATCGAAAAACTTTTATTCAAGTATCCCTTTATGCTATCCAGAAATTCTATATCATTTCCGATCAATAATATGTCATCCACATATAATATCGGGAATGCTCTGAGCTCCCACTCACTTTCTTGTAAATCTGAGGCTTCTCCAAAAGTCTCATATAAAACCAAATCTTTGATCACACTATCAAAGCGTTTATTCCAACTCCGAGAGGCTTGCACCAGTCCATAAATGGATCGCTGGAGCTTGCACACTTTGTTAGCTCCCTTTGGATCGACAAAACCTTCTGGTTGCATCATATACAACTCTTCTTCCGAAATCCATTCAGAATGCAGTTTTAACATCCATTTGCCAAATTTCATAATCATAAAATGCGGCAATTGCTAACATGATTCGGACGGACTTAAGCATCGCTTCTGGTGAGAAGGTCTCATCGTAGTCAATCCCTTGAACTTGTCGAAAACCTTTTGCAACAAGTCGAGCTTTATAGACATTAACATTACCATCGCCGTCGGTCTTCTTCTTGAAGATCCATTTATTCTCAATTGCTTGCCGATCATCGGGCAAGTCAACCAAAGTCCACACTTTGTTCTCATACATGGATCCCATCTCAGATTTCATGGCCTCAAGCCATTTTGTGGAATCTGGGCTCACCATCGCTTCTTCATAGTTCGTAGGTTCATCATGTTCCAAGAACATGACTTCCAAAACAGGATTACCGTACCACTCAGTGCGGATCTTGTTCTGGTTGATCTCTGAAGTTCTGTAGAAACTTGATCTGAAGTTTCATGATCATCATCATTAGCTTCCTCCTATTTGGTGTAGGTGTCACGTAAACTGTTTTACGTGATGTACTACTTCTCAATAAGGGAGCAGATACAGATTATCTCATCAAGTTCTACTTTCCTCCCACTCACTTCTTTCGTGAGAAACTCTTTCTCCAAAAAGTTTCCGAATTTAGCAACAAAAATCTTGCCTTCGGATCTGTGATAGAAGGTGTACCCAACTGTCTCCTTTGGGTATCCTATGAAGACACATTTCTCCGATTTGGGTTCGAGCTTATCAGGTTGAAGCTTTTTCACATAAGCATCGCAGCCCCAAACTTTCAAAAACGACAACTTTGGTTTCTTGCCAAACCACAGTTCATAAGGCGTCGTCTCAGCAGTTTAGATGGTGCCCTATTTAAAGTGAATGTAGCCGTCTCTAAAGCATAACCCCAAAATGATAGCGGTAAATCAGTAAGAGACATCATAGATCGCACCATATCTAATAAAATACGATTCGACGTTCGGACACACCATTACGTTGTGGTGTTCCAGGTGGCGTAAGTTGCGAAACTATTCCACATTGTTTCAAATGTAGGCCAAACTCGTAACTCAAATATTCTCCTCCACGATCAGATCGTAGAAACTTTATTTTCTTGTTACGATGATTTTCCACTTCACTCTGAAATTCTTTGAACTTTTCAAATGTTTCAGACTTGTGTTTCATTAAGTAGATATACCCATATCTGCTCAAATCATCTGTGAAGGTGAGAAAATAACGATATCCGCCACGAGCCTCAACATTCATTGGACCACATACATCGGTATGTATGATTTCCAATAAATCTGTTGCTCTCTCCATAGTTCCGAGAACGGTGTTTTAGTCATCTTGCCCATAAGGCACGGTTCATAAGTGCCAAGTGATTCATAATCAAGTGACTCCAAAGTCCATCAAGATGGAGTTTCTTCATGCGTTTACACCGATATGACCTAAGCGGCGATTGCCACAAATAAGTTGCACCATCATTATCAACTCTGCATCTTTTGGTTTCAACATTATGAATATGTGTATCACTACTATCAAGATTAAGTAAAACAAACCATTCTTCAATGGTGCATGACCATAAAAGATATTATTCATATAAATAGAACAACCATTATTCTCGATTTAAATGAATAACCGTCTCGCATCAAACAAGATCCAGATATAATGTTCATGCTCAACGATGGTACTAAATAACAATTATTTAGGTCTAATACTAATCCGAAGGTAGATGTAGAGGTAGCGTGCCGATCGCGATCACATCGACTTTGGAACCATTTCCCACGCGCATCGTCACCTCGTCCTTAGCCAATCTTAAGCAATCCGTAGCCCTGTTTGAGTTGCAAATATTAGCAGAACCAGTATCAAATACCAGTGCTCTGCGAGTATTAGTAAGGTACACATCAATAACAAGTATATCACATATACCTTTGTTAACCTTGCCATCCTTCTTATCCGCCAAATACTTGGGGCAGTTCCGCTTCGAAAGACCAGCCTGCTTGCAATAGAAGCACTCGGTTTCAGGCTTAGGACCAGACTTGGGTTTCTTCTCTTGATCAGCAACTTGCTTGCCGCTCTTTTGAAGTTTCCTTTTCTTTCCTTTGCCCTTTTCTTGAAACTAGTGGTTTTGTTAACCATCAACACTTGATGCTCCTTTTGATTTCTACCTCCATGACTTTCAGCATCGCGAAGAGCTCGGGCATTGTTTTGGTCATCCCTTGCATATTATAGTTCATCACGAAGCTCTTGTAGCTTGGTGGCGATGATTGGAGAATTCATCAATGGCGCAATCATCCGGAAGATTAACTCCCAGTTGAATCAAGTGATTGTTATATCCGGACATTCCGAGTATATGCTCACCGACGAACTATTCTCCTCCATCTTACAGCTATAGAACTTATTGGAGACTTCATATCTCTCAATCCGGGCATTCGCTTGGAATATTAACTTCAACTCTGGAACATCTCATATGCTCCATGGTGTTCAAAACGACGTTGAAGTCCCGGTTCTAAGCCGTAAAGCATGGCACACTGAACTATAGAGTAGTCATCAGCTTTGCTTTGCCAGACGTTCACAACTTCGGCGCAGCCCTTGCACCAGGCCTGGCACCTAACGGTGCTTCCAGACATAATTCTTCGTGCAGCAATAAGGATAATCCTCAAATTACGGACCCAGTCCGTGTAATTGCTACCATCATCTTTCAACTTTGCTTTCTCAAGGAACGCATTAAAATTCAACGGAACAACAGCGCGAGCCATCTATCTACACATCATAGACAAGCAAGATACTATCGGTACTAAGTTCATGATAAATTTAAGTTCAATTAATCATATTACTTAAGAACTCCCACTTAGAAAAATATCCTCCAATTCTCTAAGTGATTGCGTGATCCATTTCAACTACACCATGACCGATCATCACGTGTGATGGAGTAGTTTCAATGGTGAACATCAATATGTTGATCATATCTACTATATGATTCACGCTCGACCTTCGGTCTCCGTGTTCGAGGTCATATCTTATATGCATAGCTCGTCAAGTATAACCTGAGTATTCGCGTGTGCAACTGTTTTGCACCGTTGTATTTGAGCGTAGAGCCTATCACACCGATCATCACGTGGTGTCTCAGACGAAGAACTTTCATAGCGGTGCATACTCGGGAGAACACTTCTTGATAATTTAGTAAGGGATCATCTTATAATGCTACCGTCAATCAAAGCAAAATAAGATGCATAAAGGATTAACATCACATGCAATCAATATAAGTGATATGATATGGCCATCATCATCTTGTGCTTGTGATCTCCATCTCCGCACCGTCATGATCACCATCGTCACCGCGCGACACCTTGATCTCCATCGTAGCATCGTTGTCGTCTCGCCAACTATTGCTTCTCGACTATCGCTACTACTTAGTGATAAAGTAAAGCAATTACATGGCGTTGCATCTCATACAATAAGCGACAACCATATGGCTCCTGCCATTGCCGATAACTCGGTTACAAAACATGATCATCTCATACAATAAAATATAGCATCACGTCTTGACCATATCACATCACAACATGCCCTGCAAAAACAAGTTAGGCGTCCTCTACTTTGTTGTTGCAAGTTTTACGTGGCTGCTACGGGCTGAGCAAGAACCGTTCTTACCTACGCATCAAAACCACAGCGATACTTCGTCAAATAGACTCCGTTTAACCTTCTCAAGGACGGGCGTAGCCACACTCAGTTCAACTAAAGTGAGAGAGACAGACACCCCGGTCACCTTTAAGCAACGAGTGCTCACAGCGGTGAAACCAGTCTCGCGTAAGCGTCTGCGTAATGTCGGTCCGGCGCTTCATCTCACAATACCGCTGAACCAAAGTATGACATGCTGGTAGGTAGTATGACTTGTATCGCCCACAACTCACTTGTGTTCTACTCGTGCATATGACATCAACGCATAAAACCAGGCTCTGATACCACTGTTGGGAACGTAGTAATTTCAAAAATTTTCCTACGATCACGCAAGACCATGGTGATGGCATAGCAACGAGATGAGAGTGTTGTCTCGTACCCTCGTGAGACCAGACAGCGGAAGCGTTGACGCAGCGTAGAGGAAGTAGTCGTACTTCTTCCCGATCCAACCGATCCAAGTACCGAGCGTCGGCACCTCCGAGTTCTGCACACGTTCAGCTCGATGGCGTCCCTCGAACTCCGATCCAGCCGAGTGTTGAGGAGAGTTTCGTCGACGACGGCGTGGTGACGATGATGATGTTCCACCGCGCAGGGCTTCGCCTAAGCTCCGCAGCGGTATATTCGAGGTGTAGTATGGTGGAAGGGGCACCGCTGCAGCTAAGGAATCGATCTCAATGATCAACTTGTGTGTCATGGGGTGCCCTCTGCCCTGTATATAAGGAGGGAAGGGAGGGGCTGGCCGGCCACCTATGGCTGCGCTGGGAGTCCTACTCCCACCGAGTAGGATTCCCCCAATCCTAGTCCAACTAGGGTTTGACCAAGGGAGAGGGAGAGGCGCCACCCCTTCTCCTAATCCTAATAGGACTAGGGAAGGGGAAGGCTGCGCCAGCATAGGGCCCCTTTTCTCTTTCCCTTAAGGCCCATCAAGGCCCATTGACTCCCGGGGGTTCGGTAACCCCGGTACTCGATAAAATTCCCAATTTCACCCGGAGTGATTCGGAGTCAAACATAGGCTTCAATATATCAATCTTTATGTCTCGACCATTTGAGACTCCTCGTCTTGTCCGTGATCTCATCCGGGACTCGAACAACCTTCGGTACATCAACATCATAAAACTCATAGTAAGCTGTCGCCGAAGCGTTAAGCGTGCGGACCCTACGGGTTCGAGAACTATGTAGACATGACCGAGACACCTCTCGGTCAATAACCAATAGCGGGACCTGGATGCCCATATTGGTTCCTACATATTCTACGAAGATCTTTATCGGTCGAGACCGCATAACAACATCGTTGTTCCTTTGTCATCGGTATGTTACTTGCCCGAGATTCGATCGTCGGTATCAATACCTAGTTCAATCTCGTTCTTGGCAAGTCTCTTTTCTCGTTCCGTAATACATCATCTCACAACTAACACATTTAGTTGCAATGCTTGCAAGGCTTATGTGATGTGCATTACCGAGAGGGCCCAGAGATACCTCTCCGACAATCGGAGTGACAAATCCTAATCTCGAAATATGCCAACCCAACATGTACCTTGGAGACACCTGTAATGTACCTTTATAATCACCCGATTCGTTGTGACGTTTGGTAGCACCCAAAGTGTTCCTCGGGCAACGGGAGTTGCATAATCTCATAGTCATAGGAACATGTATAAGTCATGAAGAAAAGCACTAGCAACAAACTATACGATCAGGTGCTATGCTAATGGAATGGGTCATGTCAATCAGATCATTCAACCAATGATGTGATCCCTTTAATCAAATAACAACTCCTTGTTCATGGTTAGGAAACATAACCATCTTTGATTAACGAGCTAGTCAAGTAGAGGCATACTAGTGACACTCTGTAGGTTTATGTATTCACACATGTATTATGTTTCCGGTTAATACAATTCTAGCATGAATAATAAACATTTATCATGATATAAGAAATAAATAATAACATTTATTATTGCCTCTAGGGCATATTTCCTTCAGCGCCGCCCCCCTCTCCTTGTCCTATTCGGATTGGAAGGGGAGGGGGCGCGCAGCCCACCTGGCCGCCCTTCTCCTTCTCCTTGAGGCCCATGAAGGCCCATATACCCCCGGGGTTCCGTAACCCCGGTGTTCCGTGAACATCCTGTTTTCACTCGGAACCATTCAAAGTCAAACATAGGCTTCCAATATATCAATCTTTATGTCTCGACCATTTCGAGACTCCTCGTCATGTCCGTGATCACATCCGGGACTCGAACAAACTTGGTGCATCAATACTTATAAACTCATAATGAACTGTCATCGAAGCGTTAAGCGTGCGGACCCTACGGGTTCGAGAACTATGTAGACATGACCTAGAACCATTCTCGGTCAATAACCAATAGCGGAACCTGGATGCCCATATTGGTTCCTACATATTCTCTGAAGATCTTTATCGGTCATACCGCATAACGACATCGTTGTTCCCTTTGTCATCGGTATGTTACTTACCCGAGATTCGATCGTCGTTATCCAATACCTAGTTCAATCTCGTTACGGTAAGTCTCTTTACTCGTTCCGTAATACATCATCTCACAACTAACTCATTAGTTGTAATGCTTGCAAGGCTTAGGTGATGTGTATTACCGAGAAGGCCTAGAGATACCTCTCCGACGATCGGAGTGACAAATCCTAATCTCAAATCGCCAACCCAACAAGTACCTTTGGAGACACCTGTAGTACTCCTTTATAATCACCCGATTCGTTGTGACGTTTGGTAGTACCAAAGTGTTCCTTGATGGCAGGAGTTGCATAATCTCATAGTTACAGGAACATGTATGGGTCATGAAGAAAGCATTAACATACTAAGCGATCAAGTGTTAAGCTAACGGAATGGGTCATGTCAATCAGATCATTCAACTAATGATGTGACCTTGTTAATCAAATAACAACTCCTTGTTCATGGTTAGGAAACATAACCATCTTTGATTAACAAGCTAGTCAAGTAGAGGCATACTAGTGACATACTGTTTGTCTATATATTCACACATGTATTATGTTTCCGGTTAATACAATTCTAGCATGAATAATAAACATTTATCATGATATAAGGAAATAAATAATAACTTTATCATTGCCTCTAGGGCATATTTCCTTCACTGGAGGTGAGGATGAGCGCTTTCTCGGAGACGCCAACCATCGTATCATCCTATGGAA
Organism: Aegilops longissima; assembly: GCA_021605205.1. Lineage (NCBI taxonomy): Eukaryota > Viridiplantae > Streptophyta > Magnoliopsida > Poales > Poaceae > Aegilops > Aegilops longissima. The sequence continues at coordinate 140,087,362 of CM038681.1, forward strand.
AAAGGATTGCATCATCTTTCGAAGGCCACCGACACCGCATCATCTGACTCCTCGTCGAAGTCCGCCACTGAGTCAGCAGTCTCCCGCTCCTGCAAGTCCACCAAGTCCGGCAAAGTGTCAGGCCACTCCTCCTCCAAGTCCGGCAAAGTGTCAGGCCACTCCTCCTCCTCCAAGTCCGCCACAGCGTCGACGTCCCTCCTCCTCCAAGTCCGGCACAACCTCAGGCCACTCCTCCTCCAAGTCCGCACATCTTGAGCGGCCACTCCTCCTCGTCCAACTCAGCCCGTCGGCCGCGTCTCCGCCGCCTCGGCAATCACAGAAGAGACACCCGCAGCTATGGTGCGTGGCGATCGAGTCGAGGTAGTACAGGAAGTACAAAGGGAGGAAAGCGATATAAATATGGTCCAAGCCTCACGCCTCTTCCGCAGAGGTCTTATGACAGGTCCGAGGAGCAAATCGCAGCCATATCAAAGTCCGAGGTGGAAGCCCATTTTGCACGAAACCGCCACCGCCGCCAAGGGAGAAAGTGCCTAAGGAAGCGATTGACCACTTCATTCGTATGGCTCAACCACCAGCTCCCAAGCCTGTTGACACAGACTATGGCGCCACATCGGGAAGTTAAATCGAGCACGCCTACGTAAGGAGGCGAGCTCGGGATCGAGCAAACAAGAAGCAGCTATCAAAAATGCGGAAAACCATTCCCGGGGGAGAACAGCGCGCAATCGATCCCTCGCTTGTTGTGCCAACAACACGTGACGATCTGTGCCCAATATTATTATGGGCAAACAATTTACGTTCTGAGGTGGGCAATGTGGTAATAACGGAGGACCATATAATGCAGGCTGAAGTTCTCAAAATCACTGTTGGACAACTCCTCGAGATCGAGCCCATGCCTGTGCTTAGAGAGGATGAAATAAAGCGGAAATATGTCCGGGGCCAACCTTTGGTCCATCCGCACAAGGTCAAGAACCTCCCAACGAGAATGTATGAATTGCATCAATGGTACATGAACATTACCAAGATTCGATCGAGTGTCCTTCATGGTGAATGTCAAGGAGGAGCATTACTTCCATGAGAAAGCTTTGTCCGTTGAGTATTCTGAACTGTTTCAGTTATACAATCAAGACGCACTCGACAAATCTATCGTCGATTGCTATTGTGCGTAAGTGATTTCTTTCTGTAATTTAAGTCTCAAGCTAGCTGTACTGATCCTTTTGATCAATCATTACCTGTAATTATCCTCACTATATTCTTTTCTGTGGTATTATATGCAGGATGAAGATATATGAAATGAGAAAAGGTGGACGCTTTGGCATCGGTTTCGTTGACCCAAACACCGTTAATGAGTACACATGGAATCTAAATCCACGTTATCAAAAGGACGTAGAGGACAACATGCTAGAGTTCTTGAAGCGCCTCAAATACAATAAAGATATACTACTTCCTTACAACTTCCAGTGAGTCACACTGTCTTGTACTACAAATTCTCTGTTTTTGCTTACTAGCTAGCTACATGTTTTTGCTTTACATATGCCCGCTTAATTAAGACATGCAAACGTGTGTGCATGCAGATATCACTGGGTCTTGTGCATCATTAAAGTTGACGCCGGAACAGTTGAAATACTGGACTCACTACTCACAGAAAAAACTGACTATAACATCGTGTTTGGGATAGTCAACAGGTAATTTCAATCATTATTAACTATATATCTCGGCCTATTTAGTTCATCATTTTTCATGATATTAACTATTTAATAACCCCTTTATTCATTTTCTTTGTCGGCGGGGCAGGGCTTGGGCAAGGTTCATCAGCGTCATGGAAGGCGAATGGAAACAAAAGCTTAAATGATTTCGACCCAAGGTAAGTAATTAAGTAGTACTAGCTAGCTAGCTAGCTGCCATCTCTTTAATTATCATGCTTGATTAATTATTATCCGATCAAATTCCATTCTCGTAAAGGCCACGAAGCAGTAGCGAGGGACTGATCTGGTGCATTCTGCGTTTGCGAGAACATTCGCATGATGGCGTCCAAAGGAGCAGATCTCAAAGACAGGAATGGGTACGCTTGTCAAAACACTATTCACAATTTTTACACCATTATCGATATCTAGTCACACAACTAATACACATGCATATTGATCTCCTTCTTAACAGTTCACAGAGGTGCGGAGAAGCTCCTAGAAACGGAGCGCGTAGAAGCACTTCAAGAGGAAATAGCGGGATTTGTGCTTGACCAGGTCATAAATCCAAGGAGAATACTATTACCGCTACGCGCCCCATCGTGCTTCGAAGGCACCAATTAGGCTAATGCCACTGGCTCCGAAGGCAACATGCATATGTAGGAGAAATTGTATATAGCTATACATGTGTGTATGTGTGAATTAATTAATATGATGGTTTGTGAGACATTGATGATATATATATATATATATATATATATATATATATATATATATATGCATGATTGGTTCTATTAGAAATTCTATTTATATATATATATATATATATATATATATATATATATATATATATATATATATATATATATATAACGTGTACAATGTGTAGTATTGTAAAATAACAGCAAGCGAAAAAGAATTAAATTGATAACACAAATTTAATTGAAAATAAAAATAAAACAAAACCCACAAATATTTAGTACGGTTGGTGTTACCAACCGGTACTAAAAACTCCGACCCCGGAGCTGGCTCGTGCCGTGGTTGGCCTTTAGCACCGGTTCGTCTGAACCGGTACTTAAAGAGGGGACTTTAGTGAATGACACTTTAGTGCGGTTGTGGAACCGGACTAAAGGGCCTTACGAACCGGTGCTTTTGCCCTGTTCTGCACTAGTGCATAGACGATAACGCACAACAAGATGGCTTGGCCTTCTTCTGCGTCACCGTCGAGTCATGGTGGAGCTGCACCGTAATATGGCGTTGCTGGTGGTGCACCATGGGAGAAGCTGTGCGACTGCGGCACAGCCTGGCCTTCATCCAATTCTCCAACGAGGGGCCCTAGAAGCTGACCGTCAACTGTAACTGTGCGGCCAAGATAGCGTTCTGTGTCCATAGCCTGCTGCAAAGCCTTCTGTGCTTGCTACTGACTTCTTGTGCATCGTCGTCTCGTCCCGCCGCGCAGGTGCTTCCCGGCAGTCCATCCACCATGACAGCATTACATGGCCTCAGGAGCCGGCGTCGGCTTTCGTCAACGTTCCAGCGCCGTTCTGCGGCCCTGCATCCATGAGCATAGTCGGCAAGGTACGCAGCCATGTGAGTAACCCATGGCTAGCTACCTCTGCACGCGGAAGCGCACTTACGGCCGAATCATGCATGGTGAACTGGATTAGAACCCTTGTGCTAGCTTCTATCGTGGGTGACCAAGATCAGCGTGCTGCCCAACTTCACAGCTGACGCAGAGGAACGGGCGGGGGGCAATGGGATTAGAACCAGCATACTCACTGCTATTCTTTCCTTTGTTGTCTCTTGGTTTGTCCATGGCTGGCAAAGAAGATCTTCAGAGACGACGGCGGCGTGAAGTGAAGAAGATAAGGACATCCAATTCTTTAGCGTGCTCAGTTTAAGAAACAGAGGTCTGGGGTTCTTTTTTTAAAACGGAGAAAATACTATGGTTTTGAGAATACCGTAGTAATAATACTGCAGTTTTTGTGGGTAACCAAACACCTCACAGTAATTAATACTTTATTATTCAACAAAACTGCAGTATTATCAGAATACCTTGAAAATACTTTGCTATCAAACTGGGCCTAAGTGATTAAAAAACATAGGGCTTAAGAACAGAGGTAGTTTCAAAGCCACATAACCTTTGGATACATTCTTTGATGATCGTTTCTGGTTGTAGAAGTCAATAATGTTGTGCCCCTGAAAAAGAATATTGGGGAAAGGGAGGTATCGTCCGAAAAGTGACTGCAGAGGCCGAGCATCACTGAGCTCTTTATTTTCTTCAGCGAAGATACTTTTTCCACACCTCAAAAAATAAAAATAAAAAGTATACATGTACAAAATTTCATGAACATATATATTCATATGTAATGTACACAAAGAAAGACAGGTGCACATATTAAAATGGACTTCTTCTTTGTTGTATTTGGCCCAGATATTTCTTTTCTTCTATAGCATGCAAAAAAGCAAATTAGTTGATGAAATTTTATACATATTTGAATAATATTAATATGTATTTGTAGGAAAAAATTGACATTTTTTGAAACTTTTAAATATAATTTGTTTTTCTAAAAAGCTACATGGAGCTCTGTCTTTGCAACGACATTCTCGGTGTCCATTGTTTCTCACTTCTTGCCCGGCCAGCGGCATCTGCCCGACGCGACGCGACTAGGTCAAGTGGAGCGCGACTTGCATGCGTACGATGGATACCGGCCCGATGCGATGTGTCCCATAGAGGCCAAATTCACTGTTTTGACCCTTTTGTGCACGTTTAGCCGCATCTGACCCCTCTTTGGAAAGTTTTTCGGATCTGACCCTTTTCCTACCGCCACCCGAGCTGGCGGTAGGCTAGAACGCCCTACCACCACCAGCTCTGGCGGTAGGGACCGGGTCAACATCGACGGCGCCGTCTGCCTGCTGACGTGGATACGTGGCTACCGCCACTGGCTGTGGCGGTAGGATGATGCCCCCTACCGCCATATCGGGTGGCGGTAGGTACCGAACAGGCAATTCCGTGCTTGGTGGCTGCGGGCGGGCCCTACCCCACGCACCAGCCCGTTCTTCCTCCTCACCTCGACTCGGACAGAGGCGAGCGGCGCCTCTCTCCTCCTCCCGATCCCCTCCCTCGATCTCCCTCTTCCCTCCACCATTTTCGCGGATCTTTGGGGCAAATCGAAGAGGCCGGTAAGCTCCTCCATTCCCTCCAATCAGTTTTCGAAATGCTTTTTTATTTTTGAAGCTTTTTTTGGCAGTAGGTGCAACCTAGGTTTTGGTGTTGATTTTTTTAATGATGTTTTAGTTATTTAGTAGTATATGATTTAGTAGTAGGCTTATGAAAGGATGTGTGGATGAAACCATAGCGAGATATGTGAGGATATGTTGGTGAATGCATATATGTTGGTGAATTTTCTTTTGTAATGTAGATATGAATTGTATGAGAAAATTTTCTGTATGGTGAATGCAAGATTGTGAGGATGAAGGCATTGCAAAATTCTTAGATGGTTAATGCATTGTAAAATTGGGAGGATGAATTTTTTGCAAAATTTGTAGGTGGTTAATCCATAGTATGAAAATGTGTGTAGTTCATATAGATGCTTTTTGTTGTGATGGAGAATGCATACTAATTGTATGTTATTTTCATATTTTTGCAGTTTATAATTAAAGATGTTTGGTTTTAGTTTTTTTTATTCATATGTATAGACGATGTTGTCTAATAAGTGAAAAAATTATATATTTGTTAGGATGGCCGAGGATGAGGACAATGGGCGTTTGTATACGGGGCTTGACCTTGCTTTTGACAAGGACCATCGTGCCCGTGCTATCGAGCGTGGAGAGGTAACAATTTCGAGAAACAATTGTTTTTGTCATTTTCATGCTATTTTTTGAATGAAGGAAGCTTCTGACATATTTTCTCAATTGTTACAGAAACTTGCTGTCGTCCGCTTTAGGAGCCACACGACAGAAAACCAGATGCAATATGGCGTGCGCTACGAGCCGTACTTTGAGCGTGCCGGGCTGCTGCCGTTTGTTCTTCAGTTCAAGCGCGTGCCGCAGTCGATGTGCCATTCAGCTCTCACCGCCCTTGTCGATCGTTGGCGGCCGGAGACACACAACTTCCATCTCCCTTGTGGCGAGCTGACGGTGACGTTGGAGGACTTTGCCATGATCACCGGGCTTCCCATTGACGGCAAGGCTCTCACCGGACGAGTGGACGGCAAGAACTGGCGTGCGAGGGTTACCGCTGTCATCGGTGACTGCTCGCCCTCTCTTAGTGCCCGGGGAAGGACTGACAACAGGACAAACGGCGTCCCATTCCCTTGGCTCCAGCATCATAGGTCGGGATGCCCTGAAGAAGCCAATGAGGAGAACGTGGAGCAGTATGCTCGAGCGTACGTGTGGCACCTCCTATCACAGGTGATCTTTGGAGACTGCTCTGGAGACGTTGCTCCTTGGATGTTTCTTGACTTCTTGGCCGACTGGGATGAGAAGTACAACTGGGGGTCTGCTGGGCTCGCCTACTTATACCGTCAGGTAACAAGTTATGCAAATATCCATTAAGCATGGTAGTATGTTCATGAATTCCTACAAAGAGCACTCCTTCAACTGATATGTTTGTATATTTAACCAGTTTGATTTTTGGGTTGCAGCTCGACGTCACATCTAGGAAAACCACCTCGAGGCCATGCATGGGTGGATGTATTTGGGGCCTCTCGGTCTGGATGTGGGAGCGTTTGCCGGTTGGGCGTCCTGAAAAGCATCCTTCACCGCACGTGTGGGTAGGCCTTAATGAAGAAGATGATGTTTTTCGACTCCCCACCGTGGCATTCTCTTGGGACCGGGTTAGAATTTTTGGAAGCAAGAACAAGTCCTTGTACAAGAATTTCACCAACGAGATGGACAGCCTCACATATCGTCAGGTATACCAATTCAATATTTTCTCTACGATTTCATCAAATGCATTGGCCGGACTAATAGCTCTTTGGCAGGTTAACTGGAGGCCTTACGAGGCAAATAGGGGTTTCACATTGAACCAGATGTGCACAAGGGACTCCCATCTTTGGCGGATCAGGTGCCCTCTCATATGCATTTATGCTGTCGAGTGGCATCTACCACATCGAGTGGCCATGCAATTTGGTATGAGGCAACGCTCCCCACCGGAGCCAGCAAGCACGGGTGGAATTGAGCTTCACAAGTGAGTTACCTAACCGAGGCTATGTTAACCAACAATACAATGTTTTAAATTGTTTTCTTATGCATGCTTTGTTGTTGTCATTGTTTGCAGTCAGAACCGAAAGAATAATCATAATGTGCTTGAGTGGGGACAACATCATGCTAGGTATGTCGAGATGTGGGAGCACAGGCTCGGTTCTAGAGAGACAGATGTGACTTTGGCGGACATGAGGAATTACAAAGAAACTCATCTAAAGTGGTATGACAATGGGAGGCGATTTCGGGTGCGTTTGAGGCCAAGGTGGAGCGTCGCAGATCTCGCAGATCATGATCCAAACAATGAATCAGAAGATGAGTATGACGCCATAGTGAGAAGTACGCAAGGTTCTCACAGAGAGTATGCGCCCCAGACTGATAGAGTGGTAAGTCTTGTGAACCTATTTGGAGAGTGGATTCATATTATCTTGATTGTGCAAACTTTTGAGCTTACGTTCAATTTTTAGACTTTTGAGCTCAATAGGAGTATCATCGAAGGCTCGAATGCACTAATCCATAACCCCGGGACTCCGGAGTCGGATGCTACCTTGAGGGAAACGGTGAAAGTAAGCACTCGAGGTCCTTACACTGTTGCATTAAAAATGTTTTACTTCACAAGTCTTTTTACTTCTTAAGTCCTTACTCTGTTGCATTAAAAATATTTGTCTCTTTGTTGTTGTTGTTGTTGTTGCTGCAGCGTTTCATGAATCGTTGCCGGAAGCTAGTCACCATTCTTGGATGCGCAAGCCCGGGTGCCGTAGATGTGCATGCTCCGAGCACATCGATGGTGCAGGCTAGTGGAGCGGCCGCTTCTTCTAGCCACGCCGGTGCTAATACTAGCCACGTCGGTGCTTCTTCTAGCCATGTCGGTGGTGGCAGCGACTCCGGTGAATCTGAGGAGGAAGAGGAGGTGTACTTGCGGGACGATGAAGCCCCGGAAGAGATGAACATGTCACAAATGATGGATGCACCACCGGCCTCCCAAGCAAAAAGGGTAGGACACCCTCATGAGGATCCATACAGCCCGTCACCTTTCCAAAAGCCGGTTCCTTGTCGCCGCAAGAAGACCGTCAGTGAGGGGTGCTCTAAGATAGGAAGAATGGGACGATGAACTACTGTTTGGGCATGTTAAACTAGTGTTTGGCCATGTTGAACTATAATGAGCTTCTAGTTTGCTTTGGACTTGAGGACTTTTATTTCAAGTATTATGTTGGACTTGAGGACTTATATTTCTAGTGTTCTGTTGGTCTTGGTTTCTACTACTTGTGATATATCTATTACGTATGATGAACTGCTCTGAAAACTATGCATATATGATGTTATATGATCTGAAAAAACTGATGTTTGCATGTCTGTTCTGTTGCTGGTGTGAGGGCAGGACCCTACCGCCATAGTGTCTGGCGGTAGGGTACGCAGTCCTACCGCCGGAGACTATGGCGGTAGGGTCCTGCCCTCACACCAGCCACTAGAAAAGGATAAGGTACCCCCCACACACACCCACCCATTCAACATCTTTCCTCCCCGAGCTGGTCTTCTATTTTTCACCTCCCTCCCCATTGAAGCCGTCCCAAATCCATCTTCATTCTTTGAGATTTGTCCGGTGGATCCGGACTATTTTCATCTTTGAAGGTATCTCTATCACCCCTCTCAGTTTTGTTGGTTGGAATCATATCATTTGGTTGCATTGTTAGCTTTGTTGCAAACCCTAGTTTTAGTCATTTTGTGTTAAATGAACTATCAAGTTCATTTCTAAGGTTATATATGTGCTTACTATAGTGCCAAGTTAGTGGATCTAACACTTCATAGTAGAAACTAGGGTTGTGGTTAGGGTTAGTGCTTAGGGTTATGCTAATGACTTAAGTTTGTGTCATCTTGTGTTAAATCAACTATCAAGTTGATTTGTAAGGTTATATATGTGCTTACTATGGTTGCAAGGTAGTGGATCTGACACTTCATAGTATAAACTACGGTTGTGGTTAGGGTTAGTGCTTAGGGTTAAGCTTATGATGCCGTTGGTTTTTGAGTGTGAGAAGACCAAATGTGGGGTGGGGGGTTAGTGCTTTAGGGTTAGTGCTTAAGGTTATGCTTACGATGACCGTTATAGTTACCCCTCGACTTGTAGGATGTCACCGATCATCTTCTTTGAGACTTCCGTGGAGGCGGCGGCAAAGCGTGAACGCGAAGTCATTGAGGAAAAGATGAAGCTGTGGATCGAAGCCGTCGACGCATTGAATGTGGCTTGTAGCGACTTTTCAAAATACTATGTGAGCAAGTGTGACGATGACAAAGTTGAGTTCTATGATGCTAAACAGAAAAACATAAGCTAGCTCAAGAAGGAAGAGAAATTTCATAGACGTGCTCTTGCAAGGCAAATTGCATTGTGCGGTACAATGGATGAAGTGCATGAGATGGACTTGAAAAACCCCGACCAGGTCATTGATTGGCTAGTCAGGCAACCATCTTCGCTGATAGCTAGTCGGGCTTCTCGTTGGGCTTGGGTCCGTGAAAGAAATGATGTCATTTGCTGCAATCCGAGGCCGTACGACAAAGATGTCGTGTTGATGGACGAATAGAGTGGGTTGAAACACATGATCTTCTAGTGTCATTTGGACTATGATGACATGTATGAAAGTGCGTTATATCGACTAGAGGGGGGTGAATAGGCGATTTTTATGAATTCTTCAATGAGTAATTTGCCGGTGAGGAAATTCCTAAGTGAAGAACTACTTGCAGCGGAATAAGTACTCAGAAATATGCATAACAGAATCGGGCATGGTCATCATGATGAAATGAAGACAATCACAGAGTACGTAAAGCGTAAACACAGATAGCACAGATGAAGACAAACAGATCAAGAAATTGAATTGAGGAAATTGAGAAAGTCTTGATCAAAGTCTTCAAACACAGATATGAACGACCACCAACACGAGAATGAGGAAATGAAAGGGTTGAGGAAATAGAACCAGTTAGGTTGGTGAAGACAATGATTTGGTAGACCAGTTCCAACTGCTGTCTCGGTTATACGTCTGGTTGGAGCGGCTGAGTATTTAAACTCGAGGACACACAGTCCGGACACCCGATCGCTGAGCACGCAGCTCAGACACCAAGTCCTCACCAGATTCTCCTTGAACTAAGGTCACATGACCTCGTCCAATCACTCATGGTAAGTCTTGAGCGACTTCCAAACCTTCACAGACTTGGTCACTCGGCGATCCACAATTCCTCTTGGATGCTCTAGACCATGACGCCTAACCGTCTGGAAGAAGCACAGTCTTCAAAGGTAACAAGCGTCGGATCCACACAGATCAATCTCTTGATGATGCTCAATCACTTTGGGTTTGTAGGGTTTGGTTTTGGGTTTTCCTCACTCGATGATTTTCGCTCAAAGTCCTCGGAGGATGGGTTGCTCTCAAATGACAAGTGTCAAGTTCTCTCGAGCCGCCAACCAGCTAGTGGTTGTAGGGGCGACTATTTATAGCCTAGGGAGCAGCCCGACATGATAAGACATAAATGCCCTTCAATGATATGACCGTTAGGTGGATAAGATATTTTGGGACAGGTGGCGCGCAACACAAGAACGGTCGGAAATTTGATTCTCAAATTCCTCAGGGCTATCATGTTCCTCATGTGTAGGCAATCCGCCTTTGGCGAATTCCTAACTCCTCAGTCAGAACAAATTCCTCAGCGAATAGAAGAACTTCGTCTCATCCTTCAAGAAATTGACTGAATCTGTATGAGATTTCAATGGCTTCACTCGAAGGGATTGGTAGGTGTAGGATTTTGAGATGAGCATCACATGGAAATTTTTCCTTAGTATTTCCTCGACCCCTTTAACAAAGACGGTGTTTCCTATGACTCAAGAAAGAGAAAACGAAGCAATGAAAACAAAAGTCTTCACGCTTCATGTTCCTCAAATGAATACCAAGTCTTCAAGGTCACACCAATTTCTTCACTTTCAAAGTCTCCAGAAAGTCTTGAATATCAAAGTCTTGATCGAAGAACTTCATTTTAGGGTCGACTTTCTCTGTAAATATCAAACTCCTTATAGACTTATAGACCTGTGTACACTCACAAACACATTAGTCCCTTAACCTATAAGTCTTCAATACACCAAAATCACTAAGGGGCACTAGATGCACTTACAATCTCCCCCTTTTTGGTGATTGATGACAATATAGGTTAAGTTTCAAACGGGGATAAACATATGAAGTGTAACTACTGATGTTGAGGAATTTGATTACAAGATATAGAAGAACTCCCCCTGAAGATGTGCATAGTGAGGAATTTGCTTTTGAGGCAATGCACATTTGAAGAGTTGAATCATGGATATCTCCCCCTATATCTTGTAATTCATACACGCATTTGACATATCATATGAAGAATTTGAAAATGCATGATGAAATATGGTGCTTGATGAAATTCAGCATGCGTGCAATAACATTAATGAGGAACAAGCATGCAAAATAACCCATCAAGAGTATCAGAGCATAGTGCCAGAGCACAGTGCATCAAAAGTATCAGAGCACCATCGGGTTTAAGATTACAACTCGATCCAATAAAAGTTTCAGAAGAATGAGAGTTGTAACTTAACAAAAAAATTGCCCATATAATAGACCCGATTGAAGACTAACTCAAATTTCTCCCCCTTTGTCATCAAATGACCAAAAGGATCAAAACTGAGGACTAACGCCCCTAAAGAATTTCAAGTTGAAGAAGGAGCGCCAGCGTTGTTGGGGTCGGTTGTTGTAGTAGGGCCTGCCGCAGTGTCGTCCAAGTCATCATTTTCATCAGTGTCTCACGATGAAGAATAGGAGCTGGCCACCAAGGAAGGAACTTTGACCTTCTTGTATTTCTTCGGAGGAGGTGCAGACCAGTCAAATTCTTCCGTGAGACCCATTGTCGTCAGTTCTTCCGCGTTGTAGACATTTGAAAGAACGGCCCAGGTGCGTTTGAAGGTTTCATGGAGGTAGGAGTGGTTTTTCTTCACTGCATTGTGTGTTGAGGTCATGTTGTGAAGAATTGAACCAAACTGACGTTTGACCCATTTATGATTGCGATCAACCTTCTGATGAAGACTGAGGAGTAACTCACGATCATCATCACCACAGGTCTTGGGCTTGAGGACTTTGCTTGGCTGAGGTATTTGCGACAGAGTCATGTGTGGCAGAGTCATCATTGGTGGAGTAGGATGTAGCTTTGCGAAACTGACCATCCAATGGACGAGTGCCTTCATCGATCACAGCAGTTGCCTTGCCCTTGTCATCAGCTGAGGTAAATGTCCGTTTGAGGACTTCAATCGGGGGCAAGTAGCTGCAGTGGTTTAGATTATCAGCCTTGTAATTGAGTGAAGACCTTGTCCTGATGAATCTCATAATCCAAGGTGCATAAGGCTTCAGCTCAAATGGTGACATAACAATGTTTGCCAGAGTCCTCATGAAGAAATCATGGAAGTTGACGGGAACGCCATGAATGATATTGAAAAGCATATTCTTCATGATGCCAACGACTTCTTCATCATTTGAGTCGTGGCCTTTGATAGGACTCATTGTCTTCGTCGTAATCCGATAGACATCCGAGGCACATACAATAATTCCTTGACGAGGAATTTGGTTCTTGGGGCCTGCCACGCTTCAACGGCTTCATCAAGACTTGCATATAGTGATTTGAAAGCTCGGGTTCGTTGTAGATACAACGAGCACCATCAAGTGGAGGACTGAGTGGTAGGGCACGAAGCAAGTTGTTGGTGCCTTGTAGTGAGTGTTTTCGGACATCGATCTAACACCCATGAGTTCACGTCTTGGCGTCTCCGGTGATGTGCAGCATTGCATAGAATTGAAGAATGAGTTCTTCATTCCAATCACGAGATATCGGTCAGAAATTCAGAAGTCCCGCATCGTGAAGAACACTGAGGACTGGCTCGAAGCCTGGCAGAGACTCCATGTCCACATGAAGAATATGTGCATGATCGAAGACTTTGTCTTTGTTGAAGAGCACTGAGGAATAGAAATTGGCTTAACTGGCAGTCGTAAACGCCTCTTCCTTATGCGAGCAGAATCATATGGATTATGTCGATGAAGAATACGTGCTCGCCAAGAAATCTTCAGCCTTGAACTTTTGCTTTGTTGAGAAGGATTCTTTGGATTTGGCGGTGGAGTGTCGTTGAGTTGCATCACGACCTCTGGAATCGCAATCTCGTGTTCTTGGTGAGGAATTTCTGGTTCCTCTACAGGTGCAGTCTGAGGATCAGCAGCAGCAGGTTCATCAGCGCTAGTGGCTAGAATTTCTTCATGGACAGATGAAGTGGGATGAGTTTCTTCAAAGCCCATTTGAACTGTTGGAGAAGGGGACTGAGGAATCTGTTGAATTGGGGTGAAGAGTGGAGAATTTGGATGCTGACTTTCCCAAAAGTCATCGTTCATCACTGGCGTTGTGCTTCCAATGTCCACGTCTTCTTCAATTTCCTCAACACCGGCCTCTTCAGCTGTGAACTGAGGCATAGGCGAGGAAGTGATTGGAGTTGAAGGGATAGCTTCCACTTCAATTTCTTCATCAATCTGCTCTGACGAAGCAGCAGAATGATCTTCTTCATCAGATCCACTTGGGATCTCATAATCTTCACCAAAAGGAACAAGGTCCTTTGATGGCATGGAGGAAATTGGAACATCATCAATAGGATTTTCAAAGGAGCTGGTCATTTGCTTCATTTTCTTCGCAGCCGAAGAATTTGACGCAGCTGATGCTTTCCGTTTCTTCACTGCAGCTCGTTCTGCAGCCTTGGTCTTCTTCACATCAGATGCAGATGGAAGAATTGGAGCTGGTGTTGGCGCAGGAGGAGCTGAGGAATCTGGTTGATTTTCCTCGGCGAATCGATCAGATTGCCTCGACTTGTTCAGTTTCTTCAGGCGCACCACTAGTGGATGCCCTGGCAGTTTCTTCAGCGGCTGGAATGGGATCATCAGCCCTGGAACTAGCATTGTCTTCAGCAGCCTGAACGTCATCAGCGGTGCTGGCATGTTCTTCAGTCTGCTGAGCTGAGGCTCCAGCCTGAGGAATTTCTTGTTGCGTTGGGGCTGCAACATTGGTGAATTTTCTTCGTCAGGTTGACGAATCTGACTTTGGCTCCTTACCAATCAGCATAATAGGAGTCAAATTTGTCGCTGAGGGCTTTGATGTCAGCTTGCATCTTGATGAGTTCTTCAGTTGTCATCTTGACAACGTTTTTCTTCAGCAGTTTCTCCTTTCTGTACTGCGATTTCTTGATCTCTCTGGCCGTTTCAAATTTCCATTTCTCCTCTTGGATGAAATGAGTCAGCATGTGACTTTGGCCAGGTGTCAACTTGAAGTCAGGCATAGGAGTGTTTGGGTCCTTGTGCCAGAGATCAATGTAATCTAGGATCGCTCTGGGATCCAACAGCATTGACACAGGTGTGCCTTTGGTTCTAGCGGCCCTTTCTTGGCGGTCTCTGATGATTTCCGCAAGTTCATCATCATCAGCCTCATCATCTTCAGATGGCTCTTGGAAGGCGACCTGTTTCTTCTTGGGACTTGGCCGAGGACCTCGTCCAGCTGTGGCCTTAGTCTTCAGCAGAGTCGGGCCAGATGAAGAATTTGGTGCAGCTGAGGAACTTGCTGAAACACCAGAGGCAATGGAGATGCCTGCAGTCCTTTGGCACGTGGCCAGATGCACAGGTGCTGAGGACTTTGTCGGAACTGCTGAGGATTTTGTAGGAGCTGCTGAGGACTTGGGAGGAGCAGGAGCAGCATGAGGAATTTGCCGTGAGGGCACAGCTGAGGAACTTGGCCGTGAGGGCACTGTTGGTGAAGCACTTGGCTTGTGTGCGGACTTCTTTGCCATAGATTTTCTTGGCTTGACAGAGGCCTCAGTGGCAGCAGCAGTGGCAGAGTCCTCATTAAATTTCCTCACTGCCTCGTTGGCTTGTCTTGCCAATTTGGCTTGGCGCTTGGCTCATTCTTCAGGAAAGTCCTCACCACGCTTGATGCTGGTGGGGTCAGCTTCTTGACCAGGTGCCAATGGAGCTCTTGGGCATGGAGGATTGAGAGCGAATTTCTTCATGTACTTTGGAGTTACATATCTGTACTCCCTCCATTCCCGTGCCCATCTCCGTTCAATCCTTTGAATGTGCACCTTGCGCTGATTTTTGTTTTCTTTTCCGAACTCGGCTTCATCAGGTGTGCAATAATCAGCATATATTTCCTCAGGAATCTCAAATGCAGTCATGACCTCGTGCCTCTTTCCTCCTTTCTCGTGGCTTCTTTCCTTCGCCATGTTCTTGGTGAGGAATTTGAACAATCGAATTCTCTGAAGAAGTATGCAACTTTTCTTCGAGGAACGCTGCAAATGAGTTAAGTTGATGAGAACCTAGTGATTCAGCGAATGGACATGAGTACCGTGAACAGAGTATAGTTGCGAGGAATTTGGAGAGGTCATATGCGTTCTCATAAGGTTTTTCAAAAAGAACTAGTTTGAGGAATTTGACCAGATGAGCCTTGAAGAATTTCACTAAGCGATCTTTGTCTTAGGTTCCAGAGTTGTATAGATCGAGGATCCACACAATTGAGGAATCTTGAAGAAAATCATTGCTTAGAGAAACGAATCAAGAGCATATTTTGTTTGAGGTGTTCATATGTGTGAAGATTTGAAGAATAAACACCTTTGAAGATTTTCAGGAAGGTTTGAGAATCAAAGCGAGTAATAAAAGTAACTTTTAATTACCCGAAGTGAAGAACACGACGAACTGAGAAGAACAGATGGGAAGTTCGTCAGGTTAGATCTTCCACGCCCTAACTCGGCGGAGGAAGACAGCTACGGCGGCGGCGGAGTGAAGATTTCCGCGGTCGGCGCGAGTTCGACGGCGACGAGGTCGAGGCAGTGAAGCTCTTCCTCACCGGCGACGATGGAGTAGCGGCGGCGCTAGGGTTTGAGAAGCTCGAGCGAGAGAGAGAGAGTGGTCGAGCGGAGTAAAGGAAGTGAGGAAGGGGAGAGGGGGTATATATAGACATGGTGAAAAACTGTTCTCCCGAAGATTTGGGACGAACGTTCCCCTGACCCTTCTCATTCGCTTGACATGTGTCATCCACGTACTGAGAAGTGGAGATTGTGTTAGATCGTGGGTTAATAGATAAATCTATCGTGGAATGCGGAACGGTTTGAGCAGCAAAAACGAAAGTTTGGATAAGATCAGTTTTAAAGTTCCATTCGCAATTTCTTCAGCTAACAAGGACACAGTGAAGAATTTGAACGAGTTTCAAATAGAACGCACATGAAGAATTTGTGAATAGATTGGGTTTGAGTATAGCATAGAGGGGGAAGGGTCCGATCACATTCACTTAGCAGAAAAAGCGACTTGAAGAAATAGCCATAAGTGAATGCTGTAGAGGACATAAACCCATATATGTATATAGCCAATGAAGAAAAACGACGGAAACAGTGAAGATTTTGAAAAGTTGAAGAATTTGAAAAACTGAAGAATTTCAAAACTGAGGAAAAACTCAAATTGAAGATTTTCAACTTTGGTGGTGGCGTGACCCACGGTATAAGAATGATGATTTCAGATACCGCGTACAATTGTCGTAGGGTTCTGAGAATCAAATTCTTCATTAATTTCTTCACACTTAGAGTGTTATTCTTCATTGATTGAATAAAAACGTTTCTTCATGCGTTGCACATCTAAGTCATCAATTTTGCATAAGTGTCAGGATGTGTGTCCTTTTCAAAGAACATTCGAAGATTCTAAGATATTTAGCTCACACCGCAACTTGCTAAATCTCTTCTCATCCAAGGGCTTTGTGAAGATATCGGCTAGTTATTCTCCAGTCTTCACATGCTTGATGGAGATGTAAGCCCTTCAACACATGATCACGAAGAAAATGATGACGAATCTGAATGTGCTTTGTCTTGAGTGCTGAACTGGGTTGTGAGCAATCTTGATGGCACTCTCATTGTCACGATGAGAGGCACATTCTTCACGTTGATGCCATAGTCCTTGAGAGTTTGCTTCATCCACAGCAATTGAGCACAACAAGAGCCAGCAGCAATGTATTCAGCTTCGCGATGAGCGGTGATACGCAGTTCTGTTTCTTCGAGGACCAACGGACCAAAGATCGTCCGAGGAAATGACAAGTACCAGATGTTGACTTGCGGTCCACACGATCACCAAATAGTCGAGTCGTAATATCCAATGAGATCAAAAGTAGAGCCCTTGGGGTACCATAATCCTAGTGTTGGTGTGTGAGCTAGATATCAAAGAATATGTTTCACAGCCTTATGGTGTGATTCCTTCGTGTAGCTTGAAATCGGGCACACATGCAAACACTAAGCACTATATCTGGCCTAGATGCACATAAGTACAATAAAGAACCAATCATGGGCGGTATACCTTGTGATCAAGTCAATACCATTTTCATCGGTGCATAGATGGCTATTTGTGGGCATAGGAATTTTGACGCCTTTGCAATCTTGCATGCGAATTTCTTCGGACATCTTTGAGGTATTTCTCCTAGATATGAATATGCCATTGTGTTGTTGATTTAATTTGAAGACCTAAGAAGAATTTCAACTCTCCCATCATAGACATTTGATATTCTTCACTCATCATATAGGCAAATTCATCACTATAACGTTGGTCAAGACAGCCAAAGATAATATCATCAACTTATATTTGGCACAAAACAGTTCACCATCATATGATTTAGTAAAAAGAGTAGGGTCGAGTGAACCGGTTGTGAAGCCATTCTTCACGAAGAATTCCTTCAATGTATCATACCACGCCCGTGGGGCCTGTTTGAGACCATAGAGGGCCTTGTTGTGTCTGAAGACTTTGTCGGGATTCTTTGGATCTTCAAAACCTGGGGGTTGAGCAACATATACTACTTCCTCAAGCTTACCATTGAGGAATGCACTTTTCACATCCATTTGATATAAAGTGATATTATGATGGTTAGCATAAGCAAGTAATATGTGAATAGCCTCAAGTCTAGCAACAGGTGCAAAAGTTTCATCGAAATCAATTCCTTCAACCTGTGTTAGCCTTGAGCTACAAGTTGTGCCTTATTCCTCACCACAAGGCCATTTTCATCTTGTTTGTTGCGGTAGATCCACTTTGTGCCAATGATATTATGCTTGCGAGGATCTGGACGTTTGACCAGTTCCTGACATTGTTGAGCTCGAATCGATGTAATTCTTCTTGCATGGCCTGAATCCACCTGGGCTCCGAAATGCTTCATCTACCTTAGTGGGTTCTGTGATAGAGACAAAAGCATAGTGTCCACAAAAGTTAGATAAATGTGAAGCTTTTGAACGTGTGAGAGGACCTGGCGCTTCAATGTCATCGATGATCTTGTCAACTTGCACTTCTTTTGCAACGCGAGGATGAGCTGGTTGTCGTCGAGGAATTTAATCATTTTCCTCAGCACCATTATCTTCAGCATTATCTTGAGTGCATCACTCGGCGTTCTTCGCGTCTGAGGAATGAATTCTTCAGCAGATTCTTCAGTAGGAATGACATCCTCAATTGCCTTGAACTTGATAGATTCCTCAGGAGCTGGTTCATCTAACACAGAAGGTAGGTGCTCTCTTTGCGAGCCATTAGTTTCATCGAACCGCACATCTACAGTATCAACAATCTTGTGAAGAGCGATGTTGAAGACTCTGTAGGTGTGCGAGTCCTTTCCGTAACCAAGCATAAAACCTTCATGTGCTTTCGGTGCAAATTTAGAACTGTGATGAGGATCTCTAATCCAGCATTTAGCACCGAAGACTTTGTAATAACTCACATTGGGTTTCTTGTCAGTGAGGAGTTCATAGGCAGTCTTCTTGAGGAATTTGTGAAGATATAATCTGTTGATGATGTGGCACGTGGTATCAATTGCATCAATCCAAAAACGACTAGGCGTTTTGTATTCATCAAGCATAGTGCGAGCCATCTCAACAAGAGTTCTGTTCTTGCGCTCCACGACGCCATTTTGCTGAGGAGTATAGGGAGCAGATAACTCATGAGTAATACCAAGTTCATCAAGATAGGCATCAAGACCGGAATTCTTGAACTCAGTTCCATTGTCACTCCTGATGTGTCTGATCTTCACACCAAAGTTAGTTGAAGCCCTCGAGGAAAATCGTTTGAAGACTTCCTGCACTTCATTTTTGTAAGTAACAATGTGTACCCATGTGTAACGAGAGTAATCATCAACAATAACAAAGCCATATAGAGATGCATCATTAGTGACTGCTGAGTAATGATTAGGACCAAAGAGGTCCATGTGAAGCAATTCGAAGGGACGAGTAGTGGTCATGATAGTCTTCGCTGGATGCTTGGCCTTGGTCATTTTTCCAGCTTCACAGGCTCCACACAAGTGATCCTTGAGGAATTTGACATTCTCAATGCCAATGACATCCTTCTTCTTTGCAAGCGTGTGCAAATTCCTCATGCCTGCGTGACCAAGTCGCCGATGCCATAGCCAGCCTTCTAAAGCTTTTGCAAGTAGACACACGGCTGGTTGTGGTCCTGTAGAGAAATCAACAATATACAAGTCTCCTCTCCTAAAGCCTTCGAAGACTTTGGAATTGTCAGTTTCCATGATCACAACACAACGATACTTGCCAAAGATAACAACCATATCAAGATCACAAAGCATTGAGACTGACATGAGGTTGTATCCTAAGGACTCAACAAGCGTGACTTTGTCCATGTGTGTGTCCTTAGAGATCGCAACCTTACCAAGACCCAATACCTGACTTTTGCCTTTGTCGGCAAAGATGATATGCTTCAGATGTGACGGTGATAAGGGAGTATCCATCAATAGATTCTTGTCACCAATCATGTGATTTGTACATCCACTATCGAGGACCCACTCATTGGCTTTGGGTTGATCATCCTGCGGATGAATTAGTGCAACTTACGATCTCATATACTTCATCAATGAAGAATATGATATCAAGTTCATCGATGAATTTCATCGAGACGATATAATGAGATAAGTAGTATGAGGGCGTGTGAAATGAAAGTTCATTTCTTCATGATTAGCTGCGTCCTTTCGAGCATATTTGTTAGGCCCCACAAATTCTTGAGACGTTAAAGCACGCCCGAGACCTGCCCCTGCAGAAGAGGTTAGTTCTTTTCTTCACCACCCACATCTCAAGGGGTGGCAAAGAGTTCATCACTCTGCGAGCACCATATGAGAATGGTGGCATAGAGGCCAATCCATTTCGTTTCACATAAGAGGGGTAGGGTAAGCATATGAATAAGCAGAGAAATTCTTCGAGGACTTATGAACATATTGGTTTGAAGAATAATGCACATATTCATAGCCCTTAGCTCTACCCTGCGAAACAGAGTTGTTAGCGCGATGATAATCATATGAGGACTATGATCCTTTTGAGGAATATGATCCACGTGAGGAATTTGGTCCGTATGAGGAATTGGATCCATATGAAGAATTTGGTCCATATGAAGGGTTTGATCTGGGGTTCCTATTCTTCACAGGTGGTGTCATGAGGACATTCACCTGAAGACTTTCAAGGCACTTCTTGGGAACCGAGATTTTCTTCATAGGGGAACCATTCCTGCAGTTAGTGCCAACATATCTAGCAAATACTTCACCATTCTGATTTTTGAACAGTTTATAGTTGGAGTCAAATGACTCATCGGAAGAATGAGGAGATTCGCATGTAAAGCTAGATAACTTAGATGGATCAATCTGGAGGTCCCTTTGCAGCAACCCATGAGGTTTTGGGATCTTTCGGGCTTCCAATATGTTCCATCAGCATTAAGTTTCCTCTCAAAGGCAATACCCTCTTTCCTAGGGTTTTGTTGAGGATCTGCTTTTAAGCACATCACAAAGAGTCGATGCCCTTTGAGGCTTTTGTACATGCTGTCATGTACAATTCCTTCAGCCCTGCATCGTCGGTGATACTAGCAATGTCCTCGGATGAGGAATTAGTGATAGCAGAGGCAGGTGAAGAATTTGTAATAGTTGAAGCATTTGAACATTCAGTGAAGAATTAGCGACTCACGTTCAATGCACTTTAAGCATGGAGGAACAAATTCTTCACGGAAGTGCTGATTTGTTGAGCAAGTAATGAATCGCTCCTTCGAAGATCTTCATAACTCACTCTTAGCTTCTCAAGATCTTGCTTTCTTTGAAGAAATTCATAAGAAAGTTTCTCATGATCGAGACAAGAGAGTGTTATGATGACCTTGAAGATCATCAAACCTAGATGAAGTCTCAAGATTTTCGATCAGGGCTTTAGTGCGATCCATTTCTTCACCTAACATATCATCACTTTTATCTAGCATGTTTTGAACCTTTTCAAAAGCCCTTTGTTGTTTTACAGCAATCTTAGCAAGTTTTGAGTAGCTGGGCTTTAGATCTTCATCAGATTCATTTTCACTAGATTCAGAGGAGGTATGTTTGAGTACCTTGGCACCCTTTGCCATGAAGCAATAGGTGGGAGCGTAGTCATCACTATCTTCATCAGCCTTGTTGGTGAGGTCATTTTCTTCAGAGTTGAAGATGGACTTGCTGACGAAAGCAGTAGCGAGAGCTAGACTCGCCACACCGGACTCAGATTCTTCTGATGCCTCCTCTTCCTCATGTTCCTCAGATTCAGCTTCAGAGTCCATTTCCTTGCCAATGAATGCCCGAGCCTTTTTGGAGCTGCTCTTCTTGTGAGAAGAAGGCTCTGAGGATTTTGATGATGAAGATTTTGACGATTTCTTCTTCTTCTTAGCGTCATCAGAACTGTAATCCTTGTATTTCTTCTTCTTTAATTCCTTTTCCCACTGAGGACAATTTTGAATGTAGTGACCAGGTTTCTTGCATTTGTGGCAAAGTCTTCTCTTATAGTCACTGGATGAGGAATCACTGCTCCTTGAGGATTTTCCAAAGCGACCACGTCTTGAGAACTTCTGGAATTTCTTCACGAGCAGTGCTAGCTCATGGCTCAATTCTTCAGGATCTCCAAGGCTACTACCAGAGTCTTCACAATCAGATTCATACACAGCCTTGGCCTTCAGGGCACGTGATTTTCCATAGCTAGACCCATAGAGATCTCTCTTTTCAGCAAGCTGGAACTCATGAGTATTTAGCCTCTCGAGGATATCAGCTGGATCAAGTGACTTGTAGTCAGCACACTCTTGTATCATCAGTGCCAGAGTGTCAAATGAGGAATCAAGCGATCTCAACAATTTCTTAACCACTTCATGGTCGGTGATGTCAGTGGCACCAGGTGCTTGAAGCTCATTTGAGATGTCAGTGAGGCGATCGAAGGTTTGTTGAACATTTTCGTTGTCGAGTCTTTTGAAGCGGTTGAAGAGATTGCGAAGAACATCAACTCGAGAGTCACGCTGAGTTGAGACTCCTTCATTTACTTTGGACAGCCTGGCCCAGATGAGCTTAGCAGTTTCCAAAGCACTCACTCTTCCATATTGTCCTTTGCTCAGATGGCCACATATGATATTCTTCGCTTGAGAATCGAGTTTCTTGAATCTCTTCACATCGGCAGCATTCAGAGAAGGTGTGGTGAGGAACACCATTTTCCACAACATACCGTAGATCGTTGTCAATTGCCTCAAGATGCATTCACATCTTGTTCTTCGATGAGGGGTAGTCCGTCCCATCAAAGGTAGGACACCCAGCTGAGACCTTGATCATACCTGCGGTCGACATAACTAAAACTCCGTGGTTAAACCAAAATCACACGTAACAAGGGAGTACCTTGCTCGATACCAATTGAAAGTCGTTATATCGACTAGAGGGGGTGAATAGGCGATTTTATGAATTCTTCAATGAGGAATTTGCCGGTGAGGAAATTACTAAGTGAAGAACTACTTGCAGCGGAATAAGTACTCAGAAATATGCATAACAGAATGCGGGCATGATCATCATGATGAAATGAAGACAATCACAGAGTACAGAAAGCGTAAACACAGGATAGCACAGGATGAAGACAAACAGACTGAAGAAATTGAACTGAGGAAATTGAGAAAGTCTTCAGTCAAAGTCTTCAAACACAGATATGAACAAACAGTCAACACAGTAATGAGGAAATGAAAGGGTTGAGGAAATAGAACCAGTTAGGTTGGTGAAGACAATGATTTGGTAGACCAGTTCCAACTGCTGTCTCAGTTGTACGTCTGGTCGGAGCGGCTGAGTATTTAAACTCGAGGACACACAGTCCTGGACACCCAGTCGCTGAGCACGCAGCTCAGGACACTAATTCCTCACCGTATTCTCCTTGAACTAAGGTCACACAGACCTCGTCCAATCACTCGTGGTAAGTCTTCAGGCGACTTCCAAACCTTCACAGACTTGGTCACTCGGCAATCCACAATTCCTCTTGGATGCTCTAGACCATGACGCCTAACCGTCTGGAAGAAGCATAGTCTTCAAAGTTTAACAAGCGTCGGATCCACGCAGGATCAATCTCTTCAGTGATGCTCAATCACTTTGGGTTTGTAGGGGTTTGGTTTTTGGGTTTTCCCTCACTCGATGATTTTCGCTCAAAGTCCTCGGAGGATGGGTTGCTCTCAAATGACAAGTGTCAAGTTCTCTCGGAGCAGCCAACCAGCTAGTGGTTGTAGGGGGCGGCTATTTATAGCCTAGGGAGCAGCCCGACATGATAAGACATAAATTCCTTCAATGATATGACCGTTAGGTGGATAAGATATTTTGGGACAGGTGGCGCGCCTTAAGACAAGAACGGTCGGAAATTTGATTCTCAAATTCCTCGGGGCTATCATGTTCCTCATTGTGTAGGCAATCCATGGCGAATTCCTAACTCCTCGGTCCGAACAAATTCCTCGTGACGTAAGAACTTCGTCTCTCATCATCAAGAAATTGACTGAACTGTATGAGATTTCCAATGGCTTCACTCGAAGGGATTGGTAGGTGTAGGATTTTGAGATGAGCATCACATGGAAATTTTTCCTTAGTATTTCCTCGACCCCCTTTAACAGTACGGTGTTTCCTATGACTCAAGAAAGAGAAAACGAAACTACGAAAACAAAAGTCTTCACGCTTCATGTTCCTCAAATGAATACCAAGTCTTCAAGGTCATACCAATTTCTTCACTTTCAAAGTCTTCAGAAAGTCTTCAGAATATCAAAATCTTCAGTCGAAGAACTTCATTTTTAGGGGTCGACTTTCTCTGTAAATATCAAACTCCTTATAGACTTATAGACCTGTGTACACTCACAAACACATTAGTCCCTTAACCTATAAGTCTTCAATACACCAAAATCACTAAGGGGCACTAGATGCACTTACAATGTACCCTTATCATTTATGTAACCTATGTCATTTGAATTTCTACTTATGTTATGTAAGCCAAGACATTTGAATTCGATCTTATGTTATGTAGCTTATGTCATTTGAACCACTAAGAACTTTGTGTCTTTGGTCATTATAAATAAGTTATGCTTTGTGTTTTTCTTATATCATTTGACCCTAGTTTGGTTTTTTTTTCAATTCAATATAGCATGGAAAAAAGGACCCCGGAGGTGCATATAGCCTATGAGAAGTGTGAAGTAGAACGACGCCGTAGGATGCTGAGGGAGGTTCAAAAATGGATTAATAGTTGTGAAGAGGCTTACGTGGCTAGGAGTGATTTCAACAAGTATGTGTTCTATGAGTTCCATGAAGAGCTCGAGAGAGAAAAATGGAAGATAGTTAATGAGTTGCGGGAGAAGGAAGATGAGTGTAGATGTACTTTGGCACTGGAGATAGTGTTCTCCGTAAGCATTGACGAATTTGAGGAGGTGGACATGGAAAAGCCCGGACAGAACATTGGATGGGCAATCAAACAAGGAGTGTCGGAGAAACCAACCCGACGTGCACGATGGGCCTGGTTCTGCGAGGAAAAGGGTTGCATGATCCATTGGGCGGGTTCTGTAGAGTATGAAACAAAGCCTAATCCAAAGCGTGCTGCACTAATCGAACGTATTAAGCAGGTTAGGGCGTCTCTTCCGGCTTATTAGGGGATCCTTTCCGGGTACTTAGGATGCTACCAGGCATGATGTTGGTCATTTGAACTTGTGGAAATGATGTGTGTCTTTTGAACTATTGGACATGACATGTGTCATTTGAACTATGTAATGGGTGTTGCTTGTTATTTCAATTATCGGACATGACATGTGTCATTTGAACTATGCACCGGGTGTTGCTCCTTTCTTCATTTATCGGACATGACATGTTGCAACTCACTTTTTTTTCATTTTGCCATAAAAACATAGATGACAACAGAATTACACACATCCCTACTAGCTGTTTTGCAGGGATCAAATCCTACCGCCACTGCCTCAGGCGGTAGGCAACCAAACCCTACCGCCATAGCCTGTGGCGGTAGGATGCCTACGCGTCGCATCAGACACTAGACATAGTGTGTCTGGCCGGGTGCGTGAGTAGCAGGGCCTACCGCCATAGCCTCTGGCGGTAGGGTCCCTTCGCGTCGCATCAGACACCAAACATAGTGTGTGTCTAGCTCGGTGCGTGAGTAGCAGGGCCTACCGCCACTGCCCCCGGCGGTAGGAAGCCACAGGCTACCGCCGTAGACTATGGCGGTAGGGCTCAAATATCTGCAAAATGAAAAAAAACAAGCAACACGTTAGACAAAGTAGATAACTAAACAAACAACAATCATATATATAGCTGACAATATTTCAGCAACAATTTGTCTGACACTTTTTTCAACACGATCACAAATAGTTCATACTCGATCACAAATAGTTCAACACGATCTCAAATAGTTCATACATAGTGGAATAAAATAGTCTCAAGTGCAATATCATCAAATATCCGGCATACGAAATACCATCGGACAGTCACTAAAGATACAACTTCAATAGATGCATCTAAAGATCACTAAGGAAACATGGGCCCTTTTCCCTTCTTCTAACATGCCTCATCCTCCTCTTGTGCATCACGAGCCCTTGCAAGCTTTCTTGCCCTCTCTTCTTCACGAGCAGCTGTCTCTTTGCGTGCCCTTTCCTCCTCGCGTTTCTTTCATTCCATCTTCTCCTTCTGACGACGTTCTTCATCCAAGCCTCTCTGAAAAGCTTCTTCAAACAACCATTGCCTCCTAAGACAATATCGATATTGGTCCCTTTTGACATCCTCTGGAACATCTTGATCTATCCATGTGAAGTACTTGCAAAGAGGAGGCGATGACTGCATAGGATAAACAAATTTGTTGTTAGGATTATGAGTTGAAGTTGGAAAAATTTTGAGATTGCTCTTTGACCATACCGGTGGTACGTCATAGGCGTTTGTTGGAAGCGCCCGATCATGTGCATAGTTGGGACACACAAAGAATCTCCTCCCTTCAGTCCATGACTTCTTGCGGTCGGTGGATACCTTCACCTTGCAAACATCTCCACACCAACATGATGGAGTTTTCATATATTTTTCCTTAACCTCGTCTATCTTGGCGTTCTCCCACTTGTTCTGCATGTCTTCACGATCAGCACAGGGCGGCCTCGTCATGGAACCAGATGAAGACATGCCTACGAAAATAAGAGTGGTTGTTAGTGAAAGATATCAACATAATGAATAGAGGAAATGAAATAAGAGAGATTACACAAAACAACAAATACCATTCATATTATTTCAACCATCCGGATTAAGAAAAACGTCAATAGGCCTTCCTATATCGATCCTCCTCATCCTAGTAAGATCGGAAGCACGACCACCTCTAAGACTCGCCAGTCCTCCATGCCCACCAATAGTAGTCCCTCCTCGTGCACTACCTCTAAGACTAGTCCGTCCTCCACGGCCACCAGTCCTACCTCCTCGTGTGCCACCGGAACCTCCACTACGAACACCCGTTTGGCTAGAGCTCGTATTGGCATCGGTCCTTGATTTTTTGCCGCATGTCCTAACATTGTGTCCCGGATCGTCACATTGTCCACAATTGTTGATGTCCGGTGGCTCCATGAAATGACCGCTACCAAACTGTTTCATTCCTGTGTAACCAGCTAGATCATCCATGTCACTCCTAAACCTCTTCCTCCTTCTTCTTCCCTTTGTAGGCACCATGAGTTCAGGATCAGGCATGATATGTGGGCCATCATACTCAGGCCACTGTGACTGGTCAAGGAAAGGATGAAATCGAGGCGCCCATGTCAACCTCGTGGCTTCCAATGTGAACTCCTGCAATCGCACGGTCCTCCCATCAGAAACATGCAAGTTTCTCACCTTGGCCGCCGTCATCAAATGCCGCCGTCATCAAATGCGAGCACGGCCAGTGGTACTTATGAGGCCTCTCACACTGAAACCACCGGTTCTTGAGTTCCACCTTATACGGAACACCGTCATAAGCCACACCGTCTCGTGTTGTGCCACCTGGCTCGTCCACTTGATAGATCCTTTCTTTGTCGTTGAATCTAATGATTTGTTGATGCGAGGACATCCCTGCTTGAAACCTCAACCAATCATCAACCTTGTCGGGATACTCTTTTTTCACCTATCCATTTGGCGGTGGTTTCGGAATGCCTAAGAAAATACTTGTTCAGCTTGAAGAAGGTGTATTTAAGTATTGCGGTCACCGGCAAAGAACGGACGCCCTTAAGCACATTGTTGAAGCATTCAACCATGTTGCTCGTCATGTCACCGTATCTCCAACCTCCTTCATCGTAAGCGCGTGACCACTTATGCTTCTCCCCATAATTCCTTTCCAAGAATGCTCTTCCACCTTTGTTCTTTGCCAATGCCTTGAAGAGTTTATCATACCGGATTTTGAATGAACTGACGGTGAATGCCACACAAACATGGGTAAGGTCTTTGCAAAAATCCTTGCTCTTGCATGCCCGGTAAAAGTTCTCCATGAAATGCCTCATGCACCATCGGTGATGAAGCTTTGGAAGCCCAGGAATGACAACTTCTATGGCTTTGAGAATGCCATTGTGCCGGTCCGATATAATGCATACCTGCCTCTTCCTAATCACCTTGGTCCTCACATGCCCCATGAACCACTACCAATTGTCGTCATGCTCGGAAGGAACTAAAGCAAAGGCCACCGGCAACACGTTATCATTGGACGAACGAGCCATTGCCACCATTAGTGTGCCCTTGTATTTGCCGGTCAAGAAAGTGCCATCTATAGACAACACCGGACGACAATGCTTAAATGCCTTGATGCATTGCCCAAAACTCCAGAAGGCACGATGAAACACTCCGTCAATGTCCTCAACCCCATGCTGCATGCCTGGGTTCTTATGTGCAATGGCTCCCAACATCCTTGGAAGAATATTGTATGCGGCCGCATAATCACCGTGCAACATCCTAATAGCATTTGACTTGGCCTTCCATACCTTCCCATAGTTGACCTTGTATCCGTACATTTTTCAACAATACTCATCAAAAACTTCACCTTCACGGTTGGGTCATGGGATATCTCATTCAATAATTTGTAGCCGAGAAACTCTGACATGAGTTGACGGTGGCCCTTCTTCATCAGCTTTATGCGGAGGTATGCACTCGTGAGTAGCTACACAACGTTTCAACTCCCATTGCCCCGTTTCATGAATTTTTCTTCCAGGAACCTTCCATTTACATCCTTCTTTGTCACACTTCATGGTGTACCGCACCTCTTGGTTAGAATGACCAACAACAAATGGCATATGGTTCCGAATGGCGTAGTCACTCAACCACATCTTAAACTCAGGGAAGCACCCAAACTTGATGCCTTTTTTCAAATGAGCATTCTCGTCCTCATTCTTCGGCCTTGGATGGCCGACTCTCGGGCATGGTGTTGGTTCAACCAACCCCAGTCTCATGCCACCATCAACAATGTCATGGTCGGCAAGGCTAAGATCACGAAACAATGGGGGTCCTCTTTCCTTGTCGTGCACCTCCTTGAAGAATTGATTTTCTTGCATCGTGAATCCATCTTCATCCAAATTTTCCTCAGGATCCTCATCATTAGAGCCATAACCACACATACGGTTATAAGGGAGGCTACGATCCTTGTCTTGTTGATGGACAATGACATCCAAGTTACCTATTGGATTGTACTGAATCTCTTCTTCTTCCGCATAAGCATCATCATCATCAACATGAGCCATATCATTTATCTCCGGGTCTTGAATTACTATGGCTCTATCATTCATCTCCGCTTCATTTGATTGACTACTTGGTGGTTGGCTACAAGAATTGGGGACATACACCTCCACCCTAGCATCATGTATTGGGGAGGAGGCATGCCGGTTCAGGTCAATTTGTAGCAGAGGAGCATCAACCTTGGTGGCAAATGATTCAAGTGAGTTGTCTTGTGATTGCTCTACTTTACCCTTGTACACCTTCCAATGCAATTCCGAGGTGATAGGCATACTCTTTAACCGAGACTTCACCCCCACTCCAACATCATACCTTCCAATAAGTTTAAGCTCATCACTTGGGGTCCATCCAATGTAACACACTTCTAACTTTCACAACTACATCCTCATAGGTTGGGCTATACTCAAATACCATGTGTTCTTCCCTTCATCGTCATTGCCATTCATATGTCTCCTTATCCAAATAATGGAGATTCACGAGACAATCCATCTAAATAAATTTTAGATAATGTCAACGATAGGCGGCAACATAATATGGGACAATATCCATTGTGCATCCCATGGGTCAATAAAAGTTCTATGCAATACATTTAAGCAACAAAACAAATAACAACTAAAGAACAAAATATCATGGCTTAACCCTAACAACTAAAAAATGACTTTGCTTACCACTAACCCTAACCCTAGAAATAACCAAAACAATAACCATAGATCTAGCTACAAACAACAAAGTTAGCACACTACACATGGTCAATCACACATATACAACCCTAGATCTAGATCTACCATCCATCAAATCCATTGATTTCACACAAAATGTAGCACAACTAGGGTTTGCATAAAAGAAATCAATGCCATCAAATAAGTTGATTACAACCAACCAAAAAGAAGAGAGTGGGTGAGGTACCTTGAGGGATGAAAATGGCCTCAATCCACCGGAGAAAACTCAAGCAATGGAGATGAATTTGATGGAGCCCTAGGATGGGGAAGAGAGGGGGAGAGGGGCTCAGCTCGGGGAAGAAAGGATTTGGGGGCGAATGGGTGGGTTGTGGGGCCCACCTAACCCCCAGCCATTGGTTTTATGCATTCAGCACCCTACCGCCATTGTCTCTGGCGGTAGGCTGCCTAGAGCTACCACCACAGCCAGTGGCGGTAGCCACTTATCCACGCGTGAGCGAGGCGGCGCCGTCGGCGTTGACCGGTCCCTACCGCTAGAGCTAGTGGCGGTAGGGCGTTCTAGCCTACCGCCAGCTCGGGTGGCGGTAGGAAAAGGGTCAGATCCGAAAAACTTTCCAAAGAGGGGTCAGATGCGGCTAAACATGCACAAAAGGGTCAAAACAGTGAATTTGGCCTCCCATAGAGGCGCGGCTGGCCAGGGAACGTACGCCACTGCTGGGGATTCTTGTCGGGCGAGGACCCTAATTTTGGCTCGATTCGGAAGAGCGTGCTGGCAGGTTTGCCGTAGTTGTCCGGAGTGACAAGTTTACCCTAACCATTAGTAGAAAACATCACTTTTTTGGGGATACTACTACTGGGCGTAAACCGGCCAGGATAGGCCGGGTTAACTTCATCAGTAGTTATCATATCTGAAGCCCATGAAGACAGACGAAGACGCTTCAAGAAGGCCCAGGGCCCAAAGCCCGTTTAAGGCCTGTAAACATAAACCGGTATTGTCAATGTAACTTGTACTATAAGGTAGAAAGAGCAGATACCGGGTCGGACACGTTTATGAGCCGGCCTCGGGACTGTATAAACCGAGGGGCGTCAACCAATGTATATAAGGGGACGACCCGGCGATGGTTCAGGAGAACAGACAACAACTCGAGATCCAAGCAAAGCGTATTCGCTCCCTGGTCATCGAAACCCCATCAATTCCATCACAACTAGACGTAGGCTTTACCTTCATCGTAAGGGGCCGAACTAGTATAAAACTCTCTTGCATCCCTTGTCCACTTTAACCCCTTTATGCTAACCCGTTGTGATGGCTCCACAACTAAGTCTTTTCATGAGGACATCTACCGTGACAAAACCACGACAGTTGGCGCCCACCGTGGGGCTATCGCACGATGGTTTCAAGTTCTTGGAGGGCAACTTCGAAGGACTCAAGGGTTACGCTGTGGGCCGGATGACCAAAATTCGTCGCGGCAAGCTCTACATCGAAGATGCGGGCTGGGGCCCCGAGGCCGGCTCAATCGAGTACGGCTATCGGGTCCCCTTTGGTGGCATACACGTTTTCATCGGCAGGATCGGCGAACCGGGCCCTAAGCCGGACATCTGCACCGACCTCGTCGAAACGGCTCAGCGTGCGAGATCTGCCCGGGTCAAGCCTGTCGTGAAGCGTGCCTTCGTGGGAGTCATCCATGGAGGGGAATACGAGGACAGATCGGAATCTGGTGGTGAAACCGTCGTTTATTCCGGCGAAGAGTCATCGACCGGAGAGACCAAGTCGTTATATCAGCTACAAGATGGCCGGATTGGGGGCTGTTCCGATGGCGACAGTATTCCGGACCCCTCTGATCTGCCAAACCGGGTTGGAATCTTCATGGCCGGTACACGACCGGCACTCCAATCTTCGACCGCAGCAGCAATGATTTCCGGATCAGCAGCGGCAACGGCAGCAGGGGCAGGAGGCCCTGTTCGACCGCCGGCTCAGGTTTTATCTGATTTATTTGATGTGTTGGCAATGCTGATTGCGGAGGTTAACCCGGCGGATCAGGATGCACACGATGCGAAAATCGCGAAAGTGAAGGATCAAATTTCTCAGGCCAAAGCCGATCTGGCAGCTGAAGATACCAGGATGGCCGCGGAGCGGGCCGCTTTGAATGCACAGACCTACCGGCTTATGCTGGATCAGAATGCGTCACACGAAGTCCTGAAAAGGAGACACCGTTATCGCTTGCCTCTAGTTTATGATGCTAGGAACCTCTTTAACACCCCGGGAGCAGGGACCAGTAATCCGCCGGTGGTGAACCCGGTGGAGGCACCTGGGGCAGGGGCGCTGGTTCAGCCGCGTTTGATGGATCCGCCTCGACAGAACAACATTATGACGCAGCCCATCCCAACACCACCAGGTCATCATTCTACTCCGATGGACAATCTTGTCGCTGCCGCTTCACGGCTGGCGGCCATCCCGATCGAAGGCGATTCTCCAGCGGCGGTTGAGACGCGTCGGGTTAAGGAGCTTTTTCAAACGGCTTTGGTGCAATAGGAGGCTTATTCACATAGTCGCGATCAGATTCATTCCACTCCTCGTCCGAGCTGGAGTTACATCAGGCGTATGGATGAACCGACAGTGTCAAGCAATGTGCGGAACCGTGATCCGCCCCGTGGCAATAACCGGGCGGGTGATGCTCAGGAGGTGGTGGACCGGGCTTGAGCACGCAGAGAGGCCGAGCTTGCGGCGCAGCATGAAGCCCGTCAACTTACTCCGGTTCATCCAACTACATCAGTGGAACCAGGGGTCACTTCTAGCCCTTTGGGAGTGCCGTGTCTCGTCCCAGTGTTGCGCAGTGTGCGCCTGCCCAAGGATTTCAAAGGCCCGCGCAAGGTGCCGAATTACACCGCGGATTTGTCCCCTGAGACATGGGTTGAAAGCTATGAGATGGCCATGAAGATGCTAGATGTGGATGATGCAACATGTGCAAAATACTTCACCATGATGCTTGAAGGGACGACCCGTACTTGGCTAAAGAGTTTACCGGCTAATTCTATGAGGTCATGGGCCGAGTTGAGAGCCCGGTTTATCCAGAATTTCAAGGATACATGTAAGCAGCCTATGTCGATTGTGGACTTAGCTGCCTGTGTCCAGGAGGAAGGAGAGTCAACAACCCGATGGGTGCACCGGGTTTCGGAAATTTTGCGTTCACCGGACCGCATCAATGCTGATACCACAGTTCTGACCTTGGAAGGCAATTGCCGGTTTGAGCCTCTGAAGTTGAAGTTGGTACGGCTGAAACGCCATTGCAATGACATGGGAACCCTCATGGCCGCTTTAGTGAAGTATGCCGACTCTGATAGTACCAAGGATCCCGAGTCGGATGATGATAAGAAAGGGAAGGGAAAAAGGAGTGGCAATGCCAAGGGGCAACACCACAACCCGGCGGGTCATGGAAACGGCGGCAAACGTAAAGTGGATCACAGCTTGGACTTTGTGGCTAATACCAACGCGCAGGACAAGGGGTAGCGACGTAAGGGTAAACCGCCCCAGCGCGGTGGAGCACCTAGCCCTAACCCGGACCGCCTGTCTTATCTGTTGAACCAGCCGTGCCCAAAGCATGGGACGAAGGAGATTCCATCCACACATCTCTGGAAAGATTACTACATCATGCAACAGTTCAAAAATTCTAATTCTTTCCGGTATGATAATGGACCGGGTGGCGGTTCGGGCCACGGTTCTCATGGGCCGAGTTATGGTGGAGGAAATTCCGGTTCAGGCTTCCAGGGTAATCAGGGTGGACACAACAACCAAGGTAATCAGGGCAACCAAGGTGGCTACTATAATCAGGGAAATCAGCAGCAGCAGCAGCAGCAGTCGGGTTACCAGAGCAACCCGAAGCAGTTAAATAGTGGGCAATATCATGTTTTCACCACTAGCTTAGACAAGCGTGACCAAAAGCTTCATAGGAGGGCAGTGAACTCTGTTAAACCGGCGGTGCCCCATTATTTGCGTTGGTCTGAGCAGCCAATCGTATGGAGTAGAGAAGACCATCCACCCCGGGTTGACAATCCGGGTCATCTGGCATTGGTGGTGGCACCTCACGTGGGAGGTTATAAGTTCACCAAGGTACTCATGGATGGAGGGAGCAGTATCAATATCCTTTATTATGAAACTTTCCGTCGCATGGGGTTAACAGATAAAAATCTTAAACCATCCAATACGGTGTTCCATGGTGTGGTACCTGGTAAATCGGCTTATCCTGTTGGTAAGATAGCTCTGGAGGTGGCTTTTGGTGATGAGCATGACTCGAGATCAGAGACTTTGACCTTTGAAGTGGTGAAAATCAAGAGTCCGTATCATGCCCTGTTTGGACGGCCGGCTTATGCTAAGTTTATGGCACAGCCTTGCTATGTCTATCTGCAGTTTAAGATGCCGGGTCACAAGGGAACTATAACCGTCCATGGGAGCCACAAGGTTGCTCTAGAATGTGAAGAAGGTGATGCGTCTTACGCTGAGTCAGTTTTTTCAACAGAAGAGTTGAAGTTCTATAAAGACAATGTTGATCCGGCCGATATGACTTCATTGAAAAATCCAACTACGGAACATGATCCCGCCCTGAAATTTAAATCGGCTGATGAGACTAAGCTTGTTGACTTCGTGCCTGGCGATTCGTCCAAGCAGTTTACCATCAGCGCTAATTTGGATCCGAAATAGGAAGGCGCGCACATCGAGTTCATCCGTGAGAATCGGGACATCTTTGCGTGGAAGCCTTCTTACATGCCAGGTGTATCGAGAGAACTTGCTGAGCACACTCTTAATGTTGATCCTAAGTATAAACCGGTCAAGCAGTTCCTCCACCGGTTCAATGAAGAAAGACGCAAGGCTATTGGAGAAGAAGTAGCCAGGCTCTTGGCGGCTGGATTTATCGTTGAGGTATTTCATCCCGAGTGGTTGGCTAATCCGGTGCTGGTCCTTCAGAAGAATGACACTTGGCGTATGTGTGTAGACTACACAGATCTTAACAAAGCTTGTCCAGCAGATCCTTTTGCCCTCCCCCGTATTGATCAAATCATTGATGCTACGGTGGTTGCGAGCGTTTGAGTTTTTTGGATGCATATTCTGGCTATCATCAGATCAAGATGGAAGTTAAGGACCAGAGAAAACGTCCTTCATAACTCCTTTTGGAGCCTTCTTCTATGTATCAATGCCCTTTGGGCTCAAGAGTGCCCAAGCAACTTATCAACGGTGTGTGCAGAATTGTCTTCATAAGCAAAATGGCCGTAATGTTCATGCTTATGTTGATGATATTGTGGTGAAATCAAGGGAGAAGGAGACTTTGATCGATGACTTGAGGGAAACCTTTGATAACCTGCAGGTTTACAAACTGATGCTTAACCCGGCTAAGTGCGTTTTTGGTGTACCGGCAGGCAAGCTCTTGGGCTTTTTGGTGTCTAACAGGGGCATTGAAGCTAGTCCAGAAAAGATCAAGGCTATCACCTCCTTAGCCAAACTGAAGTGTATCAATGATGTTCAACGCTTGGCAGGTCGGATTGCTGCATTGAGCCGGTTTATCAGCTGCCTTGGTGAGAAGGCCATTCCTTTGTATCAGATGCTGAAGAAAACTGATAACTTCATCTGGAGTGACGCCGCAAATGAAGCATTTGAGGAATTAAAGCGGCAGCTGGCTAACCCGCCGGTTCTTGCTGCTCCGGTTGACAAGGAGCCATTGTTGCTATATGTGGCAGCTAACGCTCGGGCAGTTAGCGTGGCTATTGTGGTGGAGCGAAAGGAGGCAGGAAAGGAATATCCGATTCAGCATCCGGTTTATTATATCAGCGAGATACTTATTGAGTCCAAACAGAGGTACCCACACTGGCAGAAGCTGGTATATGTGGTTTTCATGGCAAGCCAGAATCTCAAGCAATATTTCCAAGGTCATCCCATCACTGTGGTCATCTCTGCTCCTTTGGGAGATATAATCCAGAACAGGGAAGCAACTGGCCGGATTGCCAAGTGGGCTATTGAGATCGGGCCTCACGGGTTGAAATACATACCCTGAACGGCGATCAAATCTCAGGCACTTGTGGATTTCATCAATGATTGGACGGAACTACAAGCACCAGAAGAGAAGCCGGATCACACTTATTGGACTATTCATTTTAATGGGTCCAGGAAATTGGAGGGCTCGGGGGCTGGAGTCGTATTAACTTCCCCGCGAGGTGATAAGTTTTGTTATGTTCTCCGTTTAATGTTCCCTTGCACTAACAATGCAGCTGAATATGAGGCCTTACTCCATGGTCTTCGGATGGCTAAGGAGATGAACCTAAGCCGAGTTAAGTGCTTCAGTGACTCGGACCTGGTAGCTCAACAAGTATCTGGCACTTGGGATTCCAAAGACCCACTCATGGCAGCATATCGTCGTGAGGTGGATATTGTTGCAGGTCACTTTAAAGGTTATCAGGTGGATCATGTGGACCGGCGGAAGAACGAAGCGACGGACGCTTTAAGCCGCCTAGGTTCCCAACGCAAACCGGTTCCGCCTAATGTCTTCTTGGATGTTCTACATAATCCGTCTGTCAAGCTCCCTGGTGAAGAGGATCTGGCTATTCCTGATCCGGAAACTCAGTTGGTGGCGGCTCTTCATGTTATCCCGGATTGGACGGTTCCTTATCTGGCGTATATGAACCGGGGCGAGTTACCAAAGGATGAGACTCTGGCCAGGCAGATAATCCGGCGGTCCAAGTCCATGACCATTATCAATGGAGAGTTGCATCATTGCAGTGTGACAGGGGCGTTTCAACGTTGTGTGTCTCCTGAAGAAGGCTATGAAATTTTGCGTGAGATCCACGAAGGAGACTGTGGTCACCACGCCGGTTCAAAATCTCTGGTGGCCAAGGCGTTTCGTCACGGTTTCTATTGGTTGACAGCTCATGCTGATGCCTAGGACTTGGTCAAAAGATGTGATGGCTGTCAGAAATTCTCAAGGCGCGCTCATGTACCGGCTCAAGAATTGAGGATGATTCCAATCACTTGGCCGTTTGCGACTTGGGGGCTGGATATGGTTGGGCCTTTCAAGAGGTCCAAGGACAAGAAGACCCACCTTTTGGTGGCGGTTGACAAGTTCACAAAGTGGGTGGAGGCAGAGCCAGTCAGTAAGTGTGATGTGGCCACGGCGGTTCAATTCATCAAAAAGGTGATCTTCCGGTTTGGTTTTCCACACAGCATTATAACAGACAATGGTACCAATCTGTCAAAGGGTGCCATGAAGGAGTTCTGTCAACGTGAGCACATCCGGCTTGACGTGTCATCAGTGGCTCACCCACAGTCCAATGGTCAAGCGGAGAGGGCCAATCAAGAGATCTTGAGAGGCATCAAACCCCGGCTTATGGTTCCTTTGCAACGGACGCCGGGTTGTTAGGTTGAGGAGCTACCTTCTGTGTTATGGAGCATCAACACCACACCCAACAGGTCGACAGGATACACGCCATTCTTCATGGTCTATGGAGCGGAGGCGGTTCTTCCTAGTGACATACGTCATGACTCACCTTGTGTAGCGGCATATGTTGAAGCTGACAATGAGAAGGCACGGTAAGAGGCTATTGACCTGTTAGATGAGGAGCGTGACATAGCGGCAGCCCGTTCGGTGATTTGTCAGCAAGATCTGCATCGCTATCATAGCCGCCGGATTAGAACCAGAACCTTTCAAGAAGGAGATTTGGTGCTTCGACTCATCCAGGATCAGACGAATATGCATAAGTTATCCCCCCTTGGGAAGGACCTTTTGTGGTCAGCAAGAATCTGCACAACGGGTCGTACTACCTAATCGATGTTCGAGAGTGCAAAGACTTAAGTAAATCGGAGGAGGAGACCAATCGGTCGTGGAATATTGCTCATCTTCGGCCCTACTATACTTGAGCTATAGGCTCTACTTATGTACATATTATGACAATGTATATATTATGATCAATACAATAAACCGGAACCTCAGCTAAAGCGGGGTATCCGTTGTTTTTTCCATCATGTGTGGTTACATGGAGCTTACATTTCTAAGCGCGTCCGGTTTACCCCTTGATTTAGCTTTTCAAAGCTTTATATCACATCACTTGGGGGCTTGGTCATATCCGAACCATAGCTACACTTCTCGATCAGCGCAATGCCACAGCATCACTTGGGGGCTTGGTCGTATCCGAACCATAGCTACACCTCTTGATCGGCTCAACGCTAAAACCGGGGCCAAAGAGAGTGTTGTGAGAAAACAGTAACTCAAACATAGGCACCCACTGAGCACTTCTCAAAACGTTACTTGGGGATTCTTTGCTATCGCAATGAACTTAGAATCAACGCTTGTAATTGGGCTATCCAGCCATGGCTTGGAAGCCTGGTGTATACACCTAAAACCCCAGGTTAACCTGCCTCTTTAAGTAAGTCACGCCGCCCAGGTAAACCTGGTATGACCCTTCGAACTTTGACAAGTTACTCTAAAATACAGACCCTGAACTTGTCAAGTTAAAACGATGATTGGTTAAGGATTGCGGACCATCTTAAAAGGATTTGCAAAAATGGTTTAACTCAGTGGCCTGGCAGCCCATGAAAAGCCTCAAATTTGGGGCCTGGCAGCCCGTGAAAAGCCTCTACTGCAACGGTTTTATTTGCCTTTTATTGAGTTTTGCTCTCTTTTTTGATAAGATTTATGATGTTTTTTAAACCGGTGTTATCAACCTGGCTAGACTGCCAATTACAAATTGACAGTACACGATCAACTCATAATCTGGAGACTATCAGCCCGGTCTGGTTTTGAATCAAAATCCCAGTATGGAGTAAACCGGTGTTTATCATAACCCGGAACGGTTTTACTATAAACCGGCCTTATATAAACAGGAGTCATTTTTCATCCAAGAGTTGGATTATGACCCTCACTACAAGGTTGGTCAGCCAACATCATGCCTAAAAATTGCAGGTATTATATATTTCCATATTTGGTTATATTTCACAACCTAGGTTGTCAACCTTGGTCATATATATATGGGTATCATGACCCGCCCAGCGGTAAACCGCCAGGGCGTTTAAGCTTCTTATCTGCAGGAACAGCTTGAACGAATAGATACGGATATCATATCTTAAGCATGTCGAATCAAGCAAGCATCAATTGAAGATAAATATGCACGAAGGCATACCAGACCAAGTATTTTAACTAGCCTATTACAAGGCGTTCCAGTGCCCAAAAGGATAATTGTTTTTCTCAAATACATGTTGCAGCATGTAGAAGACTAAACCGGCCTCCGGTTCATGATTGGTCACCAGCTTGACCTGACGGTTGCGGATCATCTCGCGTCGGTTCAACTTCTTCTTCCCTACCCAGTGGCTGGAAATCAACAGTTGCCCAGTCGAGCCCAGTTAGGGCTTGGAATACAGCTTCGTCACTTATCAGCGTAGACGGTTCAATGTCAAGGGCATAAGTGTGCTTACGGATTGGCGGAATAAGATTCTGGGCTTCTGGAATTGGTGCAACAACCTGTTTGTTCTTGTCATCATAGCTGGCTTGATAGTATGAAAGGTCTGCTTCTTCAACCAATTGACAAGCCAATGGGCGTACTTCCCGGTTTATGATCCGGAGATCATCTTCGCCAAATTCTGTTTCGGCTTCCTTCAAACCGGGATAACCTTGGGCCGCTTCAACTGGATCAAAGTCAGGAACCCATGCTTTTGCCCGGGTCAGTGCGGCTAAAGCACCCGTTCTAGCAGCAGACTTTTTTAACTCGTCTACCCGGGCAGGAAGCATGGATAACATTTCTAAGGTATCCTTGATCAAGGTGGGAGGCGGATTGTTGTGTGAAGCAGTATAGATAATCCGTTGAGCGCCGGTATACAACTATTCTATCATGGTGTAGGCCGCTTTCAACTTCTTCTGAACATCAGATCCCAAGTGGCTAATGCGAATTCCTGTATCATTGCAAGGGTTAGTGAACCGGCAAATGCATCAAAGGATATGTTGAAGTCAGGAATCACAGATGCTTACCAAACACAGCTGCAGTCATGGCATGAACCTGCCGCTTTACGCTGGTCAACTCATCAACCATCGGTTTAAGAGCGGCCTCTTCTTTCTCAACCCTTTTGATCAAATCGGTTTTTTCACTCTCCCAATCCGTCCACTCCTTGTTGAAACCTTATTTCAGTTTCTCCATAGCGCCTAGAGCGCTGGTCAAATCTCCCTTCGCCTTGGAGGTTTCAGCTTGTTGCGATTTAAGGTTCTCCTGCAGATCAGCAGTTTGGCTCTCTTTCTCGCTCAGCTCGGCCTACAAAGAGACAGTTATATGATGAGATGACAGTACATATTTGAAGTACCAAGCACATAACAAGTTATGCCCTTGGTACTTGGGAGCTAATGCATACTTGCTCTTCATCATACTTTTTCTACAAAGTCCCAAGCATAATACAAGTATTCAACTTGGCACTTGGGGGCTAATGGATATTTGCTCAAAGAATGCTGATACGGGAATTTCTTCTACAAAGTCCCGGTTCATCTTTATAAAGTTAAACCGGCACTTGGGGGTTACTTCAGTGAAGTTCAGATACATTGTTGCAAAGCATAAAAGTTTTTACTAAGTCCCGGTTTAGATTGATATCTTAAACCGTCACTTGGGGGCTATTGGAGTTGATAAAATGCAATTCAATATAAGGGAAAAGCACTTATGAATTTACCTCATATCATTCCTTCATCATATTTACCAAGCCGGCTTCATAGTCACGACTGGTGTATAGACAGTTCAGATAACCGGAATGAAGGTCTTGAGCATTCAGATGGGCGTAAGTGGACAGATCGGCATTCCATTTGCCTTTACCAATTGCAGAGAATTCCTCTTTGGCGGTATGTTTTGACAAGGCGACAGGATTTCCTGGATCAGTATGGCCAATGCCAGTAATCAGAACATCATCATCCTTCTCTTTAGCAGCTCGTACTGGAGTTGCCGTTTTGTTAGTATCTTTTACCGGACTTACCGGTTTGTCAGTCCGGATAGGGCTTGTTGGCTAGTCGGTTTGGCCGGTGGTGTCAACATGTGCCTGCTCTGCAATGAAGTCATGATCTTGAGGCGGCAGGTCATTCAGCATGTCATCAATGTTGGCCTCTTCAGGATCTGGAGTTTTCTCAGGATCAACAGCCACGTCTTCATCAGTCGGTTTATTCAACCGAGCTTTCTTGCTTGGTCTGGGCTTAGCACTGAGAAAAGAAAACATAAGGATCAGGACAGTATATATTAAGTAACATATCAAGGATATAAGTAAGAGTACGGCTCACCCAAGCACTGTTTTAATCGGATGTGTTAAGAGGTTGACGAAAACAACCAGCTTTGGGGCGTGAAGTGTCAAGGGGATAAGAGACCTCTGATCGGCGTTTCCGAACCGAAGTGTTCAGTAAACCGGTGGAGGTAACTACCGGGTCGCTATGCCGGGTTGTGCGGCGAGCTTCGTGCTGTTGTGTCTTCACAAGAAAGTTCGGGTCCAAGTAAGCAAGAGGATGAGAAAATTTAACTTTCCGGTTTGCTCGACGGATTTTTAGTGTTGGCAAAGGATCTGAATCGGAGGAAAGAGTGATTACCTCTACAGCATCGGCATGGCTGCCTTCAACATCGTCCTGGCAATAATCATCATCAATAAGGCGTACGAAAAATGAACCAAGTGAGTCAAGTTCTACCTCTAATTCTGGGTTACCCACATCATCATCAGCTGGTGGATCGGAGGATGCAGTGGTCCTCTTCTTGTTGGCAGGTTTTTTCAGAACCTTGGTTTTTGGACGAACTGGCTTGACCGGTTTGTCTTGAGGCTTCGCCGGTTTGTCTTGCGGGGGTTTCTTGTTCCAGAACGGATCATCACCCTGTCAGAAAGTAATCGCATTTTCAGAGACTATTTGGACAGAAGCAATTTCAGATAAAAATTTATGTGATTCTTACAGTGGGCGGTTTTTGAAGATACGAAAGGGAGTAGTCCGGTTTGAGCACGAGCGGCCTTGATTCGTTCAACATCTTTTTACGGCCTCGGTGACTTCTTCATCTATAAGCTGAATGTCAATGTGCGCGAGCATCCTTCACACTCCTGTATACTCACACATCAAACGGGCCTTGACAAGGAAGAATACTCCAGCCTATCCAACATCGAGCCAAGTCAACCCCCGTTAAACCGTTGGCTAGGAAGGCTCTCATCTTTGATAATTGAGGAGCATAGTTGGCCCTCTCTTTTGCAGTCAACCTTTGAGGGAAAGGATGTGTGTTGCTCAGGCGTTCAGGACGGTAACCCGGCAGCGGGTTTTTATCAGGTGGAGATGTGTCTTTGCAATAAAACCAAGTGGCGTTCCACTCCTTAGGATGACTGTGAAGTTTAGGATGAGGAAAGGTAGCTTCCTTCCTCTTCTGAACGGCCATCCCGCCTAATTCAGTGTTGGGTCCATCTGTGAATTCTGTACGGCGGTTTAGGTGAAAGAAATCTCTGAACAGTTCTACTGTGGGTTCCTCTTGAAGGTAAACCTCACAAAAAACTTGGAAGTGGCAGATGTTGGTCACAGAGTTAGGACCGATGTCTTGAGGGCGCAGTTGAAAATTGGCCAATACATCCCGGAATAATTTTGAACCGGGAGGGCTGAAACCCCGGCTTAAGTGATCAGCAAAAACAACAACCTCTCCATCCTTGGGTATAGGAGGACATTCCAGGCCAGGAACCCTCCACTGGATGACATCCTTCTTGGCTAAAGCGCCCGTTTTGACAAGATTATCTAACTGCTCTTGATAACTTCATGAGCGAGCCCAATTGCATTCATAAACTTGCTTGGCCATGGCAATGAATGATCTACAACATGATAATTACCGGTTTAAGATTTACAGTGGACAACTATGCGGCGGTACAAGGATGTAAGAATGTTGTTAAACCGGAGTTGGTTAATCATAAACCGGAATTTACTAAGCGAAGGATATAAGTTGAAGTACATTGGCGGTTCGACAAGGGGACTAATGGTATATACCGGGTCATCATTTTTTGAAAAAGTTAAACCGCCTAGTCTGACATTGAAGATACAAGTCTACAGATGGGTAAGTGAAGGAAAACATATTTCACAAGTTGGTATTACAATTTTGGATCTGCTGCATATCAGAAAAGGAAAATATATTCAGACCTAAGAAGTAGTACCGAAACAGTGGATGAAGGTTCAGATGGGATCTTCTATTTTAACGAGGTGTATTAGATGGAAAAGAAGGGCTACGACTATCATTGAACAGGATGAATATCAAGGTCTGGATCAAAAACCTATTATACAAGCAATGAACACCGACAAACACCGAAGAACATCGAAACCCTAGAACAGATCTATGGTGGAAGAACAGAGAGCATACCAGTGCTGATGAGAGAGCGGAGAAGCACCGCAGTTCTACGAATGCGTTCGAGGTGATCAGCGGCGAGTTGAAGCGAGGCGACGGTTGGCGGTGGCGGTGGAGCTCGGAGGTTGAGCAGCGAGGAAGGCGATAGCGAAGAGGCACGAAGGGAAAAGTGAAAATGACCCTCGGCCTTATTTATAAAGGCAAGGATAAGT
Source organism: Aegilops longissima (assembly GCA_021605205.1). Classification (NCBI taxonomy): domain Eukaryota; kingdom Viridiplantae; phylum Streptophyta; class Magnoliopsida; order Poales; family Poaceae; genus Aegilops; species Aegilops longissima. Next base: position 140,130,541 of record CM038681.1, read on the forward strand.
GTCGGTAGCGAAAATCGAGGCGGAAATTTGGAAATAAAGCGGGCTGTCGCCTCGATTATCGGAGGCCCATTAATGAAGATGGGTTGTACACAGTTTTTAATAAACAGATGATGTCACGGCGGTTTACCACGGCCCGGGAAGATGACGTCACGGCGGTTTACAAAATTATGACAGATGTTGAAGACAAAGTTTTCTGAAGTGCTGAGGATTGACGTGAACCAATTCAAATCAATCTAGGGCCTAATGTTGGGGATACTACTACTGGGCGTAAACCGGCCAGGATAGGCCGGGTTAACTTCATCAGTAGTTATCATATCTGAAGCCCATGAAGACACACGAAGACGCTTCAAGAAGGCCCAGGGCCCAAAGCCGGTTTAAGGCCTGTAGACATAAACCGGTATTGTCAATGTAACTTGTACTATAAGGTAGAAAGAGCAGATACCGGGTCGGACACGTTTATGAGCCGACCTCGGGACTCTGTAAACCGACGGGAGTCAACCCATGTATATAAGGGGACGACCCGGCGGTGGTTTAGGAGAACAGACAACAACTCGAGATCCAGGCAAAGCGTATTCGCTCATTAGACGTAGGTTTAACAACTCAAGATACGGGTCATCGAAACCCCACCAATTCCATCACAACTAGACGTAGGCTTTACCTTCATCGTAAGGGGCCAAACTAGTATAAAACTCTCTTGCGTCCCTTGTCCACTTTAATCCCTTTAAGCTAACCCGTTGTGATGGCTCCACGACTATGTCCTTTCATGAGGACATCTGCCGTGACAAAACCACGACAGCTTTCGTCACAGCTCAATATACACATTAGTTCCGGTTGCATTACAAACCGGGACTAATGTGAGCATTAGTCCTGGTTCAAGCGGCTAGGGCGTCGGGAAGGCATTAGTCTCGGTTCAAATGGGACCTTTAGTCCCGGTTTGAGACACAAACCGGGATTAAAGGGTGCGCACTACAACAGGATAGAGCTTTTGTAACACCGAGTTGTGTTACTACAGGCCCAAAAGAGAGTTACTAGGCCATATAGTAACACAGTTTTAAATATGTTCCATTAGACCGTGTTACTAAGTGATGTCAACTGTCACACATATTATATGTTACCATATGTTAAAAAAATATGTTACTATTCAATTATAGTAACACGTATATTATGTGTTACCAAACATGCCGGTAACACATTTTTATAATTATAGTAACACACATAGTAACATATATTTGTAGACATAGAACATTGTTGGTAACATGTTTTTGTAACTAGAGTAACACAATTGGTAGCATATATTTTTATCGTTGGAACACAAGTAGTAACATAATATCCAAATATCGTAACACTATAATTTATAGTTGTCAACTTCGAGAGTAACAAATTTTGTAACTATTGTAACACTATCAGTAACACTACTATATTAATATGGCAACATAATTACTTTTTTAATTTTTTTAATTATTAACCATAAAATTCAACACCCATTTTATGAAATATACATTTATTTAATAAAAACACTGTAATTGCAAAATAGTTAATTGTTTTTATATTTTGCTTGCCACGGTTAGATTGGTAGAGAAATTGAAGCACGACAGATACACAAATTCAAAATATCAAGATATGTACTATGAATATACAAGAGTGTATTATACTTATGCATTACAATAAATAAATACAAATATTCTTAGGTGCAACATCATATCATTTATATCAATTTAACTATAGAAAACACAAGTATGGAGAATATTACACCATAGCATTTGCATAAATTCAACAAAAGAAAAAGATCTTTTGAATAATATTACATTTTTCAATCTACCAATGTAAACTACAACTATTGGGAAGTAAAATCTTCAAATTTTATTTGCTTCCTGTTCCGACTGAAGTATTCAACTGCAAGTCAATTATCCTTGTTTCAAATCTGTAAAAGAAAATTGGACCTTATAGTTATGTAATTAAATATACACAAATATGATCTCGGAATATGGAAGAAAAGACTTCAACTTATAAAATTTGAAGGCCAAGCAATTAAGTATCCTGAAGAGAAAGCTTCACCAATTGTCCTGCAACTAGAAACTTCCCTTACTAACTCCTCATTATCAAGAATAGGTTCATCTATGCGCACATGGAAAAATTTAGAAACTAACTCAATACCACCAGCCTTAGTAGCTGGATCAATAGTCAGAAAAGTACCATACAACGTGTTGCTTGTTGGGATATGATGAAGTCTTTAAAACTACTTTAAAAGTTATGATCATTATTAGCATTCAACAACAATAATAATATAATTTGCATGAACAATATGATCTCTATTTTAATGGCATCCTAAAATACATGCCCCCATAAAAACTAAATAAACTGGACTAGCCATCAAAGTCTAATGCTCAAGGACACCTCACTTGCTCACGCTTGGTTGAAGTTATCCTTTACTTGTAGATTTGTAACAGAAGTCATTTTTCAAGGAGGCATGTTAGATTGGTTTGGGTTGGGAATTTGAGTACAGTAAACCCATGCCCCTTGGCGGATCTTTACCTTGATTGAAGAAGTACGCCTTTTTTTAGCGAATTCGATGTGGGCGTTCAGTTCTAGTCCCCTGCTTGTCTAGTCTTGAAAAATATTCAACTGCGCGATCCCTCATTTCCCTTGCCTACAAAGAGACAAATAGTAGATGGAATGATATTCATATCCTAGAGCTACAGAAAGCTGCAACTTCAAAACTCAAAAACACACAAACCTTACCTTTTGCACATAATCAATAACAAGGTCTTGTGGCGACGATGATTTTTTGTTGAATTTGTAACTGACTGACATCATCATGCTCGCCATCCTGGTTCCATGACACAACAATGGTAAGCAATTAATATTTTTTATATTCTATCTTTGCTAAAGACTGACGCACCTAAAAAAATCGAATGAGGAGCGGACCAGTACAGTTTATAAAATTATGTTCAAAAGTGCACTCGTTTGTTGTTGGTCTTCCACTCTTTCGTGAGTACCGGCGTTAAATTGTTAATTTGACATGATCATTTTAAAGTGTGCATTTGCATTTATGGTCATCAAGTCATCCAAAAAACCGCGTAAAAGTATGGTTATTATGATATTCAGTACAACCATATTGAAATAGTTCCGTATGAGTATTTAGTACGAAACTGTATTGTTTTTGTACCATATTGCCCAAAAATGAAAACTTTATTTACCAATATAAAAAGGTATTTATAAAAAAAACACGTTGGCACGTGGGCTCTGTGCGTGAAGGTATTGGTGATCTCTGTATATAGTTGATTTTAGTATTTCCATTTCCCCATATAATATAATTTGTAACACTATGATCAACTAATGATTATGTGTTACTATCATAGAGTTCGTAACATATTCCACAAACACATACTTATATGTTACTATGTGAAAACATATGTAACACAATGCTACTAACACTATTTATATGTTCCTGTAATATACCTCTGTAACACATTTTGGGGCTTTATATAGTATGTGTTACTACCTGCCGTCCAACACAAAATGAAGTGTTACTAGAAATTACCTTGTCACACATTTTTGTATGTGTTACATGATTGTGTTACTTAAAGTATGTTTTGTTGTAGTGGCGATGCCCTTTAGTCCCAGTTCGTATCTCAAACTTGTCACTCCAGTTCGTGTCTCAAACCGGGACTAAAACCTTTAGTCCCGGTTTGAGACACGAACCGAGACTAAAGGGCATCGCACCCTTTAGTCCCGGTTCGTGTCTCAAACCGGAACTAAAGGGGTTTTGAAATTTGTTTTTTGTTTTTAATTTCTATTTTAAATTGCTTATATCTTTTAGGATATTTGATGTTTTTGAGTGATTCTTTTTGCATTAGATTCAAAATTTTGTCTAGTTTCTGTTTGTGCCATTAGTTTTTCAAATTTGAATGATCTAAATATGAATTTATTCAAATTTTCTTCAAACCCTAGATTGTGAATAATTTGATTTTAAAAATAGTTTTAAATTTAATTCTTTTTGCTCCTAGCACATGTCAGATTGTTGTCACAATAAGATTTATTTGGTTTGGTTATTTTACACTAATTTAAATTAGGATTTTAATTAAAACAGTATTGCTTTGCTTATATAGTTGTTTTAGTCCTTAAAGTGAGATGTTTTCAATTATTTTTAGTTAGTTCTTTTGTAGATTTTAACATGTTGTAGTATCCTACATTAGACAATAGTAGATACATTTTATAGTTAATTAATATTAATTTTGCTACTGTTTTGTATTAATAGTTGTTTAGCCTTTAATAATGGTTGATAGAATTAGTTTTGCTATATTAAAAAGCAAATATTTTTGCCACTTTAATAGAACGTGACTCTGGCTTGGTTAACCTTAGTTGTGACTCTGGCTGGAACGGTGCTAGCAGATGTAGTCAATGGTAGAATTGGATGGACACCATCCCGGGCTAAAGGGTTCAAACTCTACCCCCCCCCCCCCCCGCCCCGTGTATCGCCATTTCAGATTTGGAAAAAAATGATAAAAACTTGAAAAAATAAAATCCTTCGAGACGTAGTTATATTACTACATCTACTAGTTAAGAAAATTGAAAAACTTAAATTTGGACATGTTTTGCAAAAAAGTGTTATGAAAAAGTAAAACGGCTATAACTTTTGCATACGATGTCAGAAAAAACGTATAATATATCAAAATGTTCAGCACTAAAATCCGGTTCCGATTTCGACGGCCAATGGCCGTTTTGCAAATTTTTAGAATCCTCAAATTCTGAAAGGAAAAAAAAGTTATCCTCAAATTTCAGTTTTTTTGAATCTTTTGTCAAACTCTGGTCAAACTATTTATTCAAGAAATATTAGTGTTACTAATTAATTATTGTTTTTTAGAATAATAGTTTCAAACTCAAATGGTGCTTCATGCTCAAGTTCAACTCCTAAGGGTTAATAGGATTGACATCTTACTGTGAGGTAAACAACAAGTGCAGACTTGGAGATGAGGGAGAATAGAACCGGGACTAAAGGCCCTCTGAAACCGGGACTAAAGGCCCGTTTTCTACTAGTTAACCGCCTAGGATTAGAGGATTAAACGAGAGAAAGTCCTGTATCCCATCACAATAGAATCCTTGTGATTTTCCCTCACTAGTGTTCTAGTTTTGAACACTGTAATGGAGAAGCGAATAAGGTCGCTCATGAACTTGCTAGTTTGGCTATATTTTTCTTGTCTAAGGATTTGTTCGAGGAGCCTTTAAGAGAAATTGCATCTCTTCTTGTAGACAATGTAATTGTTATTTTAAATTAATAAAGCAAGTTAATTTTTTTAAAGCAGAATCTCAATGTAAACCATCACTAACTTTGAACTATACATGGGGACATGGCGATGGGACGGGGGGCTTGTAGGAGAGAGCGCCGGTTAATTAACCCAACCAAAATGATTCAAGGGATCCGGTGGCGAGGGCGCGGGCCATGACGGGCGCGGGCTACGCTTCGTGAGGCTGGCCGCAACCGTTGATATGTTGCATTCTGGTATCATCGTCAAGTCTTTCGAGCTGTCTAGGATTGTGGATGACTGCCAATGATAATGACGTGCGTGCGGTGAAACACTATTGGTGAGCAGGCGGAGGCATGGGCAGAGGTGCCGGCGTTTGGCAGTGAATGTCCCGTGACATGTGGATGCGGCAGGGTAGCCTTATTCAATACCTGTGGGATCTAGTATAACCTCAATGCTTGTACTGACTGATTGATTATATGTGTTTGGCTCAAATTGTTAGTTTGATGAAGAGAATATTTTATAAACTACTGCAAAATGAAGAGGACTGTAGCCATTGCATATCCTTTGTTGTATAATTTTGTGCTTCTAAGTTGGCGTACTAATTTTGTAGATTTGTGTTTTTTTTCAGTTGGACCACCGTGGGGTTTAAGGGGGTGTTTGTTTACAGGGACTTATTGATGTGGGGACTTAAAAAAGTCATTTTAGTCCCATCTAAACCAAACAGGAGGGACTTATAGGGACTTAAAATAGGTATTTGAGACTTATCAAAGAAGACCCTCAGGGGGTTCTTTTTGGGACTTTTAGTTGTAACATGGTCTTTTATTCCATGTTTTGTCCCAGGAACCAAACATGTAGGAACTTTTTAGGGACTAACGTCTTTTTAGTTGGGACCAAAAAAGTCCTAAGACTTATGAACCAAACAGGGCCTAGTCACAATGGGGAGTAACTTAGAGTAGTAATATGCATATGTTACTAGTCTAGGTAGTAACATATGTGTTATGACATGCATCACTTCATTTATTAGGTTGTAGACTCATCTTTTCTTGATATGTGTGATGTTACAGTAACCAGCTATGTTACCACATGACTCTCTTTCTTCATTAATTACATGCTACATCATCTATTTTGCCTAGATAAGTGTGATGTTACCATCTATGTTACTCCCACTGTGGGTAGTCTAAGTTACTAATTTCATAGTGCAAAGTAACATAGTAGTAATGTCATAGATGGCTTCATTAATTATCTTGTAGACTCATCTTTTCTTGGAAAACGCTATGTTACAGTAACATATTATGTTACTCTAAACACATCTCTCCTCATTAAATACATACCACATAAGCAAACTTGTCTTGAACTGCGGCATGTTACTTGCTAAGTTGCTCCCATTAGGCTAGCCATAGTGGGGGTAACTTAAGTAGTAACTTAACACATCACAAAACAATTTTGCTTATGTGGCAAGTATTTAATGAGAAAAGAGGTGCTTGTGGTAACATAATATGTTACCGTAACATAGCGCTTCCCGAAGCAAAATGAGTCTATGAGGTAATAAATGAAGCAATCTATGACACTACTACTATGTTACTTTGCACTGTGAAGGTAATAACCTAGACTAATGTCATATACTACATGACACTAGTATAAGTTACTCCCCACTATGACCAGCCTTATGAGGGCATGGCCAATACTCCACTGCGGACAGCTGCCCCAGCTATCCATGTAGGACTGCAGAGAAAAGCTAGTGCTTGCAGATCAAACCTACTTCCTGCAGAAGAAGCGGTCTCTTCACTGACAAAAGCAGGAGAGAGAACAGAAGAAGGAGAGAGAGTGATAGAAAAGTAAGAGCAATCCGTGGAAAACTTTGTGAAAAACAATGAGAAGGGGACCCACTTAAAGCTGATGGTTTGTGAATTTGGGTTGGAGAGATATTGTTTCACGGTCGCCTTATCTCGCTGGAGTCACTGAAGCAGCACCAACATGTTGTCACCATTGTACATGCCCTGACTAGTTTAAGATGCTGGCTATGCCCCGTAGTACGTGACGGAGGAGTGTCGCGTTATCGTCACAGATGATTAATGCACGTCAACTCGTTGTAAATCGGTTGGGCGGCCGAGGTAGACGCTGCATGCAGCGTTCAGTTAAAGCTACTAGCACGGTAGATAGGCTAGGATTGTACAAGGTACTACTACTAGTCAGTCGCGTACCGTGTAACGGAGTACTAGTACGTGACGGGGGAGAGACCGGGAGAGATAGATGGCGGCTGCAACCCTAGCCGCCGCCAGGGCCAATCTCCCAACGCCGTTCTTCGGCGGCTCTCCTCCGGCGGCAACCTCGGATATCGGTGGTGAGGGGGGCCGCCGGATCTACGCGTGTGGATCGATTTTTCTTCTTTATAGTTTAGGTTTTTAGGTTGTTCATCATTTTTGCTTCGGTGACGATGATGGCGGCGCTGAATAGGTCCCTGACGAGGCCATCGGTCCTATGGTTGGGGATGGATTTGAAAACCAGTCTTTTCAAGCAAGGATGTTGTGGCGGCGGCATCCTCGTGGTGGACCTGTGTCCTCGGGCTCCGCCGTTGCGACGATGTTTACTCCAGCGCCGACACGGAGCTTGGGAGGTAGTCTAGGAGCGGATGCAGATTGTGGTCTGCATCGACGACATCTGGAAGACGGAATATCTGCTGGGCTCGTGGTTTCTGGATGGCAGGTATGGTTTCCTCCTTCGGCGTCTTAGTCGTGGTAGGGGGCCAGATCTGGAGTTCGATGGCGTGTCCGGGGTGTTGCCCCGGTCTGATTCGTTCAACAGTAAGGGCTTCACTTTTGGTGAGCCACTTTGGAGGTCCGCAAAGCTGCATATCAGCAATGGAGCCGCGTCGAGCTCGGGTGAGGTGGTGATTCGTCATTCTTTTCTTCGATGGCTGCTGTGGTGGTGCCGGAAGCAGTTGACGAGCGTTGGTGTCAGGCTTAGAGATGTTCTACTATCTTTTCAGTTTGTTATATCGGTCTTTACGTGATTTGTACTTTGTTCTTTATGATATAAATGAGACACGTATTACCATGAAAAAAAGAGATAGATGGCGGTGGCCTGGTGAGTGCATGCGTATGGCGATACTCGCATAGCATTGAGAGCAGTGGCGAAGCTACTTGTTAGTCTGTTTGACCCCACAGCTTTTTAGAAAATAAGCCTAAAACACTGTTCAGTTACTGTTCACACTTAAGAAAAAAATTCTAAAAATACCATTGACCTCACAGATACTTTAGGCTGGCCGCGCCGCTGATTGAGAGTCGGGTCTTGCTCCATTCCACGGCCGGTCAACTTCGTGTTTGGACTTGGGCTACGATACAATGCACAAAGCAGAAATAGGTGCCCTTGCCTTTGCCAAGGGATGTTCTGCTCAATCCGGCGCTCCTAGGCATGCATCGCTTCTCACTCCTCGCCCAACCAGCAGCATCTACTCCGGCGCCACGGGACTACGGGAGTGCTTTGGGCTCGAGGACGGATCAACTGGCGCATGACTCGCCTGCATCACGGAGATACTCCGATGCGACGCGGCCTTTCGGGGTCCGGACGTGTCGAATGGTTTGCGGTGCCCATGTCCATCGTTTGAGCGGCTGGCCGGCGCAAGGCAATGTACGCCACTACTTGTACTTCTCTTCGTGAAGGAGTCATTTCGGATGTCTCCAAATCCTGCAATATCGTGGCTCCCTCGATATTAAAACGGACATGCATAACCGTAAAATGATGTCGACCAAAAATATTGTGAGCCCTAGTGTAGCGGTGTTAGACTAAGTATATGTTAGATATACGTGTTGTAACATAACTTGTATTTGTACGGTTCCCTCTTATAAATATATGTCAGCCGTACCCACCAAAGATATCGAGCATTGTTCCAAACCCTAATACGTCTAACATGGTATCAGACGACGCGTTCGATCCGCGTCACGCTTCCGCCTCTACAGCCGTCGCGCCGGCTCCCGCCGCCGCGCCGCCTCTCTCCACCCTGGCGATGGAGTCGTCGTTCCTAGCGTCGCCTCCGCTTGCCTGGGCCCGATCTGCTCCCGCGGGATCGCAACCTCCCGCGCCTCGATCGTCTGCGATGCCGCCGCCGCCTCAGTCTCCTGCCGTGCCGATCGCGGGCAACCCGATCCCATCGCACGGCACACCTCCGCCACCGGCCTCCTAGGCGCCCCTGGGCAGGCGGCCTACGGTGGCCCTCCGGCTCCGGTCCATTACCGCGACGCGCCCTCGGCCTCGGGGCCCTATGGCGCTCACCAGGCGCCGTATGGTGGCCCGTACCCTGCGTCATACGTCGCGCCGTCGGCTGCGTCGTACGCGCCGTACGCTGCTGCCGCCCCGACGCCCTACGCTGCCGCCCCAACGTACGCCGCCCCTCCTGCACTCCCGTATGGTGTGCACCCATCGGCGACTTGCGGTCATCATCAACAACCATCGGCCGATGCACTCGTCCCGTACAGTGTCGTCTCGCCGCTTGATCTGCCGCCCTCCGCGCCGATGGCCGAACCAGGGCCGTTTCACTTCGCTCATTTGGTGACGGTGAAGCTCTCTGCTGATAACTACCTCCTGTGGCGCGCCCAAGTGTTGCCGCTGATGCGTAGCCACTACCTTGAGGGGTATGTTGATGGCTCCCTGCCGTGCCCTCCGGCTATGGTTCCGGTACCTTCGCCCCATGGTGGCTCTGTCATGGTCCCCAACCCTGCTCATCATCGATGGACTACTCAAGATCAGGCCATCCTGGGTGCTATTCAGTCTTCGCTCACTCCATCCATGGCGGGCATGGTGGTTTTTGCCGCTACGTCAAGGGATGCATGGACCGCGCTTGACTCCAGTTTCTCCTCGCAGTCCCTGGCACGTTCGTCTGCCATTCGCAACCAACTGGGTGAGGTCAAGAAGAATGATCTCTCTGTCACGGCCTTCTTCAACAAAGTAAAAAAGCTTGGCTGATACACTGTCCTCAATTGGGAAGCCACTCCGTGATGAGGAGTTTACTTCATTCATTCTCAATGGACATGACGAGGACTATGACTCTCTTGTGGAAAACGTCAATGGACGTGACACGCCGATGCCACCTCGTGATCTCTATGCCCGCCTCCTTAACACGGAGCAGCGGCTCGCTGCTCGTCGCTCTGTCGGAGTCTACACGGAGGGCCCCTCTGTGAACGCTGCTCTTCGCGGGGGTGCCCGTGGTGCCAAGCAGAAGCCGCCGCCTCCCACGGGAAACCAGCCCCGTCCGCCCGCTCCAGCTCCTCCAACGGCTGGTCGCAAGCGACTTCACTGCGAGGCGTGTGGTGGTGGGATCGAGTGTCAGCTTTGCGGCATTGAGGGACACTTGGCGTCTCGGTGTCATCGTCGTTTTAAACGCGGTTTTCTTGGCATCGGGAACAATGGGAAGGGTAACAAGAAGCAAGCTGCTCTCGCTACACAGGAGCCCGGATTCACTCCATCATATTCTGTGGATCCTGCCTGGTACATGGACACAGGCGCCACGAACCATTTGACGAGCCAGCTTGACAAGTTGGCCACTCGCCAGCCCTACACCGGTCATGATCAGGTCCGCACTGCCAATGGATCAGGTATGCCCATCTCACATGTTGGTCCGGCATCTCTTCTTTCCCGTACCACTAAAACCTTGCGTCTCCTTGATGTCCTTCGTGTTCCTTCAGTCACACGTAGTTTACTCTCGGTTCCTAAATTAACTCGTGACAACAATGTGTTTGTTGAGTTTCACCCTTTTCATTTTTTTGTTAAGGACCGGGACACGAGGGACGTTCTTCTTAGTGGTCGAGCTCGCGACGCTTATATGCACTTGACGTGCCACGAATGCTTGATGTGCCACGAGTATCTCAAGTTTTCAGTGGCGTGCGGGTGTCATCGTCGCAGTGGCATTCTCGCCTTGGCCACCCTGCCATTCCCATTGTGCGCCATGTGCTTCATCGTCATCGTCTTCCCGTTGAGTCCAGTAATAAGGAGTTTCTAGTGTGTGATGCCTGTCAACAAGGCAAGAGTCATCAGTTGCCCTTTTCTGTATCAAGTCGTGTTGTCAAAGCTCCTCTTGAACTTGTGTTTTCCGATGTGTGGGGCTATGCCCAAACTTCTGTTAGTGGGCACAACTATTATGTCAGTTTCATAGATGCTTTCAGTCGCTTTACTTGGATTTATCTTATTAAGCGCAAATCTGATGTGTTTCATGTTTTTATGCAATTTCAAGCACATGTTGAACGATTGCTCAAGCACAAAATTATACATGTTCAGTCTGATTGGGGGGGGGGGTGAATACCGTAATCTTAACACCTTCTTTCAAAAGCTTGGCATTTCACACCATGTGTCTTGTCCTCATACACATCAGCAGAACGGTGCAGCTGAGCGTAAGCACCGTCATATAGTTGAAACTGGTCTAACACTTCTACCACATGCCTCTGTTCCGTTTCGGTTCTGGAGTGATGCCTTTGTTACTGCTTGTTTTTTGATAAACAGGATTCCCACACGACTTCTTCATATGAAGTCCCCTCTAGAAGTGTTGCTTCATGAAACTCCAGATTGCTCCTTCCTCAAAGTGTTCGGTTGTGCGTGTTGGCCACATCTTCGCCCGTACAATAAGCATAAACTTGAGTATCGGTCGAAAAAATGTGTGTTCCTTGGGTACAGTCCTCTCCACAAAGGTTACAAGTGTCTCCACATTCCATCAAACCGTGTTTACATTTCCCGCGATGTTGTGTTTGATGAGACAGTCTTCCCTTTTTCCACGCTCACATCGCCCACTGACACTCCTGTCACCGAGTTGCACTCGTTTCCAGTTTTGCCTGATCAATATGTGGATGCTGCATATTCTCCATTGTTGTTGCCTAACCACGGTGCAGGGACTGGACGAGGTGCTCGACTGGAGCTTCTTGATGATGACGATGCGCCACCTACATCAGCTGTTGCTACGCCGGCTGCTCCTACTGCCACGACGGCTGCCACCGACGTTGATCCGGTGTGCATGCCCCATGCACGTGGATCCGCTGGCATGCCCGCGTCGCCTGGGCCGGCCACCCCCGTGGCCTCGTCACCTGGGCCTGCGGCCCCGCAGCCGCCTGGGTCGGCTGACCCCGCGGCTCGGTTGCCTGGGCCGGCGGTACCGCCGAGTGACGACGCGTGCATGTCCCATGCACGTGGGTTCGCTGGAGCGCCCATGTCGCCTGGTGCCCCTGTGTCACCTGATCCGTCGTCGCCAACCACGCCGGACCGATCTTCGTCAACCACTCCAGGTCAGGTGACCGTGCTACCAGACGTGCTTGTGAGCTCATCTGCGGGCGTGTCTTCCTCACCACTCCTGGACAGTAGCTCCTCGTCGCCACCTCCGCCTGTCGTCCTGCGCCCTCATACTCGCAGCAAGAGTGGCATTTTTTAGCCGAAGAAGTACACTGACGGGACTGTCGCATGGCTTGCGGCTTGTGTGGCGCATGCTGAAGCTGATCCTACGGCTGAACCGCGACACTTTCAGGCAGCGCTTCGCATTCCACACTGGCGTGCTGCGATGGAGCAGGAGATTCATGCTCTTCAGAAGAACGACACTTGGCGTCTGGTTCCACCTCCGTCCGGTGTCAATATCATTGACTCCAAATGGGTGTTCAAGGTGAAGAAACATGCTGATGGCTCCATTGAGAGGTACAAGGCACGCCTGGTGGCGAAGGGATTCAAACAACGGTATGGTATTGACTATGAAGACACGTTCAGTCCTGTTATTAAACCAACTACCATTCGTGTTCTTCTTTCATTGGCTGTTACTCGAGGATGGTCGCTTCGACAACTTGACGTTCAGAATGCTTTTCTCCATGGAGTTCTGGAAGAAGAAGTTTATATGCGTCAGCCGCCAGGGTTTGTTGATCCTGATCAGCCGCATCATTTGTGTCGTCTTGTCAAGGCTCTCTATGGTCTGAAGCAGGCCCCTCGTGCGTGGCATGCGCGTCTTGGAGCTGCTCTTCGTGCGCATGGTTTTGTGCCTTCTACAGCGGATACGTCTCTGTTTATTCTTCAGCGACCGGAGGTGACTATGTACATTCTGGTCTATGTTGATGATATCATTCTTGTCAGTTCATCCGCTGCTGCTACGGATTGGCTTGTGTCCTCTCTCGGTGCTGAGTTTGCTGTTAAGGATCTTGGGAGACTCCATTACTTCCTGGGTCTAGAGGTGTTTCATTCTGATGGTGGCCTGACTCTTACTCAGAGGAAATACTCTCAGAATCTTCTACGTCGTGCTGGTATGTTGCAATGCAAGACTGCCACGACTCCTATGTCTGCCACCGACAAATTGACGGCTTTTGATGGTGACTTACTCTCTCCTGAGGATGCCACGGAGTATCGCAGTATTGTTGGTGGGCTGCAGTACTTGCTCGTTACTCGACCTGACATATCTTTTGCTGTCAACCGTGTGTGCCAGTATCTTCATGCACCACGTGATCCTCACTGGTCTTCTGTTAAGCGCATCTTGCGCTATGTTCGTCACACTGGTTCATATGGTCTCCATCTTCAGCCTGCTCGTTCTGGACTGATTTCAGCTTTTGTGATGCCGATTGGGCCGGTAGTCCTGATGATCGGCGATCCATGGGGGGACATGCTGTGTTCTTTGGTCCTAACTTGATCGACTGGCAAGCTCGTAAGCAAGCTACGGTGTCTCGGAGTAGTACCAAAGCTGAGTACAAAGCTGTTGCTAATGCCACAGCTGAGATCATATGGGTGCAGTCATTGCTTCGAGAGTTGAAGGTCTCCCCGAGTCAGCCGCCTGTTCTTTGGTGTGATAACATCGGTGCCACATACCTTTCATCCAATCCAGTATTTCATGCCCGAACAAAGCACATCGAAGTTGACTATCATTTTGTGAGGGAACGTGTTGCTCAGAAGCTCCTTCAGATTAAGTTTGTTTCTTCTAAGGATCAGCTTGCTGATGTTTTCACTAAACCCTTGCCCTTGCCTTCTTTTGAAGGATGTCGTAGCAATCTTAACCTTCTGAGTGTTTCAGGACATAGTTAAGATTGAGGGAGGGTGTTAGACTAAGTATATATTAGATATACGTGTTGTAACATAACTTGTATTTGTAACCGTACAAATACAAGTTATGTTACAACACGTATATCTAATATATACTTAGTCTAACAAGTGGGCGCAAGATGGGGTCGGTGCTCCTTGGCTAACTTATGTCACCTTCTCACCGTGAGGCCGACCTACGAGACTTTAATATTTTTATCTACCTGTTGATTCTTTGAATTCGTTATTGTACCATCTATGACTTTAATTGTGGCAATAGTTTAGGTTTCATCGACTCATATAAAGTTCAGGATTTGTTGATGACTCATGCCAATACTCTCCTTATAAAGTTCAATCTTCTTTACCCTTATAACTTGGATTATTAAGGATTCTCCAGACATGCGGTCATGTGAGCATCAATCTTGAATGCCGCACACACCTTTTTGCATCGTCGGCGTGCTTCGTAGTACCAGATGAAGGATTCGGTGGTACATTATTTCCATGTATTAAGGAATGACGATGGTATTATTTTAAGGGTGCTAAGCAATAATTTTAACAAGTCATTAAAATAGGCAAGAAAGACATGCAACAATGGTACGAAGGAATCGTATTAAACTAATTTTAATGCACAGTCGCACCCATGTGCATAATCTAACGCTTCTATCATCTCCTACCCTAGCTGGTTTTTGTTAGGCACAGGCTAAGCAACCATGCTACCCACGGCTTGTCTACATTTCACCCTTGACCATGACATGCAAAAAGTTGTGTAAACTCGACATGGACAAGTTGCTCGTCGTATGTTCATCACCACATGTTAGTCGTATGACCATCGTTAAGTGTCAGCGTATGACAAAGTTCATGTGTACTTGCTCAGTTGTATGGCCACTTTTTTTTTTCTAAAGTAACCTGATCATGACAAAAAAAAAACGCGGAGTGGAGGTAGTTTCAAAGCTACATACTCTCTGGATACATTCTTTGATGATCATTTCTTGGTTGTATAAGTAAATAATGTTGTGGTTGGTATAGTTTTTTTTCCGTCTACAATTGAGTATAAAAATGTTTATGCATGTTTTTCTAAAACCCCCATATATTAAAACTTAAAATAGTTGAATACAATCATTTCTTACAGCATTCGCCACGCAGGACGGAAAATTATTACAGAGCAAACCATCTGACATATTATCAAAACTAAACTTCGCTATTTGGTGAGCCACCACATTGGCTTGTCTATTAATGTTCACCAACTTAACGTTTGGTAGGAGCTTTGTGATGGCTATTGCTTCCTTCTTCAGATCCTCAAGAGAAAATCTATCAAGCTTATCATGTGCAACGAAGGAGACTACAAAAGCGCAGTCCGCTTTCAAAATAACAGGCTTATGAAAAGTGATACCAATATAGAGGCCAGCAAGACACACCTGAAGTTCCGCTTCATCAACACTGATACACAAACCAATATAATCGCAGGAAGAGACAATGACTTCGCCTGCCGAATCTCTGGCAACAACCCCCACACTAGCAGAAACAATTGTTAACCACATGGCATCCACGTTAATTTTAATATGATCAGAAGGCGGAGGCTGCCATACCTCGGGACTTCTCGAAGGGGCATTAGCAGATTTTAGCCCATCTTTAACTCCCTTTCCTTTGTCACCAGGGTCGAACTCATTACTGGAATGGCAGGACGAGTGCGTTGTCCCGTAGTTATCCACAAAGCTAGCTGAGTTCGAAACGGACTCTTTCCCCTTGGCAAAAATTAAATCATTGCGTAAGTGCCAAGCTTTCCTTTGAGCATGTTTATTTATTGTATCAACATATCTGTCAATGATGATCAAATGTGAAGTGAATGTGTACATAGAGATAATACAAAAAGTGAAAACAATTATATCATACACTTCATGCATTGGGAAGAAAATAATGACTTATTTTTCATCTCACCTTATCGCCATTTTGTATGGGAAATCCAGTCCAGTCGTACACCATCGATGATTATTCTCCTGCATTTCCAGTTAAGAAACGGTGTGAAATTCATCGTGGCAATGTCACCGGCATTGTCCATCTATCGGTGTAACATCTTGACGAAAAACCGACGATGCCAGTAGTCGTCATCCATAACTGGCTCACCTTGTGCGATTATCAATACGTAGAAAGCCTCGACACGCTCGGTCTCGCCTTTTTTTTAATAGAGCGTGACCTCACCCATTAGCTCATCTAATCATATTCAAACGTGTTTTTCCTTGCCCTAATGGCTAGGGTACATAAAAGTTATCGGGCTATCAACCTTGATTACTGCCATGAGTACGAGATAGCTGGAGGGTCGTCCGTGAAAAGGCACGCTAATCAAGTCCATCGAAGCAGAATCTCACATGAATGTTGGGATTATGTGTCCTGCAACTATATTCAAATACTTATTATCATTAATATTTGGAATACCTCATATGGAATTATACATGTGTTTTGTGCATGGAATTACTCTTGCTGGAATGTACTTAAGTTTTGCATGCTTAAGGAAGCCGGTCAATTATTGGTGGAATACAATATGCTTTATATATTGGAAAGACTACCCGGGTACGCTGATAATTGGAAGGAGCTAGATCGTGTAATTAGATTACGGCCCTAATGTTGATCTACATAATTAGAGGAATTTATACTCTATTATGACGCGTTGCTCACAGGCGCGTGCTCCAGGGACTCGAAGGATAGGATCCGCTAACAGACAAATTATATCGTGGTTGGTAGTTTGATCTGTACTCTATCCGGAAACTAGTTTAAAGACTAGGAATCTTATAACTGTATAAGAGACGGACTCTTTGGAAACGCAGTATAAGAAGGTCCCTACCCCCTAGCCTCGAATATGCGATTGTGAGCGGCACCACGGAAAAGCGCGGAGGAATAGGGGGTAGACCACAACATATATCTAACATTGGCATCCGAGCCGATTAGGGTTAACGACAGTAGTCGTACGACTCGATTCGATCGGAAAACAATTCCGCTGCGTACTCTGCTCGTGGTCAACTAGTACAAGTCCAACTTGGAATTAGATTGATCTGGTTTTCTCTCCGTGACGCCCGCCGCACACAAAATCGCTCCAGATCGATTCCCTTGCCTCGCGCCGCCGCCGCTCCCGTCTCACGCCGCCGCACTCTCGCCTCGCCAAGCCGCTCCGTCTCGCGCCGCTGCACCCGCCTCGCCGCGGCGCTCTCCTACGCCGGAACGCGCCGACAGCCGCCGCCCGAAGTCGCCAACTCCGCCAGCGGCACGATCTTCAGCCGCCCTCCACGGAAGCTTCGCCTCAAGCCCACGTCCTGCAGCCGTCCCCACTGCTGTCAGCCGTCGTCAACGTCCGCTGCAGCACACGGGCCCCTGCAAGGTACACAAGCTAGTCCTCAACGGTTGCTTGAAATTGTCTGGGCTGTCACCTGCTACTGCTGCAATTCAACACTGCCAAAGGAATTTTTTTCTGTTCTGTACTTTGTGGATAGATGGCTTCCAATAGCGTGTTTGCTGAGTTGCTCAGGAACTACAAGTTAGATGGCACAAACTTCACTGTTTGGAAAAGGAAGATGATGTTTCTGCTTACAGCTGAGAATATTGAGTATGTGATTTCGACCGCCGAGCCAAACAAACCTGCTGATGACGCTTCAGATGAGGAAAAGGATAATTATGCAGAAGAACTCAAGGAGTGGAATAAGGACAATAAGAAGGCTAGGATTTTTATTCTTGGCTCCATGTCTGATTCGTTGGCAGGTGAATATGAAACAGAGGTTGCTGCACACAGAATTATAAGAAGGCTGGAAGAAGATTTTGGTGAAGTTTCTTTAATCAAAGTGCTTAGCTTGCTGAACAGATTCTTGACGTCTAAGATGGCAGATACTACTTCTGTCAATGAGCACTTAAACAAGTTGTGCGTGCTGAATGAGGAATTGAAAAATGCTGGCTATCCCTTCTCTGAGGAGGTGCAAGTAATGGTGGCTCTGAACTCACTTCCGCACACTTGGGAACAATTTAAAATATCATTCTGTCACTCTGAAAGATTACTGAACATGCGCAATTTGAGGCATCATTTGCTCATGGAAGAAGATAGGAAAACTTCACAAGGGAAAGAGAGACACCCACATCATCAGGAGTTGCACCTTGGTGAAGATAGGAGGCGTTGGCAGAAGAAGCATCAAGGAGGTGATTTGAGGGACAAAATCAACAGGAAGAGAAACTGGGATGATCATAATGGAAGAGGTCCAAACTCTAGTTTTGATAAGAGGAAATTTAGATGTCATGGTTGTGGAGAGTATGGGCATTTTAGAACTGAGTGCAAGAATAAGAAGCCTTATAAACAAGATGACAAGTCTAAGAAGCAGCACCAGGACAAGCAGGACAAGCATCAGGGCCACAAGAAGGACAATTCTTCTCCTGATGGTATGTACAATCTATTTGTTTGTTCTGAATCATTGTTTACTACTTCAGCTTCAGATCATTGGGTAGTAGACTCTGGTTCCACTTCGCATATTGCAAGGAATAGTGCTGGTTTCACCTCTTTAAAACCCATACCGAAAGGAACTAGATTTATTTATCTAGGAACAACTGCAAAAGCTGATATTTTGGGCATAGGTGATTATACACTCAAACTCCTGGAGGAGGAAAATTAATTTTGAAAGACACAGTCTATTCCCCTAGCATGAGAAAGAATTTAATCTCTGTTTCTAGACTGGAATCTATTGGTTTTAAGGTCTTATTTGGAGATGGCAAAGTTAAAATACTGATGAATGGAAATTTAGTTCAATCAGGAAATAGATTTGATGGTCTCTACTATATTGAGGATTTTATGGACATCGATAGAATGGATTGTATGGTGAATGAACAGAACTCGGTAGTGAGGAATATAGATGGAAACAATAATTGTTCAGAATCATATCTCTGGCATCTTCGTTTGGGTCATATCTCAAAGAACAGAATTAAGAGGCTAATTGATGGAAACAATAATTGTTCAGAATCATATCTCTGGCATCTTCGTTTGGGTCATATCTCAAAGAACAGAATTAAGAGGCTAATTAGTTCTGGAATTTTAAACTTCAAGTGGGAAGACTACGGCATTTGTGAGGCATGTGTTGTAGGAAAAATGACCAGGGCGCCTTTTCCTAAAGCGTCAAGGTCTACTGAACCACTTGCTATTGTTCATTCAGATATTTGTGGCGAGATGTCTATACCTACATTTGGGCAGAAGGTCCATTTTATTACTTTTATAGATGATTTCTCTAGATACGGCTATGTTTACTTAATTAAGCATAAGTCGGAAGGTTTTGACATGTTCAAGTTATTTAAAGCCGAGGTAGAAAATCAATTGAACAAAAAGATCAAGGTGCTTAGAACTGATCGTGGTGGTGAATACACATCAGGAATATTAGATGATTTTTGCAAGGAAAATGGAATTGTTCACCATTATACCTTACCATATACTCCTCAGCAAAATGGCGTAGCTGAAAGGAGGAATAGAACTTTAATGGACATGGTTAGGTCTATGATGGCATATTCTGATCTTCCTTTATCATTTTGGGGAGAGGCTCTTCATACTGCTGTTTACTTGCTTAATCATTCGCCTTCTAAATCTGTTAGTTCTACTCCTTATGAATTATGGAAAGGGAGGAAACCTACATTGTTGAACTTAGCAGTCTGGGGATGCAATGCACAGATTAGAGTACCTAGTCAACTAAGAACAAAACTGGAGCCTAAGAGTTTTCCAGGAATATTTATTGGATATGCTTCTGGTTCAAATGGATATAGATTTTATGATCCGGAGAAGAAGAAGTTAATTGAAAGTAGAGATGCCGTTTTTCTAGATCAAGATACACCTCGCCGTGCCAAACGTGCGAGAGTGGAATTATTGACAACCCCATTAGATACTAATGTTGAAACTGATTCTAATAATCAGGAAAATCAAATTGATGACAACATTAATGTTGAGACTCCCATAACTAGTTTTCCTAGTAGAAGTGGGAGGAATGTAGCAGCCCCATCATACCTTGACGATTATTATGTATTTATGGGAGAAGTATACTCTAAAACTTCTAGTTTAGAGGAAGAACCAAAATCTTTTAAACATGCCATTTCTTGTTCAGAATCAAAGTTATGGATGGAAGCCATGCGTGAGGAACTAAACTCCATGGAAAAGAATAAAGTTTGGGAATTGGTTGATCTTCCTAATGACCGAAAGGCAATTGGATCTAAGTGGATTTTTAAAAGGAAACTGAATGCTTCTGGTAATGTTGAAAAATACAAAGCTAGGTTGGTTGCTAAAGGGTACACACAAAAGGAAGGCATTGACTTTGTGGAAACTTTTTCCCCTGTAGCAAAATTTACTTCTATTCGTATTATTGCTGCGTTGACTGCTTATTTTGATCTAGAACTTCATCAAATGGATGTTAAAACTGCCTTCTTGAATGGTCATTTGAAGGAAGAGATTTATATGTCTCAACCTGATGGTTTTGTTGAAAAGGAAAATCAGGGAAAAGTGTGTAAGCTAAATAGATCTATTTATGGTCTTAGGCAAGCTTCACGGCAATGGAACATTTTGTTTGATGATGCTATCACATCATATGGGTTTTCTATGATGGAAGGAGATCATTGCATTTATTTTAAAATAGTGGGAGGAAATTTTACACTCTTGTCACTGTATGTTGATGATATACTTATTGCTTCTAGTAGTAAGGAAATGTTGGTAGAAGTTAAAACTTGGTTATCTTCTACATTTGAAATGAAAGATATGGGAAACGCTTCCTATGTTCTAGGAGTGGAAATACTTAGAGATCGGAATAAAGGTACTTTGGGTTTGTCTCAAAGGAATTATTTAAAATCTGTTCTTAAACGTTTCTCTATGGAAAACTGCAAGCCTGCTTTAGTGCCCATGGCTGTAGGAATTAAACTCAGTGAGGGTATGTGTCCTAAAACTCCGAGGAAAAGAAGAGAATGGAGAAGACTCCATATGCTTCTGCCTTGGGATCTTTGATGTATGCCATGTTATTCACGCCCTGATTTATGCTATATTGTTGGAGTGTTGAGTAGATATCAAATGAATCCAGGAATTGGGCATTGGAATCAAATTAAACATGCTCTTCGTTATGTTCAAGGAACACTAGATTATTCACTCTGTTTTAACCAAAAGGATCTACAGCTGCAGGGCTATACTGATGCTGATTGGCAGGGTGATCTGGACGACGGAAGTCTCGTCTGGGTATCTATTTACATTAGCTGGTGGCGCTATATCTTGGAGTAGTAAGAAGCAAGATTCAGTGGCATTATCTTCCATGGAGGCGGAGTATATTGCTGCGTCAGAAGCTGTAAAGGAGGCGGTGTGGCTGAAGGAATTTCTTTCGACTTTGAAGATTGTTGAAAGTGCTAGCAAACCAGTGGTGGTGTATTGTGATAATCAGGCTGCAATAAAGGTTTCCAGATATCCCAAGTTCCACAGCAAGATCAAACATATTGAGGGAAGGTATCACTATATACGTGATGTAATTAATAGACTTAAGTCTGTTTCTTTAGAGTTTTTACCTAGTACTGATATGGTTGCTGATCCCTTGACTAAGTCACTTAGTCAGGTGGTATTTGGTAAACATGTTCAGGCTATGGGTTTACGAATTTTTTGAATGATCGTTTTGGACAAGTGGGAGATGTTGGGATTATGTGTCCTGCAACTATATTCAAATACTTATTATCATTAATATTTGGAATACCTCATATGGAATTATACATGTGTTTTGTGCATGGAATTACTCTTGCTGGAATGTACTTAAGTTTTGCATGCTTAAGGAAGCCGGTCAATTATTGGTGGAATACAATATGCTTTATATATTGGAAAGACTACCCGGGTACGCTGATAATTGGAAGGAGCTAGATCGTGTAATTAGATTACGGCCCTAATGTTGATCTACATAATTAGAGGAATTTATACTCTATTATGACGCGTTGCTCACAGGCGCGTGCTCCAGGGACTCGAAGGATAGGATCCGCTAACAGACAAATTATATCGTGGTTGGTAGTTTGATCTGGACTCTATCCGGAAACTAGTTTAAAGACTAGGAATCTTATAACTGTATAAGAGACGGACTCTTTGGAAACGCAGTATAAGAAGGTCCCTACCCCCTAGCCTCGAATATGCGATTGTGAGCGGCACCACGGAAAAGCGCGGAGGAATAGGGGGTAGACCACAACATATATCTAACAATGAACAACGCTTCTCGAACCATAGGTGGGAACACATGGCGATGGCATGGAGGCTCCTGGCGATGACATGGCGACAGTATGGCGATATGCGATGGCATCGAAGAGGCCGGCCCCGCTCCTTTTGGCCGCCAGTCGTCTTTCTGTTGGGACATGCGATACGATACGATATGCCCGGAGCGAGAAAAAAAGCTCCGATTGACTTTCTCAAGGCCTGTTCGGTTTAGCTCGATCCAGTCCGCCGGTGCTCCTTCGTAAAGGGTAGCATCAATCGTTCTCACCCTCCTCCCGCCAACGGCACCAACCTCGACGCGACGCATCTAGGCTCTTTGCAGAGTGAAGTGCCTCGCAACTTCGATGCGGCGCATAGGTACTTCGATGGGATGCGGTCCTTCCGGGGGACGGACGTGTCGAGTCGCTTGTGGTGCCCGGATTCTTCAGAGTCGCTGATGTCCAGGGAAAGACAGACACCACTGGTCGTTCTAGATGTCGACTTCTTTCTTTGCATAAATATGTCATTCCTAATGTCTCGGATTCCTATATCACATATGATCGTTCGCTCGGTACCAAGATGTACATGCATAATCATAGAATGATGTCGATCAAAAATATTGTGGAACAATGCTCTTTAGCTTGGCATATATCACCTTCTCTGTGTGGGGCTGCTCCGTGGCACTTTATTATTTTATCTACCTTTTGATTCTCTGCATTTGGTTGCGTAGTGGCGGAGCCACAGTTTGAAGACAGGGGAGAGGGGCAAGCCAAATTGATAAAACAAAAATTATCGAGTGCAAATAAATAAGTAGCATGGCACTGTAGCAGTGCGTCGTTCGACGCAACACATAGCTATATTTGTACTAGTTTAAATTTGTCCTTACAATTAATAATAAGGTCAAAAGTATTATTAGTAACTTCATGAGAAAAAAGAACTTAACTGCTAATTCCTTTTGAAGGTAGATTATCATGCAATTTCAAAACGAGCCATCTCCCCTTGGATTGGGATTGGTAACTAGCACGTTAGCATCATTAACAACATCACTAGATTGAGAACTCGAAGCAACAAGCATAAAACTCGAATTAATCTTTAAGTCTTTGTTGGCGCTTTTCTATTCCTAACGACATCACATATCACACAATCAAACTAGCAAAAAATAACTTTAGCATCATATATCACACAACCAAAATAATTAAAGTCGTATGACAATTTCAACACATATAAGATAATTGAGAGTGATTAAGGGACAATACTCAGTAGTGCTAATATTTGCTAGTTAGCTTGGACTGATGGAGACTTGATGAGTGTAGCCTACAAGATTCCGTGTTGCGATGACGGTGCCACCAGATTTAGTTTGATTAGAATATGGTCGTGTGCTAGGAGCGCCAGAGGCATGGTAGGTTGTAGGATCGCTTGTCGGCCATGTGGCAGCGCGAGCGTCATGTAAATGTAAGCATAAGCCAAATGGATGGGAGGAAGCCGATGGCTCTGATTGCAATGTCACGCTAATCATGGGAGAGTCGTCGGAAGTGTGCCTAAGACTAGGAGTGGGTGGAGGAGGCCATCTAGACATGAGCGAGCCTCTACCTCCGATGAGCCATTTCTGTTGTCATATTGCTTTAGTCGATTGGGGGGGCAGGGGTTGCAAAAGTGACATGCAATTACATGTGTTATGGTTAATCATTCATGTGTATGAAGCATTATTTGATCGATCATTAAGGGGGATGCCCCCTGCTTCCCCTCTTGGCTCTATCACTCCTACCGTGTACGCCTTTAATTGTGGCAATAATTTAGGTTTGGCCGACTCATATGAAGTTCAGGATTTGTTAATGACTCATGTCACTACTTTCCGTAGGTAAGGTGTGGGAAACATCACTAGTGCAGAACCGGCCTTTAGTGCCGGTTCGTCACGGCCTTTAGTGCCGGTTCGCCAACCGGCACTAAAGAGTGGGGACTGAAAGTCCCCCTCCCTTTAGTACCGGTTCGTTACGAACCGGCGCTAAAGAACCACCACATGGCACGAGCCAGGCCCGGGTGCGTGTAGGACATTAGTACCGGTTGGTAACACCAACCGGTACTAAATGTTTGAGTGTTTTTTTTTATTTTTGCTTTAATTTTGTGTTTTCAATTTGGCTTTATTTTCCATTTAATTCTTTTTTGTTTGCTGGTATTTCATGATACTACAAATTATACACGTTATGCATATATATAAATAGATTTTCTCGTACGTAGAACCGCATATATATATAATAGATATTATCGAATGTCTCACAGCCAACACCATTAACTATTCACACATACACATGTATATACATATACAATTTCTTCTACATGTTGCCTTGGTGCCTTCGGAGCACGATGACAAGTGGTTCATGGGGGCGGTAGCGGGTAATAGTATTCTCCTTTGGGATCTATGACCTGGTCGAGCAAAAATCCCGCTTTTTCCTCTTGAAGTGCTAGTATGCGCTCCTCGGGTAGGAGCTTATCCCGCACCTCTCTGAGCTGTTAAGAAGGAGATCAATATGCATGTGTATTAGTTATGTTACAAGATATCGATAATGGTGTAAATAGTGTTCTGACAACATACCCAGTCCCGTCTTTGATATCTGCTCCTTTCGGACGCCATCATGCGAATGTTCTGGCAAACGTAGAATGCACACAGATCATTCCCCGGCGCCTGCTTTAGGGCCTTTACGAGAATGGAATTGAATCAGATAATGATTAATCAAGCATGATAAATAATTAATGGTATTGAAACAAGAATTAAAGAGATGGCTAGCTAGCTAGTGCTACTTAATTACTTACCTTTGGTCGATGCCAAAACAACTTTTTCGGCCATTTGCCTGGAGTCACCTTGATGAACTTTGCTCAAGCCCTGCCCGTCGGCAAAGAAAATTAATAAAGGGGTTATTAAATAGTTCATATCAGGAAATGACGAACTAATAATAGGCCGAGATATAGTTAATAATGATCGAAATTACCTGTTGACTATCCCCTTCACGATGGTGTAGTCTTTATAGCGAGTCCAGTACTTCAACTGTTGCTTTGTCAACTTTAATGTCTAACAAGATCCAGTGGAAACTGCATGTGCCCACGTTTGCATGTCTTAATTAAGCGGGCATGTGCATAAAATTAATCAACTATCATAAACCGTATACACTTAATTATTAACATCTAGCTAGCTAGTAAGCAAAAACAGAATTTGTATTAACTCACAGGAAGTTGTAAGGAAGTAGTATATCTTCATTGGTATTGAGGCGCTTTAAGAACTCTAGCATGCTTTCCTCTACACTTGCTTGATAAGTTGTAAGATTCCATGTGTACTCATTAATGGTATTTGGGTCAATGAACCCAATGCCATAGCGTCCAGATTTTCTCATTTCATACATCTTCATCCTGCATATAATACCATAGAAAAGAATATATAGTGAGGATAATTACATGTAATGATTGATCTTGATTGTATAACTGAAATAGTTCTAAATACTCAACGCACAGAGCTTTCTCATGGTAGTAATGCTCCTTCTTGACATTCACCATGAGGGACTCTCGATTGGAAATCTTGGTAATGTTCATGTATCATTGATGCAATTCATACATTCTCGTTGGGACTTTCTTGACCTTGTCTGGCTCGACCAAAGGTTGGCCTCGGACATATTTCCGTTTTATTTCCTCCTCTCTAAGCGGAGACATGGGCTCAATTTCGAGGAGTTGTCCAACAGAGATCTTAAGCATTTCAGCCTGCATTATATGCTCCCCCGTTATTACCACATCGCCTAGCAGGGGAACTTTAACGGTTTGCCCACAATAATATTGGGCGTGCGGCCTCCTCTCATGTGTTGTTGGCACAACAAGCGGGGGGATCGATTGCGCCGCCTGTTCTCCCAGCTGGGGAACGGTTTTCCCGCATTTTTTGCCCGCTGCTTGTTGGCTCGAGCTCGAGCTCGCTTCCTTCTTAGCCGTTCTCGATGTAGTTTCTTGATTTGGCGCTCATAGTCCGAGTCAACAGGCTTGAGAGCTAGTTCTCTAGCCATACGAATGAAGTGGTCAATCGTTTTCTCAGGCACTTTCTCCTTTGGCGGCGGTGTCGTTTTCGGACCAAAATATTGGGCGTCCATTTCGGCCTGCACTATGGCTGCGTTTTTCTCCTCAGTCATGTCGTAAGGCCTCTAAGGAAGAGGAGCGAGGCTTGGACCATATTTATATCGCTTGTCTCCGCTTTGTACTTCCTGAACTACCTCGACTCGTGCCGCTCGCACCATAGCTGCGGCGTGTCTCTTCTGCGATTCTTTGAGGCAGCGGAGGCGGTGGCGTGGCTGAGTTGGAGCGGGAGAAGTGGCACGAGATGTGCGGACTTGAAGCGGGAGGTGTGGCGACACGGTGCGGACTTGAAACCGGAGAAGTGGCATGGCGCTGTGCGGACTTGAAGCCGGACGAGTCAGCTCACGCGTTCGGGGACTTGGAGGAGGTGGCGGACTTGAGGAGGAGTCGGCTCACGCGTTCGTGGACTTGGAGGAGCGGAGTCTGGCGACTCGGTGGCGGATGATCGTCTCCAACGTATCTATAATTTTTATTGCTCCATGCTACTTTATCTACTGTTTTGGACTATATTGGCTTTATTTTCCACTTTTATATTATTTTGGGACTAACCTATTAACCGGAGGCCCAGCCCGAATTGCTGTTTTTGCCTATTTCAGGTGTTTGAAGAAACGGAATATCAAGCGGAGTCCAAGCGGAATGAAACCTTGGGAACGTGATTTTCTCACGAGCGTGATCCGAGACTTGGACCCTACTCAAAGAAGTAACAGAGGCGGTCACGAGGGTGGGGCGCCCCCTAGGGCGCCCATGCCTCGTGGGCCCCTGTTGCTCCACCGACGTACTCCTTCCTCCTATATATACCTCGCACCCCAAGCGATCAAAACAGGAGCCAAAACCTAATTCCACCGCCGCAACTTCCTGTATCCACGAGATCCCATCTTGGGGCCTATTCGGAGCTCACGGGGGGGCATCCACCACGGAGGGCTTCTACATCATCACCATAGCCCCTCCGATGAAGTGTGAGTAGTTTACTTCAGACCTTTTCGGGTCCATAGCTAGTAGCTAGATGGCTTCTTCTCTCTTTTTGGATCTCAATACAATGTTCTCCCCCTCTCTCGTGGAGATCTATTCGATGTAATCTTCTTTTTGCGGTGTGTTTGTTGAGACCGATGAATTGTGGGTTTATGATCCAGATTATCTATGAATAATATTTGAATCTTTTCTGAATTATTTTATGTATGATTGTGTTATCTTTGCAAGTCTCTTCGAATTATCCGTTTGGTTTGGCCAACTAGATTGGTAGTTCTTGCAATGGGAGAAGTGTTTAGCTTTGGGTTCAATCTTGCGGTGTCCTTACCTAGTGACAGAAAGGGTTGCAAGGCACGTATTGTATTGTTGCCATAGAGGATAACAAGATGGGGTATTTATCATATTGCATGAATTTATTCCTCTACATCATGTCATCTTGCTTAAGGCGTAACTCTATTTTTAACTTAATACTCTAGATGCATGCTGGATAGTGGTCGATGAGTGGAGTAATAGTAGTAGATGCAGAATCGTTTCGGTTTACTTGTCTCGGACGTGATGCCTATATACATGATCATACCTAGATATACTCATAACTATGCTCAATTCTGTCAATTGCTCAACAGTAATTTGACCCACCGTAGAATACTTATGCTCTTGAGAGAAGTCACTAGTGAAACCTATGGCCCCCGGGTCTATTCTCATCATATCAATCTCCATCACTTTAATACTTGCTTTGTTTTTACTTTGCCTTTTACTTTTCACTTTGCATCTCTATATCAAAAATACCAAAAATATTATTTATCATCTCTATCAGATCTCACTCTAAGTAAGTGACCGTGAAGGATTGACAATCCCTAATCGCGTTGGTTGCGAGGAGCTATCATTTTGTGCAGTACGAGGGACTTGTCGTGGCCTCCTACTGGATTGATACCTTGGTTCTCAAAAACTGAGGGAAATACTTATGCTACTTTGCTTCATCATCCTCTCCTCTTCAGGGAAATCCAACGCAGTGCTCAAGAGGTAGCAAGAAGAATTTCTGGCGCCGGTTCCGGGGAGGCTCACGCAAGAGTAAGTCAAGCACCATACCAAGTACCCATCACAATCCCTATCTCCCGCATTACATTATTTGTCATTTGCCTCTCGTTTTTCTCTCCCCCACTTCACTCTTTCCATTTTATTCGCCCTCTCTTTCCCAATCTCCTCCTCTCTTTCCCGTTTGCCTTCCCGTTGCCATGACCAAATCAAAAAGAACTACGGGTTTTCTCCCTAGCTCTAGTGCCTTGGATAACCCCTCTATCCTCTCCAAGCTCATAAAAAATGATGCTACGGAAAGACCCACCGGGGTCACCAATGAGAGCTTGAATAATTTTGATGAGGATGACTCTGGAATTTTTTGCTATTTACTTGATGAGTCTTTAAAAGATGCTTGGGATAGGTTATTAAGGATTCGGGCTAGCTATGTGCCACAATATCAAATTGAAATTTACTTAAAAAGTTTTTATGTTGGCTTGTCCGCTTCCTTCAAACAAGTTTTAGATTCCATCTTCGAAGAAGGTTTTCTTGAAGGGGATGCCATAGATACCTATGAAAAAATTAAAACCATATTTGGGCACCCTATGAATGATAAGGTTGAATCAACTACTCTCTTGTGCTTTTATCAAAATGAAATTATTAAATAGATGAAGTCTAGTTTAGAGGCAAACTTCCATAATGTGCTTAATCTTACTTCTTCCATTAATGGCCATGTGCTTAACTTAAATAGAAGAATAAATGCCATAGAAAGGAAATCCTCCTCTCCTAGTGCCAAAGATGGCAATACCTAGATCTATCCTTGCTTTTATGCCTAGCTAGGGGCGTTAAACAATAGCGCTTGTTGGGAGGCAACCCAATTTTATTTTTAGTTTTTTGTTTTTGCTTTTGTTTAGGAATAAATAATTCATCTAGCCTCTTTTTAGATGTGGTTTTATGTTTTAATTAGTGTTTGTGCCAAGCTAGACCTATTGGATCTTCTTGGATGATAGTTTGTTTGATCTTGCTGTAATTTCCAGAAACTTTGCGCTCAGTGCCCGAATTATTAAAAATCACCAGAACGTGATAAAATACTGATTCCAATTGATGCTGATCAATAAACAAATTTTATAGGTCGTCTAATTTTGGTAGATTTTTGGAGTTCCAGAAGTTTGCGTTAGTTACAGATTACTACAGACTGTTCTGTTTTTGACAGATTCTGTTTTTCGTGTGTTGTTTGCTTCTTTTGATGAATCTATAGCTAGTAAAATAGTTTATAATCCATAGAGAAGTTGGAATACAGTAGGTTTAACACCAATATAAATAAAGAATGATTTCATTACAGTACCTTAAAGTAGTCTTTTGTTTTCTTTCTCTAACGGAGCTCACGAGATTTCTATTGAGTTTTGTGTTGTGAAGTTTTCAAGTTTTGGGTAAATTCTTTTGATGGATTATGGAACAAGGAGTGGCAAGAGCCTAAGCTTGGGGATGCCCATGGCACCCCAAGATAATCAAGGACACCAAAAGTTAAAGCTTGGGGATGCCCGAAGGCATCCCTCTTTAAATCTACTTCCATCGGTAATTTACTTGGAGCTATATTTTATTCACCACATGATATGTGTTTTGCTTGGGCGTCTTGTATTATTTGCGTCTTTGCTTGTTAGTTTACCATAATCATCCTTGCTGTACACACCTTTTGAGAGAGCCATACATGAATATGAATTTGATAGAATACTCTATGTGCTTCACTTATATCTTTTGAGCTTGATAGTTTTGCTCATAGTGCTTCACTTATATCTTTTGAGCTTGATAGTTTTGCTCATAGTGCTTCACTTATATCTTTTGAGCGTGATAATTTTTGCCCTAGTGCTTCACTTAGATATTTTAGAGCACGGTGGTGGATTTGTTTTAAAGAAACTAGTGATCTCTCATGCTTCACTTAGATTATTTTGAGAGTCATTAATAGCATGGTAATTTACTTAATGTTAATATACTTGGTATTCAAGATATGTGAAACTTTCTTTTGAGTGCGTTGAATACTAAAAAAAGTTTGATGCTTGATAATCGTTTTGAGATATGAAGATGGTGATATTAGAGTCATGCTAGTTGAGTAGTTGTGAATTTAAAGAATACATGTGTTGAAGTTTGTGATTCCCGTAGCATGCACGTATGGTGAACCGTTATGTGATGAACTCGGAGCATGATTTATTTATTGATTGTCTTCCTTATGAGTGGCGGTCGGGGACGAGCGATAGTCTTTTCCTACCAATCTATCCCCCTAGGAGCATGCGCATAATACTTTGCTTTGATAACCGGTCAGAGTGAAATGATCTGGTAGGGTGAAATGTTCCATCAGAGATTCCCAAAGGACTTTTTTGGCTCTGTCGTCGACCCAAGTAACACCTGGACGTTTAGTCTTTGGCTCTTTCCATTCTTGAATGGAGATCGAGAGTTTGTCCTTCACAAGAACTCCACACTGATGAGTCCACTTATTCGCAATGTTCTTAGGCGTGTGGGGTTCGCCACTAGGTTTGATGGATTCGATGTTGTACTTTACACCATGCTTCAACAATCTGTCCGGGCCTCGCTTTGTCCTGCTGGCTGTAGAAGCAGATTTGCTCGATCCGGAGGGCTGAAAGAAGAATGATCGATTCGTTAATATATCTTCAATAAAAAAACATGTCATGATCACCATGATGCCTGCTTATGTAAATATACCTCGCCGGTAGTCTTTGTTATTTGAAGATCGGCATTGTATGTGTCATCACAAACATTGTCTGTGTCATCATAATCATAATCATAGTTCATGACTTCATCAGCTCGGTCGTCGAGATCGAATATCTTTTCATCACCCTCACCTGTATTGTTCATATATTGGGAGCCGTCATCTGCTTCATTCAGATCATCTAGCATGTGAGAGCTGCGTATGATGTCGAACAATTCCTCTTCTCTCTCTACCGGTATTGTCCGCCATAGCTTTTACTTAACTAATACAGAAGAAATATAAAACAATTTAATTAGTATTCAAATTACAATGCATGGATGCAATCAATAAGGAAAAACTGAATCTCGAATACATCGTCTCGAATATATAATCTCAAATACATCATCGTCTTAATATATGTAATCTCGAATACATCGTCTCGAATATTTTATATCGAATACATCACTGGCTTGGTACCTAATAATGATCGAGTACTACAGAAGAATCTAGGCCACTCGCGGTCCCTGGGGCACGGGCGGTGGACACCCAAAGAGAAGGAACCGTCATAGGATCATATCTCCGGTCATTTTCCCAAAGAACCTGCCAAGTATTGGAGAACCCGACGTCCATAGCAGCCATGTAGCGATGGACGTGCTCGTCCTCCTCCCTGACACAGCGACGCACCACCTCCGGCGGCGCCGGCTCCCTCTGCACCGAATGTGGCCCATGCGAATGCCACCAAAGGACATCAGGGTCGACGACGGGACCCGAGGCCGGGTTCCTCACTGGCGCGCGCCCCTCCGTGTAGCACCTCCCGGTGCCAGCCAGTGAGCCAGTCCGGACATGGGTCCTCTGAAGCAGGACGTCGTCGCGAACGGGTCGACGGCGAGGATCTTGAGCCAGGCATATCGTCGAGAAAAAATACTATATGCCATAAAAAGTAACATTTTTAAATGATTGAATTGTGATAACTAAAATTCTATATATATGCAAATTCTAACAATTTGACATTAATCTAATTCATCTAACTAAAACTAATTCTAAAATTCCTGATTATATAACTAACATTTCTATAACAATTCTAATATTTATATAACTAAAAACAGAAAAATTGCTAACATTTCTATAAATATTTCTATAACTAAAAAACAGAAAAAATTTATAACATTTCTATATAACTAACATTTCTAATATTTATATTACTAAAAAACAGAATAATTTCTAACATTTCTATAACTAAAAAACAGAAAAATTTATAACAAACAAACTAATGTGTGTGTGTGTGTGTGTAGTGTGTGTGTGTGTGTGTGTGTGTGTGTGTGTGTAGTGTGTGTGTGTGTGTGTGTGGACATGGCGGCCGGGGCGAGCTCACCGGCGAGGCGATGACGGGGCGGCGACGACGGGCGGGCGCGCGACGAGGACGACGGGACGGGACGGCGGCAAGGGCGGCGAGGGGCGGCGGCGACGCCGACGGGACGACGTCGATCGAGGCAGTGGCGGCGACAGAGGGAAGAAACAAAGAGGGAAAGTGAATTTTTTTTCAACTGTTGTATATATAGGATGGACCTTTAGTATCGGTTGGAGCCACCAACCAGTACTAAAGGTTTGTTTTGGCCAGGCCAAGCGGCGAGAAGCGCACCCCCTTTAGTACTGGGTCGTGGCACCAACCGGTTGCAGCCACCACCCGGTACTAAAGGGGGTCTTGCTAACGCAATCTTGATCTTGACAAGTTTAGTCCCACCTTGCTAGTCGAGGGCCGTGACCGGTTTATAAGCCCGGTGTGGTAGCTCTCTCGAGCTCCTCTCCTAAGCAAGCCTCTTGGGCCTACATGTACAGCTTGCCACAGGCCCTCTCGGCCTATCTTGGGCCTGCATCCCGGCCCAACAAAAGTTGTGTTTCTTGTCGATGCAGGCCGCTTTGGCCCAATGGCGGGCTTTTTATTTTCTTAATTTTTATTGCTTTATTTATTTTTGTTTTATTTATTTTTGAGTTGTTTTTGCTGTATTTAGAGTTTCTTTGTGAATATTTTTGCTTTAGGTACAAAAATTACAAACTTTCTGTTAGTGCGGTAGTTTTCAAATTTGAATAGTTTAAATTTTGAATTATTTGAAATTTGTGTGAATCACTAGTTTGTGAATAACTTAACTTTGAAAAAAGATTTTTCAGTGATTCTTTTTTCTTATGTTTAATATTAGTGTGTTTTATCATTATATTCAATTTGGTAATGCTTAGGTTATTTAAAAAATAAAATGCCTTTGTAACAGATGAGTTTTCGTCGGAAACCCTGATACTTCGAAAGAGATTGTCCATTTTGTGCACGAAGTGCATCCAGTTTTTGTCGTAACCCTCTCTACTTTTTTGCACATGCTATTTGGATGAAATTATGATACCATGCCAACTTTCAACCTTTTCTGAGTTCATTTGAAATGCTTTTCAATTCTAGGGTCATTTAGCTGGGAAAAATCAGTAAATGCATGAAAGAATTTGTTTGCACATAAAATTTCTTCGTGTTTCAAATGCCAAAACACATAACTACCCTAACTATTACGGAGCCCCTCCTGGGTGTGAAACACAGAAGAAAGTGATGATACTGAAGCCGATCACATCCCAGATCTTTGGGTGTGAAACTTTTTCTTCGCGTGTGTCCCTTTGCGCCGTAGCCATGGAAAATCTTCATCATTTAAATGGATGCTCGGGTCAATATTCACTGTGAATGGAGAAATTTCATCAAACTTTTCATAATCTTCTGACATGTCTGTCTTATCATCCACTTTCATGATGTTTCTTTTTCCTGAAAGAACTATGTGGCTCTTTGGCTCGTCGTATGATCCATTCGCTTCCTTATATTTTCTTTTTCTCGGCCTGGTAGACATGTCTTTCACATAAAAAACCTGTGCGACATCATTGGCTAGGACGAATGGTTCGTCTGCATACGCAAGATTGTTGAGATCCACTGTTGTCATTCCATACCGTGGGTCTTCCGTTACCCCGCCTCGTGTCATATTGACCCATTTGCACCGAAACAAAGAGACTTTCAAATCACCTCCATAGTTAAGTTCCCATATGTCCTCTATGTAACCATAATATGTTTTCTTTCCCGTGTTGGTTGTTGCATCAAAGTGGACACCACTGTTTTGGTTGGTGCTCTTCTTATCTTGGGCGATCGTGTAAAATGTATTCCCATTTATCTGGTACTCTTTGAAAGTCATTATATTCGAAGATGGTAACTGGGATAGCGAGTACATGTCATCTTGAATATCTCCATCATGCATGGCACGTTTCTGCAACCAACCGGCGAAAGTCCTCGTTTGTTCACGTGTAATCCAATCGTCAGACTTCTCCGGGTGTTTGGAGTGTAGAAAATTCTTGTGTTCCTCCATGTGCGGAGCCACCAAGGAGGAATTCAGAGAAGCGTGTAGTGTGCTTCAAAGAGAGAATGCCCGTCCATATATATTATTTGATCCCTCCTAGCGTGCCTTTTCCATCCATCTGCCCTTATGCCATGTTGAGGATGCAACTACTGAGTGTGAACCGCCCGAGGGGCGGTTTACCTCGTCGTGATCGAGCCCATATGGAGGCCTGGAGCCCAGAAGGGAATTAAAGGTCCATACATGTAAACCGCCCTAATACTGTAACTTGTATTGTAAGACAAGAAAGGAGAGACCAAACCGGACTCTTGTATGAGCCGGATTGGGATTCTGTAAGCCGGCCGGGCGTTAACCCGTGTATATAAGGGGACGACCCGGCGGCGAGTTAGGGAGAAGAGATTCGAGGCCAAGGCAAAGCTATTGCTTCCTAGTCGCCGAATCATATCAATCATACCACAACTGGACGTAGGTTTTTACCTTCATTCGAAGGGGCCGAACCAGTATAATTCCCGTGTCTTGTGTCCGCATTAACCCCTCTAGGTTAACCCGTTCGATGGCCCTGCGACTAAGTCCTTTCATGAGGACATCTGCCGTGACAATCCCACGACAGTTGGCGCCCACCGTGGGGCTATCGCACGATGGTTTGATGATCTTAGAGGGCAAGTTCGAAGGACTCGAAGGCTATCACGATGGGCGGATGACTAAGAGTCGTCGCGGCAAGCTCTACATCGGCGATGCGGATGGGGCCCGAGGCCGGCTCGATTGAGTACTGGTACGGGTCCCCTTTGGCGGCATACGTGTTCATCGGCAAGATTGGCGAGGCAGGGCTGGGCGGACATCTGCACCGCCCTCGTCCGAGACGGCTCAGCGGGCGAAGAAGAGCCCTGCCTCGCCAAACCGGCGGTCAAGCATGTTTTCGTGGGAGTCGTCCACGGAGGTTCGAGGCGGATCAGCATCTGGTGATTTAAACCGTCGTTTACTCTGGCGACGAGTCGTCGGCGGGCCGAGTCTTTATACCAGCTGCGGGATGGCGGATCGGGGCTGTTCCGACGGTGAGAGCATTCGGACCTTTGATCTACCCAACCGGTCGGGGTCTTCATGGCGGCACGCGGAGGCGCTTCCCTCTTGACGCGGCGCCCTGGTCGCCGGTTCATCGCCGTGATGGCAGCCGGGAAGGAGGCCTGTCGCCCGCCGCTCAAGTTTTGTCGAGCTTTTCGACGCGTTAGCTGTGCTCTGGCGGAGGCTAATCCGCGGATCAGGACTTTCTAGCGGAGATTGCAAAGGTGAGGGACAGATCACCCATGCTAAAGCGGACTTGGCAGCCGCGGATGAAAGGATGGCGGCGGAGCGGGCGCTTTGGATGCACAGCTTATAGGCTCGGTGGACCGAGCGCGCACGAAGTCATGAAAAGGAAGTACAGGTCCCGTTTACCTTCCGTTTTGAGGAAGGAGCTTTTCAATACCCGGGCAGGGACCAGTAATCCGCCGCCATTGGTAAACCGCCGGAAGCGCTGGGGCGGCCGCACCGGTTCAGCCCGGATGATAGATCTACCTCGCCATCATACCGGCGCACCCAGCACCGTCGTACACCTCCGGTCATTACTCCAACCCGATGGATAACCTCGTGGCGGCTGCGGCACGGTTAGAGGCAATCCCAATTGAAGGCGATTCACCACAGGCAGTGGAGACACGCCGGGTCAAGGAGCTCCTCAGGACGGCTTTGGCTCAGCAAGAAGCGTACTCATACAGTCGAGATAGGATCCATTCCACCCCCCGCCCGAGTCGGAGCTGCAGCCGACGCGTCGATGAACCGCCGTGTCGAGCAATGCGCGGCGTGGACCGCCCAGCGGCAACAATCCGCAGCGGCTTTGAGGATGCTCAAGTGGTAGTGGACGCGCCAGGCACGTGGGGAGGCGGATTAGCAGCACAAGCGGAGGATCATCCGCCGCGCCGCTCGACCAACCATCTTCGAACCAGGGTCACGTCGGCTCTTTGGGGTGCCTTGCCTCGTCCCGCTTTACGCAGCGTCGCTTGCCCAAGGATTTCAAGGGGCCACGCAAGGTGCCCAACTATCTTGCCGACTTGGCTCCGAGGCATGGATAGAAAGCTACGAGATGGCCATGGAGATGCTGGATGTGGATGAAGCAGCATGTGCAAAGTACTTCACAATGATCTTTGGAAGGTACTGCCGGACCTGGTTGAAAAACTTGCCGCCCGATTCTATCAGCTCGTGGGCGCAGATTGAGAACCAGTTCATCCAAAATTTCAAGGACACCTGTAAACAGCCCATGTCGGTGGTGGATCTGGCGACTTGCGTCGAGCGGACGGAGAGTCTACAACCCATTGGGTGCGCCGTGTCTCGGAAGTTTTACATTCTTGGACCGGATCAACCCTGGTTCCGCGATCATGACCTTGAAGCCAATTGCGGTTCGAGCCGTTGAAGCTGAAGCTGGGTCGCATGAAGCGTTTTGTCATGATATGGGCACTCTAATGGGTGTTTTGGTAAAGTCGCTGATTACGATAGTACCAAGGATCCTGAATCGGAGAATGATGAAGCGGGAAGGAAAACAGAACGGCAATTCCAGGAGCCAGCAGACATCGATCGGCGAGCAATGGAGGGCACAAGCGTAGTTTAACGGCAACATGGGCTTTGGCTAACACCAAGACGCAGGACAAGGGTCAGCGGCGCCGGGTAGGCATCAAACCGGGGTGGTCACAATCCGGATCGTTTGAACTTCGTATTAAATCAACCTTGTCCAAAGCACGGGACGAAGGAGGCACCGGCGAACCACCTTTGGAAGGACAGTTATATTATGCAGGAGTTTAAGAACTCCAACTCTTTCCGGTATGATCAAGGGCCCGGCGGCGGTTCAGGGTCCGCTCCGGGTTACGGCGGAGGAAATTCGGCCCGAGGTTCGGTGTAATCCGGGTGGGCAAGGCAATCGAATAATGAAGGTAATCGAGCAGTCGAACCAAGGGGCTACAATCAACAACAGCAGCGAGTCGGGTATCGAGCAATCCAAAGCAATTGAATGGCGGACGATTACCACGTCTTTACCACCAGCTTAGACCGACGAGACCGGAAACTTCAGAGGCGGGCGGTCGGTGTTGTTGAACTGCTGCGCCGCATTACTGCGCTGGTCCGAGCAGCCGATTGTGTGGAGCGAGAGGACCATCCTCCCGTGTTTACAATCCGGTCGATTAGCCTGGTGGTGGCACCCGGTGGCGGGTACAAGTTTACCAAGGTTCTTATGGATGGAGGAAGCAGCATTAACATCTTATATTACGAAACTTTCCGGCGGATGGGGTTAACAGATAGGCATCTCAGGCCGTCCAAGATCTGATGTTTCACGGAGTAGTGCACGGTAAGTCGGCATATCCGGTCGGTAAGATAGCCTCGAGGTAACCTTTGGAGACGAGCATGATTCCGAATGAAGCGTTGACATTTGAGGTGGTGAAAATTCAGAGCCCTTACCACGCCCTCTTTGGGCGGCCGGCTTATGCTAAGTTCATGGCACGGCCCTGTTATGTCTACTTACAACTGAAAATGCCGGGTCACAAAGGAACAATAACGGTTCATGGGAGCCGCCGGATCGCTCTGGAGTGCGAGGAAGGTGATGCGGCTTACGCAGAGTCGGTTTGTGCCACAGAGTAGTTAAAGTATTATAAAGATAATGTCGATCCGGCAGATATGACCCCTTTGAAGAAGCCAACCACAGAGCATGATCCGGACTTGAAATTCAAATCGGCGGCTGAGACAAAGCTTGTTGATTTTGTGCCCGGCGAGTCATCCAAGCAGTTCACCATCAGTGCCAACCTGGATCCTAAATAGGAAAGCGCGCTCATCGAGTTCATCCGTGAGAATCGGGACATCTTTGCATGGAAACCTTCTGACATGCCAGGTGTACCGAGGGAACTCGCTGAGCACACTCTTAATGTTGATCCGAAATACAGACCGGTAAAACAGTTTCTCCGCCGGTTTAACGAGGAAAGGCGCAAGGCCATCGGAGAAGAAGTCGCTAGACTTTTGGCGGCAGGGTTTATCGTTGAAGTCTTTCACCCAGAGTGGCTCGCTAATCCGGTGTTGGTCCTTAAGAAAAATGGCACTTGGCGCATGTGCGTGGATTACACAGATCTCAACAAAGCTTGTCCAGCGGATCCTTTCGCCCTCCCCCGCATTGACCAGATCATTGATGCAACGGCAGGTTGTGAGCGTTTGAGCTTTCTGGATGCATATTCTGGTTATCATCAGATTAAGATGGCGGTCAAGGACCAGGAGAAGACGGCGTTTATCACCCCTTTCGGGCTTTACGCTATGTGTCCATGCCTTTTGGGCTCAAGAGTGCCCAAGCAACTTATCGGCGTTATGCATGAAATTGTTTGCATGGACAGATCGGCCGTAATGTGCACGCCTATGTGGATGATATCGTGGTGAAATCAAGGCAGAAGGAAACATTGATTGAAGACTTAAAGGAAACCTTTGACAACTTGCGGGTGTACAAGATGATGCTCAACCCGGCCAAGTGCGTCTTTGGTGTTCCGGCAGGCAAATTGTTGGGTTTTCTCGTGTCCAACCGGGGGATTGAGGCTAATCCGGAGAAGATTACAGCTATCACCTCCTTAGCTCAGCCCAAGTGTATCAATGATGTTCAACGCTTGGCAGGCCGGATTGCTGCGCTAAGCCGGTTTATCAGTCGCCTAGGAGAGAAGGCTATCCCTTTATACCAGATGCTGAAGAAGACGGATCAATTCGTTTGGAGTTCAGCCGCTGATGAGGCATTGGAGGATCTAAAGCGGCAGCTGGCCAACCCGCCTGTTCTTGCTGCCCCTATTGACAGGGAGCCGCTCCTGTTATATGTTGCTGCTAATGCCAGGGCAGTGAGTGTAGCCATTGTGGTGGAGCGCAAGGAGGCAGGGAAGGAGTATCCGGTTCAGCGGCCAGTTTACTATATCAGCGAGGTTCTCATCGAATCAAAACAAAGGTATCCACATTGGCAGAAGTTGGTATATGGAGTTTTTATGGCAAGCCGGAAGCTGAAGCAATATTTCCAAGGGCACCCCATCACGGTGGTCACTCGGCTCCCTTAAGCGATATCATCTTGAACCGGAAGCGATCGGCGGATTGCCAAGTGGGCTATAGAACTTGGGCCTCACGGTTTAAAGTATGTGCCCGGACGGCCGTAAAGTCTCGAGCACTTGTGGATTTCATTAATGATTGGGCGGAGCTGCAAGCGCCGTAAGAGAAGCGGATCACACATATTGGACCATCCATTTTGATGGGTCCAGCAATTGGAGGGCTCGGGGCTGGAGTCGATTAACTTCCCCACGAGGTGACAAGTTCTGTTATGTTCTCCGCTTAATGTTCCTTGTACTAACAATGCAGCTGAGTATGAAGCCTTGCTCCATGGTCTCCGGATGGCCAAGGAAATGAATCTCAGCCGGGTTAAATGCTTTGGTGACTCGGACTTGGTGGCCCGGCAAGTATCCGCACTTGGGACTCAAAGATCCGCTCATGGCTGCGTATCGTCGGGAAGTGGATGTTGTGGCAGGACATTTTAAAGGGTATCAGGTAGACCATGTGGATCGTCGGAGGAACGAAGCGGCTGATGCTTTGAGCAGGCTGGGTTCCCAGCGTAAACCGGTCCCGCCCAACGTTTTCCTTGATGTGCTGCACAAACCGTCAGTCAAGCTTCCTGATGAGATTGATTTGGCTATCCCTGATCCGGAGGCTCAACTGGTGGCGGCCTTGCATATCGTCCCGGATTGGACGCTGCCTTATTTGGCATACATGAACCGGGGCGAATTACCGGAGGATGAGACGTTGGCTCGGCAGATAGTTCGGCGGTCTAAGTCTATGACCATTGTTAATGGCGAGTTGCACCGTCGCAGCGTGTCAGGGGCGTTTCAGCGTTGTGTGTCCCCTGAAGAGGGTTGTGAGATATTGCGAGAGATTCATGAAGGGGATTGTGGTCACCACGCGGTTCAAAATCCTGGTGGCCAAAGCATTCCGCCATGGTTTCTATTGGTTGACAGCTCATGCCGATGCGGAGGATCTAGTCGACGATGTGATGGTTGCCAAAAGTTCTCGAGCGTGCTCATGTGCCAGCCAAGAATTGAGGATGATTCCAATTACTTGGCCGTTTGCGACTTGGGGTTGGACATGGTTGGACCTTTCAAAAGGTCCAAGGACAAAAAGACCCACCTGTTGGTAGCTGTAGATAAATTTACCAAGTGGGTCGAGGCAGAGCTGTTAGCAAGTGTGATGCAGCCACGGCGGTTCAGTTCATCAAGCGGGTGATTTTCGGTTTGGGTTTCCACACAATCATCACGGACAATGGCACCAATTTATCCAAGGGAGCTATGAAGGAATTTTGTGAGCGAGAGCATATCCGGCTTGATGTTTCTTCCAGAGCCCACCCACAATCCAATGGTCAAGCGGAACGAGCTAATCAGGAAATTTTGAAGGTATCAAACCCCGCTTATGGTCCCTTTAGAGAGGACGCCGGGTTGTTGGGTGGAAGAGCTACCGTCGGTGATATGGAGTATAAACACTACTCCCAACCGTCCACTTTGGATATCGCCGTTCTTTATGATCTATGGAGCGGAGGCGGTTCTTCCCAGTGATATCCGTCATGACTCGCCCCGAGTGGCAGCTTATGTTGAGACAGATAGTGAGGCAGCACGGCAAGATGATCTGGATCGACTGGATGAAGAGCGTGATATGGCAGCCGCTCGCTCGGCGGTTTACCAGCAGGATCTTCGTCGGTATCACAGCCGGCGGGTTAAAACAAGAACCTTTCAGGAAGGAGACTTGGTGCTGCGGCTCATTCAAGATCAGAAAGATATGCACAAGCTATCCCCACCTTGGGAAGGGCCTTTTGTGGTCAGCAAGAATCTATACAACGGTTCCTACTACCTGATTGATGTTCGAGAGCGAAAGGATTCACGCACGTCAGAGGAAGAGACCAACAGGCCGTGGAACATTGCTCATCTTCGACCTTACTATACCTGAGCCATTGGCTCCGCTTATGTACATATTAAGACAATGTATATATTTTGAATAAAAGCAATAAACCGGATCCTCGGCTAAAGCGGGGTATCTGTTCGCATAAACTTCGGTTTGGGTACATGGAGATCTTTGTCGTGAAGCGGCCTCCGTTCAACCCTTAGCCTTGTTTTTAGAAACTTTTGTCATTTGGGGGCTTGGTCGATCCAACCAATGCAATGCCTCTTAGCGGCGAAAGCCACCAGATCATTTGGGGACATGGTCATGTCTGAACCAGATCACGCCTCTTGGTCGGCCTAAGGCCATAGAATCACTTGGGGCTTTGGTGAACCCGAACCATTGCAATGCCACTTGATCGGCATCATGCCACGAGTTCAGTTGGGGACCTGGCTGACTTGAACCATCGCTACGCCGTATAGGGGGCTTGGTCCTGTCCGACCATGGTAACACCATCTGATCCGGTTCAGTGCAGCCTTTTCTTGCAAAACGATTCTCGTTGATTTTGTTTTTATGTGGTTTTGATACCAATCATTTGGCTTTTGTCGGCCTTCTTAAACCGACACATTTTTTTAAACCGGATTTATGTTGTCGGTACGTTTTTACGCTGGCGATTTTTGTTCCGGTTTGATTTTACTGTTAAAACATCCCATTGTGGAGTAACAGGGGGCTTATTATGCCCGGCACGATTTGCACGGTAAATCGGTCTTATACGCACAGAGATTACTCTCCTTTGAC
The DNA here is from genome assembly GCA_021605205.1 of Aegilops longissima. NCBI lineage: Eukaryota > Viridiplantae > Streptophyta > Magnoliopsida > Poales > Poaceae > Aegilops > Aegilops longissima. The sequence goes on from CM038681.1 coordinate 140,172,895, forward strand.
GGTGATGGTTTATAAGACCTCCGCTTGGGATTGGCTAAAGCCAACTGTGTGCTGATCTTTGGCAGGTATGTTTGTATCACATAGTTTTGATCATGTGCCTCGGTATTTTTTTTCATATAAATATTGATCAGTTTGGCTAGAGGTGTAAACCGCCACGGCGGTTTAAGAACTTGTGATTGCAGGCAAAATATGTTGCAGGATTTACTACAAAAGCCAACGGATCCAGCACTGCCATGCAAAAGTTTACAGACTGAGGTTGTACCGGCATTGTTCAATAAAAGATACTTGCTATCCTATTACAACGCCTTTCGAGGCCCGGCGTTTCACACGGAGTTATGCCTTGAAGCTTTGGATATCACCCGGCTTGACGGATTACGCTGCTTCACCGGGTTGGCGCGAAGTAGAGGGGACGGCGCCTGGCGTCGGTTCAGCTTCTTCCTCTTCCTCGCCCAAAGCCCGGAAGTCATTGGTAGACCAGTCAATCCGGGTTAAGGCCTGAAAGACAGCTTCTTCACTTATCAGTTCAGCCGGATCAACGTCAGGGGCGTAAGTGTGCTTACGGATTGGAGGGATCAGGCTCTGCACTTCCGGGATGACAAACTCCACCCGCTTGTTATTGGCATCATAAAAAGATCGGTGAACCTCCAGATTGGCTTCAGCGGCCAGTTGACTCGCCAACGGACGAACTTCCTTTGTAATCCGCTTCAGGGTGTTGTTATCAAAGGCTTCACCGTTCTCTTGAGCGCTGGGAAAACCTTTAGCTATGTCAGCCGGATCAAGGTCCGCTATCCATGCCTTGGCACGTGTCGAGCGATGGAAGGTGCCAGCCCGGCTGCGATCGCTTCATCTCTTCAAGCTGCCCGGAATCATCGACAGCCGGTCCAGCGTCTCTCGATCGGGGCGGCGCCGTGTGTTGTCATATGAAGTGGCGCATATGACCCGCTGGCGCCGGTATATAGCTGCTTTCGATCGAGTGTACGAAGCCTTGAGCTTTTTCCGCACGTCGGAGCCCAGATGAGCAATACGTTTGCCTGCACAGGTTTAGACAGCTCAAGTTAAACCGGCGGACGCATTAACACAGGCATAGTCAGTATAAATTTGCTTACCAAAGATGGCAGAGGTCATGGCATGCACTTGGCGTCTAAGTCCGGTCAGCTCTTCCGTCACGGGTTTAAGGGCAGCCTCGGCTTCCTCCGCCCGCTTTACTAAACCGCCTTCTCGGTATCCCATTGACCCGTTCGGTTGTACCACTCCTTCAGCTGTTCCATGGTGGTCGGGGCAGTTTCAGCTCATCCTTGGCTTTGGTGGCTTCATTATTTGGATTTCCAGATTGGTTGGAGGTCCTTTAGTTGCACAGCCTGCTTTGTGTATTTCACTCGATGACAAAGGAAGCAGGTTAGTGGTTTTATTATGCAAGTCCCAAGCTTAATACAAGTATTCAACTTGGCACTTGGGGCTAATGGCTAGTTGATCTCAATTTTGCTATGAAGAAAACACCTTAAGTCCCGGTTTAACTTTGCAAAGTTAAACCGACCCTTGGGGGCTACTATGCAGTTAAGATATAAGAGAGGTCAGTTCATTACCTCATAGCGGTCCTTCATGTGGTTTACTAGACCGGCTTCAAAGTCGCGGCTTGTGTAAAGCCGGTTCAGAAAGCCGGAATGAAGCTCTTGGGCAGAGAAATTGTCGTAAGCCGACATATCAGTCTTCCCCTTGTCCTTGCTCATAATAGTGGAACCGTCTTTGATGCTGTGCTTTGTTAAAGCGACTGGTTGACCTGGAGCAGTGTAGCCAGTACCTGTCACAATAACATCGTCATTTTCAGCGGTCTTGTTTGGGCTTGCCGTCGTTTTGCTTTGGCTCGGCGGTTCAACAGTCACGACCCGCTTCGGCGGACGGATTTGATGGAACAGGTTGGGAAGTTTCCACTTGGGCCTCGGTTCAACTTCCGCGGATCAGCGAGTGTCGTCTTTGTACAGATTCGCGAGCTTTCCTTGGCAGCTTCGAGGATTTTCGTGTGTTTGTTCGGGATGTTTTCCGGATCAACATCCGGGTAGGATCAAGAGTTTTGCCTTCTTGCTCAAGCGAGCCTTGGTGCTGCAATAATCAGAGTCGGATCAAGACAAATTCACCAGGGTGACGGTGAGTCGAATTGGCAAATAGTAATTACGTACCCTGCGGCGATGTTCAGCGGAGGCAGTTGTGTGGTGGATGAACCGCCAGACGAGTTGGAAGAGGCCTGATAATTCGGGTCAGACGGATTGAGAGGACATCGGAAGAAACCTTTTAAGGGATAACGCTTTTCGGAGAGCAAGTCACCTCAGCCGACGCTTGGGATAGGTGTGTCCGTAAACCGGCTGAAGTAACTGTGTTGGCCTTGTCGGGTTGTACGGCGCTCTTCAGCCTGTTGTGTCTTCAAGTTAAGATTTGGATTCAAGTAAGCACAGGAATGGTATTTTTTCACTTTCCGGACGGCGCGACGAATTCTTTTAACCGGCGCAAGATCGGAGTCGGAAGAAAGTAAGATTACCTCAACAGGGTCGGCATGGCTGGCTTCAGCATCATCCTGGGAAGAAAATTGTCAGTAAAAAGATTGTAAAAGGGCCAAGCACATATAGGAAGAAGCACAAAGCGGCAAGCCGGTTTACCTCAGCTTCTGATTCTTCGTCCTCCGCCGGATCAGAGGATTCGGCGGTCTTCCTCTTGCCCGTTTTCTTTGTGGCCTTGGACTTTACACGAGGCGCCCGAACCGGTTTGGTTCGTTTCCAGAAGGAGCTGTCGGCCTGAGAAGGAATAATGATTAACGTGTCTCGACGGAGTATTAAGAGCTTGAAAGACAGTGTGTAGAGCTTACTGCCGGCGGTTTGTTGGTGGTACAAAATGGAGCCAACCCGGTGAGGCTACAGACGGAGATTGGCTCACCAAGCATCTTCTTGACGATCTCGGTAACCTCTTGTTCAGTTATAGGCAGCTCGTGACGCCTTTGAGGATCTTTGAGGCTGCCGGTATACTCGTGCATCAATCCGGGCCGGCGGCTTAGTGGCAGAATACCCCAAGAGACCCAGCAACGTACAAGATCCACGCCGGTTAAGCCATTGGCCATTAACGCCCGGAGCTTGATTATTTGTGGTGCGAAGTTTTTTCGTTCCGCGGCGGTTAAGCGGGAAGGCAGCGGATGCAGGTTGCTGAGCCGGTGAGAACGGTAGCCCGGCAAGGGTTTTCATTAGCGAGGGCAGTGTTCGGCAGTAGAACCAGGTTTGATTCCATTCCTTTGGATGGCTGTGGTGCTTGGCGTGTGGAAAATCGACTTCCTTCCTTTTCGGATTGACCGCGCCCAGCTCCGTTTCGACCATCGAAAAACTCAGGCGGCGGTTCGGATGGAAAAATCCCAGAACAATTCCACAGATGGTTCTTCTTGAAGGTAGACTTCACAGAAGACTTGAAAGTTGCATATGTTCGACACAGAATTCGGGCCGATGTCCTGAGGATGAAGCTGCAGACTGGCAAGGACATCCCGGAAAAATTTTGAACCGGGCGGAGAGAACCCCGGTCTAAGTGATGCATGAACACGACATTTCTCCGCCATGCTCGGGAGGAAACTTCGCCTTCGGAACACGCCAATGGAGGACACTTTTTGGAGCCAAACCGCCAGTGGTGACATGTCCGTTGAGTTGCGTTTCAGTGACTCTGGACCGGACCCAGTTGCAAGCGGAAAATTGAGGAGCCATTCCGGAGGATTAAAAGCTGCGAAAGAAAGGAAGAAAACGGTTCACTGTTGAACAGGTCAGGCGTTACGAATATTGTTAAACCGGCAGTTCGGCAGCCGGCTTACCGGTCCGGTCTAACTAAGGACTAATGGAGGGTCGGATTAAATATCAGAAGTTAAACCGCCAGAGGAGCTAGTGCTGAAAAAATTGCTAAGTGTAGACAGAAACAGGTTTCCCATGCGAAAGGAAATAATCTAGATCTACCAGGGTTCAGTAAAGAGAATTTCCGCGACCTATACAGACCTCCTACAGCGCAGGAAGGTTCAGGTATGTTAAAATGGAAGATCTGAACAAGGGGGAAAGGCACCTAGAATCGGGTAAACGGTGAAAGCATCCGTTTGCATATGAGAAGCGGTACGGCTGAGCCGTACGGCCATAGCGGAACGGGCATGAAGGGTCGGCAAGAACACTCATGGATTATGCGACGAACCAAGTTTCCAGATGAGATCTAGGGCTTAAAGATGACCTTACCGGGCGAGCAGGAACCACGGAGGAGCGCGGAGACTCTGGTCCGATCCGGTTGATGCGGCGGGCCGGCGGGAAGCGTCGGTCGAAGCTTGAAGGTGACGGCAAGAGCTTCAGGGTCGGCAGGTCACGAGGAAGAAGAAGAGAGGAGGAAGAAGAAGAGAATGACCCGACCGGTCTATTTATAAGGGGCCGGAGTAATCAATGGGCGCGAGAATTGAGGAGCCAAAAGCGGCGGAAGGTGCAGCGGCCGCCTCGATTCCCCGGATAGCCTTAATGAAGGGAATCTTCTGCTTTAGATTTTTGTTCAAAATGACGCTGGGGGCCCCGACACGAAGATCGAAGGATGATGTCACGGCGGTTCAAGCAGATGGCGGTTTACAAGGAGATCAAGAGTTGCTCAAGACGAGAAGATTAGCCTTGAACGGTTCAAGTCAATCTGGGGCCTAATGTTGAGGATGCAACTACAGAGTGTGAACCGCCTCGGAGGGGCCGGTTTACCCTCGTGCGTGATCCAGGCCCATATGGAGGCCTGGAGCCCAGAAGGGAATTAAAGGTCCATACATGTAAACCGCCCTAATATCAGAACTTGTATTGTAAGACAAGAAAGGAGAGACCAAACCGGACTCTTGTATGAGCCGGATTGGGATTCAGAAGCCGCCGCCGGCGTTAACCCGTGTATATAAGGGACGACCCGCGGCGAAGTTAGGAGAAGAGATTCGAGGCCAAGGCAAAGCTATTGCTTCCTAGTCGCGAATCATATCAATCATACCACAACGGACGAGGTTTTACCTTCATTCAAGGGCGAACCAGATAATTCCGTGTCTTGTGTCCGCATTAACCCTCTAGGTTAACCCGCTCGATGGCCCTGCGACTAAGTCCTTTCATGAGGACATCTGCCGTGACAATCCCACGACAGCCGCGATTCAGGAACACCAATCGACTTAAGGTCAGGAATAAAGTCAATACAAAACTCAATGACCTCCTCATTTTCATGGCCCTTCGAGATGCTTCCTTCTGGCCTAGCACGGTTATGAACATATTTCTTCAAGACTCCCATGAACCTCTCAAAGGGGAACATATTGTGTAGAAATACATGACCCAAAACGTTAATCTCTTCGCAAAGTTGAACTAGGACGTGTGTCATGATGTTGAAGAAGGATGGTGGGAACACCAGCTCGAAACTGACAAGACATTGCACCAAATCATTCTGTAACCTTGGTATGATTTCGGATCGACACCTTCTCGAGAGATTGCATTGAGGAATGCACATAGCTTCACAATGGCTAATCGAACGTTTTCCGGTAGAAGCCCCCTCAATGCAACCGGAAGGAGTTGCGTCATAATCACGTGGCAGTCATGAGACTTTAGGTTCTGAAACTTCTTCTCTGCCATATTTATTAATCCCTTTATATTCGATGAGAACCCAGACGGTACCTTCATGCTGAGCAGGCATTCAAACAAGATTTTCTTCTCTTCTTTGGTAAGAGCGTAGCTGGCCTGACCCTGATGTATGCCGTCTTTTCCGTGCATACGTTGCTGGTCTTCCCGTGCCTCTGGTGTATCTTTTGTCTTCCCGTACACGCCCAAAAAGCCAAGCAGGGTCACACAAAGATTCTTCGTCACGTGCATCACGTCGATTGCGGAGCGGACCTCTAGGTCTTTCCAATATGGCAAGTCCCAAAATATAGATTTCTTCTACCACATGGGTGCGCGTCCGTCAGCGTCCTTCGGAACAGGTTGTCCGCCAGGACCCTTTCCAAAGATTACTTTCAAATCCTTGACCATATCATGTATACAGCCTAGTAGAAGTACATCGACCAGTCCCTACCAATACATACGTGACGGAGGAATGTCACCACACCGACACCGTCTCATAGGATGAATGCACGTCTCGTCATCGTAAATAAGCTACTATAGTAAAAAAAATACACAAAAAAAAGGTGATGCATGGCAGAGCACACGGTGTTTTTTTTTTGCATGGTGGCACACGGTGTATGCCATGTTCAGTTAAAAACATGGGCGCCGTAGATAGGGTGGTAGTACATACAGAGTACAAGCACAAGTGTGCGTGAGAGGTAGCAAAAATTCACAGCATGCATGCAGTGCCGTGTAACGGGACTAGTAGCAGTAGTACGTTTTTCTTAGACAAAGTAGCAGTAGTACGTGACAGGAGAAGAGAAGGAGAGAAACAGGCAGGCGGTGGATGAGATGCAGCATGTCACGGTATGGCCAACTGGGTATGGCATCGAAAAGGCAGGCGCCGCTCCTTTTCCTGGCCGGTCGTCTTTCTGTTGGGACCTGGGATACGGTACGGTACGCCCAGAGAGAGCAGAAATGGCTGTCGATCCGGTCCACGGGTGCTCCTTCGGACAGGGAAGCATCGGTCATTCTCTCCCTCCTCCCGCCATTAGCATCTACCCTGACACGACGCAACCAGTTTTGAGGAAAAGTCCAGTGGCGCGCACCTTGATTGGCTGCATAGATACTCCGATGGGGATGCGGCCTTTCTGGAGTCGGACATGTTGAGTCGTTCACGGTGCCCTGGTTCCTTCAGAGGCGCTGCTGGCCAGGGATAGGCAATATACGCCACTGCTTGTTTCACATGCACTAGTAGAAAAAGGGTTTATTGTCCTGGTTTGTCATGCCCTTCTGTTCCGGTTTTTGAACCGGGACTAAAGGATCGTTACTAATGTCCTAGGCCTTTAGTCCTGGTTCTTACACAAACCGGGACAGATGAGCCTCCACGTAGCTGGTGCAGCGAGCCCAGGCAGGAGGGCCTTTAGTCTCGGATGGTGGCACCAACCAGGACCAGTAGGCATCCAAACGTCAACAGGTGGCAGGAGCTGAGGTTTTTGTTTTTTCTGAAAGGGGGTGGTTTAAGGGGTAATTTAGGATGTATAAGCTAGTTAACAGAGAAAAGTGTCCTCTCTTATTTTCGTGCTTGGTTTACCAACGCTACTGCTATGCCTGAACATGGCTTAGATTAAAGTAAAAGCAACATGTGGTGCATGTCGAAGTAATATTAATCCGAACTTGATCAAGTTTGGATTAGTACTACTTTCGACATGCAACACATGCTTGTTGCCTTCACTTCAATCCAATCCATTTTCATTTCACCCACTGATATATAATAACTCTTCATGCCCGCATCATGCATCATCATAATAATAAGTCCTACTAATCATCATCATACAACTTCCACTCATTACTAATAACAAGTCATATGATCATCATCCTCATAGTCATCGAACAAACCCTACTTATTTGTCCTTTTTAATGGATTTACCCCGCGGAACCCGGGTTTTTGGTGCATACAAGTATTTTTGTTAGAGCGACGGTGGTTAACTAAAGGAATACTTATAGTCCTCACACTACTTGATAAAAGTATCTTATGACTATCAGTAGAAATGATCTTTCCCTCGCGTTTGGCTATAATAGAAACACATGATCATCAGTATTAGGTAGGACCTAAATACCCTCTTTAAGGTAAAATAGCATAAAACAATATAGACCATGACTCTCCATTATGAAGAATGAAGATCATCCTGTCTCCAATTCTTGCGCTTCGCTTTCTTTTACTTCCAAGAACCTCTTTACGACTGTCCATACATTTTTTTCATTCCTTGATTTTCATGTCTCCACTTCTTTTAGAAATCCGGTATGGATAGTTGAGATTCGTAGGATGACCTGAACATATGTTCAAAACATCAAGGCGACCACTCTGATACATCATATGAGGCACACAATCCTCTGAGATTATCTGTTGAAAAACATAGTAATAACTTCATAGTTAGCAATGATGTACAAGTTTTAGAAGTATGCAAAAGATGCACGGATGTTGTAATAGTAAAAATTCTTACCAGGATATCTCCATAGTAGTTATCGTAGTTCAACACGTGCACTAGTGGCACGTATTGACCATAATGTGGAGGAGTTTTACAATAAGTATTGTAATTCTCAAGATCAGTACAAAATCCGACCAGATGAGTTTTCTCTTTATAAGTTAACTCAGAGCCATCGGTGTAGTAGGTTCTGTCTACCATGCTCCGCACATTGTTTGAACAATCAAAATAAGCTATCAACAGAAATAAGATGTCAAGTATTTTGAAATGAAAAATATAAATTAGCTAATAACTATGTTTAAGAAACTCACATGGTGGTAGAATTGAAGGCGTATCAACCAGGACCCAAATGTTCATATTGTCTTGCTCGATGTCAGGATCATCAAGATCCATGGTGACAAGCATACCCTCATCAAAACCATACATCTTGCAAAATGCTTCCCAATTTTTGCAACCAAAATGGGTTACGCTCTCAGAATTATACAGATTTACTTCAAAATCTATATCATGATGGGTCCTTAGGTGAATTTTCTTTGTTTCCATACTTTCATAGTCTTCAAAACCCATCCTCTCCAAGACGTAGTGTCTTGCATGGCATGGGATAAGCTAGTCGAATTGTAAAAGATGAAAAGTACACGTTGAAATAGTTGAAGTCATGCTTAATTACGAAAAAATAACACTTGTCGTCATTGCGTACGTTTCAACATCGAAGGTCTCCTCCAGCTTAATGCTAAAGCGCCGATCTTCGTCCAGGTAAGGCCTGTCGTACAAACCTCGGTCGTCGTGGCACCAGTCGCACTGCCCCAGGAGACTTTCGTCGTCCGAGTACGACATTTCCTATGTTCATAATTCAAATATTAAACGTCTACAATTAAATATATGTACTAAAAACTTAAGTTAGATCATTATTATTCATCACGGGTCGACTATCGGTCTGTCGAGTCTTTTCTTGAAAACACTCATCTCACGTGGTGTACATATTCGACCGTCGGTGATGGTAGCTCCTCTTTTCATCCCCGAGTGCGTTACACCAAGTTGTCTAGCACACGGGAATGAAGGAGAAGCTACCCCCACGACAACAGTTGGGATTCTTCGTCCTCTCATATATATATGGTTGGAGACTCTCCCTCACTGATTCCTCTCTGACAATAGCGACCATCGGTGATGGTAGCTCCTCCTTTCATTCCCGAGTGCATTACACCAAATTGTCTAGCACATGGGAACGAAGGAGAAGCTACCCCCACGACAACAGTCGGGATTCTTCATCCTCTCATATATGGTGGAGACTCGACAGACTTAAAGTCAACCCGAGGACTCATATTATAGGACTCATATTGACATGAAGATTTGGCTGGTCTCACCTCGAGGTCGGAGGGGGCTCGGTGACGGGGACAACGACGCAGATGATGGAGGGGGCTCCTAGATTTTTGTAAAAACAGAAACCCTATAAGCTATCAAGTAATCAAATGCATACGCCTTACATAGTGCTCTCCAATTTTAGCATTCAAAGTAGGAGTACTTTTCCAATTTAAGCATTCAATAAACAAAACCAAATCATAAAATAAAGTAGTATTCAAATCGTAAAACCAAATCTCTTGCGTCCGTACATCGTCGAATATTATCACTAATACTCCTCGAATACTATCATACATATAGCATCCCAAATACAGTTAGAACCGTAGCGCCCGACGGGTATCGGCGCGGGCGGTGGACACCCAAAGAGAAGGAACCATCACAGGATCATAGCTCCAGTGAGATCCCTGAAGAACCTGCCAGGTATTGTCGAACCTACCCTCCAACGCAACCCTGTAGCGACGGACGTGCTCATCCTCCTCGCTGACACGGTGAAATCAACTAGTTCAACTAGTAAGCACTTACTATAAATAAAATAAAGTAGTACTTACTAAAAATAAACTACTTCTATAGTAAAATAAAGTAGTTTTACTAAATCAACTAGTTCAACTACTTAGCACTTATTATTAATAAAATAAAGTAGTACTTACTAAAAATAAACTACTTCTATATATAGTAAAATAAAGTTGTTTTATTAAATCAACTAGTTCAACTACTAAGCACTTACTATAAATAAAATAAACTAGTACTTACTAATTAAAAATAAACTAGTTTAACTAGTTCTATTATTTTCTAACTAATTATATTAAACACTTTCTCTTCTTTTTTCCTTTTTCCTCTCCCGCTTTTTCTTCTAAATATGAACATACACATAAATGACGACCTTGATCATACACAATTTTCCTATACATACACAATATGAACATATACATAAATTGACAAAGAAAATTCTATGAACAAAAAAATCATTAAATTCTATGAACAAAATTGCAACAGAAAAAATTATAAAAATTCTATGAACAAAACAAAAATTCTATGAATAAAATTACAACAAAAAAATCATAAAAATTCTATGAAAAAATTGACATATTCTTTTGCATATATATGAACATACAAACATTTGCAGATTCAACAATAATATCACCAAAAAAATCTATGAACAGAAAATAATTCTAACTTTTGCATATTCATTTATAAACAAATTACAACAACTCAATTAACTACACATCTAAACTACACATCTAAACTACACATCTAAATTAGGAAAATTCATATGAGCTCACTGCGCAAGGGGGTGGCGATCGATGAGGAGGCAGGGCACGAGGGCAACGGTGAGGGGCGCGGCGATGGCGACGGTGAGGGGCGCGGCAACGGGCGACGAGGAAGCAGGGCGCGGCGACGGCGACGAGGAGGCAGGGCCGACGGCGTCGGGGCAGGAGGGTGCAGGCGGCGACGGCGTCTGGGTGGCGCGACGACGTCGGGCGGCGAGACAGCGTTGGAGGCAGATGCGACGACGGCGATGGCGAGGCGCAGAGGGGCAGCCTGGCGGCGGCGTCGGGGGGCGGGGAAGACGAACTGAATGAAAAATTTCACAAGTGCTAGTTATATAGATGAAGCATTGGTCCCGGTTCGTGACATCAACCGGGACGACTGCAACCGTTAGAACTGGTTCGTGCCACCAACCGGGACCAAAGGCCTCTTTTCAGCAGCCAAAGGGCGGGAAGCAGAGGCCTTTGGTACCGGTTGGTGGCAACAACCGGGACTAAAGGGTAGCATTGGTCCCGGTTGGTTACACGAACCGGTACCAATGCACCCCTTTAGTCTCGGTTGGTACCGCCAACCGGGACCAAAGGCCTTGCACAGCGGCGTGGTGGTGGGAGTTTAGTCCCACCTCGCTAGTTGAGAGGGGCGCGCAGTGGTTTATAAGCCCCACAGCCGCACCCCTCTCGAGCTCCTCTCCATTGTAGGCTTACGGGCCTAATTGCCACTGCTATGCCTGATGGGCCTACTGGGCCTTCTACGGGCCTGAATCCTGGCCCATGGATGGGTTTCTAGTCGTATTCAGGCAGTGGTGGCCGAGTAGGTGGCATATTTTTTATTTTTTCCCTGTTTTTTGTTTTCTTTTTTCCTTTATTTATTTTGTTTTGTTTCTACTTACAAAAAAAACTTATTTATTTTATTTATTTTGTTTCTAATTAAAGTTTCTAACAAAAAAAGTTTTTTATGAAAATTCTTTTTGCTTTTAATGATTTTGAACAGAAAATACTTTGATAATTTTAGTTGCATCAGTTTTATATAATTTTGTTTCAATAATACTAGAGGTTGCTTATAATGTTTTGAACAGAAAATACTTTGATAATTTTCGTTTCATAAATTTTATTTATGTTATTAAAGTTTATTTTATTTTGTTTCTACTTATATATTTTATTAAAGTTTATATTATTGTGTTTCTAATTACTTATTTATTTTACTTTATGATAATTCTTTTTGTTATTAAAGTTTGTAACAAAAAGTTCTTCGTGAAAATTGTTTTTGCTTTTAATGATTTTGAACAGAAAATACTTTGATAATTTTAGTTGCATCAATTTTATATAATACTAGAGGTTTATCTTCAGTGTTCAAAATGCACCATTCAATGCCATATCATCAATTTTCAACCCTTTCTGACTTCATTTGTTATTTTTCATGCATTTACTAATTTTTTGAGCTATAAAACCCTAAAATTGAAAAGCATTTCAAATAAACTCTGAAAAGATTGAAAGTTGGCATGGTATCATCATTTCATCCGCATAGCATGTGCAAGAAACTTGAGAGGGTTACGGCAAAAACTGGATGCACTTCGTGTACAAAACGGACAATCTCTTTCGAAGTATTAGGATTTCATACGGAAACTCGTTTGTTACAAAGGGATTTCATTGTTTAAACTTATTTGAACTCGTGAATTTTTGTGTGTTCAAAATGCACCATTCAAAGCCACATCATCAAATTTCAACCCTTTCTGACTTCATTTGTTATTTTTCATGCATTTACTGATTATTTTGAGCTATAAGACCCTGAAATTGAAAAGCTTTACAAATGGACTCTGAAAAGGTTGAAAGTTGGCATGGTATCATCATTTCATCCACATAGCATGTGCAAGAAAGTTGAGAGGGTTACGGCAAAAACTTGATGCACTTCGTGTACATAACGGACAATCTCTTTCGAAGTATCAGGATTTCATACAGAAACTTGTGTGTTATAACAGGCATTTCAAATGAACTACGAAAAGGTTGAAAGTTGGCATGGCATCATCATAATAGTTGTGGAGAGAAAGTCTTCACTTTTTCTTCGCTTGTGTCCTTTCCTTATTGCGTCGTAACCATGGATAATCTTCACCATTTATCAGGATGACTGGGTCAGCCTTGACTCTGAAGGGAGGAATTTCATGAAACTTTTCATAATCTTCGGACATGTGTGTCTTGCCTTCCACTCCCATGATGTCCCTTTTTCCTGAAAGAACTATGTTGCGCTTTGGCTCATCGTATGATGTATTCTCTTCCTTACCTTTTCTTTTTCTCAGTTTGGTAGACATGTCCTTCACATAGATAACATGTGCCACATCATTGGCTAGGACGAACGGTTCGTCAGTGAACCAAAGATTGTTCAGATCCACTGTTGTCATTCCGTCATCGTGGGTCTACACATACTCGCCTCCCCGACAGATTGACCCATTTGCACTTAAACAAAGGGACCTTAAAATCATGTCCGTAGTCAAGTTCCCATATGTCCACTATATAACCATAACATGTGTCCTTTCTCTCTCGGTTGCTGCATCAAAGCGGACACCGCTGTTTTGGTTGGTGCTCTTTTGATCTTAGGCGATCGTGTAAAATGTATTCCAATTTATCTCGTATCCTTTGTAAGTCAATACAGTCGAAGATGGTCCCCTGGACAACGAGTACAGCTCATCACAAACAGTGTTGTCACCTCTAAGACGTGTTTCCAACCAACTGCTGAAAGTCCTGATGTGTTCACATGTAATCCAGTTGTCGCATTGCTCCGGGTGTTTGGAGCGCAGACTGTTCTTGTGTTCATCGACATACGGGGTTGATACGTCTCCAACGTATCTATAATTTTTTATTGCTCCATGCTATATTATCTACTGTTTTTGACCATATTGGGCTTTATTTTCCACTTTTATATTATTTTTGGGACTAACCTATTAACCGGAGGCCCAACCCAGAATTGCTGTTTTTTAGCCTATTTCAGTTTTTCGAATAAACGTAATATCAAACGGAGTCCAAACGGAATGAAACCTTCGGGAACGTGATTTTCTCACCGAATATGACCCAGGAGACTTGGACCCTACGTCAAGAAAGCCACGAGGTGCGCACGAGGTAGGGGGCACGCCCCCCACCCTCGTGGGCCCCACGAAGCTCCACCGACGTACTCCTTCCTCCTATATACCTCGCACTTCAAACGATCGAATCGGCCAAAACCTAATTCCACCGCCGCAACTTTCTGTATCCACGAGGTCCCATCTTGTGGCCTGTTCCGGAGCTCCACCGGAAGGGAAATCCACCACGGAGGGCTTCTACATCATCACCATAGCCTTTCCGATGAAGTGTGAGTAGTTTACTTCAGAACCTCGGGTCCATAGTTAGTAGCTAGATGGCTTCTTCTCTCTTTTTGGATCTGAATAACATGTTCTCCCCCTCTCTCATGGAGATCTATTCGATGTAATCTTCTTTTTGCGGTGTGTTTGTTTAGACCAATGAATTGTGGGTTTATGATCAAGATTATCTATGAACAATATTTGAATCTTCTCTGAATTCTTTTATGTATGATTGGTTATCTTTGCAAGTCTCTTCAAATTATCAGTTTGGTTTGGCCTACTAGATTGGTTTTTTCTTGCAATGGGAGAAGTGCTTAGCTTTGGGTTCAATCTTGCGGTGTCCTTTCCCCATTCTGATGGGGGCAGCAAGGCACGATTGTATTGTTGCCATCAAGGATAACAAGATGGGGTTTTTATCATATTGCATGAATTTATCCCTCTACATCATGTCATCTTGCTTAAGGCTTTACTCTGTTTTCATTAACTTAATACTCTAGATGCATGCTGGATAGCGGTCGATGAGTGGAGTAATAGTAGTAGATGCAGGCAGGAGTCGGTCTACTAGTCTCGGACGTGATGCCTATATACATGATCATACCTAGATATTCTCATAACTATGCTCAATTCTGTCAATTGCTCAACAGTAATTTGTTCACCCACCGTAAAATACTTATGCTCTTGAGAGAAGCCACTAGTGAAATCTATGGCCCCCGGGTCTATTCTCATCATATTAATCTTCCTACGCTTTATTATTGCTTTGCTTTTTTACTTTATCTTTAAATTTACCTTGCATCTTTATACCCAAAAAAAATATTATCTATCATCTCTATCAGATCTCACTCTCGTAAGTGACCGTGAAGGGATTGACAACCCCTATTCACGTTGGTTGCGAGGAGTTATTTGCTTTGTGTAGGTACGAGGGACTCGCACGTAGTCTCCTACTGGATTGATACCTTGGTTCTCAAAAACTGAGGGAAATACTTACGCTACTGTGCTGCATCACCTTTCCTCTTCAAGGAAATCAAACGCAAGCTCAAGAGGTAGAAGAGAAGATTTCTGGCGCCGTTGCCGGGGAGTCTATGCAAAAGTCAACATACCAAGTACCCATCACAATCCCTTATCTCTCGCATTACATTATTTGCCATTTGCCTCTCGCTTTCCTTTCCCCCACTTCACCCTTGCCGTTTTATTCGCCCTCTCTTTTCCGTTTGCCTCTTTCTCGCTTTCTTGTCGTCATGGCTAGTCTTATATCTTCTCTGTTATCTC
Source organism: Aegilops longissima (assembly GCA_021605205.1). NCBI lineage: Eukaryota > Viridiplantae > Streptophyta > Magnoliopsida > Poales > Poaceae > Aegilops > Aegilops longissima. The sequence continues at coordinate 140,188,185 of CM038681.1, forward strand.
CCCAGAATGAAGTTCTAAATTTTAAGCAAAGGGAGGGAGAAAATATAAAAGACGCTTGGTATAGAATTTGCAATGCTCAAAATAGATCTACCAGGAAGCAATCTACTTCAGTTCTTCTCCGCAATTTTTATATAGGTGCTAATCCTTGGTATAGATATATCCTTGATACCATTACCGGAGGGAATTTCTTGGGTAGCCATACTTTTGACTCTTATAATGCTATGATAGATTTATTTGGCTCACCACCTCTTTTGGTTAATGGAACTATGTTAACTTTGGAGCATGTAATGCAAAGACTTGAAATTATTGAAAATAAAGTTGCTACCGTAGAGTTGATTGAAAATCCAGACAAAAAGATCCACAAACAAATTACCCAATATGGATCTAAGGTAGGAGTTACTTTGAAAATATTAAGGAGAAGGAACCCATAGTTAATAAAAGAATAAATCAAGATTCCACTAGAATCGATAAACTTGATGGTATCATTACTAATTTGGGAATCGCTTTTTCTTCCGTAAAGAATACTCCAAGTCCACCTACTAAAATTGCCAAGCTTATGTATGTTCCTAAAAATAAGGGTGAATCCTCTAGTAAGGAAACTGCGGATCTTAAATCTATAAGTATTCATCCCGATCTTTTTGCTATGATTAAGCAACCATTTGCTACGAATGAATTTTTTGATTTTGTGCCTAGAAGTTTGATAGTTTCTAAAAAGAAAGAAATTCCTAAGGATGATAGATGTCTCGTTGAAGAATTGCCTACCAAAGATGGCAATACCTAGATCTATCCTCGCTTTTATGCCTAGCTAGGGGCGTTAAACGATAGCGCTTGTTGGGAGGCAAACCAATTTTATTTTTATTTTTTTGTTTTTGCTTCTATTTAGGAATAAATAATCCATCTACCTTCTGTTTAGATGTGGTTTTATGTTTTAATTAGTGTTTGTGCCAAATTAAACCTATAGGATCTTCTTGGATGATAGTTATTTGGTCTTGCTGTAATTTACAGAAACTTTCGGTTCACGAAAACAATTGCTAAAAATAACCAGAACGTGACAAAACAGTGATTCCAATTGCTGCTGATCAATAAACAAATTGCCTAGGTCGTCCTATTTTGGCAGAATTTTTGGAGTTCCAGAAGTTTGCGTTAGTTACAGATTACTACAGACTGTTCTGTTTTTGACAGATTCTGTTTTTCGTGTGTTGTTTGCTTATTTTGATGAATCTATGGCCAGTAAAATAGTTTATAAATCATAGAGAAGTTGGAATAAAGTAGGTTTAACACCAATATAAATAAAGAATGAGTTCATTACAGTACCTTGAAGTGGTCTTTTGTTTTCTTTCGCTAACGGAGCTCACGAGATTTCTGTTGAGTTTTGTGTTGTGAAGTTTTCAAGTTTTGGGTGAAATCTTTTGATGGATTATGGAACAAGGAGTGGCAAGAGACTAAGATTGGGGATGCCCATTGCACCCCCAAGATAATCTAAGGACAGCAAAAAGTCAAAGCTTGGGGATGCCCCGGAAGGCATCCCCTCTTTCGTCTACTTCCATCGGTAACTTTACTTGGAGCTATATTTTTTTCACCACATGATATGTTTTTTGCTTGGAGAGTCTTGTATGATTTGAGTCTTTGCTTTTTAGTTTACCACAATCATCCTTGGTGTACACACCTTTTGAGAGAGCCATACATGAATTGAAATTTGTTAGAATACTCTATGTGCTTCACTTATATCTTTTGAGCTATATAGTTTTGCTCTAGTGCTTCACTTATATCTTTTAGAGTACGGTGGTGGATTTCCTTTATAGAAACTATTGATCTCTCATGCTTCACTTAGATTATTTTTAGAGTCTTAAATATCATGGTACTTTGCTTAATAATAATATGCTTGGTATTCAAGATTTGTAGAACTTTCTTTTGAGTGCGTTGAATACTAAATTGTTTTGAGATATGAAGATGGTGATATTAGAGTCATGCTAGTTGAGTAGTTGTGAATTTGATAAATACTTGTGTTAAAGTTTGTGATTCCTGTAGCATGCACGTATGGTGAACCGTTATGTGATGAAGTCGGAGCATGATTTATTTATTGATTGTCTTCCTTATGAGTGGCAGTCGGGGACGAGCGATGGTCTTTTTCTACCAATCTATCCCCCTAGGAGCATGCGCGTAATACTTTGCTTTGATAACTTGTAGATTTTTGCAATAAGTATATGAGTTCTTTATGACTAATGTTGAGTCCATGGATTATACGCACTTTTCTCATCCTTCCACCATTGCTAGCCTCTCTAATACCGCACACTTTTCACCGGTATCATACACCCACCATATACCTTCCTCAAAACATCCACCATACCTACCTATCATGGCATTTCCATAGCCATTCCGAGATATATTTCCATGCAACTTTCCACCGTTCCGTTTATTATGACACGCTCCATCATTGTCATATTGCTTAGCATTATCATATAGTTGACATCGTATTTGTGGCAAAGCCACCGTTCATAATTCTTTTATACATGTCACTCTTTATTCATTGCATATCCCGGTACACCGCCGGAGGCATTCATATAGAGTCATATTTTGTTCTAAGTATCGAGTTGTAATTGTTGAGTTGTAAGAAAAATAAAAGTGTGATGATCATCATTTTTAGAGCATTGTCCCAAGTGAGGAAAGGATGATGGAGACTATGATTCCCCCACAAGTCGGGAGGAGACTCCGGACGAAAAATAAAAAAAAGAAAAGAAAAGAGGCCATAAAAAAGAGAAAAGGCCCAAAAATGAGAGAAAAAGAGAGAAGGGACAATGTTACTATCCTTTTACCACACTTGTGCTTCAAAGTAGCACCATGATCTTCATGATAGAGAGTCTCTCATTTTGTCACTTCCATATACTAGTGGGAATTTATCATTATAGAACTTGGCTTGTATATTCCAATGATGGGCTTCCTCAAAATGCCCTATGTCTTCGTGAGCAAGCGAGTTGGATGCACACCCACTTAGTTTCTTTGTTGAGCTTTCATATACTTATAGCTCTGGTGCATCCGTTGCATGGCAATCCCTACTCACTCACATTGATATCTATTAATGGGCATCCCCATAGCCCGTTGATACGCCTAGTTGATGTGAGACTATCTTCCCCTCTTTTTGTCTTCTCCATAACCACCATTCTATTCCACATATAGTGCTATATCCATGGCTCACGCTCATGTATTGCGTGAAGATTGAAAAAGTTTTGAGAATGTCAAAAGTATGAAACAATTGCTTGGCTTGTCATTGGGGTTGTGCATGATTTAAATACTTTGTGTGGTGCAGATAGAGCATACCCAGACTATATGATTTTGTAGGGATAAGTTTCTTTGGTCATGTTATTTTGAAGTATTATTATTTTTATGTCAATATGAAATTTTGTCTTGAATCTTTCGGATCTGAATATTCATACCACAATTAAGAAGAATTACATTGAAATTATGCCAAGTAGCACTCCGCATCAAAAATTATTTTTTATCATTTACCTACTCGAGGACGAGCAGGAATTAAGCTTGGGGATGCCTGATACGTCTCCAACATATCTATAATTTTTGATTGCTCCATGCTATATTATCTACTGTTTTGGACCATATTGGGCTTTATTTTCCACTTTTATATTATTTTTGGGACTAACCTATTAATCGGAGGCCCAGTCCAGAATTGCTGTTTTTTTGCATATTTCAGTGTTTCGAAGAAACGGAATATCAAACGGAGTCCAAACGGAATGAAACCTTCGAGAACGTGATTTTCTCACCGAATATGACCCAGGAGACTTGGACCTTACGTCAAGAAAGCAACGAGGTGGGCACGAGGTAGGGGGCCGCGCCTACCGCCCTAGGGCGCGCCCCCACTCTTGTGGGCCCCACGAAGCTCCACCGACATACTCCTTCCTCCTATATATACCTACGTACCTCCAAACGATCATATACGGAGCCAAAAGCCTAATTCCACCGCCGCAACTTTCTGTATCCATGAGCTCGCATCTTGGGGCCTGTTCCGGAGCTCCGCCGGAAGGGGAATCCACCACGGAGGGCTTCTACATCATCACCATAGCCTTTCCGATAAGTGTGAGTAGTTTACTTCAGACCCTCGGGTCCATAGTTAGTAGCTACATGGCTTCTTCTCTCTTTTTGGATCTCAATACAATGTTCTCCCCCTCTCTCGTGGAGATCTATTCGGTGTAATCTTCTTTTTGCGGTGTGTTTGTTGAGACCGATGAATTGTGGGTTTATGATCAAGATTATCTATGAACAATATTTGAATCTTCTCTGAATTCTTTTATGTATGATTGGTTATCTTTGCATGTCTCTTCGAATTATCGGTTTGGTTTGGCCTACTAGATTGGTTTTTCTTGCAATGGGAGAAGTGCTTAGCTTTGGGTTCAATCTTGCGTGTCCTTTCCCAAAGGACATGACGGGCAGCAAGGAACGTATTGTATTGTTGCCATCGAGGATAACAAGATGGGGTTTTTATCATATTGCATGAATTTATCCCTCTACATCATGTCATCTTGCTTAAGGCGTTACTCTGTTTTGATTAACTTAATACTCTAGATGCATGTTGGATAGCGGTTGATGAGTGGAGTAATAGTAGTAGATGCAGGTAGGAGTCGGTCTACTTGTCTCGGATGTGATGCCTATATACATGATCATACCTAGATATTATCATAATTATGCTCAATTCTGTCAATTGCTCAACAGTAATTTGTTCACCCACCGTAAAATACTTGTGCTCTTGAGAGAAGCCACTAGTGAAATCTATGGCCCCCGGGTCTATTCTCATCATATTAATCTTCCTACGCTTTATTATTGCTTTGCTTTTTTACTTTACCTTTTATTTTACCTTGCATCTTTATACCAAAAAAATACCAAAAGTATTATCTATCATATCTATCAGATCTCACTCTCGTAAGTGACCTAGAAGGGATTGACAACCCCTATCCGCGTTGGTTGCGAGGAGTTATTTGCTTTGTGTAGGTACGAGGGACTCGCGCGTAGTCTCCTACTGGATTGATACCTTGGTTCTCAAAAACTGAGGGAAATACTTACGCTACTGTGCTGCATCACCTTTTCTCTTCAAGAAATCCAACGCAAGCTCAAGAGGTAGCAGGGGTCACCAAGGTAGAGTTCTGTAGAACTGTGTAGTGTGCTTGAGACTAAGAATATCCGTCCCTGCATATTATTGAGTCCTCTCCAAGCGTGCCTTTTCCAGTCAGTCTCCCCTCATACCGCGATTTAGGGAGGCCTGTCTTCTTAAGGCCAGGAATGAAGTCAACATAAAACCCAATGGCATCCTCTGTTTGATGGCCCATGGAGATGCTTCCTTCTGGCCTAGCGCAGTTACAAATATTTTTTTTTAGGACTCCCATGAACCTCTCAAAGGGGTACATATTGTGTAGAAATACGGGGCCCGGAATGACAATCTCGTCAACTAGATGAACTAGCACGTGCGTCATGATGTTGAAGAAGGATGGTGGGAACACCAGCTCGAAACTGACAAGACATTGCACCATTTCACTCCTTAACCTTGGTATGATTTCTGGATTGATCACCTTTTGAGAGATTGCATTGAGGAATGCACACAGCTTCACAATGGCTAATCGGACGTTTTCCGATAGAAGCCCCCTCAGTCCAACTGGAAGCAGTTGCGTCATAATCATGTAGCAGTCATGAGACTTTAGGTTCTGGAACTTTTTCTCTGGCATATTTATTATTCCCTTTATATTCGACGAGAAGCCAGTCGGGACCTTCATACTAAGCAGGAATTCAAAGAAGATTTCCTTCTCTTCTTCGGTAAGAGTGTAGCTGGCAGGACCTTCATACTGCTTTGGAGGCATGTCGTCTTTTTTGTGCAAACGTTGCAGGTTCTCCCGTGCCTCAGCTGTATCTTTTGTCTTCCCATACACGCCCAAGAAGCCTAGCAGGTTCACGCAAAGGTTCTTTGTCACGTGCATCACGTCGATCGAAGAGCGGACCTCTAGGTCTTTCCAGTAGGGTAGGTCCCAAAATATAGTTTCTTCTTCCACATGGGTGCGCGTCCCTCAGCGTCATTCGGAATAGCTACTCCACGGGACCCTTTTCAAAGATTACGTGTACATCATTGACCATAGCAAGTACGTGATCACCGGTACGCATGGCGGGCTTCTTCCGGTGACCTGCCTCGCCTTTGAAATGCTTGCCTTTCTTTCGACATTCATGGATGGTCGGAAGAAATTGACGATGGCCCAGGTACACATTCTTCCTGCATTTGTCCAGGTATATACTTTCGGTGTCAGCTAAACAGTGTGTGCATGCGTGGTATCCCTTGTTTGTCTGTCCTGAAAGGTTACTGAGAGCGGGCCAATCGTTGATGGTTAGAAACAGCAATACGTGCAGGTTAAATTCCTCATATCTGTGCTCATCCCACGCACGTACACCGTTTCCATTCCACAGCTGTAAAAGTTCTTCAACTAATGGCCTTAGGTACACATCAATGTCGTTGCCGGGTTGCTTAGGGCCTTGGATGAGAACTGGCATCATAATGAACTTTCGCTTCATGCACATCCAAGGAGGAAGGTTATACATACATAGAGTCACGGGCCAGGTGTTGTGATTGCTGCTCTGCTCCCCGAAAGGATTAATGCCATCCGCGCTTAAAGCAAACCATACGTTTCATGGGTCACCTGCAAACTCATCCCAGTACTTTCTCTCAATTTTTCTCCACTGCGACCCGTCAGCGGGTGCTCTCAACTTCCCGTCTTTCTTACGGTCCTCACTGTGCCATCGTATCAACTTGGCATGCTCTTTGTTTCTGAACAGTTGTTTCAACAGTGGTATTATAGGAGCATACCACATCACCTTCGCAGGAACCCTCTTCCTGCGGGGCTCGCCGTCAACATCACCAGGGTCATCTCATCTGATCTTATATCGCAATGCACCGCATACCGGGCATGCGTTCAAATCCTTGTACGCACCGCGGTAGAGGATGCAGTCATTAGGGCATGCATGTATCTTCTGCACCTCCAATCCTAGAGGGCGTACGACCTTCTTTGCTGCGTACGTACTGTCGCGTAATTCGTTATCCTTTGGAAGCTTCTTCTTCAATATTTTCAGTAGCTACTCAAATCCTTTGTCAGGCACAGCATTCTCTACCTTCCACTGCAGCAATTCCAGTACAGTACCGAGCTTTGTGTTGCCATCTTCGCAATTGGGGTACAACCCTTTTTTGTGATCCTCTAACATGCGATCGAACTTCAGCTTCTCCTTTTGACTTTCGCATTACATCCTTGCATCGACAATGACCCGGCGGAGATCATCATCATCGGACACATCGTCTGGTTCCTCTTGATCTTCAGTAGCTTCCACCGTTGCAGCATCATCGGGCACATCGTCTGGTTCCTCTTGATGTTCAGCAGCTCCCCCCGTTGCAACATCACCATATTCAGGGGGCACGTAGTTGTCATCGTCCTGTTCTTCTTCGCCGTCTTACATCATAACCCCTATTTCTCCGTGCCTCGTCGAAACAATATAGTGTGGCATGAAACCCTTGTAAAGCAGGTGGGTGTGAAGGATTTTCCGGCCAGAGTAAGACTTTGTATTCCCACATTTAGGGCATGGACAACACATAAAACCATTCTGATTGTTTGCCTCAGCCACTTTGAGAAAATCATGCACGCCCTTAATGTACTCGGAGGTGTGTCTGTCACCGTACATCCATTGTCGGTTCATTTGCGTGCATTATATATAATTATGTGTGTCAAAAGTAAGAAAAATAGACAAGTATCTATGTGAAGTAAGAATTTTTTTCTTTCAGAAAGAAGATAAGAACAAGAGGCTCACCACGATGGTGCCGACGACGAGATCGGCGCGAGCGATCGACGGCGGTGAAGACGGGGACGGGGCGTGACGGACCGCTAATATAAACCTAGACAAATCTCGGGAAAAATGGAGCTCGGAGGTCGAGCTTCGAGAGGAGAAAGCTTAACTAGTGTGGCTCGGGCATTTCATCGAACACCTCATGTGCATAGGAGGTGAGCTAGAGCACCCAATGCCCTCCCCCTCATCGGCCAGCAAAAAGCAGAGCACTGTGGAGTGCTCTGCTGCGGCGATGGGGCATATATAGGCAACTTATTTGTCCCGGTTCGTGGCTGGAACTGGGACTAAAGCTCCCCTTTCTGTCCCAGTTCGAGCCAAGAACCGAGACTAATGGTTGTGGGCCAGGAGCGATGCCCATTGGTCCCGGTTCGTGCCTAGAACCGGAACAAATGGGTCCACACGAACCGGGACCAATGCCCACGAGGCCCCGGCCGGCCCCGTGGGCTCATGAACCGGGTCGAATGCCCCCATGGGTCCCGGTTCGTGGCTGAACCCGGACTAATGGGCTAGCCAGGCCCGAACGAAAGCCCTATTTTCTACTAGTGATGCCCGCCTCCCTCTTGCAGTGAAGGTGTCTTTCCTAATGTCTTCCAATCCTATCATATGCTGGTTCCCACAGTATTAAGATCTGCATGCATAAGTAACTATGAAATGGCCAAAATATTGGTGGATGCTCTTTGGCTTCTCTTATATCACCTTCTCTCTGTGGGGCCGATTAGAAAAAATTTAATATTATGTCTACCTTTCGATTCTCTGCACTTGTTATTATACGGCGCAGTGGCCAAGCCAGGGTTTGGAGATGGTGTGTGTATGTGGGAGGGGGAGGGGAGTAGCCAAATTGATAAAATAGAAACTGGCGAGTGCAAGAAAATAAGTACCATAATATTGTAGCAATGCCTGGTTCGACGAAATTAACACATAGCTACATTTGTATTAGTTTACATTTGACCTTACAATTACTAATAAGGTCAAAAATATGACTAAATACACCCTGGCGTGATGTGGCTAGCCTCAAAGAAGATTCACGTGGCGTGCAACATGGATGTGACGCACAGGTACTCTGATGGGATGCGGCCTTTCCAGTAGCCGGACGTGTCGAGTCGTTCGCGGTGCCCTGGTTCTTCAGCAACGCTGCCGGTAGGGGAAAGGGAATCTATGACACTACTCGTTCCACATTCAGGCCTCCTTCTCTTCGTGAAGGTGTCTTTCCTAATGTCTCCCAATCCTACCGTATCTTGGTTCCCTCAATATTAAGATCGGCATGCATAACCATGAAATAATGTGAGCTCTCTAATGTAGTGGGCACATAATGGGATCGATGCTCTTTGGCTTATCTTATATCACCTTCTCTGTGTGGGCCCAATCATGACACTTCAATATTTTTGTCTACTTTTTGATTCTCTGCATTTGTTATTGTACAACGCAGCGGCGAATCCAGGGTTTTTAGATGGGGGTGTGTGGGGTGGAGGGGGAGGGGGTGGGGTAGCCGAATTGATAAAATAGAAATTGTCGAGTGCGACAATATAAGTACCATGATACTGTAGCAATGTGTAGTTCGACACAATTAACACATATCTACATTTGTATTAGTTTAAATTTGGCCTTACAATTACTAATAAGGTCAAAATAACTTCATGAGAAGAGAGTTTTTTCGATAAAGGGTGTCTTTTATTGATTCATAATGAAGTATCAAGGGGATACAAACATAATGAGTACACCCGGCCTCTGCATAACTAGGATGCACACAGCCAACATCACAACACACACACACACACAAAACCCCGCGGGCAAAGAGCAAAGTCATAGAAGACCAAAGCTATGCCATGTGGAGGGAGAAAAAAGAAAAAACCTGAAGCGATCAAAACAACAATCAACGATATACAACGACGACCATCAGCACAAACAATCCCTTGACAATATAAGGACTATCAGAAAAGTTCTTCAAAAGCAATGCCTCCAGGAAGGGAACGGCGTGCAAACGCCGTCATCGCCGGATCCAACCACTGTCGGATCATGGTTTTTCACCCTGAAGATCTAGTTCCAGCAACCTCCAAACAATGCCTCAACAGGTAATGGCGCAAAAAACACCGTCATTGTCGGGTACAACCAAATAGGGTCAGACCTAGGATTTTCATCCCGGAGCTCGAGACTAGGTGCTCAAGCAGCACCACTCAATCGAAGTCATCTTATGTCATCTCTTCCACTTGTCATGGTCTCACTGGCACACTGGCAGCTTACATGCACGGTCCTGAACGGCACAAAAAGGCACTAAACAGCGAAAGCTCGTCGTCGCACACGCGACAAATTCTTTGACGAGAGAGGAGGATCATGAGAACCGCCAAAATCCTGATTTTTGGACACTTCGGCAGTCTCGAACCATCCTCACAAGTGGCATCCGATGGCTGATCTACACGAGACGACGCCATCACGTGCCGCCACTAGCTCCGCCGTCTTTGCCTTTGGCAGCAGATCATCCTAAGGGGAGGACATGATTGCCGCCGTGCATCGCCTCTAGCCCTCCGACGAATGCGTCCAGCTGATGTCGCACCGACGAGCCACCCGCCGGCTGCGAGGGTGGCGGTCGCGACATCTACCGCAAGGCCACCACCACATCCCTTCACACCCTGATGCTGAAGATGTGCCACAAGAGCAACGTCGGCCCTAGAAGTGGCTCTTCAGATTGGGGACCTAGATCATGGTGGCTGCCGGTGTTGCTGTTTGTACTCCTCTGCATTTGGTTGACAAGAGAACTTAACCGCTAATTCCTTCTCAAGGTAGATATCATGCAATTTCAAAACAAGCCATCTTCCATTGGGTTGGAATTTTTAACTAGTACGTTAGCATTATTCACCATAGCTCTAGATTGTAAACTCGGAGCAGCAAGTATAAAAATTGAATTATTCTATATGTGTTTGTTGACGCTTTTCTATTCATAACGGTTTCACAGATCACACAACCAAAATAATACAAAAATGAATTGGCATCATAGATCACACAATCAAAATGATTAAAAGATGCATAACAATTTCAACAGATATAAGATAGTTAAGAGTGATTAATAGATAATACTCGGCAATGCTAACATTTTCTAGTTGGCTTGGACCGATGAAGACTTGATGAGTGCAGTCTACATGATTGCCCGTTGCGACCCTGGCGTCACTGGATTCAACCCGAATCAAATATTATTGTGAGCAAAGAGCGCAAGAAGCATGGTAGACAGTAGGATCGCTCGTCGATCGTGGCAGCGCCATCGTCATTTCAACGTAAGCACAAGCCGAAAGTACAGAAGGCAGCCAACCGCACTGACCCCAATAGCACGCTAATCTTTCAAGAATCACCACTCGTGTGCCTGATACTAGGAGCCACGAGGCCATCAAGACATGTGTGGGCTTCTAAAGGGCCTTCTCTATTTTTCATGTTTTTTAATCGAGGGGAGGCTGCAAAGAATTTAGGATAGTAAAACTGAGCATAAAGTGAGTTCTCTCACGACCTCAATCTTTCGGGCTGGCGGTTTTCTTGTCTGATTTACTTGCCATCAGATCTCCCTCTAAACGTAATTTACCATGATCTCGAATGGTTGTCGTAATAGGCCGCTATTCTGGAGACCTTTTTGAAGGTCTATGGTTAATTGGGCTTCTAGGGGTTGCTATGCAAGACCATTTAGTTACATATAGGACAAAGTAAGGTCCGATCTATCCTTGTCACTCTCGTGGTCTGTGAAAAAAAATTGTTCAACAAATCTAGGGCGCGTGAGGCAAGAAGAGAGGATGCGCCTGTGGGAGCTCATGCTTGTGAGGGGATTGAGCGTCAGCGAAGCTAGTCGATCCAGCGCCAGGCAAAGCATGGTAGGGTATCCAGTGCGACGTACTTTAGCCGATGCATGCGAGGGAATTCGATCCACTACTATCGCCGTCGGCATCCTCGAGCCACGCTACCCTTCTTCTGATCTTCATCTTGATTGGGGGTGCCCAAGGTGACATGTCCACTTACCCGGTGCCAACATAGCGACACAAACAGGTCTAGATTGCAATGACTTCCAAGTGTTGGAAATATGCCCTAAAGGCAATAATAAATAGGTATTATCATATTTCCCGTTCATGATAAATGTTTATTATTCCTGCTAGAATTGTATTGTCCGGAAACTTAAATACATGTGTGAGTACATAAACTACACCGTGTCCCTACTAAGCCTCTACTAAACTAGCTCATTGATCAAAGATGGTTAAGGTTTCCTAACCATAGACATGCCTTGTTATTTGATAACGGGGTCACGTCATTAGGAGAATGATGTGATGGACAGACCCAACCGTAATCTTAGCATTAGATCATCTAGTTATTTGCTAAAGCTTTCTTCATGTCAAGTATCAGTTCCTTATACCATGAGATCATGCCACTCTTGTATACCGGAGGAATACTTTATGTGATATCAAACACCACTTCATAACTGCGTGATCACAAAGGTTCTCTACAAGTATCTCTGAAGATATCTGTTGGTTGCATGGATCGAGACTGGGATTTGTCACTCCGTGTGGTGGAGAGATATCTCTGGGCCCTCTTGGTGATACACCATCATAAGAAGATTCATGTGACTAATGAGTTTAGTCGCGGGATCTTGTACTATGGAACGAGTAAAGAGACTTGCTGGTAACGATATTGAACTAGGTATGGAGATACCGACGATAAGTAACATGTCGTCAAACAAAGGGAATTGAATATGGGATTAACTGAATCATTGACATCGTGGTTCAATCGATAAAAATATTAGTTGAATATGGAGGAATCAATATGGACATCCAGGTCCCGCTATTAGTTATCGACCGGAGAGGAGTCCCGGTCATGTCTGCATGTTTCGAACCCATAGGGCCGCATGCTTAACGTTCGACAGTGTTGTGGTAGTATTGAGATATTAATAGTGGAAAGTCTGAAGGTTGTTTTGACTCCCGGATGGGAACCGGGATATCACGAGGAGCTCCGAAATGGTCCGATGGTAAAGATTCATATATGGGAAGTCCTGTTTTGGCCACCTGAAAAGTTCGGGGGCATGCCAGCAAATGTACTGGAGGCACTGAAGGGTTCCTGGGGTTCCACCAGCCCCGGGGACCCACATGGGCTGTAGGGGGCGCCCTAGCCTAGTTGGGCCACGCGCACCAGCCCCCCGAGAGGCCCATGCGCCTAGGGCTAAGGGGAAACACTAGATGGGGGGGGCCTTGACTTGGGAGGCAAGCCACCCCTAGGGCCGCCGCCCCCTCCATTGGAGGAGGGACTAGGGCCGGCTCCCCTCCCCCTCACCGCTATATATTGTGGGGAAGTAGGAGGGCAGTGGGATGATAACCCACAAGTATAGGAGATCGCAACAATTTTCGATGGTAGAGTATTCAACCCAAATTTATTGATTCGACACAAGGGGAGCCAAAGAATATTCTCAAGTATTAGCAGCTGAGTTGTCAATTCAACCACACCTGGAAACTTAGTATCTGCAGCAAAGTGTTTAGTAGAAAAGTAATATGATAGTGGTGGTAACGGTAACAAAAGTAAAGACAACAAAAGTAATGTTTTTGGTATTTTGTAGTGATTGTAACCGTAACAACGGGAATGTAAATAAGCGTAAACCAGTATATGGAAAGCTCGTAGGCACCGGATTAGTGATGGATAATTATGCCGGATGCGGTTCGTCATATAACAGTCATAACATAGGGTGACACAGAACTAGCTCCAATTCATCAATGTAATGTAGGCATGTATTCCGAATATAGTCATACGTGCTTATGGAAAAGAACTTGCATGACATCTTTTGTCCTACCCTTCCGTGGCAGCGGGGTCCTATTGGAAACTAAGGGATATTAAGGCCTCCTTTTAATAGAGAACCGGAACAAAACATTAGCACATAGTGAATACATGAACTCCTCAAACTATGGTCATCACCGGGAGTGGTCCCGATTATTGTCACTTCGGGGTTGCCGGATCATAACACATAGTAGGTGACTGTAGACTTGCAAGATAGGATCAAGAACACACATATATTCATGAAAACATAATAGGTTCAGATCTGAAATCATGGCACTCGGGCCCTAGTGACAAGCATTAAGCATAGCAAAGTCATAGCAACATCAATCTCAGAACAAAGTGGATACTAGGGATCAAACCCTAACAAAACTAACTCGATTACATGATAAATCTCATCCAACCCATCACCGTCCAGCAAGCCTACGATGGAATTACTCACGCACGGCGGTGAGCATCATGAAATTGGTGATGGAGGATGGTTGATGATGACGACGACGAATCCCCCTCTCCGGAGCCCCGAACGGACTCCAGATCAGCCCTCCCGAGAGAGATTAGGGCTTGGCGGCGGCTCTGTATCGTAAAACGCGATGATTTCTTCTCTCTGATTTTTTTCTCCCCGAAAGCCAATAAATAGAGTTGGAGTTGGCGTCGGAAGGTGTCCAGGGGGCCCACGAGGTAGGGGGCGCGCCCAGGAGGGGGGCGCCCCCACCCTCGTGGACAGGGTGTGGGCCCCCTGGTCTTCATCTTTGGCGAGGATTTTTTTATTATTTATTCTAATATATTCCGTGCAGTTTCAGGTCATTCCGAGAACTTTTGTTTTCTGCACATAAAACAACATCATGGCAATTCTGCTGAAAACAGCGTCAGTCCGGGTTAGTTTCATTCAAATCATACAAGTTAGAGTCCAAAACAAGGGCAAAAGTGTTTGGAAAATTAGATACGACGGAGACGTATCAACTCCCCCAAGCTTAAACCCTTGCTTGTCCTCAAGCACTTCAGTTGACAAACTGAAAGAGAAAAAGAAAAACTTTTACAAACTCTGTTTGCTCTTGTTGTTGTACCTATGTCAAGCCAGCATTTAGGTTTTCAGCAAATATCATAACTAACCACATTTGCAATAATTCTCAGGTCTCATGTTTGCTCATATCAATTGCATAATCAACTAGCGAGTCATAATAATAAATCTCGGATGACAACACTTTCTCAAAACAATCATAATATGATATAACAAGATGGTATCTCGCTAGCCCTTTCTGAGACCGCAAAACATAAATGCAGAGCACCTTCAAAGATCAAGGATTGACTAGACATTGTAATTCATGGTAAAAGAGATCCAATCATAGTCATACCCGATATAAATTAACAGTAATAAATGCAAATGACAGCTGTGCTCTCCAGCTAGTGCTTTGAATAAGAGGGTGATGACTCAACATAAAAGTAAATAGATAGGTCCTTCGCAGAGGGAAGCAGGGATTTGTAGAGGTGCCAGAGCTCAGTTTTGAAATAGAGATAAATTATATTTTGGACGGCATACTTTCATTGTGAACATAACAACTAAGAGATGAGGATATCTTCCATGCTAAACAAATTATAGGCGGTTCCCAAACAGAATGGTAAAGTTTATGCTCCCCCTCCTCCACAAGCATCAATCCATGGCTTGCTCGAAACAACGAGTGCCTCCAACATTCAACGGGTCCCAGGGGGAGTTTTGTTTGCAATTATTTTGATTTAGTTTGCATAAAGCATGGGACTGGGCATCCCGGTGACCAGCCATTTTCTCGTGAGTGAGGAGCGGAGTCCACTCCTCTTGAGAATAACCCGCCGCACGAAAGATAAGGGCAGCCCTAGTTGATATATGAGCTATTCGAGCCTGCAAACAGAATGTTTATTTGAAGGTTTAGAGTTTGGCACATACAAATTTACTTGAAACGGCAGGTAGATACCGCATATAGGAAGGTATAGTGGACTCATATGGAATAACTTTGGGGTTTAAGGGATTGGATGCACAAGCAGTATTCCCGCTTAGTACAAGTGAAGGCTAGTAAAAGACTGGGAAGCGACCAAATAGAGAGCGACAACAGTCATGAACATGCATTAAAATTAATAAACATTGAATACAAGCATGAGTAGGATATAATCCACCATGAACATAAATATCGTGAAGGCTATGTTGATTTGTTTCAACTACATGCGTGAACATGTGCCAAGTCAAGTCACTTAAATCATTCAAAGGAGGATACCACCCCATCATACCACATCACAACCATTTTAATAACATGTTGGCACGCAAGGTAAACCATTATAACTCATAGCTAATCAAGCATGGCACAAGCAACTATGATCTCTAATTGTCATTGCAAACATGTTTATTCATAATAAGCTGAATCAAGAACGATGGACTCATCATATTTACAAAAACAAAAGAGGTCGAGTTCATACCAGCTTTTCCCATCTCAGTCAGTCCATCATATATGTCATCATAATTGCCTTTCACTTGCACGACCGAATGGTGTGAATAATAATAAAAGTGACGTGCATTGGACTAAGCTGGAATCTGCGAGCATTCAATAAACAGGAGAAGACAAAGCAATATGGGCTCTTGGTTAAATCAACAATCATGCATATAAGAGCCACTTTAACAATTTAATCATGGTCTTCTCCTACTGACCCCCCAAAGAAAAGGAAAAGAAATAAAAACTATTTACACAGGAAAGCTCCCAACAAGCAAAAGAAGAACGGGAAATATTTTTGGGTTTTCTTTTTAATTATTACTACTACAGCAGGAAAAATAAACTACTAATAATTTTTTGGTTTTTCTAAAGGTTTATTAAACACACAAGAAGAAAGCAGGAAAAAGGAAATAAACTAGCATGGATATTTCAGTGAAAGAGTATGAGCACCGACATCTAGCAATGAGTGTGTGAACATAAATGTAATGTCGGTGAGAGATACGTACTCCCCAAAGCTTAGGCTTTTGGCCTAGGTTGGTCTATTGCTAGGGATAGCCTGGCGGATACCCGTAGGTGTAGCTGGGGTCATACTGCGATGCGGAATACTTGGGATCATACTGTGGTGAAGAGGACTCTGATTGCCACTGGCTGGCAACCACCTCAAGATCCCAAGAATAAACAGACTGTCGTGGCTCATCTTGCGGTTCCGGTTCTAGGGCTGGTGCAGGATTGCGATAGGCTTGAACAGCCGCCCACGGAACAATGTGAGGACCTGCAGGCAAGTTAAACAAAGAGGGAGCAGACAGAGTAATAGTCTCAGGGTGATGTTTATCAAAGTACAATTTATATTTGAGCTCCCCTTCATGACTCTTAACAAGAAAGTCATGCGCTAGCATACTCTTATAATCTAAATAAGCACGGGGCAATGATGTTTCTTGTTTCTCCAAATGCCTAATAGGTATTTCAAAATATTCAGCTAGGCGTGAAGCATAGATGCCTCCAAAGATGGGGCCCTTAGTACGGTTCAGACTTAACCGTCTATCAACCATTCCACCCAAACTAACAGAGTTATTGCGGTATAAACCATGGAACAAAATAATAATATCAAGAATACTAAGGTTTCCACAGTTTCCGCGACCAATCAAGCAACGACTAGCAAATAAGGCAAAGTAGCGTAAAACAGGAAAATGTATGCTAGTAATCCTTGCATCAGAAACCTTCCTGGTTTCTCCTACAGTGATAGTGTTAATAAAAGCTTCCACTTCATTACGGTGTGGTTCATCTAAGGTACCCTCAATGGGTATTTTTCAAACCTCGCAAAATTCAGCTAATGGCATCTCCTTAACAACGTCATATAAATGAAACTCTACTGATGGAGGTGATTTCTTAGGGAAAAAGTAGAAGTTCTGCACAAAAGTATTTGTGAGTAAGAGATACTGATGACATTGGTCGCGGAGGAAGTCGGTGAGGCCAGCATTCTCAATCAATAAATAGAAATCCTCATAAATCCCGGCTCTCCTCAAGAATTCATCGGAAGGCCATTCACACGGCCGGACCTCCGCGGTATGAGGCAAATTAAACTTGGGCTTCTGCTCTTCTTCCTTTTGTTTTTCCTTCGAGCTACGGCTCGACGAGCCCCTCAAAAGACTCTTCATTATTTCTGAAATAATCTGAAATTTTTAGTAACTTCAAACAAAAGTGAACCAACTTCAATAAAATTGATAGCAACTACTCCTACAAGTGCCTAGAGCCTATATCAAGATTTAGAACTACTTGGAACCATATAAATTTGACATGCAAGCTCAAGAACATGGTCACCTATGCAGCACAAATTTGCAAAGAATGAAGCACTAGAACAAAAACTAATTGGACCAATGGAGGAATCACATACCAAGGAACAATCTCCCCAAGTAGTTTTGCGAGAGGTGCTTTGAGCAAGGAGATTGAAAATCACAACAAAAGTGGCTGGAACTCGTGCTTGAGTTGGTTTTTCGGGTTTGTGTGAGGCAGAGGAAGAAGATGAGTGCAGGGATAAGTGGAGGAGGGCCACTGTGGGCCCACGAGGCAGGGGGCGCGCCCTCCACCCTCGTGGCCAGGTGGCAGCTCCCCCCGCGGTAATTTTTGCACTAAAAATCCTTAAATATTTCCAAAAAAATCATATTAAATTGGCATGGCCTTCTGAGGACTTCTATTTTTGGGATATTTTTATATTGCACGGATAAGTCAGGAGACAGACAGAAAAATACTGTTTTACTTTGTTTCCACTAAATGATAGAAAATATAAAAAGGGTACAGAAGGTTGTGCCTTCTAATTTCATCCATCTCATGCTCATCAAAAGGAATCCACTAACAAGGTTGATCAAGTCTTGTTAACAAACTCATTCCGATTAACATGGAACCGGAGAAATTTCGAATAACAATAGGTTACCTCAACGGGGATATGGACATCCCCAATAATAAGTATATCATATTTCTTCTTGAAAGTAGGGAGAGGAAATTCAAAACCTCCAAATATAATCGATGGAATTTTTCCAATAGAGTTGATACTATGAACTTGAGTTTGTTTCCTCGGAAAATGTACCGTATGCTCACTACCATTAACATGAAAAGTGACATTGCATTTGTTACAATCAATAACAGCCCCTGTAGTGTTAAGGAAAGGTCTTCATAGAATAATAGACATATTATCATCCTCGGGAATATCAAGAATAACAAAGTCCGTTAAAATAGTAACGTTTGCAACCACAACAGGCACATCCTCACAAATAACGACAGGTATAGCAGTTGATTTATCAGCCATTTGCAAAGATATTTCAGTAGGTGTCAACTTATTCAAGTCAAGTCTACGATATAAAGAGAGAGGCATAACACTAACACCGGCTCCGAGATCACATAAAGCAGTTTTAACATAATTTCTCTTAATGGAGCATGGTATAGTAGGTACTCCTGGATCTCCAAGTTTCTTTGGTATTCCACCCTTAAAAGTATAATTAGCAAGCATGGTGGAAATTTCAGCTTCCGGTATCTTTCTTTTATTTGTAACGATATCTTTCATATATTTAGCATAAGGATTCATTTTGAGCATATCACCAATCGTATACATAAAAGATGGGTCTAATCATTTCAACAAAGCGCTCAAAATCCTCATCATCCTTTTTCTTGGATGGTTTCGGAGGAAAAGGAATGGGTTTCTGAACCCATGGTTCCCTTTCTTGGATGCTTTCGGAGGAAAAGCAATTTTAGTAGGAGGGACTTCAGCTTTATCATATCTATAGAGAGAATTTACCTTTACTACCTGTGTCGGGATATCGGGATCAGGAGGTTCTTCAGTGAATAAATAATTGAGATCATATACTTCTTCAACAGGCGGTAAATTAAGACCATGTATTTCTTCAATAGGAGGTAAATTCTTAACATCTTCAGCTTTAATACCTTTTTCTTTCATATATTTCTTTTCCTCTTGCATATCTTCGGGACTGAGAAATAAAACACCTCTCTTCTTCGGATTTGGTTTAGGAATAGGCTCAGTAATTGGCTCAGGAGCTGGCTCAGGAGGTGCCCAATTATTTTCATTTGTCAACATATTATTCAATAAAATTTCAGCTTCGTCCGGTGTTCTTTCCCTGAAAAGAGAACCAGCACAACTATCCAGGTAATCTCTGGAAGCATCGGTTAGTCCATTATAAAAGATATCAAGTATTTCAGGTTTTCTAAGAGGATGATCAGGCAATGCATTAAGTAACTTGAGAAGCCTTGTGACGCCCTCGATTCAATCGTACACTAATCATACACGCAAATGTGTACGATCAAGATCAAGGACTCACGGGAAGATATCACAACACAACTCTAGACACAAAATAAAATAATACAAGCTTTATGTTACAAGCCAGGGGCCTCGAGGGCTCGAATACATAAGCTCGAATACACAAGAGTCAGCGGAAGCAACAATATCTGAGTACAGACATAAGTTAGACAAGTTTGCCTTAAGAAGGCTAGCACAAAAGCAACAACGATCGAAAAGGCAAGGCCTCCTGCCTGGGAGCCTCCTAACTACTCCTGGTCGTCGACGGTCTCCACGTAGTAGTAGGCACCCTCGGGGTAGTAGCAGTCGTCAAAGGTGGCATCTGGCTCCTGGGCTCCAACATCTGGTTGCATCAACCGGAAAGAAGAAGAAAGGGGGAAAAGGGGGAGCAAAGCAACCGTGAGTATTGGATCAAGGGACTCGGAATGATAGTGACAGTGGATGTCAACGAAGATTACTAGAAATATGCAATTAACCATAATGCAAGCAAACAAGAATTTCAACAACAATAGGATGCTGAGGATTTCGGAAGATCGAATGGTATTTCAAAGACTTTTGTGAAATACCTAAACAATTGGGGATGAACGAATCCTCGATAAGTGTGACGAATTATTTGTAGGGTTATTCAGGCAGAAAAGAGCTGCAATGCAGTCAGAAAAAGGATTCTCGAAAGTCGGAGAATACTTTCCGATATCATGTAATAACAAGAACAACTAGGGATGGAAGTATGAACGGCGAGGCATGCAGTTATCCATAAGGATTCAACGGTGTTAAGGGATTGCAAAAGAAATGAACACAAGTTCTCGGATAACATTGGAGAGTATCTTGGGGTCTCTGTTGAATCAAGCCATCATCTGGAATGAAGGGGCTCTCCGGGAGGGAGTAGTTACGAGAACCTAGTGTTAGAGTTAGCGAAATCATTTAACACGAATAGAAGAGAGATCAGGATCCCAGAGTATAGACGAGAAATAAAAGATCCTATTACCACCCAATGGCGACGTGGGCCCGTAAGCCACACAGCCATGTTAGTAAAAGTTTTTCAATGACTAGACTCAACTTCGGCCAAGGAGTTGGAAAGGGGGCTACCTACAGGCAGTTGGCTCTGATACCAACTTGTGACGCCCTCGATTCAATCATACACTAATCATACACGCAAATGTGTACGATCAAGATCAAGGACTCACGGGAAGATATCACAACACAACTCTAGACACAAAATAAAATAATACAAGCTTTATGTTACAAGCCAGGGGCCTCGAGGGCTCGAATAGATAAGCTCGAATACACAAGAGTCAGCGGAAGCAACAATATCTGAGTACAGACATAAGTTAGACAAGTTTGCCTTAAGAAGGCTAGCACAAAAGCAACAACGATCGAAAAGGCAAGGCCTCCTGCCTGGGAGCCTCCTAACTACTCCTGGTCGTCGACGGTCTCTACGTAGTAGTAGGCACCCTCGGGGTAGTAGCAGTCGTCAAAGGTGGCATCTGGCTCCTGGGCTCCAACATCTGGTTGCATCAACCGGAAAGAAGAAGAAAGGGGGAAAAGGGGGAGCAAAGCAACCGTGAGTACTCATCCAAAGTACTCGCAAGCAAGGATCTACACTACATATGCAACATTATCAAAGGAAGGCTGTATATGTGGACTGGGCTGCGAAATGCTGAATAGAGAGAAGGTTTAGTCCTATCAAGACTAGCATCTTCTCGAACCCACCATCTTGCAGCAACAGGAAGGAGTAGAGTAGCATAAAGTAAAGTAGTAGTAGTGTTATCAACCTCGGCCAGAGATCCTTTCTCGACTCCCTGCGAGAAAGAGATCCCAGAGCCATAGTATCCAGTTATCATCACAATCCAGTTCTCATCACCATCCAATTCTCACCACAAGTATCCAGTTCTAGTTGTATCGATCGGGATACAACTCCAAGTGTCCGTTACCGTAGGATAGGCTATCGATAGATGTTTTCTTCCCTGCAGGGGTGCACCAACTTACCCACCACGCTCGCTTAACTCCGGCCGGACACACTTTCCGGGTCATGCCCGCCTCGCCAAACAATACGCCACAACCCGACCTAGGCTTAATAGAGAGGCCAGCCGCCGACTAAACCTATGCCCCGGGGTCATGGGCCATCTCCCCGAACTCCTGCGACGCTATGCGTGGGCGGCCGGTGAGCGAGACCTAGCTACCTCCTTCAACAAGGCAGCGCCACGCAGTCCAACCCGGCGCAGCGCCGCTTCGATCGCCGACGCCTATTAAGCTTCGGCTGATGTATACGACGCAGAACGCCCATACTATGCCCACGTGATGGTTAGTGCTATCGTGCCGAGGCCCCTCGGATCAAATATCCAAATCGTAGTGGATTAGGAACGCGGTAACAAGCGAGACTCACGAAGATGTGACCCGTTGCCCGTCTCGAGGACTTGCGGCAAGGGCTAGGAATGCTCGCCACGCCACATAATTATCTCGCGGGCACCTTCCAGTCAACCCGTCTCCACATCACTTTCAAAATATGCTCGCTGGTACCCCTCAGGGTCTGCCCGTCTTTAGTAACATGGTTCAGTGTAAAGTCATAGTAACCATAGTAACTGTGTGTCTAAACATCAAGGGGAAAACCCGAGGAATCACCCCCGGTGAATTCCACTCGATGTAATCATCAAGGTGAACGTAAGAGGATTCACCCTCGAGGTCCACACTTGAGGCGTTGCACGACAGAGTCGTATCAGAAGTGGTTAAAGAGGAAATCCCCTCGATGACCACGACCGAATAGCTACACTACAGGGTTAACATCATAAGTACTGATGAGGTATCACCCTCGGTACTCGATAGTAACCCAGTAGTGTCGAGCAACTAAGGGGAAGTGATGTGCGGTGTCGGGGCCTGGTCTTCGATCCCGTTGATCGGGTCTTCAATGATGAAGCAGAGGCAACAAGGACAAGGTGGGGGTCACTGATGGGTCACTAACCAACCTATACTAAGCAGTTTAGGATAAGAAGGTAAGGAACAACAGCAGATACAAAAGCAGGCTATGCATCAGAATAGGAACAAACAATAACAGTAGCAAAATCTAATGCAAGCATGAGAGCATGGAATGGGCGATATCGGGATGATCAAAGGGGGGGCTTGCCTGGTTGCTCTGGCAAGGAGGGGTCATCGTCGATTTAGTCGATCACGAAGCGACATCGGTCTCGGGTCTATCGGAGAGAAGGAGGGGGAGAGAAACAATAAATTCACGGCAATAATGCAAACAATATGCAGGACATGTCTAAATGATATGCAGAGGTGTTTCACTGCCTAACTAAATGATTTAGTTTATTTAGGAATTTATTTGGATTTATTTAATTAAAGTTGGGCACTATTCATTCACTGTAATCGGTCTAAAAGGTCCATGATCATATAGCTATGGGCATCTGACAGGAATACGGAGGACGTATTCGGGTTCGTATCCAAATTCTAATCAAGTTTCATGTATAAAATAATTTCATCGGAGTTACGGATTATTTAAAATGATTTTCTAAAGTTTTAAATGATTGCATTGATTTATTTAACTCCAAAATTTAATCAGTAAATACTATTGTCACATAGTGTAGTGCCAGCCATAGTGTATGACAGGTGGGGTCAGAGTCAAAGTCAACAGTCTAGTTAGCTGTTGACTGGGTCAACGTTGACCGGTCAAATAGGGCAATGGGGCCCACTGTCATAGACTAGTTTAATTAAGCAGGTTTAATTAGACTAAATTAATCAAAGTTAATTAGGTAGTTAACTAAGAAAATTAATTAATCAAATTACTAATTAATTAAATAATTATTTCTATTTTCAATTTTGTTTTTTTTTAACAGGGGCATGGGGACCCACGGTCAAGGGCACAAGGCCGGGCATGCAGCCCAGAGCGAAGCGCCTTGGCACCTGAAGGGCACCGGCAGGCACGACACCGACGGGGGAAGGGGCGAGGTCAAGCCAGGGTAGCAGGGGCCGTCGCCGAGCAGAACGGCGGCAAGCGGAGTCTTCTGGGTGGCGCCACCGTAGTAGTAGTTCGGGAGCAGCAGCGGCGACATTGGGTGCGGGCGGCAGGCGCGTGGGTGGAGCGGCAGGGCGCGGTGAGCGCCGGGAAGAAGCGCGGTGCCGGCGCGTCGTTAGGCATGGCTGGAGCGGCACGGCGCGGCGAGCGCACTGGGATGTGGTGGCCACATCGAGGCAGAGGGGGGAGAGAGGAGGATGGATGGCAGCTCACCCCCGTTGCAGGGGAACACCGGCGAGGCTCGAAGGAGCCGTGTTGAGGAGGAGGTCGAGGACGTCGCGATGATGAGGACGAGGCGGCGGGGCGACGTTAGGGCGAGGTGGCGCCGGCGTTACAGCTTCGCGCCTGATGGCGAAGGGGCGAAGGGTCGGAGCGACGAGCGACGTGGGCGAGGAAGTCCGCGACGGGGAGGGGGAGGCTCACAGCGGCGACGTCGACGGTGTTGAGCAGGCTTCGGGCCACGAGGGAGAGGGGACGGGGCTGCGGGGAGGAGGCCGGGAGGGGCGGCGCTCGGCAATTCGGTGGCGGGGTCGACGGGCGGGAGACGCGTCACTGTGGTCGAGGCGGCGCCCGATCCAGATCGGGTCGTGGGGTGGGGGAGAGGAGCGAGGATCGTGGGGGGAAGTGGGGGCGCGTGAGGAGGGAGTGGGGGAATGGGGCGACCGAGTTAGGGTTAGCGAGGGAGTGGGGGGCTAAGGAGGCCCGGCTAGGCCTGGTGGGTCGGCCACAGGCGGCCAGTGGGCTGTTCGCCCAGCGATGGGGGGGTTGTTTTTTTTTTCCATTTAAATTTTTAACTTTTCTGTTTACCATTTTTAGTCTCAGTTTTGCATTTTCTTTTAGTACCATATGAGTTTTGTTTTGAACAAAACTTGGCACATAAATCTAACACAATACCTTGGGATGGAATAAAAAGTTTGGGGTCAAGAGGAGTTGTCTAATTATTTTGAGAAATTTCAAAAGGCCAAATTTTAAATGCTGCTGGACCACTAAATAATTTCCAGTAGCACTTTCGGAATCCAAAGGAGGTTGGTTCCAACATGACAAATACCTAGGGATTATTTGCCACACTTTGAACATTTTATTTTTCAGGTTTGGCAAATATGAATTTTTTACTTTAGATTGAATTTGAATTTGAACTGTGATTTGGATCAAGTGAAGATTAGCAACAGTAACATGATGACATGACACCAATAACAGGGGATTACTGTAGCATGACACTGGGGGTGTCACAAATCTCCTCCACTACAAGAAATCTCGTCCCGAGATTTAAGTGCGGAAATAAAGAGTAACTTCGGGAGAACTGACCCTTATAGGGTTAATTATCTGGTGAACAATTCAGGGAATGAGGCAGAAGTATCTCTCGAGTTGAAACTTAATAAAACATCGAGAGCAAAGTATGAAGGTACAATAGGAAGTTTCAACTGAATGAACAACGATTGATACTTGAACAGAGTGTCAGAAAGGGGGTTCAGAGCATCGGGAATAGATCATCTCTCGGAAGGTGGCTCGTGACATGATAGGAGGCCAAGTGTAAAGAATATTTCGGCATCAAGGTTGTACAGGAGAGTCAGGTTTCGATCCTGTGAAACTGTGGGTTATGGGCCCACCATGTGGGTTAGAAGCAGGAAGGCGCTAATATTTGCACGACCATGATAGCAAGGTAGGACAACGGACAACCTGTCAGTTATGTTGGCAACAACGCTGGTACCAAGGGCGAGGGACGAAGAGAACCATTTTCCTGCTCGTTGAACGAGGCGGACCAATAGGCAAAGTTCTCGTCCATCGGTGGCTACCGGAATGTCATCAACAATAGTAACAAGGTCTTACTGATAGAGTTTGTACATCGAGGTGTTTACGTAAGAAGGGAATTATCACTGCTCAGATATGTTAGGTTACAGGAAAGGTTAAACAAACCAATGGAAAGGAAAAATATGATTATCGAATCAAACAACCCAAAGGAAAGGAAGATGTGTTCACACATAAGAGTTGGGAGTATATCCTTCCCAAGGAAAAGCGGAGCAGATATACCTGATAGGACAGCAAGTTCAAAAGCGTCTAGATAATGGGGAGAGGGAAGAACCATGACATTACCCATACAACGGTGTGAGGGTAATTGAACAAGAAACATTTTGTATTATGCTTCCGAAGTTCTTGTTGATATTCGGAATACCTCAATCATGCTTCGACGTAGCATTAACAGGGTGTTCCAAGTAGGGGTTGAAGTTGAAGATCACAAGAAATACTCAAAGAACAATTGCAGGAATAGCAAGGAGTCCAAGGTATAACCAAGACATGATCAACCATGTGTTGGAAAGAAGACAAGGGGGTAGTCGATGATAAATCAAACCATCGTAGGTCAAGGATGGTATTTCTCACCGTGAATTCAATTGTCATTTCAACAGAAGTCAAAATGTTGATGCTGATCACGACGCCTTTGTCGAGAGGCTCTATGAAGATGCCATCAAGGAGCGATGCCATCAAGCAACAGGAAGGATGAAGCATAAGGCTAATGGAAACACGGATACGACACCAGCTCAAAATCAAGCTTGTTGTTCGAGGTGAATTGATAAAATGAGGAAGATCGACGTAAGCTTCGCTCATCGTCGAAAAGTTGTGCTCCGGGAATAAGGACCAGGGAGCACAGTTAAATTAGCACGATAATAATATAGCCAAACAGGCTAGGAATGATGTGACGGAGTATCACTCCAATTAAGAATTTACAAGAGGCAGTGCAATGACACAAAATCATCGAGATAACATGAGGCAATACTTGAAGGTAGATCAAATTAGAGGTTGGACAGGTGAAATGACTTACACGAGACAAGTATTTTAACTTGTCTGGGAAATGGAATTAAGGAGAAACTATGGTCAGAACCACGATTATGAATGATCAAACCACTGATACAAGATGAACTTATAACAAGGGGGTAACTATTTTTACGAGCAAGCTTCCATGATAAGTTCTACATCGGGTCCATGGGCATGAACACAAAGGTTCAAGGTCGACTCCCACTTCTTCAATGCATAACCTTTCATTCACTCCTCGTTTTCGAAGAATTTGTAGTGCGAAATATTTATCTGGTGAAGCACCAGAAGAGTTTGACCCACATCTCTTTCGAGTTCACACGTATTAGGGAAGGCATAGGTTCAACCCATAGGGGTATCTTAGGAACTTATACCACTAACTTCAGGATTAAAATATACCAGCTGGAAAGCAGAACATGGTTGACAAAAGCAGATGATAGAACTTACCAAAGGTATTATGTGTCAGGGCAAAACTCACAAGTTTAATGAATATGAAGGACATTGTCGGATAATAATCCAACCAAGGATATGGCAGTCCATAAAAGATCTGATGTGAGTATCGATACTCACCAAGAAGAAGAAAGAATGCAAAGGCATCGGGTTATAGATATAACCGGATAACTTCAAAGCTTGAATACAAAGGAATTACGATTTTCAAATCAGAAGATCTGAAGCAGAGGCTCTGGTCAAAAGATAATTGAGTTGAATCGATACAGGTCGACAATCAATCAAGGTTTGATTTGACCAGAACAAGCTCATGTTTGGAGTGACGTCTGAGCTGGAAGGATGAATGCTAGGATCTGATTAAGGATTATGAGCATTCGCGACATATTGGATCAAGGGACTCGGAATGATAGTGACAGTGGATGTCAACGAAGATTACTAGAAATATGCAATTAACCATAATGCAAGCAAACAAGAATTTCAACAACAATAGGCTGCTGAGGATTTCGGAAGATCGAATGGTATTTCAAAGACTTTTGTGAAATACCTAAACAATTGGGGATGAACGAATCCTCGATAAGTGTGACGAATTATTTGTAGGGTTATTCAGGCAGAAAAGAGCTGCAATGCAGTCAGAAAAAGGATTCTCGAAAGTCGGAGAATACATTCCGATATCATGTAATAACAAAAACAACTAGGGATGGAAGTATGAACGGCGAGGCATGCAGTTATCCATAAGGATTCAACGGTGTTAAGGGATTGCAAAAGAAATGAACACAAGTTCTCGGGATAACATTGGAGAGTATCTTCGGGGTCTCCTGTTGAATCAAGCCATCATCTGGAATGAAGGGGCTCTCCGGGAGGGAGTAGTTACGAGAACCTAGTGTTAGAGTTAGCGAAATCATTTAACCTGAATAGAAGAGAGATCAGGATCCCAGAGTATAGACGAGAAATAAAAGATCCTATTACCACCCAATGGCGACGTGGGCCCGTAAGCCACACAACCATGTTAGTAAAAGTTTTTCAATGACTACACTCAACTTCGGCCAAGGAGTTGGAAAGGGGGCTACCTACAGGCAGTTGGCTCTGATACCAACTTGTGACGCCCTCGATTCAATCATACACTAATCATACACGCAAATGTGTACTATCAAGATCAAGGACTCACGGGAAGATATCACAACACAACTCTAGACACAAAATAAAATAATACAAGCTTTATGTTACAAGCCAGGGGCCTCGAGGGCTCGAATACATAAGCTCGAATACACAAGAGTCAGTGGAAGCGACAATATCTGAGTACATACATAAGTTAGACAATTTTGCCTTAAGAAGGCTAGCACAAAAGCAACAACGATCGAAAAGGCAAGGCCTCCTGCCTGGAGCCTCCTAACTACTCCTGGTCGCCGACGGTCTCTACGTAGTAGTAGGCACCCTCGGGGTAGTAGCAATCGTCAAAGGTGGCATCCGCCCTGGGCTCCGACATCTGGTTGCATCAACCGGAAAGAAGAATAAAGGGGAAAAGGGGAGCAAAGCAACCGTGAGTACTCATCCAAAGTACTGCAAGCAAGGATCTACACTACATATGCAACATTATCAAAGGAAGGCTGTATATGTGGACTGGGCTGCAGAAATGCGGAATAGAGAGAAGGCCTAGTCCTATCGAAGACTAGCATCTTCCGAACCCACCATCTTGCAGAAACAGAAGGAGTAGAGTAGCATAAAGTAAAGTAGTAGTAGTGTTATCAACCTCGCCGAGATCCTTTCTCGACTCCCTGCGAAAGAGATCCCGAGAGCCATACTATCCGCTTATCATCACAATCCAGTTCTCATCACCATCCAATTCTCACCACAAGTATCCAGTTCTAGTTGTATCGATCGGGATACAACTCCAAGTGTCCGCTACCGTAGGACAGGCTATCGATAGATGTTTTCTTCCCTGCAGGTGCACCAACTTACCCACCACGCCGCTTAACTCCGCGGACACACTTTCCAGGGTCATGCCCGCCCTCGCCAAACAATACGCCGCAACCCGACCTAGGCTTAATAGAGAGGCCAGACGCGGACTAAACCTATGCCCCGGGGTCATGGGCCATCTCCCGAACTCCTGCACGCTATGTGGGCGGCGGTGAGCAGACCTAGCTACCTCCTTCAACAAGGCAGCGCTTACGCAGTCCAACCCGCGCCCCTTCGGCCGACGCCTATTAAGCTTCGCTGAAGTATACGACGCAGAACGCCCATACTATGCCCACGTGATGGTTAGTGCTATCGGGCCAAAGGCCCCTCGGTCAAATATCCAAATCGTAGTGGATTAGGAACGCGGTAACAAGCGAGACTCACGAAGATGTGACCCGTTGCCCGTCTCGAGGACTTGCGGCAAGGGCTAGGAATGCCCGCCACGCCTCGTATTTATCTCGCGGGCACCTTCCAGGTCAACCCGTCTCCACATCACTCGCAAATATGCTCGCGCGGGTACCCCACAGGGTCGGCCCGTCTTTAGTAACATGGTTCAGTGTAAAGTCATAGTAACCATAGTAACTGTGTGTCTAAACATCAAGGGGAAAACCCGAGGAATCACCCCCGGTGAATTCCACTCGATGTAATCATCAAGGTGAACGTAAGAGGATTCACCCTCGAGGTCCACACTTGAGGGGTTGCACGACGTAGTCGTGTCGAAGTGGTTAAAGAGGAAATCACCCTCGATGACCACGACCGAATAGCTACACTACAGGTCAACATCGGCATCGATGAGGTCTCACCCTCGGTACTCGATAGTAACCCAGTAGTGTCGAGCAACTAAGGGGAAGTGATGTGCGGTGTCGGGGCCTGGTCTTCGATCCCGTTGATCGGGTCTTCAATGATGAAGCAGGGGCAACAAGGACAAGGTGGGGGTCACTGATGGGTCACTAACCAACCTATACTAAGCAGTTTAGGATAAGAAGGTAAGGAACAACAGGAGATACAAAAGCAGGCTATGCATCAGAATAGGAGCAAACAATAACAGTAGCAAAATCTAATGCAAGCATGAGAGCATGGAATGGGCGATATCGGGATGATCAAAGGGGGCTTGCCTGGTTGCTCACAGCAAGGAGGGGTCGTCGTCGACGTAGTCGATCACAGGGGCGGCATCGGTCTCGGGGTCTATCGGAGAGAAGGAGGGGGAGAGAAACAATAAATTCACAGCAATAATGCAAACAATATGCAGGACATGTCTAAATGATATGCAGAGGTGTTTTACTACCTAACTAAATGATTTAGTTTATTTAGGAATTTATTTGGATTTATTTAATTAAAGTTGGGCACTATTCATTCACTGTAACCGATCTAAAAGTTCCATGATAATATAGCTATGGGCATCTGACAGGAATACGGAGGACGTATTCGGGTTCGTATCGAAATTCTAAGCAAGTTTCATGTATAAAATAATTTCATCGGAGTTACGGATTATTTAAAATGATTTTCTAAAGTTTTAAATGATTGCATTGATTTATTTAACTCCAAAATTTAATCAGTAAATACTATTGTCACATAGTGCAGTGCCAGCCATAGTGTATGGCAGGTGGGGTCAGAGTCAAAGTCAATAGTCTAGTCAGCTGTTGACTGGGTCAACGTTGACTGGTCAAATAGGGCAATGGGGCCCACTGTCATAGACTAGTTTAATTAAGCAGGTTTAATTAGACTAAATTAATCAAAGTTAATTAGGTAGTTAACTAAGCAAATTAATTAATTAATCAAATTACTAATTAATTAAATAATTATTTCTATTTTCAATTTCATTTTTTTAACAGGGGCATGGGGACCCCTGGTCAGTGGCACAAGGCCAGGGGCTGTGCAGCCCAGGAGCGAGCGCCGCGGCACCCAGAAGGGCACCGGCGGGCACGACACCGACGGGGGAAGGGGCGAGGTCAGGCCAGGGTAGCAGGGGCCGTCGCCGGACGGCGGCAGCCGAAGCGGGTGCTGCCGGGCGGCGCCAGCTGTAGTAGTAGTTCGGGAGCAGCAGCGGCGACATCGGGTGCGGGGGGCGACGGGCGCGTGGGTGGAGCGGCAGGACGCGGTGAGCGCACCGGGAAGGGCCGTGGTGCCCGGGCGCGTGCGTTGGGCATGGCTGGAGCGGCACGGGCGCGGCGAGCGCACCGGGATGTGGTGGCCACATCGAGGCAGAGGGGGGAGAGAGGAGGACGGATGGCGGCTCACCCCCGTTGCAGGGGAACACCGGCGAGGCTCGAAGGAGCCGTGGTTGAGGAGGAGGTCGAGGACGTCGCGATGATGAGGACGAGGCGGCGGGCGACGCTCGGTGTGAGTGGCGCCGGTGATCCGCTTCGCGACTGATGGCGAAGCGAAGGGGTCGAGCGACGAGCGACGTGGGCGAGGAAGTCCGGCGACGGGGAGGCTCCAGCGCGGCGCCGGCGGTGTTGAGCAGGCTTCGGGCCACGAGGGAGAGGGGACGTGGCTGCGGGGAGGAGGCCGGAAGGGGCGGCGCTGGGCGATTCAGTGGCGGGGTCGACGCACGGGGAGACGCGGTCACCGTGGTCGAGGCGGCGCCCGATCCAGATCGGGTCGTGGGGTGGGGAGAGGAGCGAGGGATCGTGGGGGGATGTGGGGGCGCGTGAGGAGGGAGTTGGGGAATGGGGCGACCGAGTTAGGGTTAGCGAGGGAGTGGGGGGCTAAGGAGGCCGGCTGGGCTGGTGGGTCGGCCACTGGCCCAATGGGCTGTTCGCCCAACGGGGGAGTCTCGCTTTACATTTCTTTTAGTACCATATGAGTTTTGTTTTGAACAAAACTTGGCACATAAATCTAACACAATACCTTGAGATGGAATAGAAAGTTTGGTGTCAAGAGGAGTTGTCTAATTAGTTTTAGAAATTTCAAAAGGCCAAATTTTAAATGCTGCTGGACCACTAAATAATTTCCAGGAGCACTTTCGGAATCCAAAGGAGGTTGGTTCCAACATGACAAATACCTAGGGATTATTTGCCACACTTTGAACATTTTATTTTTCAGGTTTGGCAAATATGAATTTTTTACTTTAGATTGAATTTGAATTTGAACTGTGATTTGGATCAAGTGAAGATTAGCAACAGTAACATGATGACATGACACCAATAACAGGGGATTACTGTAGCATGACACTGGGGGTGTCACAAGCCTCCCCCAAGCTTGTGGGAGACTCTCTTCTTTAATTTGCACGAAATTGTATATTTGCCTCAAAGCAGCTTGTTTCTTATGAGCAGGGAAATATTTAGCAGATAAGTAATAAATCATATCCTGGGGACTGCGCACACAACCAGGATCAAGAGAATTAAACCATATCTTAGCATCAAACGGAAATATTTTAAGTATATAAAAGTAGCGCGATCTCTCATCATTAGTAAACAGGGCGGCTATATCATTTAACTTAGTAAGATGTGCCACAACAGTTTCAGATTCATAGCCATAAAAAGGATTAGATTCAACCAAAGTAATTATATCTGGGTCAACAGAAAATTCATAATCCTTATCAGGAACACAAATAGGTGAAGTAGCAAAAGCAGGGTCGGGTTTCATTCTGTCTCTAAGAGATTCTTTGTTCCATTTAATTAGCAGTCTCTTAAGTTCATATCTATCTTTACAAGCAAAAATAGCTGCAAAAGAGTCCCTGTCGAAAAGATAACCCTCAGGAATAGCAGGCATATCTTCATCATCACTTTCATCAACATATTCAGATTCAATAATTTCTTTCTCTCTAGACCTCTCAATTTGTTCATCTAGAAATTCACCAAGGGGCACAGTAGTATCAAGCATAGAAGTAGTATCATGATAAGTATCATGCATAGCAGAAGTGGCATCATCAATAACATGCGACATATCAAAACGAATAGCAGAAGCAGGTTTAGGTGTCGCTAGCTTACTCATAACAGAAGGTGAATCAAGTGCAGAGCTAGATGGCAGTTCCTTACCTCCCCTCGTAGTTGAGGGATGAATTTTTGTCTTAGCGTCTTTCAAGTTCTTCATAGTGTCTAGCAGATATAAATCCCAAGTGACTCGAAGATTAGAGCTATGCTCCCCGGCAACGGCGCTAGAAAAAGGTCTTGATAACCCACAAGTATAGGGGATCGCAACAGTTTTCAAGGGTAGAGTATTCAACACAAATTTATTGATTCGACACAAGGGGATCCAAAGAATATTCTCAAGGATTAGCAACTGAGTTGTCAATTCAACCACACCTGGAAACTTAGTATCTGCAGCAAAGTGTTTAGTAGCAAAGTAATATGATAGTGGTGGTAACGGTAACAAAAGTAAAGACAGCAAAACTAATGTTTTTGGTATTTTGTAGTGATTGTAACAGTAACAACGGGAAAGTAAATAAGCGTAAACCAGTATATGGAAAGCTCATAGGCACCGGATTAGTGATCGATAATTATGCCGGATGCGGTTCGTCATGTAACAGTCATAACATAGGGTGACACAGAACTAGCTCCAATTCATCAATGTAATGTAGGCATGTATTCCGAATATAGTCATACGTGCTTATGGAAAAGAACTTGCATGACATCTTTTGTCCTACCCTCCCGTGGCAGCGGGGTCCTATTGGAAACTAAGGGATATTAAGGCCTCCTTTTAATAGAGAACCGAACAAAGCATTAGCACATAGTGAATACATGAACTCCTCAAACTATGGTCATCACCGGAGTGGTCCCGATTATTGTCACTTGGGGTTGCGGATCATAACACATAGTAGGTGACTATAGACTTGCAAGATAGGATCAAGAACACACATATATTCATGAAAACATAATAGGTTCAGATCTGAAATCATGGCACTTTCGGGCCCTAGTGACAAGCATTAAGCATAGCAAAGTCATAGCAACATCAATCTCGAACATAGTGGATACTAGGATCAAACCCTAACAAAACTAACTCGATTACATGATAAATCTCATCCAACCCATCACCGTCCAGCAAGCCTACGATGGAATTACTCACGCACGGCGGTGAGCATCATGAAATTGGTGATGGGGGATGGTTGATGATGACGACGACGACGAATCCCCCTCTCCGGAGCCCCGAATGGACTCCAGATCAGCCCTCCCGAGAGAGATTAGGGCTTGGCGGCGGCTTCGTATCGTAAAATGCGATGATTTCTTCTCTCTGATTTTTTCTCCCCGAAAGCCAATAAATAGAGTTGGAGTTGGCGTCGGAAGGTGTCCAGGGGGCCCACGAGGTAGGGGGGCACGCCCAGGAGGGGGGGGGGCTCCCCCCACCCTCGTGGACAGGGTGTGGGCCCCCTGGTCTTCATCTTTGGCGAGGATTTTTTTTTATTTATTCTAAGATATTTCATGGAGTTTCAGGTCATTCCGAGAACTTTTGTTTTCTGCACATAAAACAACATCATGGCAATTCTGCTGAAAACAGCGTCAGTCCGGGTTAGTTCCATTCAAATCATACAAGTTAGAGTCCAAAACAAGGGCAAAAGTGTTTGGAAAAGTAGATATAACGAAGACGTATCATGGGACGCGTCCACCCTTGCCCTCCGTCACTCCCAACTTCTCTCACTTTTCCTCCGGTACGCGCTTGGCGAAGCCCTGCCGGAATTCTGCTGCTACCACCACCACCATACCGCCATGCTCGTTCTGATCTCATCTACTTCCTCTCCCTCGCTTGCTGGATAAAGAAGGAGAGGATGCCATCGAGCTGAGTGTGTGCTAATCTCGGAGGTGTCATCCGTTCGACACTAGATAGGATTGGACCGCATTGGATCATGAATAGTACGACTACATAAACCGTGTTATGACGCTAACAATTTCGGTCTATAAGGGTATGTAGACACACTCCACTCTCATTTGTATACATCTCCTAGATTAGATCTTGGGTGTTCCATAGGATTTTTTTATATTTTTATGCAACGTTCCCAATCACCTAGAGCCTGTAGTAGGAACCCATGCCTTGGTTTATGAAGAGATAAAAGTGGTTGTAGAAGATGTTGCTACTTTCAAATCCGAGCATAGGGAGAAATCAAGTTCAATTTGCAAACTGAGAGTAGGGGAAGAAATCGAGTTCAATTGCAGATTGTGTAGAGTATCACTCCTCGAATTCAGTTGCATCAGTGCTTTCTGGAATAATGTGCGATCCATCATTTTGAAGATGGTAACTGTGACAATTTTGAGATTGGAATCATTCATGAGTATGAAGGATTTGCGCGATCCTTAGGGTGGGTGTCCCTCTGCTCGCCCCCTTGGCTCTGCCACTCGTACTGTGTCCGACTTTAATCGTGGCAATAATTTAGGTTTCACTGACTGATATAAAGTTTAGGATTTGTTGATGACTCATGCCAGTTCTTCTTAGGTAAGTTTTGAGGGAAATGTTCATTCTTCTTTAAACTTATAATTCGGATTGTTAAGGATTCTCAAGACACATGCTTCTAAGAGAATCAATATTGACTGCTGCATGCACTTTTGTGTTTGACGTCGGCGTGCTCCATTGGTAGCAGATGAAGGATCCAATAGTACACACTATTTGCATGTATTAAGTAATGAAGCTGGTATTATTATAGGGTGCTCTCCGTGGACTGATAATTCTAAGGGGACATGCACAATAGTCAAGGTAGACACGCGACAATGTACAAATGAATAGTATCAAACCATCAAGTGGCCGCTATAAGGAAATAAAGCAATACTGCATGAAGCTAAACAGAGGGTTTCATAAATGAGGCAACTATATTCTCAACGGTAAACCATCATAATTGTATTGTTGCCTCGAGATACCTTTCGCAGCAGCTCCATTTTGATGATCTCCAATCGTTAAGCTAGAAATATCATCTAAATATTGTTGTTGCAACACCTAGTGTATTTTCATTCATGCGCACCAACAACGACAATCAATATCATCAACAATGTTGATTCGGTTCGATCTGGTGCTCCTCCGGAAAATGGGAGCATTGTTTTCACTCCTTGCACATTCAACCAATGTCTACCCTATGGTGATGCAACTAGGCTGAGCGGTGTGACTTGTATGTGTCCGAACATACTTTGATTTATGTGTCGGTTGGAACCGTGGATGGCCGAGGCAACGTAAGCCAGTGCTCCAAAACCCGCGCGGGGGTGGGGGGTACCAAGCAAGTGTTCTCTGATATCTTTGGTTTTCATTGTCTCAATATGATAAATAATCATGTACCTTCATGTGCCCAAGGCGCAAACACATAATCCATTTTTAATGTTATAATTATAAATGGGGTATAGGATGAGATGAATAGTACATTTCCCCTATGGATTCCAAAGCTCATGGGTTTGATGTACAAAACTTGGACTACTAACCAGCATTGCAGGAGAGCATCAACCATCATTATGTCGGCCAAGGCAAAGAAATACTAGTCTGAAGGGCGTCTATTGTAAAACTTACTCTACGAATCTTCTCTCCAATGTGGTCGATATCTAACTTATCTACAACCAAAGCTAGGTTGTAGAGCCACACACTAATGCTGATGTTCATAGTACATCTGCATGACCACAATGGAGATCTCTGCAGGTGCATCTCCTTAAAGGTGGCATTCCTAATGCCTCTAAATCCTAACGCATGTCAGTTCCCTTAGTATTAAGATGGGCATGGATAAACACAAAATGTTGTTTTATCTCATATTATGGGAAAATGTGGGGTGGATTCTCTTTGCTAGCTTATATCATCTTCTCTCTGTGAGGTTGATATGTAACTCTTTAATTTGTACCTATATTTTGATTCTCTACATTGGTCATTGTACTATGTATGACTTTAATTGTGGCAATAATTTAGGTTCCACCAACTCAAACAGAGCACATGACTTGTTGATCACCCATGCCGTTATTGCTTTAAGTAAGTTGAGGGAAAGATGTTCAATATTCATTATATTTATAACTTGGATTGTGAAGGATTATCGATATGTCTTCATTAGAGCATAATCCTTGCAGAGCACATGCACCTTGTACATGTGTCATCACCATGCTCTATGAGTAGTAGATGAAGGATCTAGATGGTACGCAAAATAAATAGAGGTGGACATGGGATAATGTACAAGTAAATATTATCAAACTAGCAAGTAGTTGCTATCAAGAACTCACAAAATATTGCAGGAGATGAGATCAAGTATTCCATAAATGAGGTAGCCATCCTCTCTACGATACACCGTCATAACTAGGATGTAGCCTCAAGAGGAAGTCCCTGTCTTGGCCTATAAATTGATTTCAACCGAGAGACTTTCACATCCTCCATGTTGATGCTCACAATTGTTAATTTGGAAAGATCGTTTAAACATTTTGTTGCGACAACTAGCATATTTGCATTCATCTAGGCCAACAAAGATAATCAACAATGAATCAATGACGCATGGGAGTGAGAGGGCATCCCCCCTCCTCCCTACCACTACAAGTAGTTTTTTTTGTCTAGGTTAGAGCATCTAGAACCGTACTTGGCAAATCCAGCCCCCAATACGCATGTGGGCGCGTTCGCGGAAAACGCCAGGCGGTCCCTCATTTGGGTTGTCGCACATCCACACACCTCAAATGTGGATCCTCAAATCCATTCAATCCGTGCATGTCGATCATAAGATAAAATCATCCCCATTCACTAGTTTGGGACAAATACGAAAAATAAAACAAATCATAGTTCAACAATTTGGATATGCTAAAATGAAACCAATGTCCGAGCGTGACGGATCACTCGCAGGTTGGCCGGATCATTCGCCGGATGCCATCCATGCCGCCTGCTCTGAGGCCATCCTTGCGTCCTGCTCTGCCTGCATCCAGGTTGCATGCTTCGCCTACATCCTTGTCGCATGCTCTGTTGTTGACATTGTCGTCCTCGCCACCTCGTAATCCCTACGGTCATTGATCTCCTTCTTCTCCACAAGCCACTTCTTTGCATGCTCATCTAAGAGGCTTTCGCTACCAACATTATCTTCACGTCTTCCACGTCTCGTGCGATTTGCAACCTCTCCTTCTCAATGTCAATCTCTCCAAATGTCTTGGCCTTCTCGAGCTCCCATTTGAGCGCCGCCTCTTGCTTTTCCAACTCAATCTTCTCCCTCTTAATTTCTAGCTTCTTCTTCGCCCTCTTCTGGTCCCAATCCATCCTCTACTTTTGCGCATCCACATGAGCTTGTACCTCTCCTCTTTCTTATTCTTCCTCGCTGAAAAAATGTTCGTCCATGCGGAAGACGTTTTTTGGTCGCGGTGTCACGGGAGGCCCTTCCCTTCTCCCACTTGTTTCCCATGACTTTCCGGTAATCCTTTGGCATGGTGGATCTTCCATTCTCCTCTACAATATCTTCGTCTTTTTTGTCCAACCCAATTGATTGGTGGGAGCTTGAGCCATCATTCCTCTTCTTGGAAGCCTTGAGATCGGCCACAAGTTGTGTCCTCTTTGGTTTACCGTTCAATATCACCCAACAATGGTTGAAACTAAATGGCTTCTTCTCCGTTTCGTGATACATAGTGGCCGCTACAGCCGCCTGGCAAACAAAATATGTATGAGCATGACTGTGCAACAAAAACAAGCATATGCAAATGATGACAAGATGAAGTAATTTAGCTTACGTGAATTGCCACTCCCATCCCACTTTGAGGGTGGCCAACCACTTGTGAGTTGTAGCCGATGTACTTGTTCACTTCCCCTTGAATGACCCTCAATCAATGTTGGAGACATTCCACATTGCGGTTGGTGACGATAGGATGCAACTCCACAAATTGCTTTTGTTCATGATACTCCTTCCAAATCTTCTCCCAATACTTGTTCCCCTTTAGCTCTGTGTCGCATATTGAATTCATTGTTGTGGTCAACCAAGATTTGACCAACAAGATATCGTCAAAAGTTGAGAATGTCATATCTCTTTCCTTTGTTGTCTTTGCCTTCTTCTTCTTCTTCTTGCTCGGATTGGGATTTGATGTTGTCCCAACTTGAAACGAAGGGCAAGGTGGATCCCCCAATTCGTAGTCCATTTGGGCCGAACCTTGATTATCATTTATCATGTCTGACATGATCAACGCCTAAATGATCATGGTTTCCAAACATTCATCGTGTCCCAAATGAACTAGCAGTATATGCAAAACACTAAACATGGCATATGCAAAGTTGATTGGACAGGAGCAACAAGAACATACCGAGTCTTGTTATGTCATTCCGTCGAACAAGTCAGGGGTAGCCCAGGCGTCGCCGGTGCCCGTGCTTGTCCGCGCCTGAACTAGCTACAACGAGTGGCGGACATCCACCGGAGGCATCCATGTGGGTGAAATGCTCTCCGAAATGCCCCAACCAGCCATCGGATGCTCTTCTGTCCCAACCTGCTCCGACGACACGATCCTTGTCGGCGGCTGGATGGATGGGGGTCCTGGCACAGTTGGGGGGAGGGGGACAGCTGCTCATCCATGTCCACCTCCGCTCTGTGCGCCACCGCTGCTTCCCTCTCTCGTTGCCTTCATCGTCGGTCCCTTCGAGCGATGTTCTCCGTCTTGCACGACGAAGTCGAGGATGGGACATTGATGGACGAGGCGGACGCAAATTCTGACACGACGGTCAGGGATGGGCTGGACGACATCCAGGGCGGCTGATGGGGACTGGTGGCGAGGATGGCGAGCAATGGTGGCAGACGGCGAGGGCTCGGGCGCGAAAAATTATGGAAGGAAGCGGGAGGAGGGGAAGGGTTTGGTAGATTTGGTGCAATTTGTGGAGGGATGGTCTGTCGGGTCCAACATGGCGGACGCGCCCAGGCCCGCTTGGGCCTCCCCATACGGCCTCGTATTTGGCAGGATATGAGGGGTGCTGGTCAGCCCGGGCATTTAAGGCTCATTTGAGGCGTCCGTTTGGGTCAGGTTTTGTTTACCAGTCACTGACCGGGCCGTCCACCCGTGTGTTTGAGACTGATTTGGGGTGTCCGTCTGTAGACGTTGTTACATAGTATTTCTTACTAATTCAGCATAAAACTCACTTTGTACCAGAATGGTACCAAATTCCGTTACTTAAGTTCATCATTTATTTCCTTCCCTCGCACAAGAAGGTGGGAGTATGGCCAAATGTTTCCTTACACAATTTTGTGATTCAGATTTCTATAAAATAGCTAGGTTTAGTCACTATGATGAATAGTGCACTAGCTCACCACATGAGTATGGCAAATATGAGCGAAAGTGCTATTGTGAGCTCGAGCTCACAGGCACCCTTTGCTACAGTACAAACGAAAAAAATATTTAAAATGTTAAAAAAAATCTGAATTTTTTTGGTAACAAACATTGATATTTTTTTCACATGCGTACAAATTTTCATGACAAAATGACATTCATGCAGGTCTCAGCAAAAAAAACAAAATCGATGCTCCAAAATGCTTCCAAAAACAGTTTTTTTGGAGCATGATTTTGTTTTTTTTGCTAACACCTCTACAAATGTCATTTCATCACGAAAATTGGCACGCATGTAGAAAAAACATAAAAGTTTCTTGACAAAAAAGTTCAGATTTTTTTGAATTTTTTTACTATTTTTTCGGATTTTACTGTTCATCCGGGATCACTGGTGCCCGGGATCAATTCCTCCGCGTCCAAATATGAGTCCTTTCTTAGCATTAGTGTTCGTAGCAACCGCGGGCATATGCTCTCCTCTGGCAGCGAGTGCAGAGGATGTATATACGTAGTGGTAGTGGTAAAAAGAACCATGTTATATGTACGACAGAGCGCCTGTCCAACATATAACATGTCTGCATCTGTGTAATACATGCAGCATTATCTTCATAGATAATAGTGGGTGATTCCAATGATCCAATCCCACTTGTAATTTCAATAAAGTTAATCATTCTGCGAAGCCATGCACATTCACATGATGCTTCAAACAAAGCAATAATTTCAGAATGACTCGTGGACGTAGCCACCAGAGTTTGTTTTGTCGACTTCCAAGAAAAGGTCGTACCTCCACTCAAGAAGACAAAACCAGTCTGTGATCTGGCATTATGGGGATCCGATAAGTATCCAGCATCACAATATCCCATCATGGTCTTATCTTGATTTTTCCGATAGAACAAACCAAGATCTTTGGTGCCTTGAAGATATCTGAAAACGTTCTTCACACCAACCCAATGCCTCTTTGTTGGTGATGCACTGAATCTACCCAATAAATTTACTGCAAATGATATATCAGGCCTGGTGTAGTTTGCTAGATACATTAGTGCTCCAATAGCACTGAGGTAAGGAAACTCAGGCCCTAATACCTCTTCATCACCTTAGGTCTAAATGGGTCTTTATCTCTATCAAGAGATCTAACAACCGTTGGTGTTTTTTATGGATATGCTTTATCCATATTAAATTTCTCAAGAATCTTTTGGATATAAGCAGACTGGTGAACAAGTATTCCTGAAGGAAGATGTTCAAGTTGTAAGCCCAAACAAAATTTAGTCTTACCCAGATCTTTCATCTCAAACTCCGTCTTAAGATGATTACTTGCCTCATGTATTTCTTGTGTAGTCCTAATGATATTCAGATCATCCACATACACAGAAATAATGCAAAATCCATTCTTAGATTTCTTAATAAACACACATGGGAAATCACTATTGTTTGAGTAAACCTTTTGAAGAAGGAATATACTCAGTCGGTTATACCACATTCTTCCCGACTGCTTCAAGCCATATAATGACTTCTGAAGCTTCACGGAATACATGTTGCGATTAGCCTTTGGATTCGGAAGCTTCATTTCCTCAGGAACTTTCATATAAATATCTGAATCCAGTGACCCATACAAATATGCAGTCACAACATCCGTCAGTTGGATAGACAAATTCATTTTCACTGCCGGTGATATTAAATATCGGAACGTTGTTCCACTCATAACAGGAGAATATGTTTCATCATAATCGATCCCGGATATCTGCGTGAACCCCTGTGCTACAAGCCTCACCTTATATCTCACCACCTTGTTGTTCTCATTCCTCTTACGAACGAAAACCCATTTTGCTCCCACAGGGAACACATGATGAGGAGTGGGTATTACAACAGTAAATACCCCTCTTTTTATGAGCGAGCGCAATTCATCCTCAATTGTTGCCTTCCATTTGGACCAGTCTGAGCGCTTTATGCACCCTGCCATGGGCTTAGGTTCTCGATCCAAATCAAGGCCTTCTGCAATTCTAGAGGCGAAATA
The DNA here is from genome assembly GCA_021605205.1 of Aegilops longissima. Lineage (NCBI taxonomy): Eukaryota > Viridiplantae > Streptophyta > Magnoliopsida > Poales > Poaceae > Aegilops > Aegilops longissima. Next base: position 140,230,471 of record CM038681.1, read on the forward strand.
AATGTCGACAACTGTAGTATTTCTATTGTATGATTCTCCTGAATCAATATAATTAATGGATATCTCATCAATACCTTTTGATCCTTCGTGATTTCCCTCAACAATTGGATCAAGGTCTTCCGATGTCCCAACACCAAAATTTGTGTGCATACTCGTGCTGGGTTCTGGATGTCCAACATCCTTCAGGTGTCCTTCAACCCTAGGTTGACTATCAACATTTTGTTGACTTGCATTTACTATTTGAGGATTCCTCATTCCCCTTGGACACTTCTGCAAAGCCTTGTCCTTTGTGTCCAGATTCCTCCCCCTCTTAGGTGGCTGAGTAGATCTATGGGTCACATCCACTCTCTCTGGCACATTCATAGCGGGAACATCTGATTTTGTGACACCTTTATAATCAGTAAATGCATCTGGCAGATTATTTGCAATATTTTGCAAATTTATAATCTTCTGAACCTCCAGTTCAGATTCATTCGTACGCGGATCTAAGGACTGGATGCCTTTCACATCCCAATCTATTTCCAGGCATTCTTTGTGGTTATTCTCTCTCCCTAATGCCGAAAAATTGTCCTCATCAAAAATGCAATGAGCGTACCGAGCTGTAAATAAATCCCCTGTCAGGGGTTCCAGGTACTTAATGATTGACGGAGAATCGTACCCCACATAGATCACCATTCGTCTATGAGGGCCCATTGATGTACGTTGCGGTGGTGAGATCGGTACATATACCGCGCAACCGAATTGCCGCAGATGGGAAATACTTGGCTGGTTTCCACGTACTAACTACAACGGGGAGACCGTATGATATGCAGTTGGTCGAATTTGTACCAATTCTGCAGCATGTAAAACTGCATGACCCCAACATGAAGCTGGAAGATTACTATTTTGCAGGAGCGGTCTTGCTATCAACTTGATCCTCTTGATAAGTGATTCCGCAAGACCATTCTGGGTATGTACATAAGGTACTGAGTGCTCCATAGACATGCCTAAAGCTAGGCAGTAATCATTAAATGCTCTTGAACTAAATACCGCAGCATTATCCATTCTGATGGTTTGTATCCTATACTCAGGATGATTTGCTCTCAATTTAATGATCTGAGCAATTAGCTTTGCAAAAGCATGGTTCCTTGTTGACAGTAGACACACATTTGACCATCTCATTGATGCATCAATTAGGACAGTGAAGTATCTGAATGGTCCAGATAACGGTTGTATTGGACCACAAATATCTCCTTGAATGCGTTCAAGGAAATTAAGCGGCTCATCCTTTAATTTCACATAAGATGGCCTTGTGATTAATTTCCCAGTTGCACATGTTGTGCATACAAAATCCGATGATTTAGGGAACTTTCTATCCATTATGTTGTGTCCAACAGAACCATCAATAATTTTTCTCATCATCCCAATAGCAGGATGACCCAGGCGACCATGCCAAATCTTGAACTTATCAAGATTCTGAAAAACTATCTTGTATGCCAAATGCGTCTCTGGTTTAATGTATGTATAATACAACCCAGAAGATAGAGAAGGAAAATTCTCAAGGACTTCCTTTCGAAATCCTTTTTCTTAAGTTATGAGTAAGCATTCAGCCCCACTCTCTTCATTAGTTTCCACATGGAAACCATTTTTGCGGATATCCTTAAAACTCAGCAAGGTACGAGTAGAATCTGGATACAGTAGAGCATCCGGGATTACCAATTTAGTACCCATAAGGAGTGTAATTGTAGCTTGACCATACAATTACTGTGTCTCAACCAGCAATTGTCATGACACTTCCATTACTCTTCTTGAGTGTTTGGAAATACTTCATCTCCCTAAGTATCGTGTTAGTAGATCCACTATCCACTAAACACATTTCCTCCTTCATTGTATTATTCCTTGAAGTTCGCTCTGAGTTCTTCTCCGACGAGATTCCTGTGGCCTGTCGCTCTCGCTGAGAGACGTGCGTGATAACGTGTAAAGAATGAAAGTAATCACTGATCTAGATTGATTGCGATGATGTACAAATATATACCCCTGGAAGGGGCGCGTCGCATAGACGCGACATTTACAAGAGATGGGATCGACGGTCACGTCCATTACAATAGGACGTGACCCATCGGGAGAGAAAACCGCACGTCGGTTTGCTAACCGAGATTTCCATTAATTAAACTAATTAATTAATCCTAACAGATGAGACGCATGGCATGGTCTGGCGATATGGGTGTGGCATCGATGAGGCGGGCCCCGCTCCTTGTCCCGAGGTCGTCTTTCTGCCGGAACCTGCGAAACGACAGGATATGCCCAGTTCGAGAGCTCCGGGCTGTCATTGACTTTCTCGAGGCCTGTTTTGTTTGGCTCGATCCGGTCCGCCGGTGCTCCTTGTGAAAGGGAAGCATCCATCGTTCTCACCCTCATCCGGCCAGCAGCATCTACCCCGACGCGATGCAGCCAGTACCGAATAAGAGTCCAGTGGCACTTAACTTGGATGCGGCGCATAGATACTCCGGTGGGATGCGGCCCTTCCGGCGGACGGATGTGTCGAGTCGTTCGTGGTGCCCGGGTTGTTCAGAGGCGCTGATGGCCGGGGCAAAGGCAGTGTAGGTCACTGCTTGTCCTAGACGTAGACTTCATTCTCTCCGTAAAGATGTCATTCCTAATGTCTCCAATTTCCTATCGCATATGCTGGTTCATGGGTTCCCTTGGTACCAAGATGAACATGCATAACCATAGAATGACGTCGATCTAAAATATTGTCGGAGGATGCTCTTTGGCTTGGCTTATATCACCTTCTTTTTGTGGGGCTGCTCAATGGCATTTTATTATTTTATCCACCATATGATTCTCTGCATTTGTTATTGTACTATGCAGCGGCGGAGTCAGGGATTGAAAATGGCGAGGGGGGCACTGTAACACTGTGTTTGACGCAACAATAGCTACATTTTTATTAGTTTAAATTTGGCCTTACAATTACTAATAAGATAAAAAATTATTATTAATAACTTCATGAGAAGAGAACTTAATTTTTTTTAGAAAAGGAGGATGACCCCCGGCATCTGCATCTGGGAGATGCATACGGCCACTTTATTGATTATTCTCGAGGAGCTTACAAAGTGTTACAACAATAAGCCTGATTCCACCATCTAGGCAACATATGCCGCTACTCCTATCCATATGATGAAGGGTGCTAGCTGGGCCACTACCTGCACCACTCACCTAATCCTAACATCGAAGCCGGAATCCCCAGCCTAGCCACATACCGGTGCAGGGCATAAACCGTCCGACGCGCACTCACAGTGTCGTCTCCACCATCTTTCACTGGTCCATCTCCAAGCAGATTGAGATGCCAACCTTGGCAGGCTCCTCCGCCATCAACGCCATCATGACGCCAAATGACGACCACCACCTACGCTAGAACAACTCCAAGCAAACAAGAAAACAAGAAAAGCCCAAAAGATACAAGGGGCACTTTGAACTTACAACACATCGGAGAGCTAGTTACAAGAGGTACTAAGAAAGGGCACTACTAGCATAAACCGATGACCGCAACCCTCAGGCGCCAAAGACACAGGAGGAATGCCGCTGGGACAAACACCAAGCCGGCCACACCATCACGCGCCAAGAACGTCTGAAGGCTGCAGGAAAGCCGCCGAGCAACAACAGAGAGGCGGACAGCGGGACAGCGAGAGGCACTGCACCTGCTGTCGGCCAAAAACCCCACCTTCAGCAACCCTACGCCCGAAACCACACTCCCCAGAAAACGCCTCCATGGAGGGAACGACACACACGGCGTCGCCGCTGCCCAATCCTGCCGGATTTTGGGTTTTCACCCGGGAGAGGGAACGGAGGTGGGGAGAAGGAGACCACGACATCGCCTCCAAGAAAGAAACGCCGCCCGAGGTCGACGTCGATGCCGGGCCGAATCAGCCGGCCAGGGGTTTCCCCCGGTCCCGATCTGCAACACCAGCCCCAAACTCCACCGGATCCAGCGACCAGCCGCGGGAAACCAAGCGCAGAGGGGGAGGGAGCGAATTGGGGGCGGCAAACCTCCAGATCTGGCGAGGAAGAGGAGGCCTCCACGCTGTAGCCACCGGCCGCCGACGCCCCACCGCCCCCGTAGTCGAAGACGCCGGCCAGAGCCCTCCGCGAGCGCCGTTCAGGGCAAGAACGGCGACGCCACGCCGGCAGGGGCCACCACCCCTGGGATCCAGATCCTCCGCTACAGGAACGACGAGGACCTCGCCGCCACCGTCAAGGTAGATTATCATGCAATTTCAAAACAAGTCATCTTCCATTCGATTGGGATCGGTAAATAGCATATTAGCATCATTAACAATATCACTAGATTGAGAACTCAGAAGCAACAAATGTAAAACTTGAATTAATATTTATGTGTTTGTTGGCGTTTTTCTATTCATAATGCCATCACATATCACGCAATCAAAATTATCAAAAATTGAATTGGCATCATAGATCACACAATCAAAATAGTATGACAAATCCAACACATATAAGATAGTTCTGAGAGTGATTAATAGACAATACTCAGTAGTGCTAACATTTGCTAGTCGGCTTGGACCGATGAAGACTTGATGAGTGCAGTCTACATGATTGCCTGTTGTAACCCCTGTGTCATTGGATTCAGTTTGACTCAAATACGGTCGTGAGCTAGGAGTGCGGGAGGCATGGTAGCCGCCAAGATCGATCGCCTGTCATGGCAGTGCGATCGTCATTTGAATGTAAGCACGGGCAAAAGGAAAAGAGGCAGCCAACGACGGTAACCGCAATAGCAGGCTAATCATGGGAGAGTCACCCATCGTGTGGCTGAGACTAGGAACCAACGGACATGTGTGTGCTTCTCATAGGCCTTTTCTTTTTTCATATTGTTTTAGTCGAAGGGAGGCTGCAAAGCTGCAGACAGTTACATGTGTTATAGCTAATCATTCATGCGCAGAAGCATTTGCTCGATCCTTAGGGGGGGTGCCCCTGCTCGCCCCCTTGGTTCCACCACTAGTATTGCGTACGACTTTAATCGTGGCAATAGTTAAGGTTTCACCGACTCATATAAAGTTCAGGATTTGTTGATGACTCATGTCGGTACTTTCCTTAGGTAAGTTGTGAGGAAAATGCTCATTCTTCTTTCAACTTATAACTTGGATTGTTAATGATTCTATGTGCTCCTGAGAGCATCAATTTTGAATGATGCATGCACTTTTTGTGTGTGACATCGGTGTGCTCCATGAGTAGCAGATGAAGGATCAAGCGGCACAATATTTTCATGTATTAAGTAATGAAGATGGTATTATTGTAAGGTGCTCTATTTTTATGTAAGTAATGAAGAAGGTATTATTGTAGGGTGCTCTCTATAGACCGCTAATTTTCATGAGACATGCAAAATAGCCAAGGTAGACACGCGACAGTGCACAAAGGAACAATATCAAACCGTCAAGTGGTTGCTAGAGGAAATAAAACAATACTGCATGAAGCAAGACCAAGGGTTTCCTAAACGAGGTAGCCATATTCTCAACGGTAAACCATCATAATTGTGTTTTTGCCTTGAGATACCTTTCACATCATCTCCGTTTTGATGATCTCCTGTCGTTAAGATAGAAAGACCATCTAAATATTGTTGTTGTAACACCTATTGTATTTGCATTCGTCTATGTCAACAGCGATAATCAATAGCATCAACAAGGCAGATTCGGTTCGAGCTAGTTCTCTTCCAGAAAATGGGAGCATTTATTTCGCTCCTCGCACATCCAGCGGACGTCTACCCCAGTGCGGTGCGGCTAGGCTCAGTGGCCCGACTTGTATGCATCCCAAAGATACTTTGATGCGATGCAGCCTGGCTTTCCAGTGTTAGACGTGTGCTCAAGAAACCCTGAGGGGGGTACTAAGTGAGGGTTCTCTGGTGTCTTCATTCATCGTCTCAACAAGATCAATAATCACGTACATCCATGTGCCCAGGGCACAAATACATCCATTTTTTAATACTGAAATTATAAGGGGGTATACGATGAGGTCAATAGTACATTTCCCCTACGGATTCCCAGAGCTTCCTGGTTTGGTATAAAAATCTTGGAATACTAAAGATGATAGACATTGTAGGAGAGCATCACCCAGCATTGTGTTGACCAAGGAAAAGAAAAATATTAGTCCAAACAGCATCCACAGTAAACCTTACATTGTAGATCTTCTCTCCAATATGGTGTTAGACTCGCCATGTGTCCTGTCAATGGGACATCTCGCAAAACTGTGAGGACTAGCGCTTGTCCACCACAGATGTCGTGTTTATCCTCACACATGAAGTACGTACTCACATAGTCCCAACAGGTAACCATGGATGCAGAGCACGTTGCCTGCCATTGATCTACATGCTTCTATTCGTGTCCGACTGTTAGAGCTAACCATGGAGGTTACACGCATTTTCATTGCTTTAGAGACTCCAAAATGCACGCGCGCGCACACACGCAAAAATGGTGTGGTGGTGCTAGCTTGTGCTTATTGTCTCCAACTCATCATTGACCGAGCAACACTTCTTTTCGCACTCGTGAAAAGGGGGAAAATGCATACGTACTCTCTCTGTTTCTAAATATAGGTTCCTATAGAGATTCTACTATGGATCACACACGGATAGATGCATTTTAAAGTATAGATTCACTCATTTTGTTCTGTATGTAGCCCATATTAAAATCTTTACAAAGACTTATATTTAGGAACGAAGGGACTATTATATTTCAAGACCACAAAATAGAATACACGGTAGTTGGAGGGTGCATCCGCCTAAATCCATGCTAATTATCCTGCCCCTCCTCGCAAGCTCATGGGAGCGAGCGCCGATAGATCAAAGGTTCTGATTGGTCAGACACTAGGTCGCGATCGTGCACGGGTGCGTTGCGAGCTGTTTTTTTTTTTTTTTTGAGTCATCGGTAACTTTATTCCTCAAATGATGGCCATATCGTTTACAATTTTTGGAAGAATAAAGTAAAGGGGAAAGGAGTCCCAGCACTCTGAAACTCTGGCACTAAAGCAATGTTTTGCCAAGCTATCAGCTACTAGGTTGGCTTCCCTACAGCATTGGACGAAGCTAACAGCTGAAAACTCCATCACCAAGATTGTTGCTTCGGTTATAACTGCAGCATCACCGCCCATATATGCCTCTGGGTTTGAAGCCGCCTCTAGAGCATTCAAGCTGTCTGATTCGATAGCAATTTTGGTGCATCCTACATTAGCAGCAAGGATAAATCCATACCTGATTGCATTTATTTCTGCGCAATCTGCCGAAACGACATGAGGCAGAACCCGACTCGCCGCTGCAATGAAGTTCCCATGTTCATCTCTCGCCACGGCTCCACAAGCTCCGGCCATTATATCAGCATGGAATGAAGCATCCATGATAACCCACAGTATAGGGGATCGCAACAGTTTTTGAGGGTAGAGTATTCAACCCAAATTTATTGATTCGACACAAGGAGAGCCAAAGAATATTCTCAAGTATTAGCAGTTGAGTTGTCAATTCGACTACACTTGGATAAGTTAGTATCTGCAGCAAAGTATTTAGTAGCAAAGTAGTATGGAAGTAACGGTAACAGTGGCAAAAGTAACCGTGATAGTTTTGTATTAATTGTCACAGTGGCAACGGAAAAGTAAATAAGCGAAGAACAATATGCCAAAAGCTCGTAGGCATTGGATCGGTGATGGAGAATTATGTCGGACACGATTATTCATGCAACAGTTATAACATAGGGTGACACAGAACTAGCTCCAATTCATCTATGTAATGTAGGCATGTATTCCAAATATAGTCATACGTGCTTATGCAAAAGAACTTGCATGACATATTTTGTCCTACCCTCCCGTGGCAGCGGGGTCCTATTGGAAACTAAGGGATATTAAGGCCTCCTTTTAATAGAGTACTGGACCAAAGCATTAACACATAATGAATACATGAACTCCTCAAACTACGGTCATCACCGGGAGTGGTCCCGATTATTGTCACTTCGGAGTTGCCGGATCATAACACATAATAGGTGACTATAGACTTGCAAGATAGGATCAAGAACTCACATATATTCATGAAAACATAATAGGTTCAGATCTGAAATCATGGCACTCGGGCCCTAGTGACAAGCATTAAGCATAGCAAAGTCATAGCAACATCAATCTCAGAACATAGTGGATACTAGGGATCAAACCCTAACAAAACTAACTCGATTACATGATAAATCTCATCCAACCCATCACTGTCCAGCAAGCCTACGATGGAATTACTCACGCACGGCAGTGAGCATCATGAAATTGGTGATGGAGGAAGGTTGATGATGACGACGGCGACAAATTCCCCTCTCCGGAGCCCCGAACAGACTCTAGATCAGCCCTCCCGAGAGAGATTAGGGCTTGGCGGCGGCTTCATATCGTAAAACGTGATGAATCCTTCTCTCTGATTTTTTCTGCTCGAACACGAATATATAGAGTTGGAGTTGAGGTTGGTGGAGCTCCAGGGGGCCCACGAGGCAGGGGGCGCGCCCCCACCCTCGTGGACAGGGTGTGGGCCCCTGGCCTTGATTCTTTCGCCAGTATTTTTATTATTCTCAAAAATAATCTCCGTGAAGTTTTAGGTCATTCCGAGAACTTTTGTTTCTGCACAAAAATAACACCATAGCAATTCTGCTGAAAACAACGTCAGTCCGGGTTAGTTCCATTCAAATTATGCAAGTTAGAGTCCAAAACAAGGGCAAAAGTGTTTGGAAATGCAGATACGACGGAGACGTATCAACTCCCCCAAGCTTAAACATTTGCTTGTCCTCAAGCAATTCAGTTGATAAACTGAAAGTGATAAAGAAAAACTTTTACAAACTCTGTTTGCTCTTGTTGTTGTAAATATGTAAAGCCAGCATTCAAGTTTTTAGCAAGGATTATGACTAACCATATTCACAATAACACTTAGGTCTCATGTTTACTCATATCAATGGCATAATCAACTAGCGAGCAATAATAATAAATATCGGATGCCAACACTTTCTCAAAACAATCATAATATGATATAACAAGATGGTATATCGCTAGCCCTTTCTAAGACCACAAAACATAAATGGAGAGCACTTTTAAAGATCAAGGACTGACTAAACATTGTAATTCATGATAAAAGAGATTCAGTCATAGTCATACCCAATATAAATTAATTAGTAATGGTTGCAAATGACAACGGCGCTCTCCACCTGGTGCTTTATAATAAGAGGGTGATGACTCAACATAAAAGTAAATAGATAGGCCCTTCGCAGAGGCAAGCAGGGATTTGTAGAGGTGCTAGAGCTTGATTTTAAAGCAGAGATACATAATATTTTGAGCGATATACTTTCATTGTCAACATAACAACCAAGAGATGGCGATATCTTCCATGCTACACACATTATAGGCGGTTCCCAAGCAGAATGGTAAAGTTTATACTCCCCCACCACCAACAAGCATCAATCCATGGTTTGCTCGAAACAATGTGTGCCCCCAAATAACAACAGCCCCGGGGGAGTTTTGTTTGCAATTATTTTGATTTGGTTTGCATAAAGCATGGGACTGGGCATCCCGGTGACCAGCCATTTCTCGTGAGTGAGGAGCGGAGTCCACTCCTCTTAAGAATAACCCGCCTAGCATGGAAGATACAAACATCCCTAGTTGATACATGAGCTATTCGAGCATACAAAACCGAATTTCATTTGAAGGTTTAGAGTTTGGCACATACAAATTTACTTGGAACGGCAGGTAGATACCGCATATAGGAAGGTATAGTGGACTCATATGGAATAACTTTGGGGTTTATGGGATTGGATGCACAAGCAGTATTCCCGCTTAGTACAAGTTAAGGATAGAAAAAGACTGGGAAGCGACCAACTAGAGAGCGACAACAGTCATGAACATGCATTAAAATTAATAAACATTGAGTGCAAGCATGACTAGGATATAATACACCATGAACATAAATATCATGAAGGCTATGTTGATTTGTTTCAACTGCATGTGTGAACATGTGCCAAGTCAAGTCACTTGAATCATTCAAAGGACGATGCCACCCTATCATACCACATCACAACTATTTTATTAACATGTTAGCACGCAAGGTAAACCATTATAAACTCCTAGCTAATTAAGCATGGCATAAGTAACTACAATCTCTAATTGTCATTGCAAACATGTTTATTCAGAATAAGCTGAATTAGGAACGATGAACTAATCATATTTACAAAAACAAGGGAGGTCGAGTTCATACCAGCTTCTCTCATCTTAATCAGTCCATCATATATCGTCATTATTGTCTTTCACTTGCACGACCGAACAATGTGAATAATAATAATAGTGCACATGCATTGGACTAAGCTGGAATCTGCGAGCATTCAACAAACAGGAGAAGACAAGGCAATATGGGCTCTTGGTTAAATCAACAATGATGCATATAAGAGTCACTCCAACATTTTTATCATGGTCTTCTCCTATCGACCCCCAAAGAAAAGAAAAGAAGTAAAACCATTTACACGGGAAAGCTCCCAACAAGAAAATGAAGAACATGAAATCTTTTTGGGTTTTCTTTTAATTATTACTACTACAGCAAGAAAGTAAACTAGCTAAAAGCTACAACTAATTTTTTTTGGTTTTCTTAAGGTTTTTCAAACACACAAGAAGAAAGCGAGAAAAAGAAAATAAACTAGCATGGATAGTACAATGAAAAAGTATGAGCATCGACAACTAGCAATGAGTGTGTGAACATGAATGTAATGTGGGTGAGAGATACGTACTCCCCCAAGTTTAGGCTTTTGACCTAAGTTGATCTACTGCCATGGCTGGCCTGGCGGATTTCCAAAGTTATAGCTGGGGTCGTACTGAGATGAAGCCTCAGGTTGCCACTGGCTCGCCATCTCCTCTGGATCCCACTGGTAAACGGACTGGCGTGAAGGAACAAATTGTGGTTCCGGATCTGGCTCTGTAGCTGAGGTGGGGTTCCGGTAGGCGTGAATGACCTCCAGCGGAACAAGGTACTTGCCTGCAGATAAGTCAAACAAGGAAGGAGCAGGCAAAGTAATAATCTCAGGGTGATTTTTTATCAAATAAGAGTCTATAGTTAAGCTCCTTTTTCTTGTTCTTAACACTGAAATCATGTGCAACCATACTCTTGTAGTCTAGAAAAACAGTAGGCAACAACCTTTCTTCTTTCTCATAATGCCTAATAGGTATGTTAAAGTACGCCACGAAGTGCGAGGCGAAGATGCCTCTCAAGATGGGGCCCTTAGTACGGTTAAGATTTAACCGCTTTGCAACAATAGCGCCCGTACTAAATGTGTCGTCACGAAACAGGGCATGGCACAAAAGAACAATATCAGGGACACTTAGGTTGCCACAGTTTCCACGACCAATTAAGCATCTAGTAGCAAATATTACAAAGTAACGTAAAACAGGAAAATGTATGCTAGTAATTCGTGCATCGGAAACTTTCCTAGTTTCCCCTACAGCAATTGTATCAATAAACCCCTCCACATCATCATGATGTGGTTCATCTACGCTACGCAAAGAGGGCAATTTGCAAACCTCACAAAATTCAGAAAGGGGGATCTCCTTATACTCATCATATAAATAAAAATCCACCGAAGGTGGTGACCTCCTAGCATGGAAATGAAAATTTTGCACAAAGATATTAGTGAGTAAGAGATACTGTTCGCGTTGGTCGCGGAGGACGTCGGTGAGGATTGCATTATCAGCCAACTCATAAAAATCATCATAAATCCCGGCTGCTCTCAAAAAATCATCACAAGGCCATTCACACGGCCGAACTTCCGCGGTGCGAGGGAGATTATACTTGGGCCTCTCTTCTTCTTCACTTTGCTTATCCTTAGAGCTTCGGCTCGAAGAACCCCTCAAAAATCTCTTCATCATTTTCTGAAAATTTCTGAAATTTTTAGTAACTTCAAATAAAAGTGAACCAAGCTCAGCAAAATTGATAGCAACTACTCCCACAAGCGCCTAGAGACTATATCATGCATTAGAACTACTTGGGACAAAATAATATTTGACATGCAAGCTCAAGAACAGGGTCACCTAAAAAGCAAAAATTTGCAATGAATAAAGCACTAGAACAAAAACTAATTGGACCATTGGAGGAGTCACATACCAAGGAACAATCCGCCAAAGCAGTTTTGTGAGTGGAGCTTTGAGCTAGGAGATCGGAAATGGCAGCAAGATGAGCTAGAACTCGTGCTTGAGCTGGTTGGTGGTTTTTTTGGTAGGAAGAAGGAATGTGTGGTGGCTGGAATAAGTGGAGGGGAGCCACCATGGGCCCACGAGGCAGGGGGGCGTGCCCAGGGGGTGGGCGCGCCCTGGACCCTCGTGGCTAGATGCTTGCTTCCCCTGCTGTTTTCTCAGTGCCAGATATTCTCAAATATTCTAGAAAAAATCATATTTCGATTTCGGGGCATTTGGAGAACTTTTATTTTCGGGGTATTTTTTAGTTGCACGGATAAATCAGAAAAACAGACAAAAAATACTAATTTTGCTTTATTTCAACTAAATAACAGAAAGTAAAAGGAGGGTACAGAGGGTTGTGCTTTCTAACTTCATCCATCCCATGCTCATCAAAAGGAATCCACTAACAAGGTTGATCAAGTCTTGTTAACAAACTCATTCCGAATAACATGAAACCGTAGAATTTTCAAATAGCACTAGGTTACCTCAACGGGGATATGCACGTCCCCAATAATAAGAATATCATATCTCTTTTTAACAGTACGAAGAGGAAATTCAAAACCTCCAATAATAATCGATGGAATTTTTCCAATAGAATTGATACTGTGGACTTGAGGTTGTTTCCTCGGAAAGTGTACCGTATGCTCATTACCATTAACACGAAAAGTGACATTGCCTTTGTTGCAATCAATAACAGCCCCTTCAGTATTCAAAAAGGGTTTTCCAAGAATAATAGACATACTATCGTCCTCGGGAATATCAAGAATAACAAAGTCCGTTATAATAGTAATGTTTGCAACCACAACAGGCACATCCTCACAAATACCGACAGGTATAGCAGTTGATTTATCAGCCATTTGCAAAGATATTTCAGTAGGTGTCAACTTATTCAAATCAAGTCTACGATATAAAGAGAGAGGCATAACACTAACACCGGCTCCAAGATCACATAAAGTAGTTCTAACATAGTTTCTTTTAATGGAGCATGGTATAGTGGGTACTCCTGGATCTCCAAGTTTCTTAGGTATTCCACCCTTAAAAATATAATTAGCAAGCATGGTGGAAATTTCAGCTTCCGGTATCTTTCTCTTATTTGTAACAATATCCTTCATATACTTGGCATAAGGATTCATTTTAAGCATATCAGTCAAACGCATACGCAAAAACATAGGTCTAATCATTTCAGCAAAGCGCTCAAAATCCTCATCATCCTTTTTCTTGGATGGTTTAGGAGGAAAAGGCATGGGTTTCTGGACCCATGGTTCTCTTTCTTTACCGTGCTTCCTAGCAACAAAGTATCTCTTATCATAACGTTGATTCTTTGATTGTGGGTTATCAGGATCAACAGCAGGTTCAATTTCTACATCATTGTCATTGCTAGGTTGAGCATCAACATGAACATCATCATTAACATTATCACTAGGTTCATGTTCATTAGTGAATAGGGTGGCTATATCATTTAATTTAGTAAGATGTGCCACAACAGTTTCAGATTCATAGCCATAGAAAGGATCAGATTCAACCAAAATAATTATATCAGGGTCGACAGAGAATTTATAATCCTTATCAGTAACAAAGTTAGGTGAAGTAGCATAAGCAGGATCATATTTCATTCTAGCATTCAAAGTTTTTTCTTTCAGCTTAGCTAATAATTTCTTAAGATCACTCCTATCATTGCAAGCAAAAAAGTCTCTAGCAGTTTCTTTATCCATAACATAACCCATAGGTACAACGGGCAATTCATATCTAGGGGGAGAATCTTCATCATCACTTTCATCAATATTATCATTTTTAATAATTTCATTCTCTCTAGCCCTAGCAAGTTGTTCATCAAGAAATTCACCAAGTGGCACAGTAGTATCAAGCATAGAAGTAGTTTCATCATAAGTATCATGCATAGCAGAAGTGGCATTATTAATAACATGCGACATATCAGAATTAATAGCAGAAGCAGGTTTAGGTGTCGCAAGTTTACTCAAAACAGAATGTGAATCAAGGGCAGAGCTAGATGGCAGTTCCTTACCTCCCCTCGTAGTTGAGGGATAAAATTTTGTTTTCTCGTCTTTCAAGTTCTTCGTAGTGATCAAAAGATATAAATCCCAAGTGACTCAAAGAATAGAGCTATGCTCCCCGGCGACGGCGCCAGAAAATAGTCTTGATAACCCACAAGTATAGGGGATCGCAACAGTTTTCGAGGGTAGAGTATTCAACCCAAATTTATTGATTCGACACAAGGGGAGCCAAAGAATATTCTCAAATATTAGGAGTTGAGTTGTCAATTGAACCACACCTGGATAACTTAGTATCTGCAGCAAATTATTTAGTAGCAAAGTAGTATGGAAGTAACGGTAACAGTGGCAAAAGTAACAGTGATAGTTTTGTAGTGATTGCAACAGTGGCAACGGAAAAGTAAATAAGCGAAGAACAATTTGTGAAAAGCTCGTAGGTATTGGATCGGTGATGGAGAATTATGTCGGATGCGATTATTCATGCAACAGTTATAACATAGGTTGACACAAAATTAGCTCCAATTCATCAATGTAATGTAGGCATGTATTCCGAATATAGTCATACGTTCTTATGAAAAAGAACTTGCATGACATCTTTTGTCCTACCCTCCCGTGGCAGGGGGTTCCTATTGGAAACTAAGGGATATTAAGGCCTCCTTTTAATAGAGTACCGGACCAAAGCAATAACACACAGTGAATACATGAACTCCTCAAACTACGGTCATCACCGGGAGTGGTCCCGATTATTGTCACTTCGGGGTTGCCGGATCATAACACATAGTAGGTGACTATAGACTTGCAAGATAGGATCAAGAACTCACATATATTCATGAAACCATAATAGGTTCAGATCTGAAATCATGGCACTCGGGCCCTAGTGACAAGCATTAAGCATAGCAAAGTCATAGCAACATCAATCTCAGAACATAGTGGATACTAGGGATCAAACCCTAACAAAACTAACTCGATTACATGATAAATCTCATCCAACCCATCGCCATGCAACAAGCCTACGATGGAATTACTCACGCACGGCGGTGATCATCATGAAATTGGTGATGGAGGAAGGTTGATGATGACGACGGCGACAGATTCCCCTCTCCGGAGCCCCGAACGGACTCCAGATCAGCCCTCCCGAGAGAGATTAGGGCTTGGCAGCGGCTCCGTATCGTAAAACGTGATGAATCCTTCTCTCTGATTTTTTTTCTCCCCGAACACGAATATATAGAGTTGGAGTTGAGGTCGTTGAGCTCCAGGGGGGCCACGAGGCAGTGGAGCGCGCCCAGGGGGGCAGGCGCGCCCCCACCCTCGTGGACAAGGTGTGGGCCCCTTGGCCTTGATTCTTTCGCCATTATTATTTATTATTTTCAAAAATAATCTCCGTGAAGTTTCAGGTCATTCCGAGAACTTTTGTTTCTGCACAGAAATAGCACCATAGCAATTCTGCTGAAAACAGCGTCAGTCCGGGTTAGTTCCATTCAAATCGTGCAACTTAGAGTCCAAAACAAGGGCAAAAGTGTTTGGAAAAGTAGATACGACGGAGACGTATCAATCCACGTTGATTTTCACTATACCCAAGTCAGGTTTCCCATATCTGGTCTAACTTTCAAGTTGGCTGGTTTCGTGAGTTTGCTCGAACAAAATTTGTAGCCAGTACCCTAATTGATAGGGACGTTCTATCAGGAGTTTGTATGGTTTCCCCCTTCACTGCTTGTCTCTGCTGCCACCAAATGTACCACATTGCCACTAGTATGAGTTCTGCTGCCGGGATTTCATGTATCACAAAATCAGATTGTAGGACGATCTCCAGAGTGATGGACCCCGAGCGATCTTGCAGCACTGCCTCGCCACGGGAGGAGGTGGTGCAGGCACCTGCCACCTTCCAGCCCGCCGCCCCCGTGCACCACGGACCGCCGGCCCACCTCTGGACGCCGCTGGACTACGTCGACCTCGTCAGCGACGACGACGACACCGGCGGCCACTGAAGACGGCGACGGCCACGGCATCAACGGGCGCGGCAGGAGCGCGTGGGCAGCCTTTTCTTTTTGTTTTTATGTTAATTATGGCACTGGGCCGTTAAGTGAACCACGAAACTTGGCCGTTTTGTGGCCATGACCCTTAACTTATGTTAAAGTTTTTTTAACTGCATTTTTTTTCTTTTTTAAGTCATTTTATTTTAGTTTTTTTGTTTTTTTATCACGTCCAACACGGACATGATTTGGGGTGCGGCCACGCGCTGGGCGCACCCATGACCCAACGGAAAGAGGCGGACATGAGCGAACCCATTGCCGCCTTAAAGGGACAAAATCCGGCCAAACCGGACGTCCGTTTGAGGTCGTGCGGTGGAGTTGGCCTAACGACGTACTACCCGGCGCTGTGGTGAAATAGCTTTGTTTTTTTTTTTCTCGTACTATATATTTTCTCTTCCCGCTGTGGCCACTTTTTTTTTTTTTGCGGGCTGCTGAGAATACTTTCCTCTTATTTTCCCTAAATACTTTTATCTGAACAGTGATGTGAACTATACTAGTCTAGTCTGGTCAGCAGTACACGACGGAGATGGGCCGAGAGGGCTGCGTCACACGCGAGTAATAATGCACGCTATTGAAGTAAAACCATGTGAACGAACATGGACGGCAGACATTGCATGCTGTGTTCTTTTTACGATGACAACAGCGGGTAGTATAACTAACACTAACTCGATTGATATGGCATGGGTCCTCCTGTGAAGGAGCGCCGATTAACCAAACAAATCAGGAGATTCAGCGGGATCGGACGGCGATGGCGCGGCCACGAGTGAGGCAGCCGCACACGCAGTTGGTGTGGCTCGCGCGGCCAGAGGAAGGGGGAGTCACGTCACCTCATGCACGACAAATGCACTGTTGACACATCATTGTATGTATCCATGTGTGTACTTGTAATACGTATACTATTGTAACAGAATCCTAGTCTTAAGGATCGCCAGCACCCTCCACAACCTGGCCTGCGTGCCACTTATTACGGGAGAGGTTAGGTCCTGGCTATTTATACTCTGTAACCATGTGTTTCGAATCAATACAGACAAAGATATCCTTCGTCTATCTTGGTATCAGTTTCCCATGGCCTTCGAGAACATCTTCGGCGATCCTCCCTCTCCGGCCACCGGCCCTCTCTCGTCGCAGTCCTCTCCTCCTGAGACCTCCCTTCCCCTCTCCCCCACCACCTCCGCTGCTCGCCCTTCGACGCCGTCACCTGTTCTCCTTCTCCAGCACTTCCACAACGATCACATCTCCAACCATATCAAGTTCAAACTTGATCCTGCTGAAAACAACTACATCAAATGGAGCACCTTCTTCACCTGCGTTCTGACGCAGTACCGGGTCCAGGACCACATCCAGCGCCTCCTCCTCCCACCCCGATGCCGCCTAGTATGCCGTGGACCAGCGGCTGGTCCTCTGGATCCTTTTCACCCTCGCCGACTCCATTCTTGAGCAGATCATGGGCGGAGCGGTTGACGCCTACACCGCCTGGCAGCGCATCCGGGACTATTTCCTGGCCAACCAGGGTGCTCAGTATCTCCATCTGACCCGTCAGTACCGAAATCTGAAGCAAGGCGACCTCACCGTCTCGGACTACGCCTGTCGCCTCAAGTCTCTCGCTGATGGCCTCGCCGACACCGGCAACCCCGTCTCCAACACCGATCTCACCATGCAGTTCCTCCATGGGCTCGACGCGCGCTTCGACACCATCCACAAGATCTTGGGGGATACGGTGCCTCTCCCTCCTTTCGGCGTCGCGCGCGCTCGTGTGGACCTCGTCGAGTACAACCTCAACCTTCGGGCGGCCGAGGCTGGCTCCGCCGCCCTCACCATCTCCGGCGGCTCCAACAACCACAATGACCGCGGTGACCGTCGCAATCGGGGTCCCCCTTCTGGCCGGGCTCCCGACGGCAACTCTGGTGGCGATCGCGGTCGTGGTCGTGGGCGCGGGCGCTCTGACTCCAATGGTCGCGACTCCCCTCTGCCGCCGCTGACGCCATGGACGGGCTATTTCGCGCCCTACGGGATGGCCCTTCCTCCTCAGCGTCCTGGCTGGTTCCCTCCCAACGCCACGGGGGTCTTGGGGCCGCGCCCGGGCGTGCACTCCCAGGCCTACACCACGCTCCTTCCCAGGCAGTCTTCCTCAACCCCTACTGCTCTGACGGCTCCTGCGCCGTACAAGTTCGGCGCTCCCTCCTGGGATCATGTTGCGCTCCTTCAGCAGGCCTACAGCCAGCAATCCCTCCCTACCCACGGCACTGATTGGATCCTCGACTCCAGTGTGGCCACCCACGTCACCGGTAATGCAGGTAACCTCACCTCGTTTCGTCCTTTCCCAAAACATGTTTCCTCTAGCATCACCGTTGGCAATGGTGATCGACTTCCCATTATTGGCCCTGGCTCCACCTCCCTCTCACCCACCCGTCTCTCTCTCAATGATGTTGTTGTTTGTCCTCAAATTGTCCAAGATCTTATTTCTGTTCGTAAACTCTCTCGTGACAATCAAGTTTTTGTTGAATTTAACCCTAATGGTTTCTCTGTGAAGGCTCTTCCAACCAGGATACCGCTCATGACGTCCAGTAGCTCCGGGCCACTCTATCCATTCTATGGCACTCCAACCACTGGCGGCGCAGCTTACATCACCACCTCCGGCGACCTATGGCACCAGCGTTTAGGCCACCCCGGCAAATCTTCACTAGCTTCACTTTCTAGAGATTTTCTACCAGATTTTCATAATGTTGCTCATTCCCCTTGTACTTCCTGCCAACTAGGGCAGCAACCTCGTTTATCATTTTCTTCTTCCAATAATTGTACTTCTGCACCATTTCAATTAATACATTGTGATCTTTGGACCTCCCCTATTGTTAGTTTTTCTGGTTACAATTATTATCTTATCATCCTTGATGACTATACACACTACTTCTGGTCGTTTCCCCTACGCCACAAAAACGAAACCTCTCCCACCCTACAACGTTTCTTCACCTTCATTCTCACCCAATTCCAAACCATCATAAAATGCATGCAATGTGACAACGGTGGGGAATTTATCAACACATCTCTCCGCACCTTCTTTTCCAACCACGACATTGTCTACCGTCTCTCTTGCCCTCATACATCTCCCCAAAATGGCAAGGCCGAATGCATGCTATGCACCACCAACAATGTCGTCCGCACCCTCCTTCTACACGCCCATCTCCACCCTCGTTTTGGGTCGAGGCCCTCCACACTGCCACCTATCTACTCAATCGTCGCCCCTCCACCAAAACCGCACCCCACACACCTTATTACCTCCTCACCGGCATACAACCTCGATATGACCATCTACGTGTCTTCGGCTGCCTTTGCTTTCCCAATCTTTACGCCACCGCTCCCCATAAGCTCGCCCCCCGCTCTACTCGGTGTGTTTTCACTGGTTACCCGTTGGAACACAAAGGATATCGTTGCTTTGATCTTTCCTCTCGTCGTGTCATCATTTCGCGTCATGTTGTTTTTGATGAAGCGATTTTTCCCTACACCCCAGCCACACCAGCGGTCCCAGCCACCCCTCCCTCACCGGATCCCGCGCCTGCCACCCCCATGCACCGCATCCCCATCGCGATTCCCGCTCCACCTACCTCGTACACCCCTGACCACACCTCGGTCCGCGACCCACCACCCGCCAACGGCCACGTTACCCCCACCTCCCCCACCGAGCCGACCGGGTCTGCCTCCCCCACCCCCGCTCCCCACGCGTCCCCGCGTCACTCGCACCCTCCAGATACGTCCGGCCCGTCTGGCTCTGCATGCCTCGGATCTAACACCCCACCCACCTCGCCAGCTACCGCGCGCCTCGGATCGCCCACCTCTCCTGCCGCTCCTCCCTCCGGACCCATCGCATCTATCTCAGATCCTGTACCGCCCACTCCCAGTCCGCCACGTCGCCCTGCTATTCCCATCGTTCTCAGCATCGCCACTGCTCACTCTTGGCCCACTAGTGCAGAACCGGGCAATAGCACCGGTTCGTAAGGCCCTTTAGTGCCGGTTCCACAACCGGCACTAAAGTGTGGTCACTAAAGCTCCCCCCCCCTTTAGTACAGGTTCAGCACGAACCGGTGCTAAAGGCCAACCACGTGGCACGAGCCAGCTCCGGGGGCCGGGAGCCCTGTAGTACCGGTTGGTAACACCAACCGGTACTAAATGTTTGTGGGTTTTTGTTTTATTTTTTATTTTTCAATTAAATTTGTGTTATCAATTTAATTCTTTTTCGTTTGCTGGTATTTTACAATACTACACATTGTACACGTTATGCATATATATATATATATATATATATATATATATATATATATATATATATATATATATATATATATATA
Source organism: Aegilops longissima (assembly GCA_021605205.1). Lineage (NCBI taxonomy): Eukaryota > Viridiplantae > Streptophyta > Magnoliopsida > Poales > Poaceae > Aegilops > Aegilops longissima. The sequence continues at coordinate 140,251,051 of CM038681.1, forward strand.
TATATATATATATATATATATATATATATATATATATATATATATATATATATCATCAATGTCTCACAAACCATCATATTAATTAATTCACACATACACATGTATAGCTATATACAATTTCTCCTACATATGCATGTTGCCTTGGAGCCAGTGGCATTAGCCTAATTGGTGCCTTGAACACGATGGGGCGGTAGCGGTAATAGTATTCTCCTTCGGATTTATGACCTGGTCGAGCAAAAATCCCGCTATTTCCTTTTGAAGTGCTTCTCGCGCTCCGTTTCAGGAGCTTCTCCCACCTCTGTGAACTGTTAAGAAGGAGATCAATATGCATGTGTATTAGTTGTGTGACTAGATATCGATAATGGTGTAAAAATTGTGAATAGTGTTTTGACAAGCGTACCCATTCCTGTCTTTGAGATCTGCTCCTTTGGACGCCATCATGCGAATGTTCTCGCAAGCATAGAATGCACACAGGTCAGTCCCTCGCGCCGCTTGAGGCCTTTACGAGAATGGAATTTGATCAGATAATAATTAATCAAGCATGATAATTAAAGAGATGGCAGCTAGCTAGCTAGCTAGCTAGTACTATAATTACTTACCTTGGGTGAAACCATTTAAGCTTTTGTTTCCATTCGCCTTCCGTGACGCTGATGAACCTTGCCCAAGCCCTGCCCACCGACAATGAAAATAAATAAAGGGTTATTAAATATAGTTAATATCATGAAAATGACGAACTAAATAGGCGAGATATATAGTTAATAATGATTGAAAATACCTGTTGACTATCCCAAACAACATGTTATAGTCAGTTTTTCTTTGAGTAGTGAGTCCATATTTCAACTGTTCGGGTCAACTTTAATGATACACAAGACCAGTGAAATCTGCATGCACACGTTTGCATGTCTTAATTAAGCGGGCATATGTAAAGCAAAAACATGTAGCTAGCTAGTAGGCAAAAACAGAGAATTTGTAGTACAAGACAGTGTGACTCATTTGAAGTTGCAAGGAAGTAGTATATCTTCATTGTATTTAAGGCGCTTCAAGAACTCTAGCATGTTGTCCTCTGGCCTTTTGATGATGTGCATTTATTTGCCATGTGTATTCATTAACGGTGTTTGGGTCAATGAACCCGATGCCAGCGTCCACCTTTTCTCATTTCATATATCTTCATCCTGCATATAATACCACAGAAAAGAATATAGTGAGGATAATTACAGGTAATGATTGATCAAAAGGATCGAGACAGCTAACTTGAGACTTAAATTACAGAAAGAAATCACTTACGATAATAGCAATCGACGATAGATTTGTCGAGTGCGTCTTGATTGTATAACTGAAACAGTTCAGAATACTCAACGAACAAAGCTTTCTCATGGAAGTAATGCTCCTCCTTGACATTCACCATGAAGGACACTCGATCGGAAATCTTGGTAATGTTCATGTACCATTGATGCAATTCATACATTCTCGTTGGGAGGTTCTTGACCTTGTCTGGATGGACCAAAGGTTGGCCCCGGACATATTTCCGTTTTATTTCATCCTCTCTAAGCACAGGCATGGGCTCGATCTCGAGGAGTTGTCCAACAGTGATTTTGAGAACTTCAGCCTACATTATATGGTCCTCCGTTATTACCACATTGCGCACCTCAGGAACGTAAACTGTTTGCCCACAATAATATTGGGCGCGCGTACTGTCACGTGTTGTTGGCACAACAAGCGAGGGATCGATTATGCCGCTGTTCTCCCAGTGGGAATGGTTTTCCCGCATTTTTTGACAGATGTTTCTTGTTTGCTCGATCCCGAGCTCGCCTCCTTACGTAGACGTGCTCGATTTAACTTCTTGATGTGGCGCTCATAGTCTGTGTTAACAGGCTTGGGAGCTAGTGGTTGAGCCATACGAATGAAGTGGTCAATCGTTTCCTTAGGCACTTTCTCCCTTGGCGGCGGTGCCGGTTTCGGTGCAAAATGGGCTTCCACCTCGGACTTCGATATGGCTGCGATTTCCTCCTCGGACCTGTCATAAGACCTCTGCGGAAGAGGCGTGAGGCTTGGACCATATTTATATCGCTTGCCTCCTTTGTACTTCTGTACTACCTCGACTCGTGCCGCCACGCACCATAGCTGCGGGTGTCTCTTCTGCGATTCTTGGCGGCGGAGACGCCGCCGACGGGCTGAGTTGGGCGAGGAGGAGTGGCCGCTGAAGATGTGCGGACCTGGAGGAGGAGTGGCCTGAGGTTGTGCGGACTTGGAGGAGGAGGATGTCCGACGCTGTGGCGGACTTGGAGGAGGAGGTGGCCTCGACACTTTGCGGACTTGGAGGAGGAGTGGCCTGACACTTTGCGGACTTGGTGGACTTGCAGGAGCGGGAGACTGCTGACTCGGTGGCGGACTTGACGAGGAGTCGATGATGCGTGTCGGTGGCCTTGAAAGATGATGCAATCCTTTTTCCATAGGATGATCGATGGTTGGCGTCTCAGAAAGCGCTCGTCCTCACCTCCGGAATGTCAAGCTCTAGCCCGAATATGGCTGCACCACCTCGTCAACCATGACACGAGCATAGCCCTCTGGAATCGGGATGCAATGGTAGGTTGCTTTGGGGTAACTGGAAAAGCTTCTCCGTCCGCCACCTTCATGGATATGTTCTTCATTTTGACGTGTAGCTCGCAGCTAGTGTTCTCCGTGATGTCATCCACGGGTATCTACCCAGCATTGCGTCGTCTGGGCGGAACCCACGCTGCTTCTCTGCATGGATGGGGCGGTGCTATCCAATGCTGGATCATCCGCTAGCTGCTGCAGCTGCTGAGACCCCCTTTGCTGGCTAAGTGAGTCGATCTGCTCCTGCTGCCGCTGGAATTTGACTGCCAATTCCGCTTGACTTTCTTCTAGGCCTTGAAGGCGTCCATAGTCCCGCTTCCTCAGCTCCTCCTCCATCTTCCTCTTCTTCTCCTCCGCAATCTTCTTTCTCGCACGGGTTCTGTAATCGTTGTTCCAGTCTGAACACCCCTCATACCACGGAATAGCGCCCTTGCCTCGTGTTCTTCCCGGGTGTTCAGGATTTCCCAGGGCACGCGTAAGCTCGTCGTTCTCTCTGTTGGGCTGGAACACCCCGATCGTGCCTCTTCTATTGCAACAAGTATCGCATCGTCGGCTCGTTCAGACATGCCTTCGTCGAAACTTTGCTGTCTTGGGTCCAACTCCCCCATGCGCATAGAACCAAGTCCTGCACTGGGGCCAGCTCTTAGTAACCGGAGTGACACCTGCATCCTCCATCTCTTTCTCAGACTTATCCCACTTAGGCATTGCAACCGCATAGCCACCTGGCCCCAGCTTATGGAACTTATCCTTTTTTCGGCATTCTTCTTGTTTATTCTCGACCGCTCCTTAGCTAATTCTGAATCCTTGAATTTCACGAAATCGTCCCAATGAGCACGTTGGTTCTCTAGTGTTCCCTCGAATCGGAGTCTTCCTTCCTCCCTTGACGTACTTGTCCCATTCACGATTCTTGTGGTTCTTGAATGCAACCGCCATCTTCCTAAGAGCAGCGTCCTTGACTTTCTGCACATCCGCTTCTGTGAAATGATCTGGTAGGGTGAAATGTTCCATGAGAGTATCCCAAAGCAGATCTTTTTGATTCTTGTCGACAAAAGTAACATCTGGACGTGGAGCAGCGTCCTCTTTGCCTTTTGTCCTTTGTCTTTTCTGGCTCTCTCCATTCTTGAAGGGAGATCGGGAGTTGGTCCTTCACAAGAACTCCGCCGACGAATGAACTTGTCCGCAATCTTCTTAGGCGCTAATGGTTCGCCATTAGGTCTGACTGCCTCGATATTGTACTTTCGCCCTCCTTCAACTTTTTGTTCGGGCCTCGTTTAGTCCTTTTGCCTCAAGATTTGCTCGACCGGATGGCTGAAAGAACAAAGATCGATTCGTTAATATATCTTCAAGTCATTTAAAACATGTGATGATCACCGAAACCTGCTTATATAAATATATATACCTCACCGGTCTTTGTTGTTTCAGGATCAACATGTTCTTCGTCATCGTCATAATCGTAGTTCATGACTTCATCAATTCGGTCTCGCGATCGAATATCATATCACCCTCTCCGGTGTTGTTTAGAAATTGAACCGTCATAATCTTCTTCATTCTGATTATCATCGGCCCACGTATCATATCGAACATGGTCTGTTCTCCTCTCTATCGGTATTGTCTCGCCATAGCTTTTATTTAACTAATTCAAAAGAAATATAAAACAATTTAGTATTCAAATTACATCATCTCGAATAATAGATATAATCTCGAATACTTTGTCTAGAATAATAGATACAATCTCGAATACATCGTCTCGAATAATATATAATATTGAATAGTACATCACTGGCTAGCTAATTAAAGATCGAATACTACAGAAGAATCTAGGACACTCGTGGTTCCTGCGTCGCGGGCGGTGGACACCCAAAGATCTATATACTATTTCATACTAATTAAGCATCTAACACTAAAAACATAAAAAACAATTTCTATACATCCATTAAAAAATAGAAAAACAACATTATATTAAAAAAATTCCATACTAATTAAACACTAATTATATCCATCTAACATGCATTCATACATATATACTAGTGAAAAAACAATAATCTAAAAAACCTAAACTAATTAAATATATACGTGTATGTGTGTGTGTGTTCATCATGCTTGTGTGTGTGTATGGGCTCGGGGAGGGGCGGCGCCCATGGTGGCCGCCGGAGGCGAGGGAGAGGGTTAGAGGGGAGAGCTCACAGCGGGCGACGGCGATGACAGCAGGCGACGGCCGGGGCAGCGACGGGCAGGCGTGACGCTGCAGGCGGCGACGCAGGGACGGCGTGTGAGGGAAGGGCCAGGCGGCGGAGATGAGGGCGGCGACGGGACAGGGATTTGGCGGCGGCGGCGACGGGGTCGATGACGGCGTCGATCGATCGAAGCGAAGCGGTTCAATGGGGAAACAGAGGAGAATGAAATTTTTCAAGTGTTGTATATATAGAAGGCACCTTTAGTACGGTTGGAGCCACCAACCGGTACTAAAATCTGTTTTGGCCAGCCAAGCAGCGGAAGCGACCCCTTTAGTACCGGTGGTGGCACAAACCGGTACTAAAGCCCCCTTTAGTACCGGTTTGTGCCACGACCGGTACTAAAGAGGTCTTATTAACAGCAGGTGCGGTGCAACAAGTTTAGTCCCACCTCGCTAGCCGAGGGGCTAACGCACTGGTTTATAAACCCTTGTGCGGTCGCTCTCTCGAGCTCCTCTCCAAAGCAGGGCTACTGGGCCTACGTGTTCTTCGCTGCCCTGTTGGCCCACTTGGCCTTTGCGGGCCTGCATCCTGGCCCAACACAGGTTGGGTTTCTAGTCGTATGCAGGCCGCTCTGGCCTAGTAGGCGAGCTTTTTTTGCTTTATTTATTTTTGTGTTTTTGTGTATTTAGAGTTTCTTTGTGAATATTTTTGCTTTAGGTACAAAAATTACAAACATTCTGTTAGTGCCCGTAGTTTTCAAATTTGAATAGTTTAAATTTTGAATTATTTGAAATTAGTGTGAATCACTAGTTTGTGAATAATTTAACTTTAAAAATCAGTGAAGGCATGAAAGAATTTGTTTGCACATAAAATTTCTTCGTTTCAAATGCCAAAACACATAACTACCCTAACTATTACAGAGATTCCCCTCGGGTGTGAAACATGAAAGAAAGTGATGATAGTGAAGCCGATCACATCCCAGATCTTTGGGTGTGAAACTTTTTCTTCAAGTGTGTCCCTTTGCACCGTAACCATGGAAAATCTTCATCATTTAACGGGATGCTCGGGTCAATATTCACTATGAATGGAGAAATTTCATCAAACTTTTCATAATCTTCCGACTTGTCTGTCTTGTCATCCACTCCCACGATGTTTCTCTTCCCGAAAGAACTATGTGCGCTTTGGCTCATCGTGCGATGCATTCGCTTCCTTATCTTTTCTTTTTCTTGGCTTGGTAGACATGTCCTTCACATAGAAAACCTGTGCCACATCATTGGCTAGGATGAATGGTTGATCTGCATCACGCAAGATTGTTGAGATCCATTGTTGTCATTCCGTCTTCGCGGGTCTTCCGTTACCCGCCTCGTGTCATATTGAACCATTTGCACGAAACAAAGGGACCTTTAAACCACATCGATAGTCAAGTTCCCATATGTCCTGTATATAACCATAATATGTTTCCTTTCCGTCTTGGTTTACGCATCAAAGCGGACACCACTGTTTTGGTTGGTGCTCTTCTTATCTTGGGCGATCGTGTAAAATGTATTACCATTTATCTCGTACCCTTTGAAAGTCATTATATTCAAGATGGTAATGGGACAACAAGTACAGGTGATATTCAATAGAGGTGTCATGCATGGTGCGTGTACGCAACCAGTGGCGAAACTCCTGGTTTGTTCACGTGTAATCCGGTCATCGAGACCGCTCCGGTGTTTGGGCGTAGCAAATTCTTGTGTTCATCCATATACGGAGCCACCAAGGTGGAATTCTGTAGAAGCTGTGTAGTGTGCTTGGTGAGAGAATGTCCGTCCATACATATTATTTGTTCCCCTCCTAGCGTGTCTTTTCCATCCAGTCTGCCCTTATGTCGCGATTCAGAACACCAATCGACTTAAGGTCAGAATAAAGTCAATACAAAACTCAATGACCTCCTCATTTTGATGGCCCTTGGAGATGCTTCCTTCGGCCTAGCACGGTTATGAACATATTTCTTTAAGACTCCATGAACCTCTCAAAGGGAACATATTGTGTAGAAATACAGGACCCAAAACGTTAATCTCTTCGCATAGGTGAACTAGGGCGTGCGTCATGATGTTGAAGAAGGATGGTGGGAACACCAACTCGAAATCGACAAGACATTGCACCAAATCATTCTCAGAACCTTGGTATGATTTCTGGGCGATTACCTTCGAGAGATTGCATTGAGAAATGCACATAGCTTCACAATGGCTAATCGAGCGTTTTCGGTAAAGCCCCTCAATGCAACCGGAAGCGATTGCGTCATAATCACGTGGCAGTCATGAGACTTTAGGTTCGGAACTTTTTCTCTGCCATGTTTATTATTCCTTTATATTCGACGAAAGCCGACGGTACCTTAATATCGAGCGGGCATTCAAAGAAGATTTCCTTCTCTTCTTTGGTAAGAGCGTAGCTTGCATGACCCTGATATATGCCGTCTTCTCCGTGCATACGTTGCTGGTCCTACCGTGTCTCAGGTGTATCTTTTGTCTTCCCATACACGCCCAAGAAGCCAAGCAGGGTCACGCAAAGATTCTTCGTCACGTGCATCACGTCGATTGCGGAGCGGACCTCTAGGTCTTTCCAATATGGCAGGTCCCAAAATATAGATTTCTTATTCCACATGGGTGCGCGTCCGTCGGCGTCCTTTGGAACAGGTTGTCCGCCAGACCTTTCCAAATATCACCTTCAAATCCTTGACCATATCATGTACATCAGCACCGATGCGGTGGCGAGGCTTCGTCCGTGATCCGCCTCACCTTTGAAATGCTTGCCTTTCTTTCTTACGGGATGCCTGCTCGGAAGAAATCGACGATGTCCCGGTACACATTCTTCATACAACTATTCAAATATATCTTTGTCGGTATCATCCAAACAAAGTGCGTGCATCCGCGGTATCCCTTGTTTGTCCGTCACGAGGTTCTTGAGAGCAGGCCAATCATTGATGGTCACGAACAACAACGCCTTTAGGTCAAATTCTTCCCCATGTGCTCATCCCACGCACGTACACCTGTTCCATTCCACAGTTGTAAGGGTTCTTCAACTAATGGCCTTAGGTACACATCAATGTCGTTGTCGGGTTGCTTATGGCCTTGGATGAGCACCGCATCATAATGAACTTCCGCTTCATGCACAACCAAGGAGGAAGGTTATACAAACATAGAGTCACAGGCCAGGTGCTATGGTTGCTGCTCTGCTCCCCAAAAGGATTAATGCCATCTGCGCTTAGACCAAACCATACGCTCCTTCGTCATCGCAAACTCCTTCCCGTACTTTCTTTCGATTTTTCTCCACTGCGACCCATCACCGGTACTCTCAACTTTCCGTCTTTCTTACGGTCTTCTTTGTGCCATCGCATCGCTTTGGCATGCTCTTTGTTTTGGAACAAGCGTTTCAACCGTGGTATTATAGGAGAATACCACATCACCTTGGCAGGAATCTTCTTCCGGGCGCTCGCCCTCGACATCACCATGCTCATCGCGGCTGATCTTATAGCGCAATGCACCACATACCGGCAAGCGTTCAAATCCTCGTACTCACCGGTAGAGGATGCAATCATTAGGGCATGCATGTATCTTCGCACCTCTAACCCTAAAGGGCGACAGCCTTCTTTGCTTCAGTCGTACTCTCGGGCAATTCGTTGTCCTTTGGAAGCATATCCTTTATCATTACCAGCAACTTTCCAAATCCCTTGTCGGATACACCATTCTCGCCTTCCATTGCAGCAATTCCAGCAGTGGTGCCCAGCTTTTTCTTGTCACCTCGCAATTGGGTACAACAATTTTTGTGATCCTCTAACATGCGCTGCAACTTCTTCTTCTCCAAATCACTTGCGCAGTTCTCTTTGCATCGGCAATGGCCCGACCTAGATCATCAACGGGCTCATCGATGCCTCTTCTTCAGCTTCTTCCCGCATTGCCGCCCAGCTTCTTCCCGCATTACCGGCTCAGCTTCTTCCCCATTGTTGTATCATCGTATTCAGGGAACCCATGGCCGGGATAGCTGTCGTCGTCCTCTTCTTCTTCATTGTCTTCCATCATAACCCCTCTTTCTCCGTGCTTGGTCCAAACATTATAGTGGGGCATGAAACCGGACTCAAACAGTGGACGTGAATGGTTCTTGGCGTAGAGTAATTGCGACCATTCTTACAGCCAGCACATGGACAAGGCATAAAACCATCCGCCCGCTTGTTTGCCTCAGCCATAGCGAGAAAAGTATGCACGCCCTCAACGAATTGGGGAGAGCATCGGTCATCGTACATCCATTGCGGCTCATCTTCATTACACAACACCGAATAGACCAAATTAATACAAGTTCATACATAAAGTTCATACAACACTTAAATGCAACAAACAAATAACTCTCTAGCTAAAGCATTTAAATGCAACAACAAATGCGATCAAGATCGCAACTAAGCTAACAATTGATCCAACAGCATAATGATACCAAGCCTCACTATCGATGGCATATTTTCTAATCTTTCTAATCTTCAAGCGCATTTTCTCCATCTTGATCTTGTGATCATCGACGACATCGGCAACATGCAACTCCAATTCCATCTTCTCCCCCTCAATTCTTTTCAATTTTTCTTTCAAGTAATCGTTTTCTCTTTCAACTAAATTTAACCTCTCGACAATAGGGTCGGTTGGAATTTCCAGTTCACATACCTCCTAGATAAAAATATCTATGTCAACTTGATGGGCATAATTTTTCATAAACACGAAATGCAACAAATAGTTTTAAAAGAGAATATACCACATCCGAATCATAACAAGGACGAAGGTCGACGGGGACGGGTATCAAAACCATGGCACTATGTATAACAAACAACGTACGGGTAAGATAATTATTATACGAGTAACTATATATCCAAATCACAGAAACATCAATTTTTATATAAAATTTCATGAACAAGAGGCTCACCACAAGGTGGTGCCGCGACAGACGGTGCAGGTGATCGGCGGTGGTTACTGACAGAGATTTAGAAGGCACTAAGTAAACCACACCTACATATGCAAACTAAGTGTTATTTTGACCTCAAATTGCATATAAATCAAATACTAGCACATATATATATTTCCTCCCAAATTACTAAACTCACAAATTAATAACTATATGAACCAATGCAAGAGCTAATCTAGCAATGAGAGATGAAAGGACAAAGTTGCTAACCTTTGTGATCACTTGAATGGATGGGGGCCTTCAAATCTTGACAAATTTTGGGCAAAATGTGTGATGAGCTCGAGGGGAGAAGAGGAAGAACAGAGAGGAGAGGAGAGGGGAAAGGGGGAAGAACAGAGCGAGCTGGACGAAGGGTTTATATGCAGGAGGACCTATAGTACCGGTTCGTGGCATGAACCGGTACTAAAGGTGCTGGAGGTGGCCCAGACTGACAACATCCTGCCACCATCCTCATTAGTACCGGTTCGTGGCACGAACCGGTGCTAAAGGCTAACCATTGGAACCGGCACTAATGTATACATTTGTGCCGGCTCTTATACAAACCGGCACTAATGTGCTTCACGTTTGACCCTTTTTCTACTAGTGGCATATCCATCAACTGGATGTCAAGAACGCCTTTTTGCATGGTGACCTTCATGAAACCGTCTATTGCCCTCAGCCCTCTAGCTTTGTCGATCCCAACTATCCCAACCACGTTTTCTTGCTCAACAAATCCCTTTATGGCTTGAAACAGGCCCCACGGACATGGTTCTTGCGCTTCAAGTCGTTCATTCTCTCCCTCGGTTTTGTAACGTCCAAGTGTGACACATCCCTTTTTATTTTCCACCATGGCTCTTCCATTGCCTACTTGTTACTTTACGTTGACGACATTATTCTCACTGCCAACACCACTTACCTTGCACTCCATTATCACTTCCCTCAAAACCGAGTTTGCAGGGTCCAACCTTGGCGACATTCACCATTTTCTTGGTGTTAACGTCGCTCGCACATCTTCTGGCATGTTTCTCTCCCAAGAGTAGTACGCTCTAGAAAGTTTAGAGCGCGCAAACATGCTTCAGTGCAATCCCATCGCCACCCCAATGGACACCAGGTCCAAACTATCCGCCTCTGATGGTGATCCCTTACCAAATCCCACACATTATCGCAGTATTGATGGCGCCCTACAATACTTGATGCTGAACCGTCCCGACATCTCTTATGTTGTCCAACAAGTGTGCCTCTTTATGCATGCCCCTCACACTTCCCATTACCAGTTCGTCAAGCGGATACTTCGGTACCTCAAGGGCACATCTCACTTCGGGCTTCAACTCTACACATCTTCTTAACATGATCTTGTCGCATATTCCGATGCTGATTGGGCCAGCTGTCCGGATACACGGAAATCCACATCCGGGTTTTGCATCTTTCTTGGGCCCAACCTCATCTCCTGGTCTTCCAAACGGCAGCCCACCGTGTCTCGCTCTAGTGCTGAAGCCGAATACCGTGCTGTGACAAACTGCGTTGCTGAAACCACATGGCTCCGGCAGCTCTTACACGATCTCCGGCGTCCTGCTACCAAGGCCACTCTTCTGTATTGTGACAACATCAACGCCACATACTTGTCCTCCAACCCGGTCCAGCATCAACGTACCAAACACACTACTAGAAAAAGGGCTATAGATGGGATTGACACTAATGGCGCACCAGAAAGATGGTGCGCCATTAGTATATACTAATGGCGCACCACCTTCTGATGCGCCATTAGAGTTTAAACTACTAATGGTGCACCTTGCAATGGGTGCGCCATTAGTATCAAAAAAAATTTTTAAGTAGTGCGCTTGTCCAAACATACTAATGGCGCATCCTGCCCAAGTCGCCATTAGTAGTTGTAACTACTAATGGCGCACCAAGGATGCGCCATTAGTATAGAAATTTTTTTGAACTAGTGCGCCTATTCAAACATACTAATGGCGATCCTGCTTAAGTGCGCCATTAGTAGTTGTAACTACTAATGGCGCACCATGCAAGAGGTGCACCATTAGTAAGTGGGCCGCAACAAGATATTTGGGACAGCCTCTCCTACCCACACACTCACTTTCTCCCCACTTCATTCTCTCCACCTCCTCCTTGTCTCGGGTGCCTCCTCTTTTTCACCTCATTTCCACCATAGATTCATTCAAATTAAGTGGTTAAATTACCTTGTTTTAATAGGTAAGTAAGGGGGGGAAGCTATATTTAGGTTGTTCTCCCCACAACAATGTGCACATGCACTTTTTACGGCCTAGCTAGATCTATGTATGTTCGTGGAGTTGCATATGTTTGTGGTGTTGCATATGTGTTTGTGTTTGGAGGTGTACCGGTATTTGAAATGCGATAGTTGCCAATATTTTGCCGGAATGTTGATTCATTTCCGTTTCGGCGAGAATTTTGGCATTAAGCATTCTTTTTGGTCCTATTTTTAGGGAAAGTCATGCCAAATTTTTGTTTGGTTCTAAAATATCGTTTTGCACTACCCCGCAGGTGACCATGGTCCGCACGATGACCGAAGGCATCGTGAATAGGTTTTTGAGGTCCGCGAAGGCCGAGATGCTTCAAAAGAACGAGACGGAGATAAGATGTCCGTGTCGAAGATGCAAGCTGAAGAACCTTATTGCGGACCCGGATTCCGGCAGGTGCGGGACCACCGCTGTTGCGTGGTTTCATGGATGGCTATCGGTGGCAAGGTGATGAAGATGACTACGAAGTCGTCCATGCGGGCGGGCAAGAAATGAGGAAGGGCAGCAAGACAACCACCGCGGCTCGGCGGGCGAGAAGACGAAGAATCCCAGAGATGATCACGGCGTGATGTTGTACCACGATCATCATGTAGAAGATGCAGGACATGATGATGAGGAAGATGCGGAGCAGGCGACGGGCATGATCATGAAGATGATGATGCGGCGGAGCGACGACGCTGGACCATCGATGGGTTGGGTGCAGGACCCTCATATTCAAGAGCTGCTTCTCAAGCGGACGGATAATGCAAGAGCTGCCGCCGAGAGAAAGCCAAGATGGATCAACTTGAGTTAGACGCGGTTACTCCATTGTATGAAGGATGCAGGCCCGAGGATACCCGCTGAAAGTAACGCCATGGCTCGAGATGAAGGTAAAACACAAAATGACCGACGATGCTTCGACGAGAACATGTCATTCTGGCACGAACGTCTTCCCAAGGGGAACAAGTGCCCGACCAGTTTGGTGGAGGCGAAGAAAATCGTGTGTCCTCTCGATTTACCGCACGTGAAATACCATGTGTGCATGAACAATTGCATCATTTATCGGGACGAGCACGTGGAGTCTACCATATGTCCGGTGTGCAGCGTCACTCGATACAAGAAGAGGAAGAAAGCTCCTCGAAAAGTGGTGTGCTACTTTCCGATCACTCCTCGTCTGCAGCGCTATTTCGCGGACTAAGGTAGCAAAGCTCCTGCGTTGGCACGCGGATAGGGAGGAGAAGAAGCGAGAAGATGACGCAAATGATCCGGAGATAGATAAAAAGACAAGATGCTGAGTCACCCTAAGGATGCGAGCGGTGGCAAGCGTTGAACTTCAAGACTCGGAATTTGGGAATGATCCAAGGAACATCGTCTTGGGCGCGAGCACCGATGGAGTCAATCCGCTTGGCAGCGGAGAAGCACACATAGCACCTGGCCTGTGTTTGTGTGGATGTACAACCTTCCCCTGGTTGTGCATGAAGAGGAAGTACATTCACATGAGTATGCTAATTGAAGGGCCGAAACAACCAGGGAACGACATCAATCAGATCCGGGGCTGCTGAAAGAGGAGCTTGACACGCTGTGGAAAACGCCAGCCAATACGTGGGGCGCCGCAGAAAAGAATATTTCCCTATGAGAGCCGCACTGCTCACGAGGGTGCACGACTATCTCGGTTACGGATATCTCGCGGGGCAGGTAGTCCACGGATTTTCTGGATGCGTAAGGTGCATGGATGACACAACGTATCGCCAGCTAGATAGAGATCCGGGTCTTCAAAAACCGTGTTCATGGGACATCGAAGGTGGCTTCGCGACGATGACCCGTGGAGGAAACGCAAGGATCTGTTCGATGGTGAAACCGAACCCAGCGCGCCGTGTACGAGGAGCGGCGAGAAATAGACAAGCTGTTGAAAAATTGGAAAGACTGCCCACCGCCGAAAGAAGCAAAAGGCGCCAGAGCGGAAAGAAGCGAAAGGCGCCAGAGCTGCTGAAGGTATGGAAAACGAGGTCTGTTTTACGGGACTTGCCGTCTTCGAAGATCCACCGTGTGCCTCACAGCCTTGATGTCATGCATATCACGAAGAACGTGTGCGAGAGTCTGCTTGGTACCCTGCTCAACATGCCGAGAGGACCAAAGATGGGCGAAAGCAAGGGCAGACTTGAAATCAATGGGCATCGGCGGGAGCTTCACGCTATATATGATGATGATGATGATGATGATGATGATGATGATGATGATGATGATGATGATGATGAGGCGAAGCAGGACACGTAAAGTCGTCGCAAAGGCAAAAGGCCAAGAAGACCGAAATGACTACCTCCCGCGTGCTTCACTCTAAGTCGAGGAGATCGAGCAGTTTTCACCGCCTCCTAGGAGTAAAACTTCCTTACGGTTATGCGGGAAGATAAGCAGATACCTAGACCCAGCGAAGAAGAAGTTCAGCGGGATGAAGTCTCACGACCGCCGTCGCCGATGACGCAGATACTTCCATTGCAATCCATGGGATCATGGACGCGCACGTCCGTGGAAACGCTATTTGGCCTATGCAACTTCTTCGACGCCATCTCTCGAAGTCGATTGGCGTGAGGCAACTCGAAGGCTACAGGAAGAGATCGTGGTGATACTATGCGAGCTTGAGATGTACTTCCGCCCGCATTCTTCGACGTTATGGTGCATCTGCTGGTCCATATAGTGGAGGATATCATCCAACTCGGGCCGACGTTCTCGCACAAAGATGATGCCGCTCGAAAGGATGAATGGTGTCATCAAAGGATACGTTCGCAACATGTCACGCCCGAAGGAAGCATAGCCGGGGCTTTTCGACCAAGAGTGCATCTCCCATCGCATTTAATTATCTAGGCATCGAGAACCCGCTGGTCTGCCGTTAACGGGCACCTCGGCAAGCTCGCTGGATGCGGTCACCGTGAGGGTCACCGCGAAATGCATGTCGACATAGGGGAACACACACTCGGTCCCGCGGTTACAGAGTGGCGGAGCCTATATGGGACAAGGAGGAGGCGGACCGTGCCGAGCAAGGCCTACCGCCCTCTTCGATACATACGGTGACAAGCGGACCGGGAACTTTGTCGTGGCCGGTACAAGAAGGACCCAAAACAAAGGAGCTTACCACGGATCCGAAGACCAGGCAGCTTGAGCTTGTTCTCGTAAGGAATACACCCCGCGTAATTAGCTCCATATGGTTGCATTCTAATTAATGAAGCGAATTTCTAAATGGTTCACATTCCTTCCGCAGTGACCGAAAGCGATGGCTGGGTCGAATCGAGCAACCCTTGGGACACCACTCTAAATAGGGGTTGAATGTAATGAAGAACAAGGATAAGCTCGATAAGTTTACGCCACTGGTCGTGGTGGCGGCAAAGGCTTGTCGACAAAATGGGGTCATACTATACCGCTGGTGTGCGGAAGGAGAAAAGACCAGCTCGGAAAGCCAGCGCGAGAGGTTCAAGAACTCAAGGCACATGTGGCGCGGATTCGGAGATTGTCCAAGAGCAAGTGGAACAACGACTCGAGCGACGATCACCGCCCTTGTGCCTACCTTGATCTCGGGTTGAGTCGTGGATTGCGGGCGTAGAACAGGGCCGCCCGATTCTCGGCTTCACGGCCAGAACTCGCATAATGCGATGGCGGGGCCATTGGTGCCTCGGCGAGGCGGCATTGGTGTCTCCGACGCCGCACGGAGCTTAATGCACCCGGTGTACGCCGCGGCACCTCTGCAGCAAGCGCCCTCCGTCAATCGCCGCCCGCCGTTGGCGGTGCCTCTACATTAGCCGAGCTCGACGCCATCATCACGGTAACTAATTGCCTCTCGCCGAGGACTTCATCTCCTTGCCTTTGATCGGGCATCCCCGACGCCCTACATGTTTCGCAGGGCGCCGCCGACGTTCGGCACTCTCCTCCACTTCGTGAACAACGAGTTGGTCGATGTCGCCAAGGGCAAAATCGTTCAACCGGCAACCCTTGTTCCACGGTACCCGGATGCCACCCAACTTGTTTAGGGTTCAACTGGTTCGGTGCTGCCAGGCTGCGACGACTTGTTACCTCGAATCGACCCGTCGGGGCCGATGATGATGACGTGATGACCCTCGGCGCTGCTGAGCTGGCCCTGCTTTGGCGAAGAGCCAGATTCGTTTGGGGCGGGGACACCACCCAAAAGACAACACCGCCAGATCGTGCGGCGCCAAGTCGACCCCATGGCAAGACCGCCAGAACGGTGCGGACATCCCTATGCCATCGGATCCAAACATGCATATGGCACAGGATCGAACGACGACGGCGGCGGCGACTATGATACATTTGGCAACGCCGATCAAGACTTTGCCGAGCATGGGTACGATGGCGACTTCATGGGGCCTCCTTCTCAAGAACCAAACCCAACAAAAGACGTGTGCGATCTAGCTCGCATCATGGAGAAGCTGTTGCAACAGCGCCGTCTGGCGTTCAGCTCTCGAGAGCGCCTCCGGTGCCGACTTCACCGAGCCTCGAGATAGGCGAGGTGCGAAATATTATCAGCCCCAACACACTCAAGAAGGCGGTCTGTGAGCAAAACTCGGTCCCATTACAGGAGAAGAAGAAGGCACGCAAAAGAAAGACTAAGAAGGGTGCGAGCCAGCCGCACCGAGTACGATCCGTGCTCGGGGCGGGCCACCTTCACCGCAGGATATCTCGAGGAGGGTGCATGTGGCGGTAGGGCGATGCTACCGACAAATATGCTCAATGCTGCAACCGGTGCTATGCGGAGTCTGCATGATGTGTTCTTTCTTTGGAGAAGCGGCGTCTCGTGGAGAAGGATGTGGCATACCGGTTTTCGCGCCAAGGTGCCAGAGGGCAAGGGCTTTGTGGATAACTCCATCGGGCGACGATCGTCCTGCGTTTTGATGACATCCACGCTATGTTGAACCTTCATCTGCTGCACTACACCTTCGCTCGGCTATTTTCGCTGAGTATGGAGATGCGGATCA